>OY856376.1:0-645000 GCA_963693495.1 Malacosoma neustria | reverse complement strand
AGGTCAGTATTCTTTCTCCACCTCTGTATGGATAGATAATATACATATTTATTATATAGACTCAGACACGAGACAGAAATCAATCTGTAAGAATATTGAAGTATATTAGCTGTAAATTCATGGAAGACATCCTCAATAAGAAATAGTTATATAATAATCTATTTTCTTGTGAAACAAGAAGATAGAATTTTAAAGATGAAAACAGCACAAAAAGATGTACAGTGTGTTTGCCTTTTGACAACACTCAACTGTTAACCTATTTAATATGAAAAGAGAGACGATCAAAATAAAACTAAAATATTAAAAGAAAAAACCTGATGAGCTCACCATATCTGCTGGAGAAATAATCAGCATAGCTCTCATCCTCCATACTCATTCCACTCTCATCCAAGGTGTCCTCTTCCACCTGAGAGTGAGGGACCATTAGGGCCATCATCTCCCACAGGGTGAGTCCAAATGACCAAATGTCCGCTTTGCTGGATATAGTGCCACCATTGATCACTTCCGGTGCACTCCAAGCCTCAGTTCCTGTAACCCAATCAAGGTTTTGTAATTAACACTTGGGTAAAAATATATAAAGGTATCTAATAGTCCTGGGTTCAAATTTCACAGTGCATATTAAATCATAATTGCCATGTTCCAATGGTGAATGATCTACATTCGAGAGGAAACCCGCATACAGAGATCACCTGTGTGTATAACCGGCCAATCTGCCTTGGACAAGCGTAGCGGGTATACTGTCCATTCTCTCTAAAAGATGAGCAGCAATGGGACATGAGGTTTGTTATTATAATAAGAATATATGAAATGTATTTGATAGATAGATAGATAGATAACACTTTATTGTAAACCAATTATATAAACACAATGAAACTTATTTACACAATCAATGAGTACTTGACTTACAATGGGCGGCCTTGTATTTGGTGTAATTATCAGAGAAATTCTGAGTTGTAACAATAACTCATAACTACAGTAGAACTCACTAATCCGGCACAATATAGACAAAACCTTGCCAAATTATTGGAATGTTTGGATTACTGAATTGTATAGAAAAACCATGTTTTTTTTTATATGTCTCTTTAATAACTACAGGTACATATTTTTAAAACAATCCTTAATATGACGTTTGTTTTAGCAGGAGCGGAAGGTGCTGGATTATATTGTACGTATCCATCTATTAAGTGCCGGATAAGTGAAATTCTACTGTATATTTTTCTGTATCACATTTTGCTTTGTGATCGTTTCTATATGTGAACAACATCACTTGTGTTGCAATTGTCTACACATGACAATAACTGCTTGCCATGAAGTAGCCCTCCTGTGTTTGTGATAAGCAATTAAGTCTGTTGTTTAAAAAAATATTACTATTAAATTTCTCAATGTTATATTATTATCTGAGTTTAAATAATATGATTTTAATGTTCTCACTAATCAAATCGTCGTGATCTAGAATAACGTCGGATTTGAAAAAAATCCAAAATTCACTTTTTACCATATTTGGATACTACATTGTCTAAATATTATTGCTACATTAAAAAAAATTACATGTATTTTAGATTTCAAATTATGCGGTCGGTAAAGTGACGGATATGATAGATTCTCATAGTAAAATGATGCTTGTGTATTTTTAAAATGGCTGTCCTGTAAAGTTTAATATATGTCAGATCCGTCACTATTCTACGACTACGACGAAATGACTGCCGACTTTATAGTATTGTTGAGTTTTTGGCATAAATCACCATAAATATCTTAATATGGATTTAACCTACAAGTGATTTTTTCTACTCTGGAAGTAGTTGTATACCCACTTTAAGATTCCCACCATAAGTATTTTGTTCAAATAAGAGGAAAAAAATCTAATATATAAAATTCTCGTGTCACAGTTTTCGTTGCCATACTCCTCCGAAACGGCTTGACCGATTTTGATGAAATTTTTTGTGCTTATCCGGTATCTATGAGAATCGGCCAACATCTATTTTTCATCCCCCTAAATGTTAGGGGTAGTCCACCCCTAAATTTTTTTTAATTTTTTGACATTTTATTATTTATATGGCAGAACAACGTTTGCCGGGTCAGCTAGTATTCTTGTATAAAAAAGTAGCAGACTAGTGAAGAATGCCATAACGTTCGCCCCTTGCTGTTATTCGCCTGATACCAACAGCCTTAAACACATAAAAAATAATGCCATATAACAAAAAAATAATGATAGAAATGAGAGTGGGTGGATACAGGAGAGGTAGACCAAAGAATAATGGATGGTTTTTTTTATTGCTGTAGGACAGCAGACAGGCTAACGGCCCGCTTAGAATTTAGCAGTTCGTAGCTAGGGTAGGTTGTTTTGTCGCCTTTTAGGTTTTAGGTAGGTTGTTAGTATTCTTTCTCCGACTCTGCACGGATAAGATTGCGTAAAAGATGATATGGTGAAATAGGTTGTGAATATTTAGATGACGGCTAACAGAGGAGAGTGGAAAGAGAGAACATGTTGCACCGAAGAATAAATGCAATATATAAAAATATCAATATAAAAAATATTTACCAAAATAAAGAGCTTTTTCTGCATTTTGCTTGTCAAAGACACCATTTTCATCAAGAGGCAGTGTCACTCCAAAGTCGCACAGCTTGCAGATCACAAAGTCACCATTGACAAGTATGTTGTAGGACTTCATGTCTCCGTGTAATATTTGCATCTTTGTGTGAAGGTAGTCTAGGGCACTGGATATGTCCACTGCAACCTGGATTTATAGAAAATATTACCATTACAACATGCTATATTCAGTGGCTGTGGAAGTAATCTTTTACAACCCTATTTATGAGTTCAATCCCCATTATATTAATATGATGCAAATATTTTAAGATAACCCATGTGGTGTAACGATAACATACATTAGTACATTTGTGGAAGTCATGGGTTCAATCCCCTTCTTGGTGTATATAACTAGCCATTACCGCTAGTTGAATAGCAGATAAAGTAAATCGAAGAAAAGTTTTGTGTACATGCGCATTACACCACTTGCCTTTTTCTCCTATAGAAATAGTTTTCTTAAAACTTTAATAACTTTATATTTAATGAAGATATCACAATTTTTTTAGCTAAGGGTTAAGTGTCTGTTTTTAATTGATTTATCCCAGTATATTTTTTTTACAGCTTAGAGTTACAGATTACAGAGTAGAAAGTCAGCGGACCCCGGGCATGGAAGCAGAAGTTTAGATTGCAACCGGGATATAATGCTTGGATGATGATTCTTTTTAGAGTTCCATCAATTGTAAGTTTTTAATAAAACTGTCTTCAGTAAACACGTTAATGTATTACATTGAAATGTTAAGAAACTTTTGAGTTTAACATTAACTGTAATAGTTTACTAAAACTATCTAAAAATATGTTCATAACAATATTAGGTTACAGTACTAGATTACTGATTTCAAAATGCTCAGCCGTAAACTATAGTTTTTTATGTAATATTATATTGATTTAGACAGAGTCTCATTCACTGACCAGTAACTATTGATTTTACTTTTATAGATTTCACAAGATGCTGCTGTATCATCCAGCAAATGGCATTGGTTTGGACCACAAATAAACATTGGCGCTTTATATAAATTAATAATAACAACCCGGAACATGCAGGATGCAGGACTTGAGCCCTCCCTTAGAAGAAAAGACATTATATCTGCCGTGCTTGTCCAGGGAACAATAGCAGGTTATGCATACCGGTGGTATGTATGGTTACACATATCTTGGTACAAGGCAATTGTGCTGTAAACGCACATTAGGTGAAAAGAACTGCCAGTGGTGCATACCATTGTGGGATTTGAATCTTCTAGATTGGCCTCCACGCAGAATAATATATATAATAATTATTATTAGTAAATATTCACAAGAATAACAAATTTAAACATAATAAAATTACCAAACAGTCGCTGTAGTTTTTCATGCATATATAAACTAAGATCATGTTAAATTATATATTAAGGCGAGTGTGAATGGAAGTGTTGGAAGGGGTAGACCTAGGCGGACGTTTCGAGACCAGGTCAAGGATGTCTTGAATAAAGGTCAGGTTAAGAGTACCCTAAACCGATGGGCATGTATGAAGGGAATAATGAAAGTGGACGAAGCGAAACAAGTATGTAAGGATCGTAGCAAGTAGAAAGAAGTAGTTTCTGCCTACCCCTACGGGAAAGAGGCGTGATTATTTAAATTAAATTACATTATTCTTTATATCATGATTGATTCAACTAGTCCCAGAAGCAGTTTTAACTGTATCTCTGGAACTAGTTTCTCTGTTTTATGTATGTATTGGAGAATACTACTGAGCCACCAGGTAGTAAATGTAAAATAGGATCAACAAATTTTACCTTCAATATCTGTCTTACATTGAAGGGCATTCCTTCACCCTCAGTCAGTTTTTCAATCATATCCCCTAATGACACGTCACAAGCTTCCATACCCAGATATAGGATTTTGTCTTTGCTAAAAGCTCGGAACCCAACTATATTAGGATGTGACATGCGTTGGAGTAATTCTGCTTCAGCCTTGAGCCGGTCTGTGTATACTTTGTTGGGTTTCACTTGTTTATTGAGCATTTTGAGGGCCCATGGTGAGCGAATTTCACCAGCACGAGGTGATCTCACCAGCTGCATAACATTAATACCTGTAAATTCAGTCACAAACACTTACTTGTTTATTCAAAAATGTTTTTAACAACTATTTTATTAAGTAAACATTATAGTTACCAGTTCCATATCCAAGTCTATTTAAAAAAGGAGATGGCGGTATCGTTATTTTATCATTTAAATTCATTTTAGATTTCACTGGTGTTTTAAATTCGTTCATTTTTCTATTTAAAGAAATTTAATTTTCTAAACGGTATTTTTCGAATTTAAATTTGACATTTCCATTCCAATAGAGCCGTGTAGCATAACGATGTAAAAGTAGTGCTATCGTTTTCTTTTTTATCTACATCAACCATGTCAGCAAGAGAAAGAGTTATAAACACGACATGCTATTTAGTATTGAGTATTCTAATCTCTGGAACAAGATTTGTTCGCTCAGAAATTTTATCAAGTAAACTAATTACGTTGATTGTTACAATTATAGTTTTTATTAAAATTAAATTTAGAAGTAAGGGACCATTTAAGTATTACTTAAGCCCTTTGGGGGTTTGGTCGTCTTTTCTTTACTTGTTTTTGATGATATGGGTTGATGTGGTGATAATTACGTCATACGTACGTGTAGTTATTTTTTTTACACATATGGCCACACTGTCTATGCTTGAAAACGAAACGCATTTTCGGGGATTCTCATTCTCGCTTCACAAAAATGAATACGTTTAGGCGGTTTAGGTACTCGCTTACTTGTCTAAACTCTACTTAAAATAGGAAAATATTTCAAACATAAACAATTATACCATAATTGGCTTTAATGTCATTTGTAAGACAGTAAAACAATTTAGTGAAACAATATTTGTGACCTTTCAACTAGTCCGTAAAATGGTTCAATATTAAATATTAACAAAGAAATCACCGCCATCTGTCTGAAAATATAGTTTCTGGTTTAATTCACCTGCAATCTGCAATTAGATCAGTCTCTGCGAAAGCGGATTAGCAGAAGGAACAATAGAACACATCATTCCCCGGTGCAGGGGCGAAATGACCCAAAGGAGATAAATATTGTAGATGAGATAACAACAATGTAGTAAATTTGAATTTTTGATATAAAATATACGTATTTAACTAATTACAATTGTTAATTACATAACAATTGACAAAAGCGCATTTGTTGCGTAGGATAAGAAAAATGTTATGTATTGTTTCAGAGGATTGAATTGGTTACAATGTGCGACATGCAGGTCACTTTCAACAATAACTGATTAGCGAACGCCAACGGCGTGTGGGACTTGGGACGAGGTTTGGAAACAAGTGCAATGGTCTACAATAAAGAGATGACGTAAATTGGAGATGGCAATAATAAGGGCAATTAAAATATACTCGTAGGTTTTTATTTACCCGTCTCGTAAGAGCGCTTGTATTCCCGATTTTCCTGTACGGGGCCGAGACATGGACGGTGAAGGAAAGAGAGCGGCAGCGTATTGACGCCTTGGAAATGTGGTGTTGGAGGAGACCGCTTAATGTCTCCTGGACACAACACCGCACCAATGTCTCCTTCTTGAAGGAGCTTAACATCGACGAGAGACTGTCAACGGTGGTGCACTCCCGAATACTCCAGTTTTTTGGACATGTGACGCGACGCGGGGGGGGACTCCGTGGAGCGGCTCGTTGTGCAGGGCCGGGTAAATGGCAGCAGATCGCGAGGGCATTCGCCTTTGCGATGGACGGACCCAATTAAGTCGATGACACACACATCCCTAAACAACTGCGCAAGACAGGTATCAGCTAGGGACAAATAGCGCGCGGTGGTGAAGCGCTGCTGGGCGTCTTGCGTGACCACGACTGCTCTGTCAAGAGTATCCGACTGAGAAGAGGTTTTTATAATATCGAGCCTCAAGTACCATCTACAAATAAATGTGAAAAGAGTGCCTTCTTGTGGAAAAAATAAATCATTACTGCTGTCTTAAAGGGGTACAGGAACTTGGTTCTCTAATGAACACAACATACAGTAATTATCGCGGCATAAATAAAGACCAAATGTGGTTGCCATCCAAACGGGCTTGGGGCCCTACCACGTGGTAGCTAGGGTTGTTTTGTCGCCTTTTACGATAGGCCGACCCCGGCCAATAAATATATATAAATAACCTTATTTAAGAAATAACTTTTCGGAGGTCCAAGGTACGAGTGAATGGGTGTAACCATTATAACATAACATAATGGAACAGACCCATACTACGTGACCCGTACAGGAGAAATGGGACGCGGAGTTCTTCAAAATACTACGTCTCAGGGTTTCGTCACGTGGTCAATAACCTCTCAAGGAAATCTCGTACATTTTTCGAGCTATATTCAAATATTGCGCGCAGCGTTATCTATACATCTATACAAATAAATAAAATTGGAGGGTCTGTTTGTAATATTAAAATAACCGCTTTTTACTAAGTGCATTCGGACGTATACACGGTACATATACCAAAACAACATTTTTTACAATTTTTGTCTGTCTGTTTGTTCCGGCTAATCTCTGAAATGGCTGCACAGATTTTGACAGGACTTTCACTGGCAGATAGCTGATGTATCAAGGTGTAACTTAGGCTATATTTATTTTAGAAAAAAAAATAGTTTTTGTTAAAAATGATAAGTTTCAGAAATTTTATATTCCAATTTAAGTTGACCACAGATTTATATCATCAATAATATGAAATAAGGGTCAGCTTAGACTGGACATTGTAGGTTGAATTTCCAATTTAAGTTAACCTCAGATTTATGTCATCAATCATATGAAATGGGGTTTAGCTTAGGCTGGACTTTGTAGGTTCGAACGTACGTATTCCGGAGGCGCATGGCGTAACAGTTGCATTCGATACTGTTGCCTGCATATTTCATTTATATTTTAGGGTTTATAAGGCTTGTAATATAAAATAAACCATAAGATATCCAAAAAATTCTGCCCAAAGTCACTATTCCACACGGACGGAGTCGCGGGCACAGTTAGTATTAATAATGATAAATGTGAACCAAGTTATTTTTTCAAAATTCCTTTTTGCAAAAAACGATTGAAAACCGTTAACGTGAATTGTTACGTGAAAATCAGAGGGGGTCGAGGGGTTGTCTTCTCATATACTACAGTCACCAAGGTTAGGGAGACAGTTAAAAATTGACATAAATAGGTCACGCGGTATTTTAACGCGCAGTCGACGCGCAGATGACGCGCGTATACGAACTTCAAACGAGATTCGAACGAATCTTGTAACCCTAAGCACACGCGGTGGTAGGCCCCATGATACAGACGCATTGTAGTCACTCGTAGCTTCTACGTTTTGATCAGATCAGTCAGTTGTACAATGGCCCTTGGTACGAGCTTCAAACGAGTAGCAAATGCGCTTCACACGCGCGCTTGTATCGTGTTTTACGCGCGTTTGAATCTATACAAACGCAAAAATCAGTGTCTACGCATTTAAAATACGCCGTGTGCAATAGGCCCTTACATACGCGTGTGATACTCATCTGTGATGTTTCGGTACAGGTTTCCTCATCACGTTTTCGTTCAGCGTCAGCTAGTTGTGTAATAACGACATATGTTCGCATTTAAAATTTTCATTAGACGAAAACAATAAGTAAACCAAACCCGGCACCTCTGGGTTACATTGTAATATTAATTGGCTATCACGTACTGGTAGGAATTTGTGCAAATAACTGATGTAAAATTATGGGAAATAGAAACGATGCAGAAAATGGGAATATTTGGGTTAAAACAGTGTACCTACTTAATTTCCCCACGTATAACAGTACTCGTAGACAGAACCAAGTACCCAAATTAAATAAATGATAAATTATTCCTGAAAGCTACTACAAATTAATAAAGGCATTATTCAAATGATGTTCCAATATGCAATTAGATAATGACTGAAATGCGTAATTTCGTGAAACTGCCTGGAGGTCAGCGAGTTCCGGAAAACGTGGAAGAAACGCATTAACCGGCGGCGAAGTCGTCCTTAACAGTTCAATGAGAGGAAGCGGCTATTGGAAAAGCTGGTACGCCATATCGTTGCGTAATAGGTGGAATATCGGGGGCCTTCTCATACCTATTGCGTGCTTCTCAGGAGATAAATTGTTTATTTGTCAAAAATACGGAACATGCTTGTAATTATTGCCATACACATTTTGAAAATATCAGATAGAAGTGAGAAATCTAATTTGGTGTACTCTAAATGTGATTGCATTACAACTCATAATATCTATAATATATAAAATTCTCGTGTCACAGTTTTCGTTGCCATACTCCTCCGAAACGGCTTGACCGATTTTGATGAAATTTTTTGTGCTTATCCGGTATCTATGACAATCGGCCAACATCTATTTTTCATCCCCCTAATTGTTAGGGGTAGTCCACCCCTAAAGCTTTTTTTTATTTTTTGAAATTTTATTATTTTTATGGCAGAACTACGTTTGCCGGGTCAGCTAGTATAAAATAGAATCTGCTTTTAAGCAGTAATAAATTATATGAACATAAAACACATGCTACCTAAGTGTGGCAATTTATTGTAAATTCAAGCGAGTTCTAAAACACCTTGTCAGCCCAATTTTCTGCTAGTACTTAAGTAGGTATAACCATTGTTAAAGATGAACAAAAGATCATGTTATTTTCTATATTTTCATGTAAAATTTTGACAAAAATTACACTACTTTTGAGTGGAATTCCCTAAAATAAGTACAAACGAAGGAGAAAATTAAAACTGGCATGTTTTTGGGCCGTTCGGGATCGACTGAATAATTAGCCAAGATTATCTTCAAAGAAATGTCTGGGAGACTGCTTTAATTGATTTTTAATTTTTGTTTATTGCCTTAGGACAGCAGACAGGCTATGGGTGTTTGCAATGCCAGTGGCATCGCAAACACGCTGCTCTCCCATAAGGGTACAAGAACTTGGGTCACTAATGCCGGAACACAACACAAAGTTATTATGGCGGCATCTTTAAGACCAAAGGTGGTCGCCATCCAGACGGGCTCGAGGCCCTACCACGTGGCTAGGGTGGGTTGTTTTGTCGCCTTTTACAACAGGCCGACCCCGGCCACAGAGGTCAGTATTCTTTCTCCGCCCCTGCACGGATTTTACTAAACTACCAATTACATTATACTGAGTTTAGTATGGAAATGACTTTAATATAATTTGCAGTCGCATAAATAATAGTTCACCTAGCATATAATACTCGTAGTTTACCTATATCCCACCATATGAAATAAACCTCTATTTTTCATTTAACGCCTTAACTTGTACAGCAAAAGGTCTTCTCTGAATTAACACCATTTCAACAGTAGTATGTCGATTAGTGAATAAATGAAACAATAACTATTTACAACTATATGGATGTTGCAACCATAGAAATTCGTGCTAAAACGGCTTGGATTTCAAAATGTTTAAGAATTAAAAATGCATTGCACATTTGTTTCGCATGCAAGACAACTCTTTCCGTTGTTCCGAGAACGTTAGAACATGAAAATAACTACGATTACCGTAATGTTCGATGATCGTGCGCAATATCCGAACCGTTAACCTTGAAAAGGGAAGTCCGAACGGGTGTTTCCGATTATTTGCTCATCGAATACTCATCAAGGAAACGTATTTATTTTCCACGCAAGGGCAGTCTGCTCTGCGGCCGGGATCGGCCTGTCGTAAAAGGCGGCAAAAGAACCTAGGCTACGTGGTAGAACCCCAAACCCGTTTGGATGGCAACCACCCTTTGTCTATAAGTACGCCGCCATAATAACCTTGTGTTGTGATCCAGCATTAGTACCCAAATTCTTGTACCCCTATAGGATGGCAGTGTGCTTGGGATGCCTCTAGCGTCGCAAACATCCATAGGCCGGCTGGCCTGTTAGTTGTTCCTCAAGAATAAAAGAAGAGTATAGCTTGAAGTTTCTTATACTCTAAGGAAGTTGCACCGAATTATAAAAATTACTTTTCTCATGATTTTTTATTGCACTGTCAGGGGTGGTTGCCCCCCAGACGGCCTAGGAGCTCCTAAGCAAAGTGTGTGATAAGAATAACTCAGCCTTCAGTGATCTATTCTGGACGTTACAGATTGGCGTTCATCTTGGGCTACTTTTATCATAAACGTTTTTGGGGAAAATGTTGAGGATACCAAATCAAGAGAATCGACTAGCATGTGATATCCTAGACGTGGGGTCTAGGGGCGTGTTCCTTACACAAGTTGGTGTGAGATATATTCAAATAGTCCCAGTAAATTATTGATAACTACAGATAAATCTCCTTAACAATTAATAAATTCAAACCATTATTCTAGCTGCACAATATTTAAGAGTATCCTATCTTTAATAAATTAATATGGGAAAAGTCACACAAAAGAAAAAGTTCACCTGCTGTCATAAAAATAATAAATGCACACCCAAGCGGGAAAACTGATCAAAAATTTTTTTTACCTTGTTACCTCAATTCAAGAAGTTTGAGATTATTAAAAAAGCTTTACTTTCTCGGAAAGAATATTTACAGAGAACATTAGAACTAAGGTTACACTACGGTTAAACTAAGACATTTTTAAATAAAACAGTAGTCCCGAACTCCTTGTTAAGCTCTAGAGGCTGCTAGAGGTAAATGACTGTGTCGTCTCGCAACATTTTAGTCGTAAGTTTGAAAGCTTAGTAGCCAACTAGGTCATTGACAGACAATATACATCATCTGGATATTTTCGCATAATTTCCATGAATTTAACGATTAATTAAAGATGTAAACACAATTGTTTTATCAAATGAAAAGTGATTGAACTGTGGTGCTTCTTGGGCAGAAACAGTAAGCCGGTAGTCAGTTAGCAGTCAGTCAGTAATAGCGTGGTATCGGAGACTGGCAGGCGTGTTCTCGGGCGACAGCGGCGCAACAGTGGCGCGGCCGTGGCAAACCATCGCGACATGTCACCGTGCAATTCTTACAGGTGAGGCGGCAAGCCTGTTCCGCTCTACTAGTGGTTTAGTGATGTGATTTATTTAATCGAATATGTATGTTGGTATGCTATTATTAAATCAGGTATGTACATAGTATGATAGAGAATGATTAAGAAGCACGGAAATCAAGATGAACCAAAACCTAATTAATTATTGTAGATAATCTTTGAATTTCCGTTAAAGATCGCATTAGGTAACCTATTAATTTAAAAAATCTATCAGTAAATATTATATTAAATACAAAATTAAATTAACTATAAAAATAGTGTCTTAATGAGTATTTAAAAAATAGCAATAAATTTAAAACTCATTTAATGGATAATAAATAATAATTATTGTATTATTTTATGAACGAACGAATAAAATAAATGTAATGCAATTAACTATAAGAATGAAATTAAAAATTTAGACGAAAACATTAATCATATTAAATAATGAAAGTGAAGGAAATTTGAGAACAGAGTCAAAACGTGCAAGAATTACGCAAATCATATTACTTAATAATTAAGATATTATTATATCATTCAAACGAATTAAATTTCTAATCAGGTTTATGCTGAATAGTCTAAAATGAGGGCTTCCTTAAATTAAGTTGATTTATGTGATTAATTTCGAGATTATATAAAAATTGTGATTAGATACGAAATAACTTAGTCATGACATGTAATTTGTTTTTGAATGTTGCGTCCAAGCCTTTTACATATACAAAACCTTTTAGACTCTTTATTCATAATAAAATACGAGTCTACATTGATTAATTGCTTGATCAAAATCATAGGTAATATTTTTTAATTGTTTTCTAGACTTGGTAATCTATATAATACTCTGGATGGCGTTGTATTTTATTTATTAATTACTAAATAGTTTCAGTAGTAGTATTTATTTCACGCAGACTGATGCAAATTTATCAATATTTATAATCGATAGTCTTACCACATCTGACATCGACAATATTTTAAAATTAGTCCCTACGTGTTAGCCCAGAATTTGTTCCCTATGAAACGACATAAAACATCTCAGTCTTCTGGTCTAGGATCAGTCCATATAAACAACCCATGCTTTAACGGGAGCTTTTTATTTTTTCCACCCTCGGCTGCGTCTTTGTTAAGTCGTCCCAATGTCGTTACATGAGTCGTCCCAATTACACCCGGTAACGTTTTCTACGATCTATTTAGGGTTAGTGCTCTTTCACTTATTTTTTTTTATTGCTATAGGACAGTAGACAGGCTGACCCGCTTAGAATTTAGCAGTTACCGTCGCCTATGGGTGTTTGCAACGCCAATGGCATCGCGAACACGCTGCTGTCCCATATGGGTACAGGAACTTAGGTCACTAATGCCGGAACACAACACATAACTTTCACTGTCCTTTACTTTTCCTGTTATTTACTTTCCTGTCTAGAATCAAAAAAGGATGAGGATACGAATACTTACTGGACTGACTGACTGACTATTATGAGTATGACCTATATAAAGGCTCAAATTACAAATATACCGCACATAAGAAGCCATTTTTTGAGTGAAGTTTTTTGTTTTATTCCATAGACTACACTAATTGTGATATAAACATTGCCTTCCTAACAGGCCCATTTCTTTATCCACAAGGCCATCATTATTTCAGATGTTTTTGTTTGCATCTATGTAAAGTACGTGGACCTATTTTCAGATAGGACTTTTTAAAATGTTCGACGAAGTTTTCAAACCTCAACGGAGTGTCGTTGGTGCCGAAAGGAAAAAAGCTGTATCAAAACCTTAACCCTTGTTTATATCGGTCACATAAGGGTCACGAAAATTGTGGTAGGACTCTTATGTTTAGAAGCCAATTTTTTAATGATTTTGTAGCATTGTTAGTTATGAAATAAACAAGTCCATTGTATGCAACCAGTGCTATCAATTAAACTCCGCTTGTATGGAAATGTATGAATTCACGCTAGAACAGTTATCGAGGGAGCGCTAATAGGTGCAATCGGTTATTAAAGGCATTTAAAATTGTTCATGTTATGTCATTGGAAGACGTGGTTGGCCAAATCATGTCAACTGGATAAACACGCTAGTTTCATTTAAAAAGAGTTTAGAATAACTATTCAAAAATTATTCTCTCGGCAATAGAACATAAAGTTTAATATGTCTCCTCGTGCGAATAACCTTTCTCATCAGTTTTAAATTGTTCATAGAACCGTCGTACTCAATACTATTTAATTGTTTTTATTTTACTTTTTCATTGAATTCGAGTTCAAGGTTCGTCGTCGTCAGCCAAGTTTCGTTCGATTGTGGACTTATAGCTCCTCAAGTTTGAGCCAAAAACCACAGTTTCTTGATTTTCTTTCTACCAGCAACTATACTTGCGAATATGTGAGCTGCACTCCAGGACTTGTTTGCTGTAGCGCCCGTCAAACCTACTAGACGTGACCACTACCATTTCAGCTTGGATCGTTTGCCATCGCCCACTTTAGTTCGCTTACGGATGCCTTAGTTTCAATTTTATCCATTATAGGAACATACAACATGGCTGCTGAGCGTTTTGAAATATGTAGACCAGTGCAGCCGACAATTTCTACGTATCGGTCTCATACGCCGGTACGTACCTCGTGGAGCACAAAGTACGCTGTTTAATATTACCTTCCTTAAAAATTTCGTGACTAAAGAGGCGAAGGGAATGTATGAAATAGATGTGGTTACATTTTTTTAAAGGCGACTGACGTAAGTTTCAAACGCGTTCTGTTTTCTAGCAGAAATATTTTTAGTCACCCTCTATGGCTCATTAGAAATAAGGCCACCCGCCTTATCTGCACGTAGGCTGGAATCGAGCGGTCAAACATTTTATATTGTTATATGATATTTGGATAAAAATATTGAAATCTTATTAGTAGACTACTACTATTAGTCTGGGAAAAGGTTAGTTGCGTGGTGTTATTTCTGAAAAATTCTACTAGTGTTTGTAAAGATTACAGTGTGATAATTAAAATCCACAAAGATTCACCATTTTTATGTAGATGCATCATCCCATCGTTGAATAATTGAGGTTTGTTGTTAAAGAGTTAAATCGAGTATTTTTTATATGCTTGCTTTGAAACCAACGTAAGTCTATTGAGAGTTCTGCACAAATCGGAACATATGCTATACCCATGTCAGAAGGTGCTATAACAGTTGCACCAAAATATCCCAACTGAACTCACGAAATTGTCGAGCATTGTTATAATGGAAAACAACAGTTTTCCTATTCATTTATTCTTGCTGTTTTCATAATTTCTATATGTAAATTTGTAGATGATGATAAATTTGAAGATTTTGTAGATGTAAACAGCTATATCTTAGAGAATCTTTTACTATAGACGAAGTTAAAATCCGTAAAATATAACCTTAAACATAAAACTCATCCTAATATTATAAATGCGAAATTGAGTTTGTTTGTTTGTTACGCTTTCATGCCTAAGCCGCTGAACTAATTTTGATGAATTTCGCTATAGTCATAGATTGGACCTTGGAGAAGGCTATTTTTTTTAATTCATATGGTAGAACAACGCTTGCCGGGTCAACTAGTTATGTTTATAGTTCAATTTCTGAATTGTTCGATTTAGCAGGCCAACGTAACCTATCGGTATAATGAAAACGAACGATCGCCTGTTAAACAACATTCTTTGATGACACCCAACTTGTTATGTCTGCGGATATCAATACACAAGTTTTATCTAGATTATTAAATGAAATGGTTGTTTATTCTGCTCATTATATAAAATTAAAAGCAACGAACATATTCCGCCGAATCGCATATAAATGTGCGCCACTCTCTCTAATTCTGTTTACATTATTCGCGGATCCAGTGTTACTTAATATCAATTAATTAACATAAGTCTATGTTGGTCACGGTATGTGAATGTCTCGTATATGGCAGCAAAAGGTTGTTTTACCATACGACGCATGACACCATGTACGTATGTACATTAAGCAAATTTGCTTGTATTATACATAATATGCACCGGAAAATTTCTAGGGTCAAATCCTAGACCGTCAGACTAAACACCAGATGGATCGTATCTATCGGAAAGTGGAGCTGGAATGTCGAGATTCGGAGTCTGTTTTATCACTTAAAGGCAGATTCATCGTAATTTTTTATATATTACGTGACTTTGCTTACATCTAATATATAAAATTCTCGTGTCACAGTTTTCGTTGCCATACTCCTCCGAAATGGCTTGACCGATTCTCAAGAAATTTTGTGAGCATATTGAGTAGGTCTGAGAATCGGCCAACATCTATTTTTCATCCCCCTAAATGTTAGGGGTGACCCACCCCCAAATTTTTTTTTATTTTTTGACATTTTATTATTTATATGGCAGAACAACGTTTGCCGGGTCAGCTAGTAGATAGCTAAATAAGCGTGTCAGTAGTTAGTTGGTCACATTGATAAAATCAATAGAATATTACCACAAAACCACATAGATGGTGGATAACTAACGAACCCTTTTAGAACATGCGACGCAAACTAGATAATTGCGTCCAATAGTACCTGATATTACGGCTGGCGACAGGTTTATACATTTGTGCTCGAAAATAATGAATTTCCATTTCAAATTGAAGAAGAAGACACTAATGCACTTGTCTATGATTGACGCGTGAATAAAATATACGTTAATTAGGTATATAAATAATATTTAAAAATAATGGCCTGCGAACTAGAGACGTATAGCAATAGCATTTCCATGCGACATTGTGCAAATAAATTTGATCACATAATTCGATTTTATTGTTTAGATTGTTAAATAAAACCATGGATACAAGTTTAAGTAAAATAAAAGTTATAAATATTAGGAGAGTTAACACCTCACGCGTATAACTGTTAGCCGGTAGCGCATCCTTCTAAAATAGATTTATTTATAAACAAGTATTGTAACAAGTTAGGTAATTTTATAACACAGTTCACAAGTTTCGCCACATGACTTTGCCTGCTATAAAATGAAGTTGTTTTACGGTTCACTCTGTTTTCAACTATTTCGTTGATTTTCGATGGTTAATTTACCATTCTATTTATTACCTTTCGATTGGCTTGCTAAACATAAAATTAACTGTGTTTAACGCCCGGAACACTAATTGTCGATGATACAAATATTTTGACCTGAATGTGGAGCCACCGCATAAGCTCTACTAATACGACATAATAATTATTGTACGAGCGGCATATAATGCAAATTATTTTTTTTCGAATATGTTTAGTCGAATACAGTAGCATTATGTAAAAGCAAAGACTCTCCTAAGAGTCATCGGTGTATTGATTAAAACCAAAACATAAGAAACAATAGTAATTTATAAGTAATATTATTCAAATATTCAAGGGTCAATAATGAAATACCATAGCTTGACTTGTTTGGATAACACGACCATTGTGTCTGTCCATCTGAATTGTAGACTGTTTAATATAATAGGTATGTTATTTATGAATGGGTTACAGTTACATAGTTACATACGCATTAGAGTGAATAGGGTATAGAAAGTCTTTGTGTAGCTTAATTCTAAGTAAATACAGAAATCGAATTGTGAAAGTTTCTATCCGGATTTGCCATGAAAGTTCAAAATAACGGATTTGTTAGCGAAAAATTTAGGAAATGTTGCTATAACTATAATTGTATTTTTAATATTCCAGGTCATTCGCGATTTTATTGGCAATCGTCTTCGCTACAATTAATACACCGACAAGTGGCTTCACGATCCCTCGAGCGGCCAACTTCACAGACGAATCTGACCTAACTGGAGAAGAAAGTTCTGTTCTCACAGTCAGACATGAGCAGAAACGACCTAACGATATCAATAACAATGAGAACAACAAGAGCGATTCTAAAGAAAAATTCGAAACTAAACTAAATCCTCATGAAATATCTTCAGATATATTGATTAGTAAGATCAATGAATTCACCGCGGGAATTTCCACCTTGAATGATTTCAATAAAAAATTTACCAGTTCTAAAATCAATAATGATTTCAGTTTTTTATACGGTGAAATAGAGACTCAAACAAAACCAACTCCTATACAACCTTTTAAACTGACGACTGGATTTACAACGACAAGAGATAATTTTCAATTTGATTTTCCATCTAGCATTACTACTCAATCTGTAACTCCACGTGTACAAAATAATCACTTAACTGATACAACAACGGCTTCTGGATTTTTTACTAGTAATTTACCTAGCACATACGATTCTAGATTGTCACTTGAACAGCAAAATAAAGACCTTGGAAATTCAACACCAAAAAATAACAAAAGTAAACTAAAAACATTTACATTTGGTAATGATCTTACAGCAATCACATTAAGTGTTGATGAATTGTACTCGCTAAGAGACTTGGCAAGTTCAGTGACAGAAGCTCTCCCCACAGAACAAGACAGAGAGTACTCCAAAGTCACAAACACTTATTTCAATGGTGAGCTAAGTCCCACAGTTCCTATAATAAGTTCAAGCACAGGAATTACTAGACAAGGTAATAAACCGGAATATGCTTTGAATTATGCATATTCCACTCCTATGGTATCTACAAATTTAGACACAGGAAACCTGGGTAGAAAAATTGCTGTAGCAACTACTACTGTTGGGTCAGTGAATTCATTTCCAACAGAACCATTATGGAGGAAGTATACTAACATAGAAAGAGGTCGACTAACAACGGATACGAGTACTGCTACCACTACAAAGGTATTAAACAGAGCTGAAACCTCACAGACAACCGTGAATTTCGATAAAGCGTTCAGCTCCGACCTAACCACACCTTTAGAAAAATACAAAGACAATATTATTTCTGTAAATAATAAGCTATTGACTACTACAAATGCCTTTTCAACTGCAACAGAGCAAGATTATACTATTTATGATTTTACCACTCCCACAATTATTTCAAGACCTAGGAAAGTGGGAATCGTGTCCTCAAAAATGGCTGGATTTCTAGATTTTTCGAAAGTATCTTCACCAAATGTTTATATCGCGGAAAATACTGAAACAACTGAAAATATTGAAGATAGTGAAACAAGTACGTTATATGAGACTACATTAGTAGATATAGCTACCACTACAGAAACCCCAACCACCACTCCCACCACCTCCACTACCACCACCGTCGTCACCACGGAACAAACGAGCACTAAGCCGACGGATTCTCAAAGTCAATTGGTAAGATTTCAAAACCACTTTAAATCATTTACTAAACTGAATATCGTCGAATAGGGTTATTATAGTAAAAGTAAATTTATATAATATGCGTGCGCGCACACTGCAGGCTGATGATACGATGATAATAATTATGTTATGATATATAATTAGACACTTTTGACAGTTACAAAGTTGTGAATGTGATTAACATTCTTTTAGCGGGTTTAAAAAAGAAATTTTTAAATTAATAAATAAATATATTATGACAATTTACACAATTTAGTCTTACATAAAATCCATTATAACAACATGGAAGGGTCTATTCAAATTTAGTTGTAAAACCGATAGTCGTGACAACCGTTGATGTTTTCGAGGTACACATTCAGCCGGGACGTTGGATGCTGGTCAATATAATCGGTATGTTGTCACTTTATCCGTGCAGGTGCGGAGAAAGAATACTAACCTCTGTGGCCGGGGTCGGCCTGTCGTAAAAGGCGACAAAACAACCCACCCTAGCTACGTGGTAGGGCCTCAAGACCGTCTGGATGGCGACCACCTTTGGTTTTAAGTATGCCGCCATAATAACCTTGTGTTGTGTTCCGGCATTAGTGACCCAAGTTCCTGTACCCTTATGGGACAGCAGCGTGTTCGCGATGCCACTGGCGTTGCATACACCTATAGGCGACGGTAACTGCTAAATCCTAAGCGGGCCGTCAGCCTGTCTGCTGTTCTATAGCAATAAAAAAAATAATAAATAAAAAGAAATTGTAAATAGATATATAAACAGACTCGGGATGGGAATCGCACCCGCAACCTCCGTCTATGGAGCATCAGCTAACGTCCGACGAGCATTAGCTATTAAGCTACGAAGTTAGTCAGCAAAATGTACCTATGCAATATCAATCAAAACATCAAGTGGCCAATTTGGTTTTTATCTAACAAATAACCGTAAAAATTTGGGTGGTCATGTACTGGAGCAAAGTATGGTCAACTACTGAATTTTTACATTTGTTAGATGGTCAACTACTTAATATCTAATGTTAAGTTTTTATTTTATATTTTATTCAATCAATCTACAGACAAAAACACTAGTTTAATTTCATTAAAAAACTTTTGGAGATTTCTCTAAAGAAACACTAATTGAGTTTTGATGTAAATTAAGGTTAAGCATTAAAAAGGAAATTCTGTGCTCTTAAGTAGTGAACTACTGGTGCTCTTACCTTATTTAGAAAAATTTATTATATTTAAACATTTTAGTAAGTGAACTTCAAAGGCTTATGGTACATCCAAATATGACTGAAGTTTAATTTTCCATCCATAGCGTCAAAAAGTGAAAAATTATTTGTTTTATGTATTTCAGGTAGATGATACGATAAATGAAGAGCTTTTAAAAGAAGAGTTAATGAAAAACAATGAAAACGCAAAAAGAATTCGAGAGGAACGCCCAGATATTCATGATTTGAAAGAAGTCAAACCACTTGCCTCCGAAGTTACAAACATCAACAATTTAGCAAGTAACCGTACCGAAGATACCTTAATAGTACAGCCTATCAATCACGAGAAAATAAAAAACACTTTATTATATGCCGTGAGTCCCAAATACAAACCTATGAAGAAAATTGATATACAACCACCCAAACAGTTTGTGCGAGATCCTGATGACAATAGCTGGCGAAATGAAGGCATAAGCTCTTTAGGTATTGTTTTCAAACCTAAAAACTCATCTAAATCATTCACAGAAGTGTTAAAAAACAAAACAGAAGTACAGTTAAATAACTTGACTGGCAAAGACAGTAAAAGTGATTTACCAGATCTTAGACAGAGGTTGGAAAAAATAGCAGAAGTGAGAAAGTCAAAGAAAAAGAAGAAAAATAAGTACGGCGAGACAGTATTTGTGGATTACGAAGAAAGCAGTATGTCAGCAGAAGTTTTGGGTGTAAAAAAGAAAAATAATACAAAATTAATTAATTTTAAGGATCCCATAACACTAAATGTAACAGATTTATCCAATGGAACTTTGAAAAAGCCAGAAACTCTAAAAACGACATATGGATCCAAACAGGAAATTGATGACATATTCAGACGTTTCGAATTAGACGCACTGACGACAGGAAAACCAAAGAATTTGTATAATGCAGCCGAGTATTATGATACAACTGACGAGTATGAAGTCGATTATTCAAATATCTCTAATATAGATTTGAAAAAGCATACAATAGACGTTACTAAAGTGACCACTATATTAACCACGCCTCAAACTCCATCATCTACATATGCACCAGACAGGAAGGCAACGGTTGAATACTTCCCTCCAACTACAAAAAAAGTCAAGGTCAATATAAAGGACAATGATGAGAGTTTCCCAAAGAAGGGAAATCTGTATACGGTTGAAGCTCTCCCAAAGGAGCTGCGAAAGGCACTAAGTCCCGCACCATTTGTAACATTGACTACTCCATCATCGTATACGGATAAATTTGAAGAAATAAAATCTACCCTTTCGGGCTTTCAACCAAGTGATTTAAGTAAAAGCCTTTATTTCTCAGACCAAACAAGAATGACGGAACAACCCAATGCTTTTGTAAACGAACCGGATTTGATCAGAGGTTCGTACGTAATAAAACATTACAAGGATTTCCTCAACGTAGCCGCCAAAGACGACGATTACAGAAATGACTATGTGGCTTTTACTGAAGCCCCAGTCAACGGCATCACCATCAGCGATCTTGTAAAACAAAATGGCTTAAAGGCCCCGGAAGATGATTACGATTATGAACAACATTTTCGTAAGGATATTCTAGATAGATTCGTAGCGAATTTCAATCAAAACAGTGAAAGGTTTAAAGTCGATTTTCCAATTTTGTTCAACAATAGTGTAGTCCACAGAAAAGTAGATGAAAATGGAAAAGTGTTGGCTTCATCTACGGCGTTTATGAAGAGACTATACGATGCGGCGACTACGAAATCAGATCCATATGTGATACGCAAATCGTGTGAACCTAATTGTGAAAAAATTACAGTTGAACTGTCGCCTGCGTATGAGTTACATTACTACGTGCCAGAACAAGAAGAGAAGGAAGAAGCAGAACAGCCGCCAGTGTCCATCGGATACCACCGATTCAGATCATAAAGTATGTTTAAGTAGTCATTAGTTAAATTAAGCCAAAGCTTGAAGGGTTTGCATTGTGTAATTGCTATCAAATTATTTCAATACTGCGTTTTAGGAATTAATCCACAAGGGAGAAAACGCTAATTTGATATGTTTTACATGATTTAATTTATTAAGTCACTGTGTATTGTGAGAGGCGAAAATGTTGTAGTTTAGTTGAGCTAGGTTGAAATTCGTAAGAAGAAACTTTTATTTCAAACATTTTTAATTTTACGAAACATGTATTATAAAGTGTTTCGTTACATATTGATCTAGATTAAAACGATTGTGTGGACAATGGCGGGCCACATTACGTGTTACAACCGTGCCATTAGGCGTCTCAAATTTTTTTTTATGGAGGATATATTACCTAAAATTGTAAACTTGATAACCCAGAATCGAATTGCATAAGACCCGATCAACAGCTTTTCGAATAAATGAGGCTAAAATAGTATTACTATCTTATAGTGAAAGTTATTAGAAGTGTATAATATTTGGCTGATAATGATGGATGGTATGGTAAAAAGAAAATGTATGTATATATCTCGGAGCAGTGAATTCTAGAGTTTATATATAAATAATTACAGTTGAAAATTTGAGTTTTATCCATGCAGGGGTGGAGAAAGAATACTAACCTCTGTGGCCGGGATCGGCCTTTCGTAAAAGTCGACAAAACAACCCACCCTAGCTTCGTGGTAGGGCCCCAATCCCGTCTGGATGGCGACCACCTTTGGTCATAAGTATGCCGCCATAATAACCTTGTGTTGTGTTCCGGCCTTGGTGACCTAAGTTCCTGTGCCGTTATGGGACAGCAGCGTGTTTGCGATGCAACTGGCATTGCAAACACCCATAGGCGACGGTAACTGCTAAATTCTAAGCTGGCCGTCAGACTGTCTGCTGTTCTACAGCCATAAAAAAATAATAATGTCAATGAACTTGTGAAAAGGGCTTCTTTCCACTGAGCGTACGAATGTGGATTACGTAATATATTTGAATATTAATTAACATAAAACTGGAAAATTCTTTCTTATTATAGCTATCAATTTTTTGATGATGTGATTTGTTCTGATTTGTATTTTTAAAATTCTAATTTACAGTATCCAAAAGTGCATTATCACAAATTTATAAAAAAAATATTTAAAATCTTTTTTTCTTATAAATTAAATACTCCGTATTTTAAATACATTTTCAACATGGTACACATGTTAAAAATAACAAATTCTGAATTATCGTCATTCTATACGTATCTATTACACTTCATAATTAATGTACAAAGTTTAATATTACGGTCATACACAAAAGTCCTGCTCTACTGACTCTTAAAAAAGTGTTATTTTAACTACCCCATTTTCTACTCAGTAGATTGTCTGTTGTCTGCCACATATTTAATAAACAATTAATCATCAAATATTCATCATTCATTTTTCTATGACACGGTTGGCTATTTCGTTGCACTTGTTGCCTATGTACTCGTTTATATAAATTAAATGAGGTATATGAGAAACCTTACATATTACAATTAGAACTTTCTTCATATTATATAACACGGTCACATAAATGTAAAAGTGGTACACAATTTTATCAGACGGAAACTCGTAAAATAGTCTCAAAAATTTCCGTTTGCAATAATTGATCGAATGTGTAAACAATTTTAGAACCTAGTTTGTTCTATCTGTAATATGATTGTATATATTAGTAATAATTTTGCTGTATCCTAAACATGAGAGGTAAAACACTATATTCGATTAAAATTTTAAGTATTGTCATCGTAAAGTTTGAGTAATTTCTCGCAAATTTACTAAAATGACATTTTTAAAGTACTTTAATGTCTTCTCATTCTTCTATAATATTACCTGAACCAAGTGAATTAATAGGCTCGGAGAGCCACACCCATTTTAAGTAAATACCATCTTAACTAGTATATACATATATCCATTTACAGTAATTCGAGTATTTGTACAATTAAATCGTTTAAAAATGAGATTACGTCGATCATTAGCTGCGATTCGAACGCGAAGGCTTCGATTTTAATACAATTTATTACATATCACGATTTAATATTTGTAGTAGACGGTTGCTTTTACAACGTTGCGGCCCTAATTTTCTTACTTTCAAATATTGCCCCAAGTAGGCATTAGAAAGGCACAAACGAGTTCCTTAATCTACAATGACCACAAATCATAGAAGATTTTTAAATTTATTGTTGGAAAACTAGTAAGTGAAATTAATTTATAACTAATTTTATAATATATATATATATATATATATATATATATATATATATATATATATATATATATATATTATATATCTACTAGCCAAAGCCACTCACCATTACTTTATACCTATATTATCATACTTTGTTATCAATACAAATAAATAAAATTGGAGGGTCTGTTTGTAATATTAAAATAACCGCTTTTTACTAAGTGCATTCGGACGTATACACGGTACATATACCAAAACAACATTTTTTACAATTTTTGTCTGTCTGTCTGTTTGTTCCGGCTAATCTCTGAAATGGCTGCACCGATTTTAACGGGACTTTCACTGGCAGATAGCTGATGTAATAAGGAGTAACTTAGGCTATTTTTATTTTAGAAAAATAAAATAGTTTTTGTTAAAAATGATCAGTTTCGGAAATTTAATAATCCAATTGACCTCAGATTTATATCATCAATCATATGAAATAGGGTTAGGCTGGACTTAGTGGGTGGAATTTCTAATTAAAGTTGACCTCATATATCCAAAAAATGCTGCCCAAAGTCACTATTCCACGCGGACGGAGTCGCGGGCACAGCTAGTTATAAATAATGTGATTGATTTTTAGATTTTTGTAGCAATTATAATGTGTCATTATTAGCTATAAAATTAGTTTATGATTCCTACTTCGCTACTAGATGTACCGCACAGGCTGATTGCAAATAACATGAATGTAAATGTTGTGATTAAAATATTTTTTAAATAATACGTTTGTTTGTTTACTTGTTCCTGGTTATTTTTTACTTGATTGCTCGAGATTTTATACACCATCAAGTAACTATATCAATGTTAGTTTAGGAACCAGATTTTAGTTTGTTTTAAAACCTTTCTATCCGTGCAGGGGCGGAGAAAGAATACTGACCTCTGTGGCCGGGGTCAACCCGTCATAAAATGCGCATAACAACCCAGCCTAGATACGTGGTCAGGGCCCCAAGCCCGTCTGGTGGCGACCACCTTTGGTCATAAGTATCAAGTTCCTGTATCCTTATGGGACATCAGTGTGTTCGCAATGTCACTGGCGTTGCAAACACCCATAGGCGACGGTAACTGCTAAATTCTAAATGAGCCGTCAACCTGTTTGCTGTCCTGAAGGACAACACAACGATAAATAAATAAAAAATGCATTCTCAAATAAAATAAACACGATAAAACGAAAACAAATGTAATATAGATTTGATAGTGTGTGCGGAGGATTCATGTCTAATTTTTAACATACCTGACACATTTATATAAAAATAAATATTGACAACCAATGCCAGCCTCATATCTGGCATAGAAATCATTTTCGCGCACTCCACCGCTTGATCGGGTACGATGGGACCCTCCGTGCAATACGTCCACCTCTTAGCCAGGGGACGCAGGTTGCTGGTACGTATGCACTAAATCCACCCCGATGTTACTTCGTACGCCTGGAGCCTCTGGGCCACAGCCACAGGACGTAACGCCAGTCTTACGCCACCTAGCCTTTTTTTGGTTTAATAATAATAATAATAAATTTATTTCTGAAAAGTAACATATACATATCTAGTTTAATTAACCTGGCCCCTGAACTAGTTTACACTGTATCTCGGGGGCCAGGTTCCTCTCTTGTGATCAATATAATGCATAAATGATCATAAAATTACAAAAAGGCAGAAAACAGAAACCAAACTATATAACTAAGCAGACCCATAACAAACTAATGAGCTCGCTTGTTTGTGTATGTATGTATGCGTGTGTGTGTGTGCCTGCATATATATGTGTGTGCGTGCATGTATATGTGTGTAAGAGAGAGAGATACAGAGTGCGACATTACATTTCAATTCCCTATTTTTAGTAAATTTTCCACATCATCATAGTTAAGTGTTTTTAACCAGCTTATTATATAATGTTTAAAATAATTATTAGATTCACTTTTTATTGGTTTACTTTTGAGAATTTTATTATAAATAAAAGGGGCCGTGAAAAATATATGTTTCTGCGCTAATACTGTCCTGACTCGTGGAAGCGTGGTTTGGTTGGTGCACCGCGCCAGTAACATACGAATGTTACGTGAATTGAAATCTAAGCTCTTGTTAAAATTTAATTTGCATATTTTTAGTATATAAAATAAAAATACTGTAATTTTTTAAAATACAATTTTATTGACTTTTTCCATTTTTAGAATAGTATGCAAACAGCACTCGATCGTTCGATCACATGTAATTGGGTTATACATCATTTGAGCATATCATTATAATATGTAGTCGATACAAAGCAGTAGGTACACTTGAATACACCGCTAAACATCCGCGGGGACATCGGCCTCGGGCGCAAATGCAATTCTGGACTCAATAAATAAATCATCTTACAATCTCAACATCCGCATTGGCGTACCGAGAACTTCACTAAGCTTCGCTTTAATAGTTCCGCAGCCTGGAGCTGGACCTTTGACAGCCCGACAGACTGGCTGTGACGGGCTAGACGAAATATAACGCGAACTCTATGGAGTATGTTAAATAAATGTTGATATAAAATGACGACCAGCCTCCAATGTGGTCATGTATGAATTTATCAAAAGTGGGAGTCAAAAACAATTATCTTGCACGTATCCTGACTAGACCCGCAGTGTGCCAAGATCAAATGGCGACACCCTCATATTCTATATATATATATTTCGGCTTCGACTAGTTATGTAATAAAATTTAGAATGTAATTTTTATCAATTTGTAGATTCACCTATAAAAACATAATAATTTGGAATATTTTTAAACCAAAATAACATGGTAAACATCTAGCATTTATAGGAACTAAATTATGGCTTTTGATGTTGAAGAGCATCATTTTTTTATATTATAACACTATATTGCATTGATTAATATTTAACTATTGGTAAAAACACAGGACCTGTTTGTTGTATAATTTTTTTTTAGATTACGTATAAAATTATTATAATAAATAGATAAACTCGTGAGCGAGTTTTATGTGTGTGCACATAAAAATGTGCACGAGTATAATGTAATGACGCCTAAATATACAATAATTTAAAAGTTAATTGCTAAATTAAATAACAATTCTGGTTAATTAATAACAATAAAGTCTTGTTACGCCAACACGTTTTATAATAATCAAAAACAAGTAGAGACGCGAAAAAAAAACGAACACATCCATCTTTGGAAAAAAAAAACAACTAAAGCCCACCAATTGCGTGTGTAATTATTTACAATATGCGAAGAAATTAACGCAACGAATATAAGTTATTAATGTGTCCAATACAATGACAATACAAATGTATACAATTAGAGAGAGAAGAGAGTCCAATAAAAACATTATTTAAAAGTATTTGAGTTTCATTTACACTTTATTAATTCACATTAAAAACGCGGGGCAACTTGGGCGCCATTTTATATATAATGATACATGGAATCATTGTTAAAATAGTTTGACATAATAAGCTTGGGCCAGCCAATAACTTGTTCCTAAAGCCTAAATCGTACAGCCTCGCGACACTAAGTCATCTTATTTGAAATAAATACATTTTAGTTTTCCATAAGTGTTAAATGTATTGTGATTAAATTACACGTAAATCTTTTATTACATTCGGTCTCGATTAAAACTATTTAATAAAATATGGAGTCTGCGATATTTATTATATAAAGGAAAGCTCGTAAAAATAACTAGCCATAACAAATTAAATATGATAAAATTAAAACAAAAATAATATTAAATATACGGTATATTGACGCGCGGTTAAATACTATCGGTAATTTATTGGTACAATAAATTCAATTACATTTATTCATAATATTCTTCAATATTACCATAATAAGTATAATAATTAGTTTATATTAGACTAAAAGCGATTATTTACAAAGAACACGCCTCTTTCACTAGCTGTTGTATCCCTGCCTCCCGATTCCGCCCCCCGCGCCGTGCCTCGGCTCCACGCGGCCCGAGTGCACGCGCCCCGCACCCCCGCCAATCAATACAATACCTTAACCTCTTTACATTAGCCAGTCTTTCGTTTACACTACTACACTAGTCTACAGCGACACTAAGCTAGCCGCCCGCTGATGCTCGGCCGGACCGTATTCACAAATTATATAATTATAAGATAAATAAATAACTCTGATTATGCTATGTATAATGGTATTGGTAAAATCAGGGGATCTAAAAGGCCTCATTTGCAAAATTCTTTTGTAGGTCTACACTTTTACCTAGGGACATTTTAAAAATATTTTTGATTTAGACACATTTTGAAAAGAAACTGCAACGGCAACCTCATAAGACCTTCAGTTAATTCGTGCAAATTAAAATTTAATTATGATAAATCTTGTCGCTGAATAAACTAAAAAAAAGAGTGTCTGAAAAGACCAACTGGTTTAAATTAATAATTTAAAAATGCTCATAAAAACAACCTAGTAGATTTATTTTATAATATATGACTGGAGACATTTAAAATTACAAATTTAGGCGCGGTAAAGTCAAAACCACATTTGATTCGTGTTAAAGTTGAAACCAACATCTTGCCCATGATAGACAAGAGAAATAAATTACATGGAATACAAATACAAAGTTTAAAAATGTATAGAATAAATTAATCAATCGTCATTTCAACCCACTTTTCGAAATTGAACGGTCTCCAAGAATCGTCAATAAACTAATTACAGGGCGCGTTCCCATAAACATATTGGCACCTCTAGCGTTAAACCGAAATATGTGAATGTGGTCGGTAGAGTGAGAGAGACGAACTAGGTCTGTTCTAGTACACGCGATAACTAAAACGATCATTCATACGCTATTCTAAAATAAGGAGACCACAAACATGTCAGACTGTTTATCTATCGTGAATTGCTTCCGAACAGACTTCAGATATAAAATTTCCTTGTGATATTATTATATGGTAACTTTTATTCCTTCATATGACGTGACGTAGCTTTTTATATATACCTTCCACATCAAGGTATCCATTTTATAAATACTATAAACAAAATAATTTGTTAAAAAAAAAACACTAAATTCGGGATGAGCACCAAAGGATGTATTAAAATAATAACGAATTAGGAACACGGCTACAAAATTATTCTGTAACAGACGTGTCGTTTATATTTTAATGGTTGGAATAAAAATAGAACAGTGTCATAATATAAAAACTGTATGAAAAAAATTAAAAAATCTTTCCCGAGTCATCTAAAGAGTACAAGGGCGTGTTCACATATTTTAAATACACATGATACCAAACTAGCACCACTATTTACTATTACGTATAAAACGGCGGAGTCTGAACTGTATCTTTGTACTGTAAATGCAAACAAATGTTCTGTTCTGTAAACGTTAATTACGAAAATATATCACACGAATAACAATTGACCTTTTGATATTTGTAATCTGATAAAACAAACACATTTTATATATTCAAACACTTAAGCCTTAAATTCTATTCTATCTGTGCAAGGGCGGAGAAAGAATACTGACCTTAGGGTCGGCATGTCGTTAAAGGCGACAAAACAACCCACCCTAGCTACGTGGCAGGACTCCAAGCCCGTTTGCATGGCAACCTTTGGTCTTAAATATGCCATAATAAATTTGTGTTGTGTTCAGGCGTTAGTGTCCCAAGCTGCTGTACCCTTATGGGACAGTAGCGTGTTGGAGATGCCATTGGCGTTGCAAACACCCATAGGCGATGGTACCTGCTAAATTCTAAGTGGGCCCTCAGCCTGTCCACTATCCTACAGCAATAAATAAAATAAAAAACTTTAAAGCTGACTAAATGTTTGCGAAATGTGAAAATTACTTGAAGTAAATAGCCCTCAAATGGTTATAAGATACATTTTACCTTTACATATGAAATAATTTAATTTCACGAGTGAATATATATTTTATTTACATATTCAATTTAAATTAATAATTACATCAGGGCCAAGTTTTCATGCTATTTCCTCGTATTGCATATCCCGTATGACCAAGTTTTTATTAACGTCGTTTTTATCTTCAGAACCATATTAAATAATATTTTAAATTATTTTTATAAATAAAAGCAACTAAATAAACGAAATTATTGTATCCTTCGAAAGAGTGAAATCAACAATGGCATCCACCAACTCGAGTGCGTTACAATCCTATCGTAGTGAGTATGTTTCAAATAGTTTAAATATTTATAAAAAAAAACACGATAAAGCTCTAAGAGGAAGCCTCGCTATACAAGTATACATATAATTAAAATTAAACCGTATTAATATTATTATTAAAGGTATTTTTTAAATATCAACCACTTTTACACATTCATACAAAATCCTTAAAATACTATAAAGCATTTATCGATGTCCCAAACTAAACTCTAAAAGTTCCCAAATCTATACATACTATTTTACATTGAAATACATATTTGTTTTTATAAAATTTCATAAGGAAAGCTTATATTTTAAAATTTAAATAAATAAAGGATCGGTTCATCTTGGATATTTGCAGAAGAAGATTCATAAACGACTAGTATTTTGTATTGAAACACGGTTGAAATGCAACTTTTAAAGTTGTACATTTAGAAAACACGACCATTCCGAGTTATAACATCTTCAACCAATTAAGTTCATTTCAAAATCAAATAATATTTTATCGATTCTATAAACGTGTGTCGTATCCATCGTAAGCGATTTGATAAATCGATTTAGACCATGTTTCGTTTAATCGATATATCGACAAAAGCCTTATTACTATATACATATGTATAAAGCGAACTTTCGAATCTCGCTCTATCAGACAATCTTATTCAAAAATACACGGACCGATACAAAATGGCGTCATAAGGACCGTTTGACTAAGTATAAATTATGTTCTTTACCATATCTAAGCTATGCTAATCGGCAACGATTTTGATTCTGGAGTGCTATAAATCATCGAATCCTTTTACATGTTACGGAATAGGCCTATTTGTACTAGGTGTTATTAGAATATTGGTTTTCAATCCACAGTTATCCATCCATCTTAAAAATGCATCGTAATCAAGTATTAAATTCGCTCCCACATCTATTTAACTATATATTAAAAACTCGTTTACATTAGCATTTAATTACATTGTATCTATAAAAGCTGTGCTTGGGAAGTAGTCAGTGGCCACGACCGGTACGCTATCACGCACCAAACAACATGCGTATGCATTCAAAGGTACAGGGCCTTTCCATCATTCCTGGGGCAGGATTTCTCCTCGTCCACTGATCGGCTGATCGAGCCAACCAACCTACCGAGTTTTGATTATCATCCGATAGATGTAAGACCAGCGAACATTATAGATAGTTTATATTGTAGACAATAGTATCATGTTACTAATGCTAAGATATAAAAATTGTATCGCAAGTGTGAAATGGTGATCCCCACATTCGTGAATTATATATTAAAAAAAAAAGAGTGAAATTACTGAAAATAAATTGAACTTGACGCATGCTTTGTTTATTACCTCCATGCAAAGCATAAGTTTAGTGAGTAGTCTCTTGGTTATTCTTCAACGGTTCTTCATAACGCGAAGCATTAATTTTAACGGTCACTGCTCAGAGCTACGCAAGCAGTGAGAGCTCAAGAGTATTTTTTTTTGACACAAATCCATGTCGCGAACACCACTAAACACTGCGAAATCGTGGCAGTTTGAACCACATCAGTTACACATCATTAATTATTCACTAATTACACAAACGCGAGCGTTATGGTCTTACTTAGTCGACACTGATTCGCAATGTTCACATTCGCTTCTCGGCGCACATCTCTGTGCCACACTTTTGCTATTCAAATAAATCGGGGCGAATTCATCACCAGTTTCAACATGACCTACAAGAGGGATATATCATCATAGATGTAACATATTTGAATAACATCTTTGTATCGCAGTTTCTCGAATGGAGTTACATGTTAACATGAATTCAAATAGAATAAAACATTCAGTTTGAATCAACTTTACACTTGAAACGCTGTTCTGGCTTTGTTATAAACATAATATTTAATAAGAACATTTTAGAATGGCAATGTCGATTTATCTGTGTGGCCGAGAACAATGCTTCGTTACAAGAGGACGCACACGTTGGGGAGATCGCGCGACGCGGGTCGGCGCGGTCGCGGCTCGGCGGGCGTGATGGCCGGCGAGTCGGGCGACAGGTCGCACGACGCCGTCGAGGTCGCCTCGCTGCGCCACTGGGGCTCCAGGGACACTTCGCTCGTCAGCGACAGGTGGAGCGGGGACGCGTTGCTCATCGGCGTCAGCGTCACCGACGCGCTTATCGAATCGTCGCTCGTTGGCAGCGTGTCCAAAGAAAACGATGCGTCGCGGGAGAGGGTGTGGTGCGCCGGCGAGGACGGGAGGACGGCCTCAACTGTTTCGCTGTAAGGTAAGGAAGGGGAGTCTTGCACGGGTGGGGGGAGGCCGTCTAGGGGTGAAAAATAATCGGAAGGAGAAGACGCATCGCGGGATATGGAGTATTGCGCCGGTGATATACCATTGTGAGTAGTCACGTGAGTGCCGCGAGTCGTGGAGTAGTACCGCGGGTGTCTGTCGTGAGCGTGAAGGGGCGCCAGCGGGTCACGGACAGGGGAAAACTGCAAGGGGATTCCGTCGAGAGTATAGAGCGGGGACGCGATCGTGTCGTTGGGGAACCCATCCAACCCATAGGGGTTCAGGGGCGCGGCGGAGGGACCCCTCTCAGCCTGCAGGGGTGCGCCGCACTGGCGTGGGCGCTACGAGCACTAGCTGGCCACTTGCTGCGCGTGCGTGCCAATGCTGTTGTTGTTCGTGACCTGCTGCCCGAACGAGCTCCGCAGGGACTCCTCCATCAGTCGGCATAACTTATCCCGATCAGCCTGATAATTTGTACACTCTGTTACTATTTTGTAAATAATAATAATCTATGCACAATAATACATGCATAATAAAAAAAAAAAAACTAAAGATTCAGATATACTGAGTAACAACACACATAATTTTTAGTATTAAGTTACATAATTGCCACTAATCGGCAGAGAAGACACAAGAAACTTTGAGCTAATCTATTCGGAACGCAGGATCTCGTTCCGTGCATACCGTCCATCTATTTTGGACAAGCCCGACTGTATACTGTCACTGAAATCCTCTGTTATTACAGAACTTAAAAAGATACATATGCAAACAAACTATAATGAATAATGTAAGCAAATTCAATGTACAAATGTACAAATTGTTATCAAATACTAATTTGTGCAAGCTATTTAAGCTTCTTATCTTAATAGGAGATTAAAAAAAACTTTAAAATATAGATAGTACAACATGTCTCTCATGATTGCTCAAAACTCTTCTCTGTTTTTGATTACAATGATGGTTACCTCGTGTATGAAGCCGAGGTGCACCAGCTCGTGTGCCAGCGCGGGCGCCGAGTCCGCCCTCGACACGGCGCACGTCAGCTGCCGGTTCATCTTGTCGTCCATGCGCAACAGTATCGTCATCTGCACACGTCAAAGCAAAGCGCAATTTATATTAAGTACCATAAAGATCAATAATCAGTCAATTCTCGAATCCAGAGATTTTCAAAGCGGTCGATATCGGTTTTCCAGGACTAGACATACACGAAAACTAATTTTGGGGGTCAACGAGGTATAAAAATAACTCCCTATTAATTGACACAAGTTTTTATTTAAACCTTTCAAGATACGATACTGTAAAAGTTGTGTTATGTGAACTTATTTGTTTAAAAGTTACATTCTTATAACATTTATATACTTTTAAGAAACTCAACAAGTCTTAGTCAAGTTTTATAATTGGCAAGTATTTTGTATCAATAAGAAAAAAAAAAAACAGAAGTAATAGAATTTTTAAAGCAATTTGTCTATGGCGATCTGAGGCATTAGTTCATTTTTAAAAGGCGATTTCTCGCCCAAAATAGTTTGGGAATCGCTGACCTAATCGTTGTAACCTACAAACCGGCATTATCGCCATATTAGAAAACAATTCCAGTTGTAATGTCAATTTTCCCTTCGTTGTCAGCATTCCTACTATTACCACGGTCTTCGTCTAGACAAATTGCAAACAACCACCTGCACATAAGTTGTACCGCTACGACATGGAAGTAATTAATCAGTATTAAAAAGCCTTCTCTTTTGTAGGTTGTCTTTAATGTTACGGAGCGTCACTCAACACAGGCACCGGATCACATTTATCTGCGACATCTTTGTTATGCAAATATCATTTAAACAATGCCCCAAAATATGTATGAAGTTACATAAAATTTCTTCATGTAGAGGCGGAGTGGGCCTGTGTGAAAAAAGCGACAAAACAACCCTAGCTACGTGGTCGAGCCCCAAGCTATATAATGACTTTGTGTTATGTCCAGGCATTAGTGACCCTGGTTCCTGTACCTATAAGGGACAGCAGCGTGTTTGCAGTGCTCCTAGCACGTCGCAAACATCCATAGGCGACGGTGACTGCTTACTATAAGCTATTAAGGGGACCGTTGCTATTCCTCAGCAATAAAAACATGAATATAGTTAAACAAATTGTGTACGTCATTACGTGCGTCTAACACTTTCTAATTGCGAGTATGTATACTGACGAGCAAGTCCGGCGTGGGCGCGTCCATCTGCGTGTGCGCGTGCGCATGCGGATGTGGGTGTGGCTTGAGGCTGCACATCATGTTGACGACGCGCCGCGTCTCGTGGTCGCCGCGCGGGGGATCGTCGCGGGGCGGCTCGGCGCCGGCCGCGGCGCGCGCCACCGGCGACGCCGACCGGCACCCACTTCCCCCGCAGCCGTACGCGGTCAACGGGTAGATGCCATATCTGGGCACATTAAACAAAATCAATATAACGACATGTAAACTTTAACAGGCATTAAAAGTTGCTAAGTGTAACTAAGACACAAATATTTGATGATTGGGGAACATAAAAGAAGAAGAAGAATTTAGAAAAGTAAAATAGAATAGTAGAAATGCACTAACTTGACGTCTTCGACGAATTTTTCCAATTTCTCGGCATGAGGCGGCAGATCTTTGGCGGAGAGCTCGTGCCTCTCGCCGCCCCGCACGCACCACGCCAGTGCTTGGCCACTCCCGCCTCCTCCACCGACTTCATCGGTTATTGTCTCCGATATATTAGCTGTAACAGATCGCCAGTCATTAACGAAGTTTTCTAGTTTCCGCTGAACAAAAGGCGACCGTGCAGGCGCGTTAGGGTTCCTAGATGCAAATGCCATACACCCAGTCACATTAATTTTGTCTTAAACTAAAAAGTATATAGAGTAGTACATTGAGTGTATACAAAATTATTATCCGTGCAGGGGCGGAGAAAGAATACTAACCTCTGCGGCTGAGGTCGGCCTGCCGTAAAAGTCGACGAAACAACCCACCCTAGAGCTACGTGGTAGGGCCTCAAGCCCGTCTGGATGGCGACCACCTTTGGTCTAAGTATGCCGCCATAATAACCTTGTGTTGTGTTCCGGCATTAGTGACCCAAGTTCCTGTACCCTTATGGGACAGCAGTGTGTTCGCGATGTCACTGGCATTGCAAACACCTATAGGCGACGGTAACTGCTAAATCCTAAGCGGGCTGTCAGCTTGTCTGCTGTCCTACAGCAATAAAAAAAAATTACGTATAAAATGTAACTCCTTTACATTGTAATACATAAAATATCAGTCACTTCGACTAAACGGACGGCAGACATTGCTCTGTGCGAGCGAGGCCGCATTATATTTACGCGGGAGTGACAGAGACAGATAATAACAGGTCAACGTACGAAATTCTTCATGCTCGGCGTCCGTAGTTTAGTAAATGAACAAATGAATAATTAACATAAAGGCAAACATAGTTTAACTCACCCGTAGTGTTGACGAGAATGTGTGCAGCTAAGAGTTTCAGGGAATGAACTTCAAAGAGCAAAGGGTGGAACAACAGCTTGCGCGCTGACGGTCGTTTCGACGGATCCTTGTTTATGCACCTGGATAATAACAAAATATGCATTATATAGCGACCTTTCCTTGTGCCCAAACGTCCATGTTAAACTGTTAAAGTGAAGGTATCCCAAAAATTGTCATATGCGGCGAGTTCTGATTTGAACTCGGTTGAACTCAAATTTCGAACAAGGAAATTATTTAATTGAAATACGAACAGATAGATGCTGGGACTATGGCGTCTTCCAATAACTACTTGTGACTTGACTGACTGTTACGAGGGCGATTGATATTTGACTGCTTAGAGATATCTTCATGGAAGCTTCATATTTTTCAGAACGTATACCACCTCATAAATCGACTTAGGGAACGTACCCATATTACACGAACTATTTTCAAAAAAAATTTGCCCCCCTTTAAAGGAGGGGCCTTTGGTCATCCATAGTATATGAAAAAAACCCCTGTGGCATAGCAGTATCGAGACAACAACAGACCAAAAAGGTTGTGACAGCTATGACCATACAGGCAATGAAAAATATTATATTTTCTTTTCATAATCTGCTAAATATTATTCAATCGTCAATGTCAGATAGGAATAGAGAAAAATACAATCGGCTCTTGTATGAATTAAATGTATTCGTTAATATTATAATAGTCAAGAATCCTTGTTTCATTAATCTGGCAATCAGTTGAGGGTACACAGTACCCCATATTCCCTACGCTTCTAGTTTTCACGTAGTAAATCTTAAATACGGTTTTCAATCATTTTTGCAAACAGAAAGTTAAAAATAATGGCTCATATATTTGTCTGCGCTATACAGCGCTTGCCGCGTGACACTAAAGATGCATGCATACCTATAATTACGAGTAAAAATTATACGCTAAACACGCCATATTTATACCATATAGCTCGAAAAAGCGCGAGATTTCCGAGAGACAACCTAAGCCTCCCTTACATGGGCATCAATGAACTTGGAGAACACCTTATACTAGAATATGAATTTAAATGTCTACCTGTAAATGAAGTCCTTCTGCATGGGTTCCTCGAGGGATTCGACGGTGCGCACTATGTGCTCGTGGGTGACGTGCGCGCCCGAATCGCCGTTGCCGTGGATCTCCAGCGCTGCCGTCTCCAGCGCGCACATACCGAACGCGTAGATGTCCATCGCTGGTGTCACCAGCTGGGATGCTGAAACCGAAACGACGTGATATAAAGCAACCATGACCCACCAAGCCAAGATGGGTCAACGTAGAGCCGCGATGAAGTCAATGCTCTTCCGCGGTTCGAGGCACGTCACCAGAGGGCCATTGCACCCTGAGTTTATGCCGAGGTAAAACGTACTAACTCGAGGCCCTAAGCTTCCCCAAAGTTATGGGGAAAAAGACCCACATTTTAAAAAAGTAATCGGTACATTAAATTTCTCACATTCTCATTCTTCTTTATAACATACTTTTCCCCCAAATTTCCCCCAATTGTCCTCATTACCTCAAGGAGCGCTTTAGTTTTTTTTCTTTCTACTTCTCTTAATTTGCGCACTTATACGTAATTTAAGTACCGGAGTGCCATAGGGTTTAATTTTGGGTCCTTTCTTATTTTTAGTATATATAAATGATCTATCACCATATTTTATAGCTGATGTGTGTGATGTAGTATTGTTTGTTGATGATGCCCTCATTTATGTTTAAAGTGTATAGGAAAAAACGAGATTTTGACGATATAAGTTAGAGTCCTATCATATGAATGTATCTTGGTTTTCTTTGAACAACTTGTCTCTCAACCCCAAAAAAACTAAATAAACAATATGACACTAAAATAATTCTTAATAATACTATTAAAATATTTCTTAATAAATAATAGTATTAGAACTATTTGATTCAGAACTATTTTTGGGCACCAATTTAGATAAGAAACTTGATTGGGGCGCTTATATCTAGCCTGGCAGGTAAACTTGGCTCTGACGCATATGCGATTAGAAGAATTAATTCACGAATGTGGACACTGCAAGATTGGTATACTTCAGCTACTGTCACAGTATTATGTAATATTGTATTCTTTTTTGGGGTAATGCCGTGGACTTACAATATAATATTATATACTTACTATACAATCTTTATTTTACAAAAAAAGGTCTGTTAGCGCCATTTATAATCTAGGTGCTAGTGATTCTATCAGATCACTTTTTAGGGAAATAGGCATTATGACAGTTGCATCTTGCATCACAATACATTTATAATAACAAAAGTTCGCACCCATATTGATAATTATGTGAAATATAAAGATGAGCTTGAGGTAAACACCAGATCAAATCACAAATAGACTGGTCTCACCATTCTTCAGACTAAAAAAGGTGTCATCCTCCTTCATGAGTGTGGGTATACGTTTTTATAATAAAATCCCACAGGACATTATTGATCTGCCGTTGACCAAATTTAATCCCTCGGTCAAGTATCTTATTAAAGAAGGGCTATTATTCGATTAACGAATTTATTGAAGATAAAACTGCTTTTACATAGTTGCACGCTCCAGGCATTTTTCATTAATTTTATACTTGTAAGCTTATCGAAGTTGTACCATCAGCTGTAAGGCCACCTTGATTTGTTTATATAATAATTTATTTATTTTCTTCTTTTCTAGGTATTCCGAGCTTAAGTTTGTACATTGTTATAAAATTGAAACAGAAATAATGAGAAAATAAACAAAGAAATACATATATTAAAATTAGACGTGTAGCTGGGGAGTTTTTTTTACTACTTGTTCTCCTTGTAACAACCAGACACGTTGTAAAGCGGCGGTAACTTTAGCTCGTAGTATAAAATTAAATAATATTCAAAAAATATTCTAGCTAGGAACTTATTTTGAATAACAATTTGAATTTGAGACAATTGTAATACTTACATCCATATTCGGGCGCGACGAGGTGCATGTTGCGCATGTTCTCGCGGCAGGTCTTCACGTGGTGGTGGATGGCGTCGGGCGCCACCGAGCCGATCTTCACCAGGCCGTTGTGCTGGATGAAGATCGTGTCGCACGTCAGGTTACCGTGCACGATGGGCGGCACGCACCCGTGCAGGTAACTGCCCACGCAACATTCATATTACACACCTTTCCTATGCTTTAATTCATCCGGTCATGTTTATCATCTTCGAACCTCGATATGTTGACCATGACCTGTTCTACTTGCTAAAGATTCAAAGCTTATTCTCTATACAATTAGTAACAATTGCAAAACCCTTCGGAGCTCGGGGTCGGGTGCTGACATTAGGAAAAATTTGTCGAGTACATACGTGGAACTGCTTTTTTGCCTACATAATTAGCACGAGATGATTATAAACGTGGCAGTTTTGTTTTCACAATGGCTACTACAATGTGACCCATCGTTTTCCCTGGCAGAACGCTTAATTGTTTTCTATTACACCCGTTCGTCATGTTCTTACGGAGAGAAATCTGTCATCGTGTTAACGTTTGTGATTTGCTTCTCAAACGTCACGACAATGACCTATTTTTGAAGTGCATCATCACTGGGGACTGGAAATGGGTCGTCTATAATAACGTCAAACGATCGTGGAGTAAAAAGACAAACTGGCTCAAAGCACTTCAGAAGTCAATATTCATCAAAAAAAGGTGATATCTGTTTGATAGGATTTAAAAGGAATCGTTTTTTTTTTTAAATTCACCGGACAACACAATGATCAATTGTGAAGCGTACTGTCATCAGCTGGAAAAACTGAATGATTCACTTGAACAGAAAAGGTCAGAATTGATCAACAAAAAAGGTGCAGTAATACGAGACCTCATACAAGTTTGGTAACTCGCCAAAAGCTTTTACAGCCTGAATGGGATGTACTAACATACCCACCATACCATATTCTTCAGATCTGCTGGCACCTTCGGATTATTATTTGCTTGTGTCTACAAAATTTTTAGAAAGTAAAATCTTCAAATGAGATGATCTAAAATCACCTGGACTAGTTTTTTGCCAGCAAACACCAAAAATTTTATGAGCATGGTATCATTCTACTACCAGAAAGATGGCAGACGGTATTGGATCAGAGTAAACAATATATAAATAAAATATTTATCACCTAAATAAAAAACGCCTTTTATTTTCCCGAAAAGAAACGGAATTCCTTCCGAACAACTCAATACCACAGAAACAAAACATGGATGCCAAAGTTATGAGGCCTCTTATAATTCAAATCATCATTAATTAGTATATAACAATAATAATTAATAGAATACCATACCTGAGCGCTGATAGTATTTGCGTGCACCATCGTTTCCACGCCTGGAGCGGCAGCCGTTTCACGTTTCGTTTGGTGCGTTTGAGGAACTGTTTCAGGGAACCACAAGACATGTACTCTGTTATGAATATCACCTGGAATTCAAAGATTTTTAATTTTGAGAATATGTGACAGATTACAAACTATCCAAATTTACACCATATGAGCATCATATACAATGTTTTCATGACCCAGACTATACCGATGCTCCTTCTTCTGAGAAAATAATGTTTGTTTTGAAATTAAGTTAAATATATGTTACTGTTAGACACATAAAGACTATTTTTATATATCAAGTCAGTGATCTCAGATTATATCTAAATAGAATGTGTGTCCATAAGGATCATTAAATAAAAATAAATAAAAGTAAACAAACAACGTGTTATGTTTGTGTTAAATAAATAAATATAAAAATTGGCCTTTATTATCACTTGCATAATTATGTGAGTGAAATTAATTTTCTTGTATTAAACACCCATCAATGGATGATTCAGTGTGCAGGAGGGATGGCATGGCAGGAGGGGTAGACCCAAAAAGTGCTGGCTTGACGTCGTAAGGGGTGACATGCGTGCTAATGGGCTCACTACCAGGGATGCTGAAGACCGTGCGAAGTGGAGTAGAAAAAGTCGGAAAGCGGACCCCGGGCACCGAAACGGAAGTTTGGGTTGCAACCGGGATGAACGCTGAGATGATGATGATGATGAATGGATGATTCAGTGTACATGATTTGCAGAAATGACGCAACGCGTTCGTGCAAGGGAGTTTATAATGTAAGGCAACTCTATAGATACGTTTAGTCCTGTCAATAGCACGTATACTTACTCTTGGCTTATCATTGTGCGTGTCAGTCCAATAGCGATGGAATTTAACTATGTTGGGATGTTCTAGCCTGGTGAGATTGTCGAAAACGATCTGTATTTTGTCCTCTTGGGCTTTGAAGTTTTTCCTCTCGGAGAACTGGACCTCGTTCCAGACGACCTCTACTCCCTCCTCTGTGTCCATCGCAAGGTGCGCGCAGTCGATTCCGGGGACATCTCGTTGTTCCACCTGTAAACACATACCATATTTTAGTTGAAGGAAGTAATTTATTGGTATACTTGGCTGCAATTATTATTACTCTGAGATATTGGAAATTTACTTTAGTAAACTCAAAACTGTATATAATTAAAACCACAAACTACTTTTTAGGTCTTAATTTATTGGCTACTATCGATTACGGGTCTTAATCATCTCCAGCATCAATACCTAATTCGTCCTTAGCCGCCAGATTTCGATTGCACATCCGTTTTCATCGAAAAATAAATAAACATTAGTTTTTACGAACTATTAAATATTTTTAGCAGAGTTCATGAAATTTTATCTCATTCATGCATAGGAAAGAATACAACAAGCCAACTATGAGTGAATATGAGAGCTTTGTCAAATAATTACATAAGAATGTTCTAGGGTATACAAATATTTGAAAATTTTGCTTGTTAAACAACATATTGCAGACAATAGTTTTCTTTCCGTTTCACACATATGCGCCGTTGCAATCATTCGCTTTGCAACACGTTATCGGTCAATGACTCGTCCGCAGTACATTGCATTCGTATTAATTATATAATTGTTTATAACGTCGTCTATACATTACGCGTATTTAATTAATTTATTTGCTGTAGTAATTAATTAATCTATTGCCCCATTTATTAATGCATTTACATTTTTACTTAACGTAGCGTGAACTACCGTGTCATAATTACGTATGACAATTAACGAGTCTATTTAATATATTATTATATGATAATTAAACAAATAAGTAATTAAACGGTATCTAGTAATTTTCGGTATATCCCAATTATGTTAATTGATGTTGAAATTATACAGATATCACAATCATTCCCTCACTGCACAATTATTGTATTATTTGATAAATTTATATTCAAAATGGATCGACGCTTAGCTAATTAGCACTTAAATAAATATGTATTATAATACGTAACTATAAATTTTCTATTTAACTATTTTATATATTGTTTTTTTTATTGCGTAGGACAGCAGACAGGCTGACAGCCCGCTTAGAATTTAGCAGTTACCGTCGCCTATGGGTGTTTGCAAAGCCTGTGGCATCTCCAACACGCTGCTGTCCCATAAGGGTATTGTGCACTAGTTATAAGTTTAATATTAAGTTACTTTGCATGTATATAATATTTGGTGGACAATAAAGAATAGTCTATCTATCTATCTAATTGTCACAAAGTGAAAAAGCCTTGTTAATAAAGCAAGCAACGTAGGCTAAAATCCAGTAGAGGAAAAATAACACAAAAATATCTTTGTACATAATAAATTTTCCAAGTGTCGACTTCCGCTTAAATTATCATCTTCAATCATATCTCAATTGAATGATTGGTGTTCGTCTAAACAGCGTTAAGGTCAAATATAGCCAATGTGTTCGTTCAATTTACTAGTGAAGCTCTCAGGGCCCACGGAGGTCATCCGGCGATTGTGTGCAAATAGGCCACTACTGAACAGCATTGACATAATATGGTAATAAATAAATTGTCTACAATGTTCTGACGAGTTGCTATCATAAGGCGACACCACGACAGCAAGTCGTATTATATTAAAATTCACGAAAAAATGCCTGTTATTTTCTAAAATCATCATTATTGCGATTGAGCATCCCACTTTAATTCACTGTCTGTAGAGAATTAAAGAAACTTTTTACACGACTGTTAAATATTACTTACTTCTTATATTACTTATATTCATATATATAAAATTCTCGTGTCACAGTTTTCGTTGCCATACTCCTCCGAAACGGCTTGACCGATTTTGATGAAATTTTTTGTGCTTATCCGGTATCTATGACAATCGGCCAACATCTATTTTTCATCCCCCTAATTGTTAGGGGTAGTCCACCCCTAAATTTTTTTTTTATTTTTTAGACAAATTTTTTAATTTCTATCTTTTTATGATACAACAAACAAAAATACATACAATCCGCAATTTTCACCCTTCTACGATCAACCCTTATTTTTTAATAGCCATTTTAGTAATTTAATCATTCTTCCTCTCCGGTCGAAAACTGATCAATCGTCATTTAATTAGTTATCCCCGCCAGATGTCTACAGGTGTCACTTCTGACCCAGTAAACAGCACGGAGTAGGGATGAGAACGAAGCCGGTCAAAACAACGTTTGCCGGGTCAGCTAGTATTCATATACAATCCACATATTATTTTTTTACTTTACATTTCAGATATTTTTTAAATGAGTCGAGTACACGATTGTCCTGGATGATGCCACAAAGGGGAATGCCCACCAACAATAGACACTTCGGCCCTAGGTGCACATACATAAACGCATATGGAAATGATAATATGTAATTTATAGAGTAAAATAGTAAAGGAATTGATATACAAAAAGTCCGGATTGTTAAGTTATAAAATGGATTTAATTGTCACAAATTAGTATTTTAACAAACATTTTGCTTAGATACAACATATACATTATTAAGTTTTGATAAAACCTAATAGGCATTTTATGATCTTATACATCATTTGTATCATATATGATCAGTACATCATCCAGGAATTGAGCAGGCGGGAAAATATTTGTCTGATACCGTGCCCAACCCAAATAATATATTACTGTCATAAAATGGGCACAACATCCTACCGTTCGTCGGCCAACAATACAATTGCAACAATACTTTTTAATTGCTTTTCTACCAGAATCATTAGCATTAATTAAAATATATATGAAATATAGAGTCCATTTAGAATGGTTATTCGTTGCTTAGATAAGAAATCCACAAGAAAATAAACAAAGTAATGCAAATGCAAACAGTATCGACTTGTGACAGTCGCCAGCCGACTAGCTGTCATTATATCAGATTCGATGTTGCCGCTTAATAAACATAAAATCGATAGATCAATATCGATTTTAGTTCGTATTATAATTCATCATTAATTTATTAAATAGCGAATTAATTAAAGCGCTTCAAAGATTATTATCTAAAGATAATTATTTTAATTTTTCATTTCTTTTTCTATGAATTTTTAATCAAACATAAGAAAAACAGTTAAATTATGCAGTAGCTTTATTTATTATGATTTTTTATATTAGAAGTCATGGTTAATCACTTAGCGATAAATAAATTGCTTGTTCAATTTACATAAAATCATAATAAGTATCGAATAAACAACGAATAATGTTGGAATTAAATTAAACAGTATCGATTATAATTTTGACGAAATTAGTACATAATTGGCAACACTGCGTAGTGCATATTTTATCCACAAAACAATGAACTACGGATGTCCTTTCATTTTTATCATTCAGTACTTTTTTTGCACCTAATATGTTGCAATCTTTTTTGGATAAATGAACACCGCGATTAATTATCATAAAACATGATGTTTTTTTTAACAAAACCATATTGTTGGGCGTTTCTTGGCCAAAAACGGGCATGCCCCTTTGACTGCCTTCCTTTTCGATTTGGCTAGCCTTTTCTTCTGACTGATACTGAAGTGATTTGTGACTGATGTCATTTTTGATTTGCGCAGGACGGGAATCGGGTTTGCACTTGGCAACCTTTATATATTCAAACGGATGTATATATCGTAATAAATTAGCACCTATCATTTAAATTATATACACATCAAAAAGTCTAAGCAACATGTACTAATTTAAATTTTAGGATGGCTTTGGCCGCTGTATGGATGAACTTCCTGAATGCACCTGAGCCTTTCAGTATTTCCGGGCCGACGGTACACTCGCACCCTTCTTGTATCAGGCCTAAACCCGAATCGCGACTCATCGGAAAACATAATTTTATCCCATTGTTCCTGGGTCCATATTTTGCGTTCTCTACACCATTCATTTCGACGAGCGCGATTCTCGTGACGTATCGGTGGGCACCTAATTGGGCGTTGAGCTCGTAGGCCGTACTCATGCAGTCGATTTCGCACAGTTTGGGGACTTACATCAACACCACTTGAATTTGGTAGCCTCAAACTTATTTCTCGAGCGGTTAACATCGGCTGGCGTCTTGCAGTCGGTTGTATGTACCGGTCTTGCCGAGTGGTTGTACTCCTTTTACGGCCTGGATGCTGTTCAGCGGGTTCCCTTGTATTATTGTAGTGCTGCCAAAGACGACAAATAACACTTCTATGAATGCCAAAATGCCGAGATACCTGAGATTGATTACTTCCCGCTTGCAACATCCCTACAGCTCTTTGCATTTCATTTGCCGTCAAATGACGTTGCTCCATGACGTAAAGAATATCTAACAATTCGATTTTGTCGCTAACTTTATTTAAATGGTTGGTAAAATTATAAAATCAAGACTAAACGTAGCAATAAAACGCACTTAAATTCAAACAAATTCCCTTTCATTTAATTTTATGTAAAAACAAAACATAATCGAAATTTTTTTACAACCAGCCAGTACGTCATCAATAACAAAAAAGTTTACATACCTACGCACTTTGAGTGAGTAGACTTAGAAATTAATTAGTATAAATGGTAAATTTGTAATATCATGCATGTTGCTTAGACTTTTTTGATGTGTTTAACTTTAACAGTACGAATCGTCGTAAAGTACCATGATAAATTATTGTCAAAATTTGGTTATACATTTTATTTATGTTTTCCAATACGATAAATCGCCGCTTCGCACGTCACTCATACGTCACAGTGCCTTATTACCAACATATTGCATTCAAATATATTTCATGTTCTAAATGGATGAAATTTTAAATTATAAAGATGTAAGGACGTGTTTAAACTTTAACACAGAAGTTGCAACATTGTAATTCTAGTGCAGTTGATAATAATGTTACAGCTAATATTGTAATGAAAATGCAGCAAACATATGTATATGTATACGAGTGTTGTTTCATAACTCAAGTGATTATTTGAATATATTTTTTTATTCCGGTAAATAAGTGTTTTATTTTTCCAACATAATTTCCTTTTAGATCAATATACATTTAGTCCAGTGTTTTTCCAATTTTTTATTCCTTCCAAATAATAGGTTTTCTCAAGACCCTCAAAATAGGTGTTTGTTTCGGTTATGACCGTTATGATCTCTATATTCGGCCCAAATCTCTTACTATCCAGCTATTTCTTCAGGTTTGAAAAAAGAAAATAGTCGCAGGGAACTAAATCTGGAGAATATGCTGGATGGGGTAGCAGTTCGTAGCCCAATTTATAGATTTAAGCCATAGTGACCACATACGTGTGCACTCGTGCATTGTCTTGATGCAACAGCACTTTTTTTCGCCTAATGTGGTCGTTTCAATCAATATCGAATCTGTCTAAAAGCATTGAATAATATTCGCCAGTGATCGTTTTACCCTTCTCTATGTGAATGACACCGCGTTCATCCCAAAACACTGTGGCCATGATCATGTTGTCTGACAGACACACTTTGGCCTTTTTTGGTGCACGTTCACCCGGTGAAACCCACTGTTTTGATTGTTCCTTGGTCTCTGGGGTATTGTAATGGATCCATGTTTCGTCTACGGTTATACTCGTATAACGGCGTAAAAACTCGTCCGGATTGCAGTTGAACGTCGCCAAACACTCCTTTGAAGTGGTCACACGGTTGCGCTTATGGCAACCCATCACGCGGATAGCTTTACCATGTACAAATATTCATGTAAAATGTGATGTACTCGCTCAGTTGACATGCCTACAACCTCAGCCAACTCACGTACTTTCATTCTCCGATCGGCCAATATTACTCCGTGAATTTTATAGATTTATGGCATGATGACGTCTTTTGGGCGACCTCGACGTACGGCGTCACTTGTGCTGGTACGACCCCAACCGTGGAACTCAGTAAACCACTTCTTAACCATTGAAGTTGATGATGCAGAGTTCTAGTATTTATCAAGTTTTTCCTCCGTTTCAGTGATGGTTCTTTTACGTAAAAAATAATGCTTAATCAACACACGAAATGCATTTTTTCCATTTATTTTTAAACTAGCTGACCCGGCAAACGTTGTTCTGCCATAAAAATAATAAAATGTCAAAAAATAAAAAATAAAATTTAGGGGTGGACTACCCCTAACATTTAGGGGGATGAAAAATAGATGTTGGCCGATTCTCATAGATACCGGATAAGCACAAAAAATCACTAACTCAATTTAGTTATCTGCCTACTGCCTACCCCCTAAGAACGATGGCGTGATTATTTTTATAGCCTATGACCATTTCTAGGTTATCATCTATCACCATACCAAATTTCATCAAAATCCGTTCAGCCGTTTAGGCGTGAAAGAGGAACAGACAGACAGACAGACAGAGTTACTTTCGCATTTATAATATTAGTATGGATTCACGAGGTTGTCTACTTTTAATGGCTGTCAAACAAATTAAATGACGCAGTTTGCACAAAATTTGACCGTAGTCTATTAAAAGATGGCGGTTGACGGCAGCAGCGTTGCATTTAAAGTTACTACGCGGGAAATTGAATAAGTCACGGAGTTATCGAACAACCCTCGTAGCAAACATACCTCTGTCTGGTAAGAATAATTTTTATTAAGACCCAAACAGCACACATGGATAATTTTTAACGCTGCGTCTGTCAGTAGAAAGGCGTAGTATTTGTTTTTATTCACTTACTCGCTAAAATGTTTCTAGGGTTTTATCCCGGTTGCCTCCAAAGCATTCACTTTGCGCCTGAGCTACGTTAAGTATTGGCACAATGCAAAATTCAGTGCTTATTGTTACAATTAATCATTGTCAGTTCGCAAGATTTACTTTTACTGTGAAACTTTATATCTATGATATCCCTATATCACATATATAAATTTAGTTTCCTATCTCGATAGAAAATAATCTTACCAAGTTGCTCTTGAACTGAATCGGTGTAATCAATTAGATTGAAGAACACAAAATAGATAAGATACGGTTTAATAAACTTATTATGATTTTCGTCAAAGTAATTCGTAATTTATCCGTGCAGAGTCGGAGAAATAATACTAACCTCTGCGGCCGAGCTCAGCCTGTCGTAAAAGGCGACAAAACAACCCACCCTAGCTACGTGGTAAGGCCTCAAGCCCGTCTGGATGGCGACCACCTTTGGTCTTAAGTATACCGCCATAATAGCCTTGTGTTGTGTTTCGACATTAGTGACTTAAGTTCCTGTACGCTTATGGGACAGCAGCGTGTTTGCGATGCCACTGGTGTTGTAAACACCCAGAGGCGACGGTAACTGCTAAATTATAAGCGGGCCGTCAGCCTGTCTGCTGTCCTACAGCATTAAAAAAAATTCAAAATTTTGGATACTGCTTTTCTGTAACAATGATTTCAGTACCAGAAAATATAATAAAACTTTATTGTAAATTTAGTTCATTTATTAATAAGACAGAGTCACTTATCACATCGAATGGAATCGTATGCCCACCCATTTATTAATGACATGGCTGGTCATCGATCATTCCACTTGCAATCAGTATGAAAAGACTCTTTGTTTATAATATAAGCAGCAGAGCGTTTGTATTATGGGTGATAGATAATAGATATACTCCTTATTTACTTATCTTATATCTTTAAACGAGCAATTCTTGTATATGTATATAAATATATTTGGAATCTCGCAATCGGCTCCAACAATTTTCATGAAATTTAGTATACGGGGGGTTTCGGGGACGATAAATCGATCTAGCTAGGAATAATTTCTAGAAAATGTCATTTTATTCGCTTTTTATTGGAAGAAAAATAACAAAGAGGTGGCGTTTGAGTAGTCCCAATTTAAACTGAAAAATGACTCTTCCTGACATCTATCGGCGAATAATAATACTATTTTTTTTTAAATTGCTTTAACGACACAACAACACTAAAGCTATTCCAGCAGATGGCGTTGTTAAGTAACACGAAGTCAATGAGTGTTTGCTGTGAGGTTAGACTAAGAAAATCAATTGTTAGTTTCCAAAAAATGCAATTTATAAAAAAAAAAATTAAAATACCGAGCAAAGCTCGGTCATCCAGCTGGTCTTTTGTAAATAAAATATATACTAGTATAACAAACTAAAAACTAAATAATAATTTTTAACATAAGAATAAAATTACAACGATTGACATCGAGCACTCCACGCTTTTTAGGACAGTGACGTTAATTTTCTCGTCAGAATTTTTTTTTATATTAAGAATTATTTTTTACTTTTTAGTTTGATTAACTATAAAAGCGAGTATTTTAGTTTTTTTTAACTATAATTTATTTGTTGTCAATTCCCAATCGGTAAATGTTTTTACTAATTAAATTAAACATGTTCCGACAGTTTGATTAATTTTACGCCGTCTTCCGGAACTTTTATTAATTGAACGCCATCTTCCGGCAGAAAGAAACGAAAGCGTTAATCCTGAAGATCCTGATAAAGACTATAGGGCATAATTCATCATCATCACCATCTAAGCGTAGTGTCCCGGTTGCAACCTAAACTACCGTTTCGGTGCCCGGGGTCCGCTTTCCGACTCTTTCTACTCCACTTCGCACGGTCTTCAGCATCCCTGGTAGTGAGCCCATTGGCACGCATATCACCTTTTACGACGTCAAGCCAGCACTTTTTGGGTCTACCCCTCCTGCCGGGGCTCGGCGGAGACGGCATGGCTAGACATTTGTTTCCCACGTAATCACCCGTTTGCCGTAAAACGTGGCCGTACCAACGGAGCCGACACTCCTGCAATTTATCCGCAATGTCACGGACATGAAGACTGCCGCGAATGCGGGAGTTCCTAACGCGGTCCTTCCGCGTTACTCCACACATCCACCGCAGCATATTCATCTCCGTGACACGCAGCTCTTGTTTGTGTCGCTCTAACACCGGCCACGTTTCGCAGCCGTATAAAAGGACAGGCCCAATGATGGTCTTATAGACCTATCCCTTCAACTTTACCGGCATCTTGGGGTCACAAATGACACCAGTTACCTCACGCCATTTGGCTCACGCGGCAGCAATGCGTGCCTTGACGTCGCAATCGATGTCAAGGCACGCACTATGGGGCATAATTATTACATTTATATAATAATAATAAATTAATAATAATAAATTTATTTAATATTCAATAATAATATAATGTCATCAGATCAGGACAAGTGTGAAAAATATTTAATTTTTTTGATCGTTCAAAGTGGATAAAAATGGAGTCCGAAAATTCTGTTATATAGATACATACAGGTCAAGTGAAAAAAAAAGCGTGGTAAAAATAATAATGATCATTATTACATTTGAATTTTTTTAAATTATAGTTCAATTATATAAAATTATAAACTTATAGAATTGAAAACCTCCTTTGTGAAGTTCGAGGAGGCCTACATTAAAATGGTTGAAGGAGGCTGAAAGAAGAAGAAGAAGTGAAGTTGGTTAACACTTGTAGTATTTGACAGACTTAATAACTATGAGCACTTGTTATCGGCTCACACAACGTGCCCTACTATAAATAAATGGTAGTAATAGTTTTATCAACACTGCACTGAGTTCATTCACTCGCGAGCATTTACTACTTAATTCGAGACGTTTTCTATTTGTAGCAGAAGTACGACAGAGAAGCCAACTGACGGCTCAATTAATGGCTTTCCATTCGGTGAGGCTTACTTCCTCTCGAACCTCTTCAAGTTGCCGCCGCCAATGGAATCACGCATCGCAAGTGATGCAGTTCACAACAGAAGGAAAATAGAGAAGGATGAGAAAACGACAAGTTATGGGATAGAAAACTGAAAGGAAGATTTTCTATGAAAAGGAGGAAGAAGAATTAAGCTTGGGAAGGGCAGGTGAAGAAGATTGCTAACAACACTAACCATGCAACGCGTAATGCGTAGCAACTTTTCAGGCTAACTCAATGTTAGGGTGACTAAATAAAATATTGTTTTTTATATTAAGTTAGTAATAACTCTAAAATACTGATCGAAAGTTTATACAAGCGTAATTGAAGTAATAAACGGAAATGTGACATCGTTAGAGAAATAAAATTCCTTCCGGCAGCATGTACGTGTGCATGGCGTATTACAATCATTGCTGGGATGGAAGAAAGCACTTCACATCAGTTTGATAGTTCCATGCTTTGTTTTAATAGCCATAACATAAATAATAGACTACCCACTTCTAATATCGGAAGGACGGAATCCATTTTATCATCTATACGTACCAATAATTCATATTACATTATTTAACTGGTAAACATATAGGTGGTTAAAATTATATTATCGATTCCTGCCATTCCCGCAGGATTAACTGGAGAATGAAACACGTAAGAATTCACAAAGTAAATCACTCTGGGAGCGACAAAATAAACGTACGTGCTCATGTTGGTATTATCCACGTTTGAATTACCTTATGTAATTTTACGTGTTTTCTACAAGGTATCGATATATTTAAAAAAAAAGCTTCCAAAGCAGTACGATCTATATAACTTTATATATTTGTGTGTTACGAGTACATAAATAAGGATATCAAATTTAAAGGTTTAAAAAACTAAATAAACAAATACAGATTGATGTTCTTATGGAGGCTTCTACATTCAGAGTAAGATTGTCAGATAATAATCGTTCTTGTATCACTCAAAATATCATACATGTTATATCCAACTATGGTCTGAATACAAATAAAATAACAATTTAACGAGTTGACATAGTCCAAACACATAAAGCAATATATTATTATTACTTCTATATTCTTAAATTATTCGCTACCACATGTGGTCGGGCGACGAGGACGACACGGTGACCCCACATTATCGCCGTGTGCCCTGCGTGGCACGAAAAGCACCGCGCCCTCGTCGCTCAAATCGGCGTGGACCTGTCGCTCCCGGCGGCCCTGGTTCTGTCTATGGTTGGGGACATTCTTGGACGACCGTCGGCCCCTTCTGCGAGGCAGTTATGCCCGCAAAGGAGTTGGCGGAGCGGGAACGGGAGTTGACCACCACACTTCCCTTCCGCCAACGCAGGCTACGTAGTTGGCGCCGGAGGGCTTCCAATGACCTCCAATTGCCGTAAAATGCGGCCGCGGGCGGCACCTCGGGGGATGATCCGCCGCTCGCACTACTGCCGCGAGAGTGAGGGCTGTGTGCTCTTCTGCGGCCGCCCTCAACTCCTTGGGGCAGACAAAGGAGAGTGCCGGGGGGATGAAACACTGATCTCCTGGCGCTACAAACCTAGAAAAGGCCCACCCTGACAAAAACGGCGGGCTGGCGTCAGCCCGGGCCACGAGATCAGTAGGCATCACATACCTTGGGCCCGAGCGTAGGCGATTAGGCGTAGGGTAGTCGGATGGCCAAACATCATTCCCGGAGTCCCACATATCCCCCAGTCCCCCGGGCCGATGAACCCGTTAAGCATAGGATTTTGCCCGAGAAAAAAACCAAATTTGGTACTGTGAGTAATCAGAGGCGTCCTCGTACGTCCGCGTTTTCCTCTTAAGAAAATAGAAACGGAATAAATACATTTAGCGAGTCCTTTTTTATGAATACATATATTATCGTTTCTTTAATATAGATCACAAAGTGCACGTTTGCTAGTCTGATTATTTACTTAAACTTCCATTTGATTATATTCCTAGACTTTAAATACATTAAACGCCATGGGGGTCATCGGTGACCTCATCTTGTTTATTCGCTTCCGCCATGGGGATCGCCGGTTATCACAAGTGTGGCCACAAGCGGTTTTGTTTATTATTCATTACGAAACCCCACGATAGATCCTTATACCCCAAGAATGAGATTTTGGGTACATATCTTAAAACACCTAAATTACAAAAGTATTTTTTTAATTTTTATGGTGGCGTTTAACGTTTTTACAAGAAACCATTATAAAACGTGTTCGGAACTTCGAGACCTTCTTACTGCAATAATGCAAGTTGATTCTTCGGAAATATACTGTTTACCGTTAACCAATATTAGTTGAATTTCTACTTTACTTTTGTTACCAAGTGTTATACTGTTTATAAAGTAGATATAAAGCTACAATAGTTTAATTTAAATGCTTCTACCACTAGATTTCACTTACATTGATCGGATACGAGGATTATGTGTGTGGCAAGCGTAACATCACAATCCTCTTAAATGTCGTTATTACTAGGGTAAGAATGAAAAGTTTAATGTTGTTTAGTGAGATCAATACGTCATACTAAAATAATTAATAGAAATCTTATATTAGACACAAGATGAAGTGTTATTAGATAACAAATTTAATCATTTTTACATTAATATAATCATAATAAATTTAATTATTATCAGTGCAGGGGCAGAGAGAATACTGACCTCTGCGGCCGGGGTCAGCCTGTCGTAAAAGACGACAAAACAACCTCACCCTAGCTACGTGGTAGGGCTCCAAACCCCTCTGGATGGCGACCACCTTTGGTTTTAAGTATGCCGCTATAACAACTTTGTGAGACCAAAATTAGTGACCCAAATACCTGTAAACAGCAGCGTGTGGCATCGCAAGCCACTGGCGTTGCAGACGCCCATATGCGACGGTAACTGCTAAACTCTAAATGGTCCGACAGCCTGCCTGCTGTCTTACAGCAAATAAAAAAAACAAATACATAATAGTATTAGATAAATAGAAGCAAGACTGGTGGAATAAAATATGTGTTTTGTAACAAAAACCCGTCAAGTCGCCATTCGCATACAAGCACTAAATTATGAGGACAATTGTTACTTTATCAATACAAATTGGTATATGACACGATATCAACAAATTTAACACTTATCTCAGTGAAAACATCCATTAATTATCGCTTTGTGAAGACAATGAATCAATACAAAGGCGTAATTGTTCCCTTCCTTAAACTATCCAATACGACCAATTAGTACATACATACATACATATAATCACGCCTCTTTCCCGTAGGGGTAGGCAGAGACCACTTCTTTCCATTTGCTACGATCCTTACATACTTGTTTCGCTTCGTCCACTTTCATTATTCCCTTCATACATGGCCTTCGGTTTAGGGTACTCTTGACCTGGCCTTTGTAATTTTATTTACAAGCTTCTCAAAACAAATTTACTATTACGGCAAGTGTTTCTTTAGCAAGATATTATTTGTTAATAACATTGTACAATAAAAAAAAATCACTTAACTCCTATTCCGTAGTTAAAGATGTCGTCAGTATGTATTTCATTTGACTTTTTTAGTATTATTTTGGTTTAAAAATTAATTTAGTGATGATTTAGTGTCATGAAACTACTAAAAATATCTTAGAACTCAATAGTGAATTTCAAGGCATACAATATCGCGCTAAGCATAGATGGGTATGAGTTGTGGTGGTAAAAAACAAACTTAAGACTCGTCAACATTCTTGTAAGTTTTTTGACAAGAAAAAAAAAAACGTAAATGAAATATAATAAGACAATAAAGGTATATATATAAATAGCATGTAGTACCAATATTTAACAGCTTACTTTGGTCGCACCCGGATGAAAATATTAGAAAACACGTTTCTGTAGGTCATCAATACCCATCCCTCTAAGCCCTATAATTACAATGATTGTTTTATCTGTTAAACTATTAGACTGCCACCATGCCGCAACGTTAGGGTGGCGTGATATTTTATCATAGTGCGTGAAACGTTTGAATTTCTTTACTTTATTGGAGTCAAACTAGAATTAGCTCATTAATAAATACATTGTAGAAATATTTCGTGCGTTGAATCGTTATTCTTTAATATTTTACGAAACTATACTAAAATCTGCTGTGGGTGCGGCTGGTTTCGAAACAGTTCAATTTGTTTGAATAAAAATTGTGCGAAATTGTTCTTTGCAAAATATAAGTAACATTATTGGACTTTTAATACTATGTTTATCGTTCTTTCTTAGATTTTTTTATTGTAGTTAGTATTTACTTTAATCTAAGATGTTAAACATCTAAAATTAAAATAAACTTTGGTATAAACAACAAGGCTATGCAGAACTTTTTGTATAAATGTTCTGAAGAGATTCGGTATTTTTTTTTTATTAAATATATTGCTTATTACACGTTATTTACCCCTACAAGTTAGTTAGTTTTAGTTACCCCTACAAACACACACACACATATCTATGTACGCGCGCACCCCCACAATTTCATAATTTCTCCTTATGTCAACGGTAAGAGAGAAGAGGCCAGGAGATCCATAGGACGGGCTTCTGCTCAGTTTAGACTCCTGTCTCCCTCTACTTCATTGAGCTACTGATAGTACTTTTATAACACACTTTCTACCTGTTGCACTTTTATATGTATGTACTGTCTTGTAATGTTTTGGGAGAAAATAAAGAATTTTTTCATTTCATTTTCATATCATTTGCAATAAGTTTTGTTTTTTCGTGCAGTATAGTTCGCGTTTTTCTCCGTGCAAGGGTAAAGTACCGGGGTCGTTCTGTCTTAAAAAGCGACAAAACAACCCGAGGGAGACCCCCAAGCCCGTCTGGGTGGTTAATACCCTTGGTCTTAAGTATGCCGCCATAATAACCTTGTGTTCCTGTACCCATGTACACCCATGTGACCTAGGTTCCTGTACCCATATGTCTTCGCAGTGCCTCTGTTCGCAACGTGAACTGCCCATTATTAAGCGGACCATCAGCCTGCTTGATGTTCCTAAGCAATAAAAAACTTCCTCTATCCACAACGGTCGAAATAAATACCCGCTTGAAATCTATCAAATACTGTTATTGCATATTTGCGAAACTATGTACAAACAACAAATTCGTCGAATTTCTTGCACGGGTTGATTAGCATCGCAAAGCTAAAATAAAACCGGCGGAAGGTCACGGCGCGGCGTTGGCTTTCGACGCTGCGTGCCGAGGATTGATCAACTCCAGAAAATAAGCAACGCGTTCCACCAATGTCAAGTTCATATCTATTCTTATCACGTTCTTTCTAATAAATTACGTCACGGTATCTGATATGGGATTCCAGAGTCGCGATAGATAGATAATATCTTGACGATTTCATACTATTATCATCTATCAACATACTCGCGCAGAGCATAATCATTCTACAATTGGACTTGTAATAGATGTATTCAAGATTCTTGCCCAGGATATTTCCTATTCTTAGATTACTGAACTCAGTTTTTTTTAATGTTGTAGAACAGCAGACAGGCTGACGGCCCGCAGAGGTCAGTATTCTCTCTCCGTCCTTGCACGGATAAAAACAGTTGCTACAAGGGGTATGCCATCTGGCCTCCCAACACCGATGACCATTTCATCGATGAAAACCGAGAGATGCGTTCCTCATCACCCTTTACTAGGTATGTTGAGGTAGCCCTTTTCTTTTTTCCGATCGAGACTAATGAGAACTTTCTTTTCCGTAGTTTTCCTTGACCGTAGTAAACACAGATTTTAATACAATAAGAATGATTCTAATGTATAATTTATTAAAACAACTTCAGTGGGTAAATCTGAAACATCATGGGAAATGCTAAAAGAGTGGCAATGTAATGCACGCCCACCATTAGAAACGGGCGCCGCGCCGATTAGAATTCTCAGTTTTATTAATAACCGATGAAACAACGTAACGGTCCAGTGACGTGGCGGTGACGTTGCGGTCAAGGTGATTAATCGTGTTAGGCGAGATCGCGTCTGATGGTGCTCGGTGCAAAAACGCCGCGCGGATTTTAACCGCTCTCTGAGCGTTCTGTATCAAATTGACAATCACTTTGAAGCTACTGGCGTAATTAAGTTGCCGATGGTCATAGCAGTAGTCAAACTCATTAGTAACAAAACCACATTTCAGTTTAAGGAAATTTAACTTCCTATTGCTGGATTAAACTTACCTGCAGATAGTTTACCTTCTTCAGTGATTGGGGTGCAGGCAGTTGCATCTGTTAAATCAAATATATTTCGGGTATATTCTAATGAAAAACGGGACCAACGAAAACTGCATGCAGTCATATCGCCCTGTGTGATGCCCTGATAAATGACCACTAGCTTATGATTATATTTTCGACCTCGCGTTATCTCTAATCATAATTTGGCATACAATAAAACAACTAACAACTGTTTATTCAACTCTGTAAGAAATGACTTTTCCATTTTTCCAGTAGATAACCAAAATTCAAAGATTTTTTACGTCTTCTTTTGCAAAATAAACAACATTAGAACTCTGCCAAGTGCAAACAAGGCCTTATCATTATTTATATCTTCACTGAAATGATTCGTGGCGCTTTCTGTGCAAGATGGCGCTCATGCAGAATGACAAATTATAAACATCCGGTGACGTTCGTATTTTACAGAACATTTCCACTTGCTAACGTTTTAATCCACATTATACCCGTTTTCATTATATGATATTTTAATATGACGTTTACAATTTAATAAAGACAACAATTTTGACTTCGCATTAGAAACGTTTAGCACCTTATATGAAAACAAATAATTTAATTTAGTTCATTAAGTTTGTATACATACATATAGTCTGCTAAAAATTATCGTATTTTAAATCATACCGATATTCAGGTCTTAATTATTCATAAATATAAAATAGTCGCGGTAGAGAACATGGGTATTTGCCAAATGTCAATCAACGCAGACACGCGTCATGTGCGATGCGAGCAACATATTTTCTTTTACAACTTCCAGAGTGTGTAACGGCACAAAATAGCGTAGTACAGAAGTAAAAGTCATGTATTTATTTCATACACATGCCACTAAACAGACATTCATGACAATTAATACAGACTAATCATCGAAGCTAGTGACAGTGACACTCGTGCTGATATTATTCCCGAATGTATTAAGTTTTAATGTCTATAAACGTCGTGCAAAGTATCTAATTCATTTTTTTACATATGTCTTTTGTGAAAACCGCTTGGATAAATAATGTGTCAGACACGCCCCTTCCACTGAAGTTAATCCGACCTGTAACAATAAAGATGAAGACGCGATATTAGCGCTAACGTCGACAGAATATTGAACGTTATAAAAATCGATTTTGAACACGACCACTAATCATTTTTAGAGTACGGTAGACGTTGCTAAAAAATACAGACATTTCATAAGTTGTATGTACATAAGCATCATTATACGAGTAGTTATCATCATTATGTATAGTTGCATTGTTGCAATTGTTCCATAACTATTAAAAACCCTATAGACTACCTTTATCTCTAGAGTAATTTTTATCCGTGCAGGGCCGGAGAAAGAATACTAACCTCTGCGGCTGGGGTCGGCCTGTCGTAAAAGGCGACAAAACAACCTACCCTAGCTACGTGGTAGGGCCTCAAAGCCCGTCTGGATGGCGACCACATTTGGTCTTAAGTATGCCGCCATAATAACCTTGTGTTGTGTTCCGGCATTAGTGACCCAAGTTCCTGTACTCTTATGGGACATCAGCGTGTTCGCGATTCCACTGGCATTGCAAACATCCATAGGCGACGGTAACTGCTAAATTCTAAGCGGGCCGTCAGCCTGTCTGCTGTCCTACAGCAATAAAAAAAAAAAAGTAATAAAATCAGTACTAACAATAAAATTTTGACACACGGCCGTGTGAACCTAGCTAAAAATCAAAATCGGGCTAAACGAAGTACCTACTTATTTTGCAAAGAACAGTTATTATGTGGATTTTTCTTTCAAATTTTAGAGGTCAAAGGGCAAAGTGTAAATGAATAAAGCTGAAAATGTTCTTTGATGTCGGAGTGAGAGTTGCTAATATAATATTATTTATCAGCATCAGCACCAAGAAAAGTTCACGAGAGAACATGTATTCATGCATATTTGATGCCGTCTCCTATACACTAATGGCGTTGCTGTTCTCAGAGGCGCATACCGATGTTCAAGGGAAATGTATTGTGGGTCTCATTAATAAAATATATAGCATTTTTCTTAATTCATCGGAATCCGCACATTTTCTTTATACTCGCGCAGGTTCTTATTACGTAAATATTGATTTCCATACCAAGATGTTAAGTAAGCGGTTTGGACAACTATTTCAATTGTGCTAAATCTATCGTACAGTTGCAGAGGCCATGAGATCGGCGAATAATGGCAGCGCCTACAGACCAGACAGGACCTAGACGACTAGAAAGAAGGAAAACTTTCATTGTCATCTAGGTGATATTTAAATCAAGGAGGGCTACACGCGCGCAACCGAAATAAATCCCAGGATATCGTAAGATCATCGATTATATATATGGTTTATTCATACTGCGAGGAACAGAGATTTAAGCCGATGGCATTGTAATTTGATATCCATTTACATGGGACGTCGTCAAATTTATTTTATTTACAGCAATGTGTATTTTAGTTAATACATCAAATCAGCATGTGTACTACATTGTGATGATAAAGTATATTTAAATTTTAGCTAAAGTAGCTATTTCGATTGTTCAGTTAAAACCTGGACGACAATGGGCGTGCAATATACGATCAATGTGATTTATTGAGTAATAAAGTTAAGGGTGGATTCGACCAAACAAGAGTAAATCTTAATCTTAGAATAAATCGTCAGTTAATCGAGAGTAAATCAATTTTACGTTTTACCATCGACAATTCTAAGAATAGTGGGCCTATTCGGGAATTGTTACTATACCGCCGTTTCGCACGGAATAACGGAGCTATTCCTAGAATAATATAATGGCGTCAGTTAGTCTAATCATCTGATTTCTGTCATTTCACAAATGTTTATTCTGTGTTTTAATTTCAAGTCAACGCAACGCACTAAATTAATAGTCTGGCATTGTATAATGTCTGCAATCATTTGCCACTGAGCTAATTTTGATTTTCTAGTCACTCCATCAGTTTTTTTTATTTTCTATAATATTAAAATTAAATTCAACTAGGCTCAACAGAAGTTCCTTTTCAGGTGACAGCCAATTAGGACTGCGTTAACGCTTATCCTCACTCATTTTCACTTGCTAACGATAAAAGATAAAACCACATGACAATGACAAAAAATTAACACGTTTGACAGCTACTTTTTCACACTATAATACGGCAAAATCGAGTTGACATGATAATTGACTCTTACACTATCCCGTTGTAGAACAACATTTATTTGCCGGGTTTTATTTTCGTTCACCATTCACTCTGATATTCGCGTATTGTTATTCCTAGCGCAAGTATACTATCGATTACGTGGAGAAACGACTATGCATTTCCTCGAGATTAAAATCATGGAATAGATTATTCCTGGTATAGTTACTCGTGTATAAATTTAAGTTTGGTCGAATCGACTCTAAGCTGTTTTAGCCTCTCTCATTCAAGAGTAAAAATCACTCAAGCAATCCAAGTCATATACAACGGACCAGTTAGCTAGATATTTATTGATGAAATATAGATAAAGACGCTACTACCAGCCTACTGGTGGTAGCGTCTTTTACTTACTTTTACAGAGGTAAAATTAACATAAAGTAGCTTACATAACCAGCTGCGTGCTGTTCCGCGGCCCCCTCATCTCCTAGAGTTGTTAGGAGAGCGCCGGGGGGACTAAACCCTGACCCCCTGGCGCCAACACTTTAGAAGGGGCCCGCCTCAAAACAAAGGGCGGGCCGGCGCCGGCCCGGGCCACGAGATCGGCAGGCCATATATCCGTGGGCCCGGGCGTAGGCGATAGGAGAACAGCGGGGTTTTTTAGTGGGTAGTCGGAAAAATCCCGGAGTCCCACATATCCCTCGGTCCCCCCGGGCCGGGGGAACCCGTCACGAGAGGTTTTTCCCCGAGACCAAAAAAAAAAAAAAAAAAAAAAGCTTACATAACCAACCGATCTCAGAAAACGTATGATTTTGTATAAGCTTGTTCAGTTTAAGGTTGACGTAACTGCGACGCGGCGATGCCGAGGCGGGGGCCACACCGACCCCCGCGCCAGGTGTACTGGTGGAATGCGGAGCTCGAGCGGCTCCGCAGGGCGTGCAACTACGCCCACCGCCGGTACACCAGGCTCCGAAGACGGAGTCGCCGCGATGCGGACAGAGCGGCCGCGGAGGCTCAGCTCTACGGGGAGTACCGGAGCGCCAGAAACGACCTCCATCTCGCTATACGCGAGGCAAAGGCGGCGGCGTGGGAGGAGCTCTTGGCCAGCTTAGATCAAGATCCTTGGGGGCGACCCTACAAAACGGTGCGGGGCAAGCTCCGCCCGTGGGCGCCCCCGCTGACCGAGAGTCTCCCCCCGCGCCAGGTGGATGGTTTTGTCGGCGCTCTGTTCCCCACGAGGGCTGAGCACTCGCCTCCTGCCATGGTCCCGCCTCATTGGGATGAGAGGGACCCTAGCGCGGACGACGACCCCGTACCCGACGTGGACCGGGCAGAGCTGGGGGCAGCGATGTTGCGGCTGAAGGCCAAGAACACGGCCCCCGGCCTCGACGGCATACCGGGGCGTGCGTGGGTTCTGTCCCACGACGTCCTGGAGCCCCGACTATTGAGGCTCTTCGACGCGTGTCTGCGATCGGGCCGGTTTCCCAGCAGATGGAAGACGGGGAGGCTGGTCCTTATCGCGAAGGAGGGGCGCCCGGCGGACTCACCGTCTGCCTATCGGCCCATCGTGCTGCTGGACGAGGTGGGGAAGATCTTCGAAAGGATCCTCGCAGACCGCCTCGTCCGGCACCTAGAGACAGAGGGGCCGAACCTGGCAGACGAACAGTTTGGATTCCGCCAGGGGCGCTCCACTATTGACGCAATCACGCGTCTGAGGAGCCAGGCGGGGGACGCAGTTGCTCGAGGTAGGGTGCTATTGGCGGTGTCACTTGACATCGCCAATGCCTTCAACACCCTGCCGTGGAGCTGCGTGCGGGAGGCGCTCAAGTACCATCGGGTGCCTCCCTACCTCCGTCGCATAGTTGGGGCATATTTGAGTGATCGTGCCGTCGTCTATCCGGTCCAGGGTGGGCAAAGTCGGCGAGACGTCGTGTGCGGTGTTCCACAGGGGTCGGTCCTGGGCCCCCTGCTGTGGAACATCGCATACGACTGGGTCCTGAGGGGGGCACTCCTCCCCGGCGTCGGCGTCATCTGTTACGCCGACGACACGCTCGTCACAGCGCGCGGGAGGAACCCCCGCCAGGCGTGCCTTCTGGGCACGGCTGGGGTGGCGCACACAGTGGCAAGAATCCGGCGACTAGGCCTGGAGGTGGCCTTGAACAAGACGGAGGCCGTAATATTTTACGGGCCCCGTCAGAGGCCGCCACCGGGCCTGAGCATAACGGTAGGAGGCGTCCACATCGCCGTCGGGCCGTCCATGAATTATCTTGGACTGGTGCTCGACGGGCGATGGGACTTCGCGGCACACTTCGAGCGCCTGGCGCCGAGGCTAGTTCGGGCGGCGGCGGGACTCTCCCGTCTGCTGCCGAATATCGGCGGGCCGGGCGCAGTGTGCCGCAGGCTCTTTGAGGGAACCGTGCGGTCGATGGCCCTTTACGGGGCCCCGATCTGGGCGGATCGCCTGACGGCCAAAACGACGGCGCTGCTTCGCAGGCCGCAGCGCGTCCTGGCCGTCAGGGCGATAAGGGGATACCGCACGGTGTCCTTCGAAGCGGCCTCCCTGCTGGCCGGATCCCCACCATGGGACCTCGAGGCCCGGGTCCTGGCGCTGTTGTACCAGTGGCGCCGGGACGCGGCCGAGCGTGGCTCTCGCCCCGCGCCTCGCGAAGTTGAGGCAAAGCGGGCGGAGCTGCGCGACGTGGTGCTCATGGTGGAGTGGAAGGAGCGCCTCGCGCACCCCAGCGCGGGCCTCGCCACCATCGAAGCGGTGAGGCCCGTCCTGGCTGAATGGTTGGAAAGGCGCCACGGCGCCCTGACCTTCCGCCTGACGCAGGTCCTCTCGGGGCATGGTTGCTTCGGGAGGTACCTGTGTCGCATAGGGCGGGAGATGACGTCAGGGTGCCACCACTGTGGCGCGGGCGACGAGGAGGACACGGTGAACCACACTGTCGCCGTGTGCCCTGCGTGGCGCGAGGAGCGCCGCGCCCTCGTCGCCCAAATCGGCGTGGACCTGTCGCTCCCGGCCCTGGTTCTGTCCATGGTCGGGGGCGATCCTGGATGGACGGCCGTCGCCTCCTTCTGCGAGGCAGTCATGTCCGCAAAGGAGGCGGCGGAGCGGGAGCGGGAGTCAACCACCACACTCCCCTCCCGCCAACGCAGGCCACGCCGGCGGCGCCGGAGGGCCAGTAACGACCTCCGGCCGCCGTAAAAAGCGGCCGCGGGCGGCCCCTCGGGGGAGGACCCGCCGCCCGCACTATTACCGCGAGGGTGAGGGCTGCGTGCTGTTCCGCGGCCCCCCTCAACTCCTAGAGTTGTTAGGAGAGCGCCGGGGGGACGAAACCCTGACCCCCTGGCGCCAACACTTTAGAAGGGGCCCGCCTCAAGACAAAGGGCGGGCCGGCGCCGGCCCGGGCCACGAGATCGGCAGGCCATATATCCGTGGGCCCGGGCGTAGGCGATAGGAGAACAGCGGGGTTTTTTAGTGGGTAGTCGGAAAAATCCCGGAGTCCCACATATCCCTCGGTCCCCCCGGGCCGGGGGAACCCGTCAAGAGAGGTTTTTCCCCGAGACCAAAAAAAAAAAAAAAAAAAAACTTGTACACCAAATGAACCCATACCACCTTTCCATGCTATATTGGTAACCCGAAAACAGAGTACCGTGAATCCATTATTGCGAGCTACAATGTTAATGCCTTCGCATGTATGGTACAGACAGAACTTTCTCTAGTTATTCATTTATTTATGGATCCCTGCCCCTGCATAATTTAGTTTTGAACAGTCAATACTGTGACGTATTACACTTTCGCCATAATAACCTTGTGCTGTTTTCCGGAATTAGTGACCCAGGTACCAGTACTCCTATGCGGACAGCGGCGTGTTCGCGGTACCCCTAGCGCCACAAACATCCGTAGGCGACTTATTACAAAGTGGAACGCCTGTTTGCTGTTCTTCAGCAATGAAAAAAGTATATATTTTGTTCTGCTAAAAACAAGCTTCTTCTACTTTCTATATATAACAGTAACAAATTATTTTCTCGTAAGGGCGCCATCTAGTTGCTACTACCAAAATGCATAATTTTCCACTCGCTTGACAAAATTGGCAATGTTCACGATTGTATGTCATCACAGAGTCGTGGACGCCAAAGGCGCCAGGTGGGTGTTGGCGCCGGTGGAATAGTTGGCGTGCATCATCCACCTTGACCTGCGCTCCGGTTAGCAAACGAGCTGGAAGGGAATTTCATCGTTTGATGCTAATATCCACGATCGAGTGGACGTCGAAATGCTCTTTCGTGGAAATATTCAGACATTTGAACACGTTAAAACGTGTTATTAAAGTTCAAAGTGATAATGTTTTTGGAATTTGTTTTGCGCGACGTTCTCATACGAATGAAACAAATGATAGCCACGATTGAATTGATTTTGTGTTTATTGAAAAATTGTATTACCCTTATTGTACCCTTAAAAGTATCAAAATCCATAATTTAAATTTCATTTACGACGATACCTTTTTTTTTTTTTTTTTTATTGCTGTAGAACAGCAGACAGGCTGACGGCCCGCTTAGAATTTAGCAGTTACCGTCGTCTATGGGTGTTTGCAACGCCAGTGGCATCGCGAACACGCTGCTGTCCCATAAGGGTACAGGAACTTGGGTCACTAATGCCGGAACACAACACAAGGTTATTATGGCGGCATACTTAAGACCGAAGGTGGTCGCCATCCAGACGGGCTTGAGGCCCTACCACGTAGCTAGGGTGGGTTGTTTTGTCGGCTTTTACGACAGGCCGACCCCGGCCGCAGAGGTTAGTATTCTTTCTCCGCCCCTGCACGGATAAAACCTGTGGCGCAACGGCTTTCGACCGTTGTGGAACCGCTTGTGGAACTGAGGGTGTGGTTAAACAGTTATATAATTGAAGTGACCTGACCCTAGTGTTCTTGAGAACTCGAGACCTAATAACAGGTTCAGTTACCGCCTCGGGTATTTATGTAAAATATGTATTTATTGATAAAAAAAATTATATATCAATATTACTTATTTAGTGTTTACTTCGGGACTAGATGTCGCTATAAATGTCAAAATATGTTTATTATCTGTTATTATTTGCTAACGGTACAAATAAATTTGTAATCCAGTTCATGGAAAGTTTACAGAATAGATATACATATCTATTATTTGTGCACGGTACCACTCAATTTAATACCTTTGAAAATAAACGAGTTCGCAAATTGTTTCCCGCCATTACCACATGTCGGTTTAATCTCGTTAATCCGATGAGATGAAAAGAGCACCAGCTAATGCTAATAGTATGCAATAAAATGCGCACGCGCGAATAGAACACGTCGCATCGCCATAGTCTGGTGCCAACGGTGACGGACAAAATTGTTCGAAACAATTAGTTAGAGGGGTTAATACCACCAATTAAATTATTTTCGAAACACTTCTGTCGAATATTGGTGGTTATGATGTCCTATTCTATGATCAGTATAATGCAAACCGAATTTAAATAATGATTATCGGAATGCAGACCATAAGAATTAAAAGTCGAAATTGACTTTTAAATTAAGATTCTCCGTCTATGGATCAATTATGTTCATTAGCATACTGAAATAGAATAATTTCTATTAATTGACCGAAACACGTTGCAGTCAGTACTGGTCTAATGGAGGTATTAACATTTCTAGAGCTACCTCTGACACCGGCTGCATTGTTGGATGCGGTGGCTTTATTAGACGCCGATTTCAGAATAGCCGCAACAGAACCAGAAGACAATAATAATTGTACTATTGTGCGCTTAGTGGAACTTATAGTTAATTTATGAAAGATATTTAGGTTATATTTTTAATAAATTTTGATTTGAAACTATTCAAATCGGGCATACTTGAAGGCTTAACGATACATGATACAGGAATATTACATGTTTTGAATGACAGAAGAAATAGCCAGTTCCAAGTAAGGTTGACAGGCTAAATTTATTTTTTATTAATAATGAAATGTTCCCAAATCAATTCAACGACTCCATCGAGTTGGTTACCAAAGAACATTGTGTCTCGAAATTAATCGAGATTAAACAACGCCAACGCCATATTTGCAGAATACACAAACAACAATCAGAAGTTTCTATATTCTATGTATAAGATTGATTTAGGCCACGTACACACTTTTCTTTTCATGACATACAATGTTTTTATATAAGTTATTTTACTGTAATAAGTCAGGGTATTTTCGATTTTAAATTTACATCATAACTTATTTGTGCCGCTTAGTTTGTGTTTAAGTTTAATAGGAAATATATATGTTTAGTAGATTTCGAGAAGCAATAAGAGATTTACGCTTAAGACTAAGCTATGAATATGATGCTGATACCGCACAATGATGGGACATCTACACAATATATTATATCCAAGATAGCAAGAATCCGAGCTGACTCATTTATGATTCAATCTCGAGGAATACATTAGCCGCCCTCCCTTCGCCATCGCCGAGGTGACTGAAATAAACGAAAGTATCTAACTTCACTGATACATGTATATGATCAGCTAGGGTTGACAAAACACGGATGAGCGGCCTTCACGTTCTGTATTTTCCGTGAATACTACTTTTTTAACACATAGCACGTTGAACGCCTTGACAAACACCATGTGTCCGACATCATACTTTCCGTCAGGACACAGGAGGCCAGGTGCGGGTCTCTGGACCCGATGTATTGGCAGTCACAAAGTGTCCGCTGCGGCCCATTGTTTGTAGTCTGGTGTACTACGTGTTAATGCGGACTGAACCTGAACTGAACCGTCTTACAGTTTTGGAAGTCAGAACATTGCAAAAGTTCTGCTAGTAAAGGTAAAAGGAATGGGTCATTGAAATTATCGCTCTTACGAAATTCACGTCGGTTTTGAGCGAGGGATCATCACACCAGTCGAGCCAGACTAATCTCTGGCTTATCATGAGATTCAACAAGATTGGAGGATTTAAGTGACGCACACAAGTACAGAACATTAATACTGTATAAATAATTAGTTTCATAAAAAGCTTCCGAATGCTGAAAGCTGCAAGTTTTCAACAGTTCTGATAACAATATTGAATAACTGTATAGAGTAATATCGTCGGTATGAATAGCAGCGTAACCTTTTGAGAAAACATTCTCCAAATAAAAGAGTAATCCCAGCAGCCCTGTATAAGCTGTATAAAAAAGGTAAGTAAGTGTGGGATATCTGAATCCAAACCACATACATGATATATGTATGTCAACATATTATTAATATAACCAGCTGGATGACCGAGCTTGGCCCCGTATTTTTTTTTTATAAATTGTGTTTTCTGGAAATTAACAATTGATTTTCTTAGTCTAACCTAAAAGCAAACACTCATTGACTTCGTGTTACTTAACAACGCCATCTGCTGGAATAGCTTTAGTGTTGTTGTGTCGTTAAAGCAATTTAAAAAATAGTATTATTATTCGCCGATAGATGTCAGGAAGAGTCACCTTTTTGTTATTTTTTTCCAATAAAAAAAGCGAATAAAATGACATTTTCTAGAAATGATTCCTAGCTAGATCGATTTATTGCCCTCGAAATCCCCCGTATACTAAATTTCATGAAAATTGTTGGAGCCGATTCCGAGATTCCAATTATATAAGTGTATATATATATATATATATATATATATATATATATATATATATATACCTAGTCAGGTCATAAGTATTGTCACACAGTAAAAACTTTTCTTTTAGAATGCTGGCCACAAAAAAGTTTATTGAATTCGAATCTCGAATTGTTCATGAAAATAAAAATGTATAACTTTTAGAATTTTACTCATTTTTGAATATGGAGTGGACGTTTAAAGAAGACCGTGTTGAAGTTATTGCGTTGCATCGTTACAGTTACGCGCCAATTCAAATTTTTAACATACTGAAAAATTTGAATATAACCAAAAGATTCGTTTATCGTACCATCAAACGATACAATGAAGACTCTAGTGTAGATGACAGGTCAAGAAGTGGTCGCCCTCGGTCTGTTAGGACTCCAGCAGTGATAAAAGCTGTGAAGGCACGAATTCAAAGAAATCCCAAACGTAAGCAGAAACTGTTGGCCCTTCAGATGGGGTTAAGCAGAACCACGGTGAAAAGGGTGTTAAATGAAGACTTAGGGCTTCGGGCATATCGAAGAAAAACAGGACATCGTTTGAATGCTCGTCTAATGGACCTGAGACTGAAGAGATGCCGCGCTTTGTTGAAGCGGTACGCGGGAAAAAAATATCGGGAAATTCTTTTTTCGGATGAAAAAATGTTTACCGTAGAAGAGAGCTACAACAAACAAAATGATAAGGTGTACGCACACAGTAGTGAAGAAGCGAGCAACCGTATTCCGCGTGTCCAACGAGGTCATTTTCCATCCTCGCTCATGGTATGGTTGGGAGTTTCTTATTGGGGCTTAACAGAGGTACATTTTTGTGAGAAAGGTGTAAAAACGAATGCTGTTGTGTATCAAAATACAGTCCTGACGAACCTTGTGGAACCTGTTTCTCATACCATGTTCAATAACAGGCACTGGGTATTCCAACAAGATTCGGCGCCAGCTCATAGAGCGAAGAGCACACAAGACTGGCTGGCGGCGCGTGAAATCGACTTCATCCGGCACGAAGACTGGCCCTCCTCCAGTCCAGATTTGAATCCGTTAGATTACAAGATATGGCAACACTTGGAGGAAAAGGTGTGCTCAAAGCCTCATCCCAATTTGGAGTCACTCAAGACATCCTTGATTAAGGCAGCCGCCGATATTGACATGGACCTCGTTCGTGCTGCGATAGACAACTGGCCGCGCAGATTGAAGGCTTGTATTCAAAATCACGGAGGTCATTTTGAATAAACTTTAATGTCATAAGAATCTATGTTTTGTTAAGTTCATTTTGGTATATGAATGGTTACATAATTAATAAACTTGTTACAATTATTTTACATTAAACATGTGACAGAATTTATGACCTGACTAGGTATATATATATATTTTTTTTCTCTCATCATCATCTTTGCGTTATATCCCGGTTGCAGTCCAAACTCTCGGTGCCCGGGGTCCGCTTTCCGACATTTTCTTCTCCATTTCGCACGGTCTTCAGCATCCCTGGTAGTGAGCTCATTGGCACGCATATCACCCTTTACGACGTCAAGCCAGCACTTTTGGGTCTAACCTTCCTGCCGGGGCCCGGCGGAGGCGGTATGGCCAGACATTTGTTGTTACTTTCTCTCTCTCTGCGTTTATGGACTCAATTGTGCTTACCGTTTCCTGACCTATTATTTGCCATTTCTTCTCTCTTCGCCTATTTCCATTCGAGCATGGCAGCAACATGTAGTCAATAAATGGCTTCTATCTGGTTTTCCAAACCATCCGATATATAAGAGACTTACGTAATGGTTCTTGTAGTATATTGCTTACCTGGAAAAAGACAACGCATATAATTAATTAACGAAATAAATTCTAAAAAAAATGCATTTCTTTGGTCACATTGACATGTTATAAGTTAATTATTATACATACAACAGTGAACAAAACGAATATATATATTTCTATCCTAACGTTTAGTTTTAGATCATCACTGAGCAATATGAAGATAAAATATATTAATATCGTAAAAGGAGCGCTGAAAATGGCACGTAAACTTTGTCAATATCTGGCGAAATTTGTTGGTTCATCATCATATGGTCGGGAAGTAATTTGGAATGTTTTTGAATATTTTTCATGCCGTCGTGTTATCGTCAATACACAATAGTATTTACCTGTATACAAGACTGCACCTAGAATAGATTGGAGCGATCACTAAAAACTTAGCCTTCAGAATATGAAAATTAAATTATTGAAAACAAAAATTTTTATTCAATATTTAGAGGTGCCCCTCTGTATTTTAAAATAGGTTATAAATTACAATTTTTAGTTTTATTGGGAAACCTTTTTTGAATTATCTTTGAAAACATCTAGGAACCTCTAATTACTGAGTAAAAAAATTATTTTTCAAAAAAAATCTTTTTTATAAGCTGCAAATTCTGCCCTAAAGTTAAGAAAGAATTGTTTTTAGTTTTCGTTCCACGCTAACAAAGACCTTGCAACTGATCTATTAAATAATATTTCAGAATCCGACGTACAAAGCTACTGTATCCATTCAGTCATTCCTAATTTTGTTGTTACCACATCGCATTGTTACTGCGAAGATGATTGGATACTAAATAATTCAGACGAGTTTTCCGCAAACATGCGTTCGGTATTACATTTACCATCTTAACGTTAGTTGGCTGATGATGCGAGACGGGGAATGCTTGCTTAATGCATTTTGGCTCACATCCAAAAAAATTGCATACCTGCCCATTTCTATGCACTTTCGCTAATGTAAAATATGGATGGATTATTTATTTATTTTGTTTATTTTATAACCCAATTTGTCATGATACTATTTATATGCATTTATGGATGTTTTAACTCGTAAATACACTTTCGTATTTATACAATCATTTTTGAAGGGAAAACTTCTTTAGCGGCGTTGTGCACTTTTTTGTGGTGGGTACAAAATGTTAAACTCGCGTCAGATCGCGTGTCCTGATCGAAATTCGTAAGACGGAGTTTTGCTCGAGTAATACCAAGCTTATATCAATAATAACTTAGGTTTATTTTATAATGTAACTTTTAAATGATTGCATTGCATTACTATACATATCTATTCGAATTGCGACTTTATTACAATGAAATACAGTTCAGTTTTGGAAGTTAAAACTTCTTTAGGCGCGTTGAGCACTTTTTGGGTGAACAATTTTTAGTTTATAAAGAAGTGTTAATGACCAATTTAAACTTTAATGCTTGATCATAAACAATTTTTTATAAACCGAAAATAATAATCTAATAGCTCGACGATACAATTCACAAGTTATTTAGTTTTCACTTCTATCGGCAGTCCCCAAAGACTGCCCCGCATGTTTTTTTTTGTATAAACAGTATTATGTTATAATGTATATACAGACCCAGACTCTTGTACCCTTATGGAACAGCAGCGTGTTCGCGGTGCTTCTAGTGTCGCAAACATCCATAGGCGACGGAAACTGCTTACTATTAAGTACACCGTCAGCCATAAAAAATACGTCTGCTGTTCCTCAGCAATAAAAAAAAACTAGTTAATAATAAATATTGAATGAAACAATTATGGTACTTAATAAAATAAAAATATATAAAACTATATCGAATATATAAAGATACCTCAATATAGTATGACAATGGAAGGCCTCCTCAACTCGTTCATAATTTAGTTGATACAACAATATTACATTAATATTGAATATAAGCGTATGATGTAAAACAATCAAATTACATAATTCATCACTTATTATGAAACAATGTTTAATTTATATATGAAGTTATATAAAGTTCATTAGTATTTCATCAGTAATATAGTGTTATCAATATTAAGTCGGTAAAATATATCATATTGAAACATACATTTGTCTCTGTCAAAGAAAGGAAACAAATTCACACTTAAAATATATCCAATTGTTCCTTCCTGACTCGAGAAACTTACAATTCTTAGGAATCATCACATAATAACACAATGAAATTAAACGTGTTTTGAATATCTGTCAATTAGAATGAAATATATGAAAGGATACTTTTATCTTTTAAGAAGTGTTTGAAACGCAGCTGATCGGTTTTGTATATTTTATACATTCAAAATATTATTATTACAATACATATACATATATTCTGTAGAAGGCTACCTTTTAGGCTGTGATTAAAATACTGACTGTTCTGAGTCATTTAAATTTCACAGTGACCGCTTTGATTCTGGACAGGTTAAATTCGGGAATTATTTATCCCCTTTAATATATAAAAGTAAGAACTTGCTTCGTTTGGATATATAAAGATGTGACGGAATTGAACATCGATGTCGAGCGACCCGTTTTGGCATTTGGAGGAGTAAAACAATTCTGACCCAACACAGTAACACTATATATTATAGTCTATGTTACCTGAAATAGAACTAAATGACGTTGCTTTTAGGGTTTATGTCCGGACTCGATATTTACGATACTGGAATAATGAAATGGAAATACAGTTTCTACATCCACCGTACAATGTTTGATTTTTTGACAATTATATCTTCAGATCGTTTCCACGAACAGCTTTTGACGCGCGAACCTTTTTTTTTGGGTCTCGGGGAAAAACCTCTCTTGACGGGTTCCCCGGCCCGGGGGGACCGAGGGATATGTAGGACTCCGGGAAAGATGTTCGACCATCCGACTACCCACTAAAAAACCCTGCTGTTCTACTATCGCCTACGCCCGGGCCCACGAATATATGGCCTGCCGATCTCGTGGCCAGGGCCGGCGCCGGCCCGCCCTTTGTCTTAAGGCGGGCCCCTTCTAAATTGTTGGCGCTGGGGGTCAGGATTTCGTTCCCCGGCGCTCTCCTGGATCAACAGTTGAGGGGGCCGCAGAACAGCACGCGGCCCTCTCCCTCGCGGCAATAGTGCGGGCGGCGGGTCCTCCCCCGAGGGGGGGCTTTTTACGGCGGCCGGAGGTCGTTACTGGCACTCCGGCGCCGCCGGCGTGGCCTGCGTTGGCGGGAGGGAAGGGTGGTGGGTTGATTTTTTGTCAATTTCAGCTACATCTGTCCCAGCTGAGAGGTTATCTTCGAAAGCATCTCTTGTGATACGAAAACATCGCAATAGATTGAATAACGAGTCGGCTCGATGGCTATTGTGCATCAATTCTTGGCCATCAAATAAAAGATAATAAATATATGCGTATAAGTAATGTGCCTAGTCAGGTCATAAGTATTGTCACACAGTAAAAACTTTTCTTTTAGAATGCTGGCTACAAAAAAGTTTATTGAATTAGAATTTCGAATTGTTCATGAAAATAAAAATGTATAACTTTTAGAATTTTACTCATTTTTAAATATGGAGTGGACGCTTAAAGAAGACCGTGTTGCAGTTATTGCATTGCATCGTTGCGGTTACGCGCCAATTCAAATTTTTAACATACTGAAAAATTTTAATATTACCAAAAGATTCGTTTATCGTACCATCAAACGATACAATGAAGACTCTAGTGTAGATGACAGGTCAAGAAGTGGTCGCCCTCGGTCTGTTAGGACTCCAGCAGTGATAAAAGCTGTGAAGGCACGAATTCAAAGAAATCCCAAACGTAAGCAGAAACTGTTGGCCCTTCAGATGGGGTTAAGCAGAACCACGGTGAAAAGGGTGTTAAATGAAGACTTAGGGCTTCGAGCATATCGAAGAAAAACAGGACATCGTTTGAATGCTCGTCTAATGGACCTGAGACTGAAAAGATGCCGCGCTTTGTTGAAGCGGTACGCGGGAAAAAAATATCGGGAAATTCTTTTTTCGGATGAAAAAATGTTTACCGTAGAAGAAAGCTACAACAAACAAAATGATAAGGTGTACGCACACAGTAGTGAAGAAGCGAGCAACCGTATTCCGCGTGTCCAACGAGGTCATTTTCCATCCTCGCTCATGGTATGGTTGGGAGTTTCTTATTGGGGCTTAACAGAGGTACATTTTTGTGAGAAAGGTGTAAAAACGAATGCTGTTGTGTATCAAAATACAGTCCTGACGAACCTTGTGGGACCTGTTTCTCATACCATGTTCAATTACAGGCACTGGGTATTCCAACAAGATTCGGCGCCAGCTTATAGAGCGAAGAGCACACAAGACTGGCTGGCGGTGCGTGAAATCGACTTCATCCGGCACGAAGACTGGCCCTCCTCCAGTCCAGATTTGAATCCGTTAGATTACAAGATATGGCAACACTTGGAGGAAAAGGCGTGCTCAAAGCCTCATCCCAATTTGGAGTCACTCAAGACATCCTTGATTAAGGCAGCCGCCGATATTGACATGGACCTCGTTCGTGCTGCGATAGACAACTGGCCGCGCAGATTGAAGGCTTGTATTCAAAATCACGGAGGTCATTTTGAATAAACTTTAATGTCATAAGAATCTATATTTTGTTAAGTTCATTTTGGTATATGAATGGTTACATAATTAATAAACTTGTTACAATTATTTTACATTAAACATGTGACAGAATTTATGACCTGACTAGGTATAATAATATATAAGTATTTAAACTAATAGGAAACGGTAACATTTATTGATTATTGTAAAATGAAGCTTAATTAATTACAGAGATTGATTGTTGATCATTTATAACTTATATCTATAAAAAGCCTTGAAAAAATTTCAAAACGAAGTAAGTAATATATAACCGACTATTTGAGCAAGATCAAGACGCGCCACGGCGCCCTGACATTTCGCCTGACGCAGGTCCTCTCGGGGCACGGTTGCTTCGGGAGGTACCTGTGTCGCATAGGGCGGGAGATGACGTCGGGGTGCCACCATTGTGGCGCGGGCGTAGAGGACACGGTGGACCACACTGTCGCCGTGTGCCCTGCATGGCGCGAGGAGCGCCGCGCCCTCGTCGCCCAAATCGGCGCGGACCTGTCGCTCCCAGCCCTGGTTCTGTCCATGGTCGGGGGCGATCCTGGATGGACGGCTGTCACCCCCTTCTGCGAGGCAGTCATGTCCGCAAAGGAGGCGGCAGAGCGGGAGCGGGAGTCGACCACCACACTCCCCTCCCGCCAATGCAGGCCACGCCGGCAGCGCCGGAGGGCCAGTAACGACCTCCGGCCGCCGTAAAAAGCGGCGGCGAGTAAATTTTCTTTTCCCGGCTATATTCATTTGTTTTACTGCAGTTCTTATTTTTAAAATTTCCTTTTTTTGAGATTAAGAGCCAGTCTCTCCATATTTATATAATTTAATCTAAAAAGTTTGCATACTTATTAAAAAAAATCATTTCAAAGTAATCCTGAACTTTGATGCAGTTTATGAGTCCGTCAGTTTAATATCTTTAAACTATACATCGACTAATACTTTTTTCAATTACATATGCATTATACAGTTAGGAGACTCAAAAGGTGACGTATAATACGTGTTAAACCTTTTCGGGCTTGTGAATTTTAAACCCACTACCTTATCATCACACTCATTCCGTAGACAACCACTGCAATCAATGTCTGTAACAATTTCACATTTTGAACTTACTAGGCTAATTTGCAGAGGCATCAATAAATGAGTAAATAATACTAGAAGTTCAGATCTATAGCAGAGTAAAATAAATTAGAAAAAAGATAAGTATCAAAATCTCACAAATCGGTCTTTATAAGTAGAACATAGACAAACCGCGGTAATCCGTGCATTATGCTAATTGTTAATTAATTAGACGAAAGCGTTGGAGCGTTTGTTTACGAGCACGCAAATATTTCAACGCAATCGATGAGCATGTTTAAGCCCCTATTCGATAGACAGCCAATTAATTATACAATTAAAAACATTATAAAAAAAGACTACTGAACACTATGTAAATTATAATTTTAAAGATTATGTAACTCAAAGCACGCTATGAGATGAAAAAAGGGCGTCATATAATTCTTGGCCCTGGCGTCTGACGACGCAAACATTCTTAAACGACGGAAACTGCTTACAATAGTAAGCGGGTCGTAAGCCTATCTTCTGTTAAACAACAATAAAAAATAGTTGCGATAAAACCGTACTGATCGATATAATAGGGAAAAAGTACATTAGCTGCAATAATAAACTTTATCCAAGCCAGTCTGTGAGAAGATGAAAGAAAATGCGACAATTACGTAATTACCAATAAAATAAAGGATTTCAGATGTATGAGGCTGTGACTCATGGCCTTCCTTTATGAGTTTCCGGATCAGAGGTCAGTTGTCATGTAGCAAATTCAGCAATTCCTATTCCATGTTTCTTTCTTGTATCATTTCGGTACAAGGATGCCGAAATTGCCTCTGACATTTTCGGCATCCGTCAGTTTGGTTTCTTCTCTAGCGGCACAAAGTTATTCGCTCAGTGACAGTATTCAAAAGTGGACCCTAAAATGACAGCTACTGTCACTTATTAGTTTAGCTATTATATAATAGAAGAATAACAAAAATGAAGCTGTGACTGGCCTACACCATTACAGCTAGCTATGCTTCTCCAATAAAGCCTTCGTTAACATAGATTCTAAATATAAGATAATAATTGCCAGTTCATGATAAAAGAGGATATTAATTATATCTAGTGTTACCTGTCGTGGCTATCAATTAAACTTGTAATTAAGAGGATCAGTATCTATTAAAACATGATCCAGAGTATCTTGTAGCAGTATTCAAATGAAAAATTAGTAAGCCAATTTATTTCAACACGTCATAGTTATTTGTGCTCTAATTATCTATTAATATAAAAAAAAATCAAGCAAACATGGAAACATTTTAAGACTGGAAGGCGACAAGCGTGATGCATACAATTATGTACTTGATGCAGTTATATAAAAAATCTTTCTCAAACAGGAACTGAAGAAATTTTCTAATGTTTATACAAAAAAAAATGTAAAGGAAAATAATTTAAAATTCGGAAATCTGAGTCACATGAAAAAAAGTGGTAATTTCGAATAACACAATTTGTTTCAATATATATTAGGTTTCAGTTTTGAGTTCATTTAGATCAATTAAGATGTATCATTTTCGAGTATAGAATTTTTAAGTTACCTCAGTTTCATAGGTGATTGTAAACTAAATATTGTAATTATGATTTATTAAGAATTAATTAAGTCAATCGATTATTGCATTTGACCAACAATTTGATTAAAAAAAATATATTGCTTGACTTTTTATTTTTATATAATTATATTAAAAAAATTCAAATCATAAATTAACGGAATGTTAACATGATTATTCAGTTAGTGTCGCTTTGTTATTATTATTGTTTGACAACAATAACATTTTAAACGGTAAAATCTTTGTCTAAAGTTCATTTCAAAGTGCGAAACCAATTCAAATTGGATTCAACATTAATTTGTTCTTTAAAACTTCTTACTGAATTTGTGAGTACTCAGATGTTTATTTGGGTCAAAGTGATTTCGCGAAATACGTGTCGATAATATAAGATTAATATCATGAAAATATACGCATCCTGTTCATCAAATACCTTTATTATTATTTTAAAATATAGTCACTGAATGTGTTTTGTTTTTTTATCACTCATCTTTTGACGACCTCGGTAGCGTAACGGATAACGCACTTCGGTACGTTTGCGGAGGTCACGGGTTCGATTCCCGTCTCGCGTCTGGGTGTTTATGTATAATATGTATTTATTTACAAAAAAAAAAAAGTATATAAGTAGTATATCAGTTGTCTAATACAAGTGCTACTTAGTTTGGGACTAGATGACGCTGTGTGAATTGTCACAAAATATTATTATTATATTATTATTATTATTGTTTACTGTAGTCCTAATTCATTTGTAGTTACTATCCTTATACCAGATGAACTAAAAGCTCTAGCGGAGCTTGATCTTCCGACCCCAAGATTACCTCTTGGGAATCAGACAGACCGTCGCTTTTTTACTGAGAGACTTCGTTACTAACGGTGGCACTAGTCCATCAATTCAGTCGCTCGAGCGCCAGAAAACCCACGTTACTTCTCGAATAAGCAAAGTGAAGTGACCACTGGTTACACATGCCACAGAACTGAATACAGTTGCAGTAAAGTTAGAGACCTACAGTGGAGACCACGTTTAAGCAAACGTAGTTGATACAACACGCGGATTTACGGGTTACACATACCGGTAACCTCGGTATGCAGGTTTCCTCACGATGTTTTACTTCACCGTACGGTTGGTACGTGGCATTTATTCTATAATATGCACCATTGACAAGAAAAACTGGCTTAGGTGGTTTATGTCATTGTGTGATTCGAACCCGACACCTCTAGATAGGTCTCCGAGTGTATAATATCACTGAGCTGCCAGGTAACAATTAAAATTATTGTAATGTAATTGTGATGATAATAATATTAATCTTCCTCGCGGAGATGTGATTTCTTAAGAGGGAAAATCACATACAAAACACTAGTTTAAGGCCGACTTGCACAACCAATCACTAAACCGATTTAGCGCTAAACTTATTTAAATCGTTATTCTGTCCCTGTCACATTGACAACATTTAACAGGAACAGAATGACGATTTAAATAAGTTTAGCGCTAAATCGGCTTAGTGATTGGTTGTGCAAGTCGGCCTTAGTGTACTAACTATTAACCAAACGTACCGTTGAGACGGCTGTACAGTTTCGTAAATAAAATTAAATTATGACATACGTTTCTTAACAGTGAAATAATATAAATGTTTCATACTCTCATAAAATAAACATCAATTAAGTAATTACGATAAGAAAATATTAAAATTGAGAATAAATACTGATAGTTATATTTTAAATAACACTTTTATTTTGTTCTTTTGCTATACCAGGGACAGCTTGAATAAGCTTTTTCATGAAAACATCAAATCAGAAACCGCTGGCTGATTCACGGTTTTGATAGATTTAAAGCATAAAAAGATTTGAATTGAAATATTCCATAATTTTATTGTTTCTGAATTACTCCGATAGTGGCAGCATCGTCTCATTTAACTATTAGTATCGTACAAGTTGTATTTAATAGATTGTTACTTTCGTTTACCATTAAAGACAGCAGTTAAGATGCTTGGCTTTATTTCAAAATATATGGTGGTTCACATTTGGCGTTTGACAAGACACATCGAACAAGTAAGCTGTAAAATGTTTATTGTGTGTAAATGTATTCTCCGAGCATTAGACAACAAGAGAACCGCATTGCGATTTGAGGAGCGTGCTTCGACAATTTCTCGAAGGTCAAGGTCTCCCGAGACGATTACGCAACACAAGAGAAATTTATGAGAATCGTGCACATTTAGACTAATCTCAAAAAGTAAGTCTGTACACACAAGACATCACATACAACGAAAAGATAAAAGAAACTACAAGAGAAATAAAGGAAGCCGGAAAAGAGAAGTCCCTTAAAGAAAATTGGCGTTCAATGAAGACAAACAGCAAGGAAAATAAAACAAAATAAGAATAGTAAAAGACAAATTGTAATACAATATAAGAAAATAAATAAGTAATGTATAAAAATAAGAACCAAATGATTAATATAAGAATAATTGTAATAGTAATAAGGAATTAATAAAGAAAAAATAATAAAATAAAAGATAAAAAGAAGCCAAGGGAAAAAGAGTACGGCAGGGCAAAAAATTGAGGAAGCTGAAAAAAGCACAGTCCCTAAAAGAAGGTCTGGCGAAAGTTACTGGTTACGCCAGTAGAAAAAAAGCAGCCCAAAATTAAAAAAAAAAAAACATTCAGTCCGAACGGTATTATTCTTGAATTTCCTGTTTCCTAAGTATTCTTAGATTCTGAGATCAGCTGATATTCGACGTGACAATTATGACTTACAAGAACACTGAAACATGAAAAAAAAATTATTGCACTACTAGTGTTAGCAGTTTTCTGTATATATAAATGTACAACGCAAAAGGCAGCTAGCTGACTAGAAATTACAAAGCTTTATTTACTATCCGTGCAAGGGCGGAGAAAGAGTACTGACCTCTGCGCCCGGGGCCCGCCTGTCTCAAAAGGCGACAAAACAACCCACCATAACTACGTGGTAGGGCCCCCAAACCCGTCTGGATGGCTTGTGTTGTGTTTCGATATGACAGTGACCCAAGTTCCTGTACCCTTATGGGACAGTAGCGTGTCCGCGACGCCACTGGCGTTGCAAACACCCATAGGCGACGGTAACTGTTCAATTCTAAGTGGGCCGTCAGCCTGTCTGCTGTCCTACAGCAATAAGAAAAAAGAAGTTTACGGTTGAGATTGACGTTGGTCTTGATATTGTTCATAATCACTGGCTTCTTTATAATATAGGAAATTAAGTACTGTTAGAGGATTTCTAGGAAAGATCTTCGCAGTTCCAACTGGCTTAGCAGGAAAACCGAAATTGAAGCCCGAGCGGACACTATTGGCGGTTATTATCTATCATGCTCTATTAAAGAATATCCGCGCGTATGTTTAAATTCAGACATTACTAATAGAATGTCATTAGTAGACATCTTTTTTTAATAGCCTTTAATGCTGATACTAAACATTGATTTTACACACAGTAGCAAATTGTTAACTTAGATCTAATACATCGGGTTTCCCGGTTCAGTGATCAGTGTGTCCAGTGACACATAGGCCTCTTCCAGCTGCTTCCATTCTTCTCTATTGGTAGCTTTTCTAGACCAGATTGTCCATCCAATCATCTTGATATCATCTGTCCATCTTTTAGCTTGTCTGCCTCTTTTTCTTTTGCCATCACGTGGTTGCCATTCTGTTATAATTTTAGTCCATTTCATTCTGCTTTCCCTTGTCATATGTCCTGTCCATCGCCATTTTAACCGTCTTATTTTCTTTAGTACGTCTTCCACCTTTGTTGTAGATCGAATGTCTGCTGCTCTTTTGCGGTCTTTTAGCGTCACGCCGAACATACTCCTTTCAATTCCCCTTTGACACGATCCTAGCGTTAAGAGATGTTTTTGAGTCAATGCCCATGTTTGGCATCCATATGTAAGACATTGCAAGATGCAAGAATTAAACACTTTTTTCTTGGCTGTCAGAAAAAAAGTGTTTAATTCTAGAAGACATCTAGAAATAACTTAATTATGATAAAAAAAAAGTAATAAATTGAAGCAAAAGGGTCCGTAATAAAGTTCAAATTACAATCAAGTTCAATGATAATGAAGACATAATCGCAGAAGGGTCATATAATTTAAAAATTAATCTAGAAAATTCTTTGGATTTGAGTATGCAAGTTTTTTATTGCTGCAGAACAGCAAACAGGCTGGCAGACCGCTTAATATTAAGCAGTGACCGTCTCCTATGGATGTCTGCGACGGCAGAAGCATCTCTAACACACTGCCTTCCACGTACGTGAACTGGAACCTGTGTCAATTATGGCAGATCATAACACAAACATATTATGGTGGTATATTTAGAGCTTGGGTCAGTACCCTTAATCCACGGATCGGAGAAAAACTATTTAATTATATTCAGTAATCAGTCTTGTTGTTTTAATTTAGCAATGTAGCTTAAGTTAAAATTACGTCAATACTTTAAACTTTACTTATTGTTTATCATGAAACTGAACAAATTCGAGAAAATACCACCTTGTGAATCTCATCACAATCGCAATTATAATTAAGGATGGACATAAATTATTTTAATTGAATTAATACGATAATGAAGTAGGCATATAAAAAATGAATAATTGAAGTCATTTAATTCATTAACGTCACAAGTGATGAGTAATAAACAGAAGTGTTCGTTAATAGGTAGGTAGCGAATACAACAATGTGGGGCATTCTTGACGCAGTGCAAAGTTCAAATGTAACTAACCTAATTTTTAGATTTCAGCCAATATAACGCAAACAAGAACTAAATTATACATTAATTTAATAGAAACGTTTGTTTCTATTAAAAATATGTGAATGATAATTTATGATAGACTCCTAACATATTAAAAATCGCGTATCTAGAAGTCTAAATAATCTACGAGCAAATAAACTATCTATCCGTGCAGGGGCAGAGAAAGAACACTGACCTCTACGGCCGGAGTCAGCCTGTCGTAAAAGGCGACCAAACAACCCACCCGTAGCTACGTAGCTACGTGGTAGGGCCCCAAGCCCGTTTGCATGGTGACCACCTTTGGTCTTAACTATGCCGCCATAATAATTTTGTGTTGTGTTCCGGCATTAGTGATCCAAGTTCCTGAACCCTTATGGGACAGCAGCGTGTTCGCGATGCCACTGGCGTTGCAAATACCGATAGGCGACGGTAACTGCTAAATTCTAAGTGGGCTGTCATCCAGTCTGCTGTCCTACAGCAATAATAAAAAAAATGCATTAATAATGATAATTTATTCCTTGTAAAGATTCTTGTGTAATTACTTCTCGAATTGTAAAGTAAAGAATTAAAATATTTTAGTATTTCGGCTTTGACTTAATGACGTCACAATAGAATAATAAATAATATTTTTTATTAATTAAAAAAAAAGATTATACCAAATAATTTTGTTCAAGTTGATATCATCAAATGGATCTAAATTATAAAGGCAAACGCACCAACCAACCGTTTCGTTAAATTGGACGATTATTGAAAGCCCTTAAAGCAGAGACGATTATATATATATATATATATATATATATATATATATATATATATATATATATATATATATATATATATATATATATATATATATATATATATATATATATATATATCGAATATGTAACATAACAGCCTGAAACTACGAAATTACAGACCAATAAGATAAGAAAGAGAATAGAATAGAGAGAGAGAGAATAAAAAATACATACATACATATAATCACGCCTTTTCCCGTAGGGGTAGGCAGAGACCACTTCTTTCCACTTGCTACGATCCTTACATACTTGTTTCGCTTCGTCCACTTTCATTATCTCAAGGGAATAATGAATGAAAAATATTACTACAATATTCTTTTTAAAAACAATAAAAACCGCAAAAACCATTTACAAGACATTTGCATTTATTTACATTACACAGTGTGAGGATGACGTCAAAAGTGCTTGTGGTTATTGTTTCAATGGAATAGAAAATTAAGAATACTGCAATGACCGTCACCATCAATGGCAAATATGGGTAATTTCTGTTTTTGTTTTATTAAACTGTGATTAAAGTAAAGATACATATTGGAAAGCGCAGTTCACATATTCAATACTACTATTAGCTATTATTTTAATAAGCGCTTTGTCCAGGTTGAAAGCTCAACGGAAATTATTGGCATACAAAACTACGAAACTTCGAATCGACGCATTAGCAATGGTTGACCCTTATATCTTCAATAAATATACAGGTGCATTATACAGGGTGACTTTGACAAACCCGTCCAAATTTTTTTTACGCACTAAACATAATTTAAGGAACCCATTTAAAAAAAAAATTGTATGTAAACTTTTCAAAATAAAATATTTCATATATTATGATCATTAATTCAATCGTACAGAATAGTGCTATGGTGCAACCTTCGTACGTTAACCTGTTATTACCTGTCTCTGTCTCTCCGGCGTAAATGAGTAGTGCGTATTCGCTCGCCCGGTGCAATGCCGCCGTCCTCAGCCTTTTACTAGGTCAGATGGAGAGGTCATTGACACTCTAACGCCGTATTATGTAAATTGCGAATTTTTTGAATGACTTTGTGATGCTGATTACTCAACATTTTTGTACTATGTGATACAAAACTAAAATACATGTTTCTCATAACTTTTACTAAAGATTCTTCTGTGTTAATTTGGACGGGTTTGTCAAAGTCACCCTGTATAAGTAATGCGCTTTTTTTGAGAAAAAGAGATCTATTGATCCGATTGGTACAAATTGTTAAAATTCATCGAAATAGTGTCCTCCCCTCCCGCATAAATACACTTGCGGAGACGATTCCACCACGCCTGGAAGGCACTCTGAAACTCTTCCACTGGAATGCCTCTCGAGAACCTCTTAACGTGAGCTTGGACGTTCTCAACCGCCTCCCAGTATTTTCCGCAATCCAAATCTCTTTCGTCCCGAAACGTTTCCAAAACGCTGGCTGCATTATTGCCGCGTTGGATGGCAATACTTATCCTTTGCCCTAAACACAAAAAAAAACTTTTAGATCCCGTGAGACTTCTATCAAGCGTTTTGACAGGTCTTGATAAAGGTATATGTTCACGGTCCCAGAGTCTCAATACTGCCGCAAATATAAATCTGCTGCCAATTGATGAATATTTACGGCGTTTCAGGTCCTCTTGTTGTGCAGCAGTAGCACCGGCTATCAGATTTGTATTTGGAAGATGGGAAGCTGCTAATCAGTCTACGCACGTAGTGTCCCATACCAGAGGGCATCCCATCCTCCATTCCATTCCAAAATGGAAGGCACCCCGACGGTGGCAAGAGAACGACGGCTAATGTTATTTAAAGCAGTGTGTCGTGGTATTCGGCCAGCGCTTTTGCTATACAATAAACCGTGGAGCCCTAGGCCTCCGACTTTATCCCCGCACCTACAGCAATGAGGAACTTAGTGCACTAAACTACTACTATACTTTTGTGTAGTATGTGTGCAATCAACGCAAACAAATAGAGAATATAAATCAGTCAACGCATTTCGCAACCGAAACTAACGAACAACGTGTATTTTTTTTATTTTGTATCTTCTTCTTCGTGTATTGTAACACGTAATCCCATTTAGTTACCAGACCACAATCAAGGCCAGACCGTCGACCCAATTTTAAATCCTCGAGTCGCCCCCTTCCACGTCCGTAAGCCTCCCACGCGTGGGATTACCGCCGCGCAGCCTGTAAGCCGATTATCCTGATATTATAAGGTATAATGAAATAACGCATTCCTTCCCTCGCCGCGACCACCGGCAATGTTCCCACTTTGCATACAATATCACCGATCGGTTTGTACCAAGTACCAAGTAACGCTTCTCTCTATACATACATACATATAATCACGCCTCTTTCCCGTAGGGGTAGGCATAGACACCAATTCTTTCCACTTGCTACGATCCTTACATACTTGTTTCGCTTCGTCCACTTTCATTATTCCCTTCATACATGCCCTTCGGTTTAGGGTACTCTTGACCTGGCCTTTTATCAAGACGTCCCTGATCTGTCTCGAAACGTCCGCCTAGGTCTATCCCTTCCAACACTTCGATTCACACTCGCCTTATACACTTTTTTCGTCAATCGTTCTTCATTCATTCTCTCGACATGGCCAAACCATCTCAGCATACCTTTCTCAATTTTTGTCACTACATCTTTTTTCTCTCTATGCCCACAGAGATTTTAATATGAAATATTCGTCTGGTATGTTTCATTCAATACCATACATATTGCAGCGTTGTCTATCAATGGAGTAAGTAGCAGTATATATACTCTTTATGATCCTAAGCATTTCATTCTGGTTGCAACTATTTTCTTTTAATTTGGAGCCTCCTGCACATTTGCAAATAAGTACTAGAAACATATGGAATAAATATAACTTTTACATTTTGTATAGGGAGTATTATATAATTGAAGGAACGAAAATAAACACTGAACGCTGCCCTTTCATACCTGATTGCGAACTACGCAAAATAGGTAGAAAATGATCGCCTAATGTATATGGCCTAAAGTCACTTGGAAGGGATTTGGTTTAACCTGATGTACTATGAAAACCTACAAACCTCATGACGAATTACCTAGATTGTCGAAGCTTCAGATGTTCGTTTCTCGAACGGAAGAGGCAATACCGATCGTAAAAGATCCAATAAAGTTTCAGACGTCTGTCTGTGCAGTCGTATACTATACCTAGTCAGGTCATAAGTATTGTCACACAGTAAAAACTTTTCTTTTAGAATGCTGGCCACAAAAAAGTTTATAGAATTCGAATCTCGAATTGTTCATGAAAATAAAAATGTATACTTTTAGAAATTTACTCATTTTTTAAATATGGAGTGGACGCTTAAAGAAGACCGTGTTGCAGTTATTGCGTTGCATCGTTGCGGTTACGCGCCAATTCAAATTTTTAACATACTGAAAAATTTGAATATAACCAAAAGATTCGTTTATCGTACCATCAAACGATACAATGAAGACTCTAGTGTAGATGACAGGTCAAGAAGTGGTCGCCCTCGGTCTGTTAGGACTCCAGTAGTGATAAAAGCTGTGAAGGCACGAATTCAAAGAAATCCCAAACGTAAGCAGAAACTGTTGGCCCTTCAGATGGGGTTAAGCAGAACCACGGTGAAAAGGGTGTTAAATGAAGACTTAGGGCTTCGGGCATATCGAAGAAAAACAGGACATCGTTTGAATGCTCGTCTAATGGACCTGAGACTGAAGAGATGCCGCGCTTTGTTGAAGCGGTACGCGGGAAAAAAATATCGGGAAATTCTTTTTTCGGATGAAAAAATGTTTACCGTAGAAGAGAGCTACAACAAACAAAATGATAAGGTGTACGCACACAGTAGTGAAGAAGCGAGCAACCGTATTCCGCGTGTCCAACGAGGTCATTTTCCATCCTCGCTCATGGTATGGTTGGGAGTTTCTTATTGGGGCTTAACAGAGGTACATTTTTGTGAGAAAGGTGTAAAAACGAATGCTGTTGTGTATCAAAATACAGTCCTGACGAACCTTGTGGAACCTGTTTCTCATACCATGTTCAATAACAGGCACTGGGTATTCCAACAAGATTCGGCGCCAGCTCATAGAGCGAAGAGCACACAAGACTGGCTGGCGGCGCGTGAAATCGACTTCATCCGGCACGAAGACTGGCCCTCCTCCAGTCCAGATTTGAATCCGTTAGATTACAAGATATGGCAACACTTGGAGGAAAAGGCGTGCTCAAAGCCTCATCCCAATTTGGAGTCACTCAAGACATCCTTGATTAAGGCAGCCGCCGATATTGACATGGACCTCGTTCGTGCTGCGATAGACGACTGGCCGCGCAGATTGAAGGCTTGTATTCAAAATCACGGAGGTCATTTTGAATAAACTTTAATGTCATAAGAATCTATGTTTTGTTAAGTTCATTTTGGTATATGAATGGTTACATAATGAATAAACTTGTTACAATTATTTTACATTAAACATGTGACAGAATTTATGACCTGACTAGGTATATACGTTCTATATATCTGTTCCCTTCAACTATCTAAATGGATTTCGATACACGAAAGCAAAGGGGAATGGGAGCTGCTAGTTGGAAATCCGATCCATTATTCTAGAAAAGTTAACGATAGTGATTTGAAATCTTTTTGTTTTCTTTTATGAGATATTTTCCAGAGTGATTCTGGTCGAATTCGGCAAACTGTTTCGGAGATTAGCTGGAACCAAGACAACACAGATTATAAATTAATAGAAAATACTTTTCGGTCTATCGCAGTATTATATATCATTTCATATATCGTACTTATAAATGTGAAAGTAAATTTGTTTGTTACGCTTTCACGCGAAAACTACTTAACCGATCATCATGAAACTTTGTACACATATTCTTGGAGGAATTAGAAGTAACATAGGCTACTTTTTATGTATGCGGGCGTGATCGGCTAGTAATGCATAAATGTATGTAAGAATATTTATTTAATTGTATTTGTATATAAACATGTAAGAGTAATAACATAAAGAGCGTGAAGAAAAAATGAGCGCTAAACCTTAAAAAAAAAAAGACGCAAAGCGTCGACATGGACTCAGTCACGTATCCCTAATACAAACAGGAAGCATCCCAGCCGACATCATTTGTAACTAATGCTACTCACTATCAATGGATAACGTGGCGTGGATCAATGGATGGGCTGCGCTAAGCGTCGCACACTCTCCGTGGCATTAGGGTGTGTGTCTGGCACAGGTCGAAGTCTTTGTGCGAGTAGCTGTCGCGATAACCATTTAAAATATATGAGAAAACAGGTAGGTAATCCTTTAACTATCCAGTTAAAAAAATATGTAATAGAAAATCTTAAGACTATAAATAAAATTTCATTCACTTTTAACCTTAAAAGGTTCATGAAATTCTTCGACACAACAGTTAACCGGTAAACCGTACCTATTAACTGCTACTTTCTAGATTTTGGTGCCGGTGAGGCTTTTATTGTCCATTGACAATCGCTCTTCAAGGCGAAAGCATTCTTGGGTCCAATATAAAGGTATAACTGGAATCTCAAACTTAAGTAACAAATATGATAAAAAATTGGTAATATTTACAGTTGTGTCAGGGATTACATAAATGAAGATTAAGTATGCCGCCATAATAACATTGTGTTGTGTTCCGGCATTAGTGACCCAAGTTCCTGTACCCTTATGGGACAGCAGCGTGTTCGCGATGCCACTGGCGTTGCAAACACCCATAGGCGACGGTAACTGCTAAATTCAAAGCGGGCCGTCAGCCTGTCTGCTGTCCTACAGCAATAAAAGGAAGTATGTCTAAATACCATTCGGTCAGTATTTTTAAGAAACACCGATATTGCAGCACGTACTTTGGAAACAGCGAGAAACCGCATACAGATAATAATGGAATCGTAACCATTTAAACGGAATTCCTGTACATCATAATAGTATTACAATGATATACTAAGTATAGGAACGATTAAGGAGTCGTCGCCCACGAGCGCAGACGCGTCGAGAATCCAAAACTCGTTAATGACTGTGCCTAGTTGGTATCATTATGATGATTCATGCTCGCTCCGACACTACCGTCTTATTGGTTTATTAATGCACATTACTCACTTATAATAACTTATACATATATTAACGCACGAGTGCCAGTAGAAGGTTACGAATAGGTTATAGGACACCATATATTGCGGTGGAGTGTAACCAATGCGGCCACTTTATTATATTTTATATCATAAAAGTATTTAATGTGTATTGAAAAGTAGCGAAAGAACGCCGAATTTTTGAAGTGAAAACTTCTTTAGCGGCGTCGTGTATTTTTTTATGATAGGTAAAAAAAATTAAACTTGCGTCAGGTCACGTCCTGATTGATAATTCGTAAGACGTAAGAAGGGAGTTTTGCTCCAATAATACCAACCTTATTAATAATGACTTAAAGTTTCTTTTATAATGTAACTTTTAAATGATTGTATTACTTATGCAAATGTATTCGAATTGCGACTTTATTACAATGAAATACAGTTGAGGTTCTTTTAAAGTCGGAAAGCGGACCCCGGGCGCCGAAGCGAGTTTGGGCTGCAACCGGGACTTAACGCAAGGATGATGATGACAGTTGAGTTTCTTTTATGAAGCGATAACTTCTTTAGGCGCGTTGAGCACTTTTTGGGAGAACAATTTTTGGTTTGTAAAGAAGTGTTAATGACCAATTTAAACTTTAATCCTTAATATAAACACTTCTTTAGAAACCAAAGATAATAATTACGATTCAAGTTACTTAGTTTTCACTTCTATCGGCAGTCCCAAAGACTGCCCCACGTGTTTTTTTTTTAATTGGATGAGCCTGATTTATGCATTAGATTGAAAAGGGATTAATATAATGAAGTGACAAAAATATAATTAAATTATTAGTCTGAATTATGCCAGGATGTGTTATAACATATGAAAAAGAGATTTATTGATTCATACAATTTGATTTACTCCTTATACATTTTGGTATGATATGAAAAAGAAAACAATCTCGACCTATTCTATAAAAAAGTATCCGTTTTACCAGCACATGTAAGTGGACGAAATTGATATGTGAATAGATAAAGTGAACTCGGTGAGCGTGTCATCCGTACGTAGACACAAAAACGGGTTTCGGCAGCATGTGAATCGATTTATCAATGAGTCAGATCGGAATCAGCTTGTGACTGCGACAGGCGGAGGCGATTCATCGAACGAACTGTGCGTTGGCTTATACTCGGACGTGAGTGCCGCGGGGCCGTCAGCACATCGAGCGTAAATGCAGACGCTGCGCTGTTTTGACTCACGCTTTCGATAGCTCGACTACCATGTTGGATTCGATGAACCTAATGTCAAATACACATGTATTGACTAAAAACGTACAACGATCACGTGAATGCAATGTCGAAAACATTTTGGCTGTGCTAAAGATTTTGGTTTAAAGTTATGTTCAAACGATTAACGAATGGCAATTACTTATTATTATTAGTGATTTAGAAATTTTAATACTAAAAATGATACACTATTTTTTTTACTTATTTGCAGAATATAGGAAATTAAGATGTTACAATTTTCATACACTAAATTCTTACCTCTTGTAAGCCGTACAAAATCTTTATTTAAATTATACAATTCGATAAACTCATTCTATTTGAGACTACGTTGTTAAATTATTTACAAGCAAGAGAAGCGTGCAGCCTTGACTGTTTTGTTAGTCTTGTCAAAACCTTTCTTTTTGTTGAAATGGAAACGTATGCTAAATTTATTTGAAGCTTATTGCATTATAATGAGCTAAATTGTGTCTAATAACATTAAACAAATGAAGAATATTGTGCAAAAAAGTATTATTTTGTTGCAAAAGTAAAATAATGTCATAGAAGTTTTTAGTGAATAAAAACAGCGTAGTTATAGGTAAGATGGCCACACAACGCCGATTTCGGTTGATTATAGCCTACAAAGTGGCTTGATCTTTTCTCTCCGTGCTGGCGAAGTAAAAATACTGATCCCTGCAGCTGGTGGACGGCTTATCGTAAAAGCTGACGAAACCACTTAGTTACGTGATAGGGCTCCAAGCCCGTCTGGATGGCAACCGACCCTGGTCTTTAAATATGCCGCCATAATAATGTTGTATTCCGACGTAAGTGACCAAGGTTGCAGTTCCGACACCCGAACGACAGCTTATTAACGGTGCCTCCGACGTCGCCAACAAACAAAGGCTATCAAAAAAAAGTGAGCCGTCAGTCTATTTTTCTACAGCAATAAAAAAAAAACTCAGTTGATTGTCGTGTGTTTTAGAAACCTGTCTCCTTTTCCCCATACTTCTACTTTTACCTTTCTATAAGTAGATCAATACTTCTCCCCGATCTCTGGCTTAACTTTCTTTCCTTTATCGTTGACTTTCTCTGTTTAATTCTTTCTTTATTTTCTCTTTTCTCTTTGATTTTCTGTTTTTGAAGTGAAAACTTCTTTAGCGGCGTTGTACACTTTTTTTGTGATGGATAAAAAATATAAAACTCGTGTCAGGTTACGTGTCCTGATCGTAAGAATTCGTAAGAGGTAAGACGAAGTTTTGCTCCAGTAATACCAACCTTATTAATAGTGACTTAAGGTTTATTTTATAATGTAACTTTTAAATGATTTCATTGCATTACTTATACACATCTATTCGAATTGCGACTTTATTACAATGAGATACAGTTGAGTTTTTTTGAATTGAAAACTTCTTTAGGCGCGTTGAGCACTTTTTGAGTGAACAATTTTTGGTTTGTAAAGAAGTGTTATGACCAATTTAAACTTTAATCCTTGGTGATAAACACTTCCTTATAAACCGAAAATAATAATCTAATAGCTCGATGATACAATTCACAAGTTACTTAGTTTTCACTTTTATCGGCAGTCCCCAAAGACTGCCCCGCTTTTTTATACTATTATACTCCTGTTTGTAAATAAATAAAAATAGACACGATTAAAATTCTCCTGTTCTCAAAATTCTCATATCTATTATCACGTTTTATAATCACATTTTACTGTTTTGACATCTTTTCATACACAATGGAACAATTGATTTGGGTGTGATAAGCAACAATAAAGTATTCAATTTACTAATAACTATTACGTATCTAACCATTGACACTATCAACGACCATTTGAGTCATCCGCGATAAGTTTCCAGATGACAGAAGAAATATTCATCTAATTTATCTTTGTCGATACTAATATAAGGTATATTTTTAAATGAAGCTTTTGCTTGGACTTGATCACTATCTGGATATAATGAATAATGAGAAGCGGCGCGCTCGTGTGGCGTGTACTTAGTGGTGGTGCGTTGGTCAGTAGACGCAGGCGCCGGCGCAGGCTGCGTGTAACTTGGCTGTACGTGTTGCCAATAAATATTAGAATAAGAGAAATTGTTTAAAACTGAAAGATCATTTATCTTGTTCTGCTTAAATATAAAAAAGATTACATTTTTGGAGTGAAAACTCCTTTAGCCGCGTTGAGCACTTTTTAGTAGGGGAAAGTCGTATGAGTTCGCGTCACCGACATGCTAATGTTAATTGTATATCTATATCTATTAGAATATATACACGTACTGTTCTGATACCAGACTGGCGCATGCGCAGCGGCCTGTGTACACGAATACATGTATAAATACGTTACACGTATAACACATTATACATACCTGACCATGTGCTGTGCGCGTTAGACGCTTTTGCATGAGTGGAATCTTGTGAGTTCGCATCACCGACATGCGTAATAGCAATATATCTATCTACAGTTATACAGGTGATGTAATAAGCAACATTAGTGCTGTATATATCTTTACAAGTAAAATTAAATGGATTATGTAATGATGTTGAATATTTTATTTAAAAATTAAGAAATTTCAAATTTAATACTAAAATTCTAAGTTATAAATTTTCACTTCTATAGGCAGTCCCCTATGACTGCCAATTTTTTTTGTAATTATATACTGTGCAACAATTCTTATTTTATCTAGATTTTTTATTTTATTTAGTATCACGGTGAAACAATTTCATATCATTAGTCTGGTAAATTTTTTCTTGTATCTTCTTCGGCAAATTAAATATAAAGGAATTTCCTACGACATAACAGGTTGAGCAGTAAAGTAATTAAAATGAGTAACACAAGCAAAAACAAAGATAAATTTAAATCACCACAACGGTATCCTTATGTGCAACTTAAATTTGTATCGAAAGGAAAGTTACGGGCACGCAAACGAGTTTTGAGACGTCCTCATCCTGAATAATTCATGAGAACATCCACCGAACGATCTTCGTCTAATGCCTTGACGTCTAATACGGCCTAACGGGGACCACTTTCAAGGACATCCTTCCAGAACCAACACTGTAATTTCTTTCTATGATTTCCAATATTAGTAGCACAAATAGATGATCCATTTAGTAATAACAACGTACCACAAGTATAACAAGAACAATCATATTTTTAAATATAAATTCCAATTTGGGTCACGTACATAGTCCGGAGGGTACGATTCCAAATCTAGTGATTGTAGTTTCCACTGTTTTATAATACAGGGGTGGAACGAATATAAACGGGATTATTGTTAGTGGACGTCTACGGCAGGAATGGGCGCGGGCTTCTAGTATGCTTGGGTGGGGTCAGTAAGAGTGGGGAGAGCCAGTCGTTTCTCACTCCCAACTGGTTTGTCAGTAACCGTCACGATGTCAGAGCAGCAAGTGCACTCTTCTACTGCGCAACGCATTAATATAAAAATTTTCGCTCGTTCATGGGACGAGATCGAGATGTCGAGTTCAAGTGACGGTTATTTTTCAGAGATTAAGTGTACAGTTTGGGAATCAAACATTGTGAAGGACTCGTGTGTTTGCTTAGCTTAAGAAGTTTAAAGTACCAGCGGACCTCGGACCAGCATTACAGATGAAAACATTCGCTCAGTTCGAGACATTCTTGAAGACGATCGACGAGTTACGGCATTTTTTAATCTTATAGTCACCTGGGACGAGACAGGTCAACCACTACACTCCAGAATCAAAACAAGCCAGTATAGAGTGGCGAGAAAAAGAGGAGGCAGCTCCAGTGAAAGCCAATACTAGACTGTCAGCTGGCAAGGTTCTCTCAACAGTGTATTTTGACCAGCAAGGCATTTTACTCATTGATTTTTTGCACGAGCGACGGACAATCAAGGCTGCTTACTACTGCGACCTATTGGCTAAGGTGAGAGATGCATATCGCTGCAAAAGACGAAAACAACGGATTCGAGAGGTCATTCTTCTCCATGACAATGCCAGACCCCATACTGCAGCTCTAACAATGTCAAAACTGGAAGAAATACACTGGACTCAACTTGAACTCACCCTCCCTACAGCCCGGATTTATCGCACAGATATTTTCCTTTGTTTGGGCCGCTTAAGGAAGCTTTAGGAGGTAAACGATTTGAAGATGACGAAGGTGTGGAGGAGTTTGTACGCAACTGGCTCCTGACCAACCACTTTCATTTTACGATGCTGGGATAAAAAACCTTCCAGCGCGCTGGGAAAAATGTATTTTTAAAGCAGAAAACTACGTAGATATATAAATATATTTACAGTTATATTTATATTTACAGTTTATTTAAAAAACATCCCGTTTATATTTCATTCACCCTCGTAATACGCATGTATCCCATTTGTTTATATTTAAATTAGGAAATCTAAATCTCCATAACATTTTACTGAAAGGCAAATCTCTGAAAGGTTCTCGATTTGAATTCACGGATTTTACAATTCGACCGCAACGACCTTTCAAAAACATAGCAACACAAAAAGTCAAAGGTCAGGCAATACATGAAAAGGGAAAAGTCGTTGACTTTATTAAATACCACAAGAACCTTATGCCTTTAAAAGTTTCGAATACAGAACCTATTTGATGTTAAGCAATTAAGATGCTGAGTTGTACGAAGATAGCCGGGGCGTAAGTTTACTCTCTAAACCTGGACATAATCGCAATAAGGAATCATTATTAACAGGACGGTTCTCATAGTACATAAAATCTTAACTAATTCTGTGGCTCTTTGCACGTCAGAAAACCTGCGAGGTTTACAGGCTCATTTCCCGTCTCGAGTGTGGATGTATTTATTTATTCAAAAGAAAGCGTATATTACATTTGTTGACTAGTACCCAATTTATATATATTTATACTGTTATTAACTTTTGAGGTTCGATGACTCATGAGAAAACTTAAAGAGAATGGTCTATTTTTACTTGTTTCACTTATTTCAACTTGAAGACTCAATCAAATAAAAAAATACTCATTTTACGACTCCGACAACTACCTTCGACGTCAAATTATCGGCTGCCGGCTTTTTTCTCGTCTCTGTGTCCAATCAGTTTCTTGTTCATTGAATCATAGTTTAACACTGGGCGCGTCTTAAATACGTCATTAGTTAGGTTTTCCTTGAAGTCTTTATTATGTAATTGATTGGTTTTATATTAAATTAAGAGCGGATTAACAACCAAAGTATGAGAATAGCGACAGTGACTAAGTACTCTTTCAGAGTGGTGGCGGGCGCGGGTGCTAGCGCGGGCGCGTGCAAATCAAAATGTATGCAGACGCCAGTTGCGTTCACAGTGCTCCCGCGAGCCGCGCGTCTTCATGAGGCGGGCGCGGGCGCGGGTTGCGCGGGTGTATCTAAAGGCTCAGTCCGCCCGTATCGTTCACAGTAATATAGCGTCTGTTAGGTGACTACGCTTGTGGTTCTAAACCATTTTGATTCACCCGCCGAAGTCATGGATATCAATACGGAAGAATTTATATCTGCAGTACAACATCGCACTGCTATTTGGCAAAGCAAACATCTGCAACATTTAAATAGAACTTCATATATAGCAATTTCCATTTCAAGTATGAATTTTCCATTAATAAAAGCAAATCTTCATCCATGCCTTCTAAATACGTAGCAAAGTTTGAGAACGACCAAACACGTGTGCAATGACACTCGTAGCTTGTTCGGCACTGTGAATACGCAGACGCCAAGACCCGAGCGCCCGCGCCCGCCCCCGCACCCGCTATTGCAGTCTGATTGAACACTAAGAGTGGACAAATTAATAGATTATTGTGTCGTAATGATATAAATAACATGGAGATATGCATAGTACGTGACAAGAAAAAAGTCAACTTTATAAATGATTAATATATTTGAAGAACTACATAATTGTGCAGTTTTGTAAATTATAACATTTTGAAAGACAAGAAGTATTTATGTAGTTCAGTATATATACTATTTTTATTGTTGTTTCTATAACACCTCCCAAAGTTTATCGAGCCATTTATGAAGAGAAAGTGAGTAGATAACTGCTAGTGAAGTATTAATATATCATTAGGACCAGTTCTTACTAAGGTTATAAATAGAAACTAAAGTTACACTAGAAAGTGGTTTAATAAGAGGAAAACGTTTTGTTAGCTACCACTTCAACAAATTAAGATGCTGCCAAGCTTATGTTTCTTTCTACTCCTATTTTAGGGTGGGTCAAAAAAACATCGACAGTTTTTTTTTTTACTTTGTACTCTGAATAATAGACACCTCTGGAAAATTATCTCCGACTTACAGTTTTCTATTATTTCTTCAGTATTAGAAATCTAAAAGTATTAGAAAAATCATATCTGTATCGTATCCAATTGTGCATTAAAAATAATATCCGGATAACCGAGCTTTGCTCGGTATTTTTTTATAAATTGTGTTTTTTGGAAATTAACAATTGATTTTCTTAGTCTAACCTCAAAGCAAACACTCATTGACTTCGTGTTACTTAACAACGCCATCTGCTCGAATAGCTTTAGTGTTGTTGTGTCGTTAAAGCAATTAAAAAAAATAGTATTGTTATTCGCCGATAGATGTCAGGAAGAGTCATTTTTCAGTTTAAATTGGAACTACTCAAACGCCACCTTTTGACATTTTCTAGAAATGATTCCTAGCTAGATCGATTTATCGCCCCCGAAACCCCCCGTATACTAAATTTCATGAAAATTGTTGGAGCCGATTCCGAGATTCCAATTATATGTATATACATACATACATATATATATATATATATATATATATATATATATATATATATATATATATATATATATATATATATATATGTATATACATACATATATATATATATATATATATATATATATATATATATATATATATATGATGAAATATATATATATATATATATATATATATATATATATATATATATTCACAAGAATTGCTCGTTTAATAAATAATAATAATAAATAAATAATAAATATTTTGTGACAATTCAGACAGCGTCATCTAGTCCCAAACTAAGTAGCACTTGTGTTATGGGCCCTAGACAACTAATATACTACTTATATACTTTTTTTTTGTAAATAAATACATATTATACATAAACACCCAGACGCGAGACGGAAATCGAATCCGTGACCTCCGCGAGCGTACCGACGTGCGTTATCCGTTACGCCACCGAGGTCGTCGTCGTTTAAAGATATAGGATAATGTTCTGGTTGAGGTGTGGGGGGTATAGGTCGTTAATTGAAACACGTATTGTCTGTACGACGACTTTAATTATACTGACTAAATCGACTTACACACTACACCACCGGGGTACAAGAAAAAAAAAATGTAACCTAAACATTTTTTTTTTTTAACAGTTATTATAATAAAATTGGTATTATATTAGTATGTACATAGTGACTTAATACTAGAATTCAATTAATGCTAAGCATATTAAACATTATTTTTAAACAACTTAGTTCTATTTTTATGCACAATTTCTATCTTATTGTTTTTCATAATTTTTACATTAGGTTCTAAATCTTCAATTACAGTATATGGGCCAATATATAATTTATCTAATTTTGTTGCAGGTTCATTTTTTAACAATATTAAATCATTTTTCTTATATAATACCTGTTTTTTATTTTTATCATAAGTACATTTTCTTATTTGTTTATTTTGTAACAAATTATTTCTAGCATCTTTGTGTGCAACTTGCAAACGATACCTTAATTCTAAACTATAATTATCTGGGTTATACAAAGGTTCAATGTTTTTACTTATTCTACTCGGGATTTCACAAGGTTTCCCAAAAACTAACTCATATGGAGCGTATTTTGTAGAAGAATGTACAGTGTTATTAAAAGTAAAACACCAGAATGGAAGCCAGTGGCTCCAAGTTTCAGAAAATTGGTCACATTGTATTCTCAGATATGCACCTAAATGTTTGTGTGCATTCTCAAGAGATCCTATTGATTCATGGTGGTATGAAGTTGAATTTAATTTTTCAATTCCCAAAAGAGTACAGACTTCTGTCATTGTAGATGACATGAACTCTGTTCCTTTATCTGTAGCTATCTGTTTCGGTATTCCGAACCTTAAAATAAAATTGTTAACAAATGCTTTAGCTACGGTTACAGCTTCCTTATTTTGAAGTGGATACGCCTCTACGAATTTAGTTAATTCGCATTGTAATGTAAGTATATAACTATTATTATCTATATCTTTGTCCAGTGGACCAACTAAATCTAAGAAAACTTTTTCAAAAGCATACGAAGCTGTGGTTGTTATTACCATAGGCTCCTTAGTATTTCTTGAATACTTTGAAAATTGACATTTATCGCATTTACTTACAAATTCTCTAACATCTTTCTCCATTTCTGGCCAGTAATACTTTCTTTTTATGTTATTAATCATTCTGCGCACACCAGCATGACCACTTGTGGGCAGTAAATGATAGTCATTAATAATAAATCTTTTATCATTGTCGTCATTAATTCTTTCAACACCTCGCAAAATACAAATGCGTGGACCGGTCCACATTTCGTCATTTTTAATTTCGTCTACTAAATCTTTAATAAATAACGCGTTATTATTTCCTTTTATTATACATACTTTATCAACGTTTATGTTTTTACAAAACTGACTTAATTTCTTCACAAAAACGGCTCGCGTGTATTGCGCTTTGAAATTAAGGTTAATGTATAACGTTTTCTTACTTTGAGAAAATGCAAAACACTCGGTTTCTACATTTATATTATTTTGTTTCTTAAGTTTATTTATCTCCCTTCCTTCTATTAAAACCATCTCTACAGCGTCACTCGGTATCCGTAACAATTCCACAACTTTCGGGTGATCAGTCCGATTGTCCGTGTCATTGCTATTGATATGAGTTTCTGTATTATCTTCCACGTTGCTTATTTTTTTCTTTTGTGCTCTAGTCATTACTGTTAATAATATTGAGTTCATACACTTTAATTCGTCCGAGTTTGTTGGTAACCTAGATAATGCGTCAGCTACGCAATTATCTTTTCCTTTAATATAAGTGATATTAAAATCGTATTGTTCTAATGTTAATCTATGTTTTAGTAATCTACTTGACGGATCTTTCATTCCAAACAAATATATTAACGGTTTATGGTCAGTCATAATTGTAAATTTTTTACCTAAAAGATATGGCCTAAAATACTTTACTCCCCACACGATTGCAACTAATTCTTTTTCAATTGTTTGATAATTTCGTTCGGCTTTGTTTAAAGGTCGACTTGCATAAGCAATCGGTCGCATATCTTTATTGCAAAGTACTGCTCCAACGGCAATACCTGAAGCGTCAGTTTGCAAAATGAACTCATTTTTGTTCGAAAAATCTGGGTACTGTAAAACGGGTGGTGATATCAACTTTTTTTTTAAAATTTGAAATGAATTTTCACACTCGTTGGACCAAACAAAAGGTACATTTTTACGACACAAGTTATTTAATGGGATAGTTATCTCAGCAAAATTTTGAATAAACTTTCTATAGTAGTTACAAAATGCAACAAAGCGTTTTACTTCATCTGTATTTTTAGGCTTAGGGTAATTCTCAACTATTTTAATTTTGTTTTTATCAGGCAAGATTCCTTTTGCTGATACTGTATGACCTAAATATAATAATTCTTGTTTTAAAAAATTACATTTATTGGGATTTAATTTTAAATTTACTTTTCTAAGTCTTTCAAAAACATCAGTTAAATTTTTATTGTGACTTTCTAAATTACGTCCAAAAATTACAAGGTCATCAAGGTAGATAAAACATTTTTCATAGTTTAATCCTGACATAGCTATAGTCATAGCTCTTGAAAAAGAACTAGGGCTGGTTTTAAGACCCATTGGCATTCTTTTCATCTGGTACTGTCCCGTATTAGTTGTAAATGCCGTAAGTTTCCTAGACTCTGGATTCAAGGTTACTTGGTAATATGACTGGCTAAGGTCTAAATGACTAAAATAAACTGCACCGGAAAGAGATTCTAAAATATCCGTTATATTAGGCAATGGGAATTTATCGTCTTGAATAATTTCATTTAATTTACGGTAATCAATAACTAATCTCCACTTTTTATTAACATCGTCGGACTTTTTTGGTACAAGTAAAATAGGACTTGACCATTCACTTTGAGTTTCTTCTATAATATCGTCTTTTAGCATTTGCTTAATTTGTTTATCTATTTCTGGTTTTTGACTATTTGGTAGTCTATACGGTTTCGTATAAATAGGATTCGTATTTGGTTTTAAATAAATGTTATGTTCGTATATATTGGTAGTAGTAAGTTTATCTCCTGGGAGATAAAATATATCGCTATACTTGGAACAAATAGCTTCTATAGTCGTCCGTTCCGTAGGGTGTAAATGGTCTATATTCAAGGTTGATAACAAAGTACTAGCTCGTTCTGCATTCGACTTACATGCAGTAAATTGACAGATTTGGTATTCATTTAACGAATGTACTTCTGGCTGAAAAGTTGGTATAGTAACTAACTCCTCACCGGTATTCAATATTTTAATCGGTATAACATTGTTAACAGGTTTAACTATTAAGGCTGCTAAATACAAATTTCCATTTAACTGTTTTGGTAAAACAACAATATCATGGTTCAATTTATTATTCTGTAATTGTATATAATGGATTGATTCACTTCTAGCAGGTACAGTCAGACAGCTATAAGAAATAGTTGGTGTCGTATAAAGTGGTATGGTACACTCGTGCACATTACGTAATTTTAATATATTATTTTCTAAGTCAATATGTGAATCATAATTTGATAAAAAGTCTAGCCCAAGTATTCCATCTGATTTACAGGGTAATTTATCAAACAAATAAAATTTATGATTAAAGCAAGTTCCATTTTGATCATATAAAGATAGATAAACAAAACCTTCAGATTGAGTTTTTCCCCCAATACCATTTATTTCGATGTTGTCTCTAAATAGTGGAATTTGTTCCGTTAATACTTTCTTGGTAACTGCTGAAATTGATGCTCCGGTATCTACTAGCCATGAACATTTGTTATTATTTACATTAAAATGAGCATATCTAACATTTTCATTACAAGTCATAATATTAAAATATTTAACCCCGAAAAAACCGATTTTCATTTTCCAATTTTTCTTTTTGTTTTTCCGTATTGTCACATAATTGAACAGGGAACATCTTATGTTGTGAACTTCTACCACGATTTCCTCTACCACGATAAGATCTTGTCGAAGAATAATTATAATTATTTCCCCTGTTATTACTTGTTCCACGGTAATATCCACCACGGGAATTATTATTGAAATGTTGTTGTTTAAAATTATTATATTTATTAATTGTGTCATAATTAGCATATCCAAATGGTTTTAGGGAATTAAAACCATTCTTATAATAATTATTTCGACCTCCTGTGTTATTATATCTGTTATTTGACCTACCTCTCATGTTGAAAATATTGCTGGATGAAGAAGGTTGAGCCAACTCTTCGTCTTCAGCTGCTCGCACCGCATCTTTGAGGTCCAAATAGTTACGTGCTGAAATAATGGTACTTAATCGCCTATTTCTTAACCCATCAGAAAATCTTTTAATTGCAAGTTTTTCATTTATAGGTCTTAGTATTTCACATGCTTTTTCGTTACCGTCAGCTTGTGCGATAGTCAGGCCTACGAATAATTCTGATAATTTATTTCCATATTCACTGATAGACATATTATTTTGACTCAAGTTATTTATTTGAGAAAGAATAGAATTTGCAGATTTTTTTGTAAGCAAATAAGATTTCATGTCTTTTACGAGACTTTCTATATCATTATATTCACCTTTTAATTTTAACTTAGCAGATTTAGTAAGCCTAGTTTTTAATACGAAAGATATTAGTAACTTTATCTGATCTTTATTTTTTAAACAATCACTATACAATTCTACAGTGTCAATAATTTTTTCTGTTGTTTCCTCAGAACCATCCATTATAGGAATTAATGATGTTGCCGTTCTTATCTCAAAGTTTTCCATTTTGCAAAAATTATTATATTTTAAGCTAGATTCAGTACTATAAGTAAGAATTTTTGAGTAAGCTAATTCAATTTTTTCTCCTAATACTTCAAGTATAAGTTCATCTAATTCTAAAGAAATTTTATGCTCGGGAATAATACTTATAATATTTTCATAAGAAGAATATAGCTTTTTAGCCTTTAATATTTTTTCGTCTACAATAATTTTATATTGTTTTCTTTTAGAGCCCAATTTCCTTAAATATATTTGTATGTCAGTTAACTCACATAAAATTTGTTCTACATTTTCTTCCATAGATTTTTTAATGACGTTAAAATATACTCACTAATTATTAACTAAATTTAAAGTTCAATAGAAAATCAGTAACGGCACCTTGTTCTGGAATAAGTAGCGCACAAAAACACAAACATAGCACTCTTAGTTTTATAGCTCACAGAAAAAGAATTAAAAAAATAATAAAAGCACTACACATCCTCAACTCCTTCTCCTTCGCCGTAGATCCTTTTGGACAGCCGCATACGCATTCTTCTGACAAACTCAGCATTAATTCTCTTATCTATCCATTTCTTCTGTCTGTCCAGTACTTTTTTAATAAGTACAACCAAAATGAAAAGTATGATTAATCCCAAGGCCGACAGCAGTAGGATGTTGTTTCTTTGGATATGAGTTTCTATAATAGTATTCTCTCCAATAATCACCTCCTTTATTTCTTGTTTATTGTTTCCGTTGCCCATTGTAATTTTTATAATATATAATTTTTCTGTCTTCAAACGACGTTGTCAGTTCAGTGGTTGGCGTCATTATATCATGTTTTTTAATTTTTATAATTCAAAAGTCTTAACTTCGTGCACTGAGGCACACAGGAATTCGCTGATCTCGCTTATTTATCCGTCGCGCCGTCGCGTCGCCCGGCACCTGGGCGAAACCCGATACCTAGGCGATAGCGCAAGGCAGGGTCGCCATGAGGTGTGGGGGGTATAGGTCGTTAATTGAAACACGTATTGTCTGTACGACGACTTTAATTATACTGACTAAATCGACTTACACACTACATGGTATACTTGTAGGAAATTGAACGCTCTAAAAAAAAGCTCTCTTATAATTTTTTCATGAACCTCACCGTTTAAAAGTAAATAAAGATTGAAGATTGATTATTTTAAGAGAAGAAAACAAATAAGAAATGTCATCATTATATCCTGCTTTTCTAATAAGAGCATTGAAAGGAATAAAATGTTTTTTTTTACCATTCCGTATTAAATAAAGCACCTGAACGAGCTAAACGGTTGCGTCACACAGGTTTCTAACGAAGTTTTTAAAACACTGCTGCAGAGGATGAAATATTTAAGTTGCAATATGAATCCTTCCAGTCCGAATGAGGGTGTCATTTGACTTAATGGGCGAAGTGCACACGAGTCTAATTAAGCGTAGCTCAGATGATTTGTTGACGTAAGTGTACACTTACTTTATTTACAGACATTACACACACTGTCTACACTACTCCGCACTCAATGTTTTTAAGATAATTCAAAAGTTTACTTTAACTATTCTAAAAATTTATAAATTTATGAATCACAAACTACATTGGTATTGTAATAATTTTAAGGTTTTCTAGTATAACAAAATATTGTAGGCCGAATGTTGGTAAAACATGTGATTTTTATACAATTATTTGCACAAGGGGTTTATTGTCTTAGCTGCCAACCGCGCAGGACTACAGAGGCTCGAGCGCAGTTTTATACAGGAAGAGGATTAAAGAGAACAGCTAATTTAAAAAGTTTAAAATATCATATACACGACACCTCGAACTTTAAAGCACGAAGTGAAAGCTTGGGTCACTACACTAAATTGACAGCATCTATAATTAATCACTCGTAAATAAATGATTGCTTGGAACTTGCACAGAAAGTCACGTAGCTTTGAAAACATTTAAATACGCTTCGTGAGAATTGTTTTAAAAACATTCTTAAGTGAATGGTGAAACATTGGAATTTCTTTTAAAAAAATATAGCATCGATTTTATCTGGAAGAACGTTGTTATAAATCTACACAATGACATGGTTTTCTCCATGCAGAGCGGAGGAAGAATAGTGGCTCTTGCGACCGGAGGCGTACTGGCGCAAAAGATGATAGAGCCCATAGATATGCGGCCATAATAACCTTGTGTTGTGTTCCAGCATAAATTACCCAGGTTCCAGTTCCCCTACACAGGATGCAAGACGTTAGCGGTGCCCTTGGCGTCGCAAACACCCATAGAAGACGGGAACTGGTTACTATTAAGTGGGCAGACATCTGTTTGCTGTACCCGGGATCGGTCTTCTCGATCGATCGGTTCCCGCCCCGCGCCTGTTTGTCTGGGTTAATTTACAAAAGAAATGTATGAGTAGTACATCGGTTGTCTGGTGCCCGCGGTACGGGTGCCGTGCTGCTGCTGACGTTGGGACTAGATGAGGTTATGTAAGGTGTTCAGGTATACGGTATATTTACTGTAAATGGGTAACAATGTGTTGTTTATGAATGAGTAACAAATTGTATGTTTTTGTAGTTTTATAATGTGTATTGTTCATTTATTGTGAAGAGCAGCAAAAAATATTCCATTGCTCAATGACCCATGTCATTCTTAAAGGCGGAAGACCAGCGTTAGTTTCTTATAACCAACTATGCTGAGCAGAAGACCTTTTAGGGCATTTGTAATGCGATTTCATTTATTATGTTATTACTTACTTATTTTGTGCTCTAAATAAACATTTTTTCTTTCTTTCTTTCTTTCAAAAATGTTAGGATGGCATGGAACAGCAAGTTTTACCATAATGCCATTTATTGTCACACACAACCATTACAGTCAAGGTCTAAACTCACAGAACATACAACGTTATGATTTAGAACACGGCCGACTGTGTTTTGACACAACAAATATTTACAGTTGACCTCTTTCATATGGTAAAAACATTTTACTAAGCTCACACACAACACAATAATAAAATGTTTAGGAAACTAATCAAGAATTATTCGTTTTATGTTACACTACTTCCTGTCTTTATCCCAAAATAAGTGCGGTCGGCACATGTTACCTTCGTCCACTCTCCTGTATCGCCATCTTAACATTCACACCTTTTTTGCCATGTCATCAATTACATAATTCATCATTTTCTTTGGCCTCCTCCTCCTCCTCTTTGTATCCATCCACTCTTATTTCTAGCATTTTTCTTCTTATGTGACTTTCTTTTATCCGCATGATGTGTCCTTTAAGGAGTCTGCCCACTACACTGTTCCATACCATGACCGTGCTAGGACCGTATCAAGATACAAAATCAAACGCTAGTCGGTTACGGAACGGTCTAGTGGGCATAGTCACATACTTTTTAATACAAAGAATATTTTTTTTGCCTGGCACGTTCCTAGCACGGTCATGGTATGGAACGGTCTAGTGGACAGACTCCTTTATTCGTTTATATCTTAAACATTTTAAGTTATTCGACATGTAGATAGTTTATAATAGCAAAGGTAAAAATAAATAGCAGTCAATAAATGTGTTATCCAATAGCGATTGTTAGTCGTGCGTGTCGCAAGCCCAGACGCTCGGCAGACGAGAGAAAGGCGGCAGGCTCAGTTGCCGGTGGGCCCACGATCGGGTGCAATGATCTCGGGTTCGAGTCGCTGTTACGTGATCCATCTTATTTCTCTGTTTAGCGATTGTGCGATAATTTTGAAATATGATTCGGAGTGTTTGCATAAATTCTCGTTTCGCTGCTGGATTGCTTGCCGCCGGTTGATTGTGTTCATTTGTACCAGGGTTATAAGGTCTATTCATCAAATTTATACCCTTAATATACTTTTTTTAATGCTGTAGGACAACAGACAGGCTAACGGCCCGCTTAGAATTTAGCAGTTACCGTCGCCTATGGGTGTTTGCAACGCCAGCGGCATCGCGGACACGCTGCTGTCCCATAAGGGTACAGGAACTTGGGTCACTAATGCCGGAACACAACACAAGGTTATTATGGCGGCATACTTAAGACCAAAGGTGGTCGCCATCCAGACGGGCTTGAGGCCCTACCACGTAGCTAGGGTGGGCCGACCCCGGCCGCAGAGGTTAGTATTCTTCCCCCCCCCCCCCCCCCCTCCCCGCACGGATAAATACTATACACGGATAATACTAGTAAAGAATTCGTTTTAAAGTAAACATTAAAGCTGGGTTATCTGAATCGGAGTAAGAAGGACTTTTCTCCGTAGCAGCAGCACGTGCCGTAAAAGTACGAGTTAAGTTACACATAAAACTATAAACTTTTCTATCTTTACGTGTAGCCTTTCTATCAATATAATACTGTAGTCATACAAGGAGTACATACAACTGCTAAAAGAAGTTAAACAACTGACAAAAAGTACCGAAAGAATGAAAAAAAAAAATGAGTATAGAATAAGATTTACAAACCACATCGCTACATTGCATACGATCTAATTCTATTAGTATCATTGACCATACTAACCGGGCAGGTTTAGTTCGTTTCGCCTAAACCACGCAGCGGTTAGACGCCGCGGAATGCCGAGTCAGTCGATATATAGTCACGGACCATTGGCTACATTCAATGTCACGCGCTAACGTCTAGCTTGTTACACCAAACAACGCAGGTGACATTTCCAGGTTAGCAAAAACAAACCTTATCATAAAAGGTGTATTTTCTAGCCGTTTATTGTATTGATAATTCCATTGTGGTATAGTACTTTATTATGGGGTTCAGGTGGCTGGATCGGGTCAAAGTTAGGGTTATTATTAAACTTCGAGATGATGCCACCTCAAAACTAGCTGCTAACCAACTTGCTGGCCGTATGGTGCGGATATGTTTAATCATCGAATACTACAAGAATTGATGCCAATAATTGAGCATTAACGTTCCCGACCAATGGAAAACACGAGTAAATAGTTACGGAACAGCTGCCATTAAAGTAGAATATAAGATGAAGGCTGTTGAAAAACATGGATTTCTGGATACCTCATAAAAAAACAACGAAGAACCTAGGAAGAGGTTCCTGTTGTACGGGTCATATTCGCTAGACCTGGCGGTGTCATTTACGATATCTTATAGTAGTTCTTGGCACACAGAAGGAAATATAGGCATATTGGAAATATACTAAAATCAGTTCCAACACAGCTGGTTGTTCAACATAGTTTTCTTTTAAAATTGACTTAGTTTAAGGCTCTGTTAATGAAAACTAGATGAAGCCATAATAACCTTTGTTGTTGAAGATATCAATTAAGTAAATAATCTGTGTAAAATGTACTTCTTGGTCTATCCAAATACGAAATCCGTTATCTTGAGAAGTAGTAAAAATATAGCAATAAATATTTAACTGTTGAATACCTGATTAAGATACAGGGTCATAGTTAAAACATTAAAACACCATGCAGTACTATTTGAAAAACATTATGAGCAAAAACTTATATTGAAGTGAAAATTTCTTTAGCGGCGTTATGCACTTTTTTTGTGATGGGTAAAAAATGTTAAAATCGCGTCAGGTCACGTGTCCTAATTGAAAATTTATAAGAATTACTTCAACATATCTATTCGAATTGCGATTTTATTACAATGAAATACACTTGAATTTTTGAAGTGAAAACTTATTTAGGCGCCATGAGCACTTTTTGGGTGAACAATTTTTGGTTTGTAAAGAAGTGTTAGTGACCAATTGAAACTTTAATTCTTGATACCGAAAATAATAATCTAATATCTCGATAATCCCCGAAGACTGCCCCGGCCCGCATGTTTTTTTTATCGTATTTATTTTACACCAGACGCATTCGCGCAATAGTATATTATTTCTATTGAACTATCTATCCTGCAACTACTGCCCGTAGTAAGTCTGATCAACATTATTAAAGAATTTTCTTGGTATATATAACATATTTTTCCAGTATCGAGAGAACGATAAGTTGCACTTTATGTACGGTTTTACCCATAAACGGTGACGATAATTACAAGTGGGCGACCATCTGCTGAGGATTTTCATGTGTCTGTTTGAACCTAATTGGCTTTCTCTTTATATCCCACACACTTCAGCAAAGCCGAAAAAAGGTATTTGTATTACACAAAACTAATGTATGTACATATATTTCAAATGAAAAATAAAACAATGATCAGTTCAAGTACGGCGATACAACGCATAAGGGTTATATTACAGATCAAGTTGAAGGCAACGATAAATACGAGCCGGCTGCCATGCCGGTGCAAATTGCAGCGTAGGTTGGACCGCGCACAGCGCTCGGAACGAGGCGTAATTCGCACTCGGTGAGCGAGTTGCGATATTAAAACGAAATTATAATTGCGTATTAGATTTTAAAGCTAAGATAATACAGTAAATTATTATTAAAATCATTCGTAATCTAGTTCTAGTGGTACACCCCCGCTCCAATATCAAGCAGGGTACAATTGCGTAGACTTCACACATGAAGCGAACTAATTAAAAACTTTTTAGTATTAAAACTCCTTACCGTATTCATAAGTATTGTTTGCAGTATAATCACCCCTTTCCTGGACAAAACAACAAGCGACTACATCATACGCCATTTTATTGTTCTTTAACAGGTAAGCTAAAATGATGCAAGTTATTGACTTGCGCCTAAAGAGAAACTCTTGTTATGAATAGGGTTGCCAACCGTCCTGTTTTCCCAGGACATATCCTAGTTTTTGTGGTGTCCTGGGATGTCCTGGATAGTTTTTAAGTAGCATCCTGTTTTTTAATATTCAAATACTTATTATTAAATAATATTTGTAACTAACTGGTTATACTCTCCGTGCAGAGGCGGAGTAAGAAGAACCTCTGTGGCTGGGGTCGACCTATCAAGGGTAAAAGGCTACATAACCACTCTGGCTACGTGGTAGGGTCACAAGCCCCTCTGGATGGCTACTATCCTTGGTTTATAAGTATGCCGCCATAATAATCTTGTGTATGTCTATGGGACAGCAGCGTGTTCGCGGTGCCCCTAGCGTCGCAAACATACATAGACGATAGTAACTGCTTACTATTAAGTGGGCCGTCTGCTGTTCCGCGGCAGAAAAAAAAAACTAATTCTAACTAAACCTACTTAAGTCCTGTTTTTAAACTAAATTGTCCTGGTTTTTCCAACATCATATCCTAGTTTTTTAAATTTGGGGTTGGCAACCCTAGTTATGAACAACAGGGATCGGTAACAGGCTGTGGTGAGTAAATATGAAGTACTAGTTCCTTCAGTATTGTGTGCAATTGTGCGTTTGCGAATGTTGAAACTCCCTTTTAGTTAAACATAATTTGAGTTTCGTATGATTACAGATACCTAAGCCATTATCATTATCATGTCTGTTTTAAAAGAGAAAAAGAAATGCTACGAGATGTATTATTACATAGCAGGATTTAGGACTAAAATAGTTTAAATAAAGTAAAAACTTGATTCAACATTTCTCCTTAAACATTAGGTGCATTGGAATCGACAAGGAGATTTTTCGAACCGGAATCGTTGTAATTGCACAAGTAGATAGGGCTACTGTTCAAGTATTACGTAACAAATTTGGGGAGGAAAGGGGGGGGGGGGTGTGGTTTGAACTACGCGTTACGTAACATTGTTTTTATAACCCTTCAGAACGGTCGCTTAAAGAGAAGAAAAACAAGACATTTCAAATGTTCATGTTAAATAATATTAACGCGATTAAAACAGTAACAAAGGTAATTTCGCAACTTTCGGTATACTTTACGCCACATAATTGTGACTTTTAGGTAAAAATGGCCACTTGGTGACTACGTAACGTTTTACTATAGGGGAGGGGGGGGGGGGGGGTCAAACATCTCCAAAAATTTCGTTACGTAATACTTGAACGCTCCCTAATATATTTTTTTATTATGATCTGTTTTAGTTCTACGAAAATCTGGGTTTTAGTGCATAATATTGTATATATTTTTTGAAGTAGTTTCCTAATATAATTTTTTTGCCTGTCGGTATTTTCTTTTATCTATTTTTTATTTATCAAATATATCTGGTTGGAATCCGCTTGAATAGCAGAAAGCCAAATCAGACTACAGTAGGGGAGTCACAATCCAATTCATAAAATTTATATGGATCATGTTTTAGACAGCTCTATTTCTATATAGATAGTAAGTTGGTAACTAACTGATGGCGGTGACTGGGCGCGCCCACGTCGCGCCGCGCTGGGTCCGCTACAACTATTGGATTTACTGTATTGTGATTTATCGACTGTTGGCTTTCGCGAGGGTAATGAAGGCAACTTTGTTACAATAGTTCTCTCGAAGACTAACTCGTTGTACAAGTTGAATATCGTTTCATTTCTAATATTGCGAATACATATATCATGTCTTTGTTGTTGGTTTCTTTATAAAAAGCGATTTTATACGTACCTTCATTACCTAATAATAAATAAAATAAAGGGTCGTTAATTTTAATGGTGATGTTTAGTGGTTTTTATATACGACTAGCTTCGTCCGCGTGGAATAGTGACTTTGGGCAGAATTTTTGGATATATCTTATGGTTTATTTTGGATTACAAACCTTATAAACCCTAAAATATAAATGAAATACGCAAACAGTCAGTAGTATCGAATGCAACTGTTACGCCATGCACCTCCGGAATACGTACGTTCGAACCTACAAAGTCCAGCCTAAGCTAAACCCTATTTCATATGATTGACGACATAAATCTGGGGTTCACTTAAATTGAATAACAACTTACAAAGTCCAGCCTAAGCTGAATCCTATTTCTTATGGTTGATGATATAAATCGGAGGTCAAGTTAAATTGGTCATTAAACTTTCCGAAACTGATCATTTTTTATAGCTAAAACTATTTTTTTTTCTAAAATAAAAGTAGCCTAAGTTACTCCATGTTACATCAGCTATCTACCAGTGAAAGTCCCGTCAAAATCGGTCCAGCCGTTTCAGAGATTAGCCGGAACCAACACAGACAGACAGACAGAAAAAAATTGTAAAAAATATTGTTTTGGTATATGTACCGTGTATACGTCCGAATGCACTTAGTAAAAAGCGGTTATTTTGAATATTACAAACAGACCCTCCAATTTTATTTATTTGTATAGATTTTGTAACTATTGTAATAATAAAAGTATATACTTTACCAACTTTATCTTCCTGCCCCTAACCATCCCACACTACATATATGGGGTCCAAGTGGACGTTAAACGTCGCGTCATCTCAACGTGTGGCTCTCAAATTACGGCGTGACGCTTTTTCGCCATTTTTTACGCAATAAATTTTACGAACTATAATATAAAAATATTATTTAAATTATACACAGGAATTATTACAATATCTATTATCATTGTTTAATAAATCTGAAAATACATATTTTAACCAAATGTGGGGGGTCACGGTTTTGATTTCCGTCTCCAGTCTAGGTGTTGTTAACATATATAACATGTATTAATTTACAAAATTAAAGTACTATTTCAGTTATCTAGTACCCATAGCACAAGCTCTCTGCTTTGCAATTAAATGGTGATGTGTAAATTGAGATAGTACTAGTAAACATACTTTTTTTTTTTTTTTATTTATTTCATGGCTAGTGTTAGATTTTTTCCTTTTAAGGACTTAATTCGTTAATAACATTCTCATATAAGAGCTGTTAATTTTATTATTTTGGCAATACCTACCTTTTGTTTCATAACATATGTATGCCAATTATTTATACAGACGACCTCTGAGGCGTAATGGTTAAAGCACTGCGGTAGGTACGCTTGCGGAGGTAACGAGTTCGATTCCCATCTCTCGTCTGGGTGTTTATGTATAATATGTATTTATTTACAAAAAAAAATGTATACATGTAGTATATTAGTTATCTATACTCTATCCACTTTACCAAAAATAAAATGTAATCAAACAAACTAATGTTTCTCAAACAAAGCTAGAATAAAAACAACATGGCGGGTATAATCCGACCGTAATAATAAAACACTCCTTCCAATCGACAATAGTACGTTGAACAATACACTTACAATTACCAGCATATAAAACCAGTAAGAGATTTGGAAACCTCATCTTTTTAGTTTATTTTTAATGTTAGTTATTACAATTAATGTTGTAAATATGTAAATTTTATACGCATTATATTTATCATTCATAAATGTAAAAATAAAATTATTTTATGTATTTTTTCTAAAAGTAAGGAATAATAATATAAAAAAATAAGAATATAGGAGATATTTCTAATAAATAATTAAGTTGGTATGATAATTTTTATATCACGTTGATTATTGTAAAATCGACATCCAAAAAAACCCTTTTTACGATTTGTATACATTTTATTTTTTGGTAAAATGGATAAGGTATAGTACCCATATCACAAGTGCTATGCTACTTAGTTTGGGACTAGATGGAGTTGAGTGAAATGTCCTAGTATATTTATTTATGATTGTTATTTGTTTTACTGACCATTAAACAGATAAACCAAATATGCTCTTTGGGTGTTATCCCCTTCTTAATGGAGCTACAAATAAAAAAGAAAAAAAAAAACTATAAATGGAAGCCTTTTAGTTTCAATAATAAACAGTTACCCTGACCTAGGTCTCATGGACGGTGGGCTTTGTTCGCACGACTGCGGAAGCTATGGCTAGGCCTCCCGCGAGGGAATTCTAATGTATCATATCACATATCCGCGTATAGGACACGTTTTACAAACTACATTCAATACAGGTATAATATACGAATAAATAAAGACAATTTTCTTCTTAAATGGACACACGAACCATGTTCTCGTTATGATAACTGAAATATAGTTATATATATATATATATATATATATATATATATATATATATATATATATATATATATATATATATATATATATATATATATATATATATATATATTAAAATACAGAACACGGATTGTTTGCATATTTCATTTATTTATATTTTAGGGTTTATAGGGTTTGTAATCCAAAATAAACCATAAGATATGGTTTACATGCACAAAAATGCTGCCCAAAATCACTATTCCACGCGGACGGAGTCGCGGGCAAAGCTAGTATTTAAATAAGATGATTCGATTTTAAAATAATTGTAAACATATAACACACAGGGGCGGATTAAGAATACTGACCCCCGGCGGCCGGCGGCGTTCTGTCGAGAAAAGGCGAATAAAACAAGCTAACTAGGTGGGACGCCAAGCCCGTCTGGGTGACAACCGAGCCTGGTTTCTAAATATACCGCCATAATAACCTTGTATTGTGTTCCGATATAAATGACCCCGATTCAGGTTCCCTGTCCCCCACGCGGACAGCAGCGTGGTAACATATAAGGGCGACGGTAATTGCTTACCATTAAGTTGGCCGTCAGCCTGTCTGCGCAGCAGTTAGGTATTACCAAAAATGTATATACCACAGATGAGATAAAAGAGGATTAAATGTTATAGATATATCCTCCTCCTCGAGTCGTAGTCCTCATGTCTGAGGGTCGTGACCAACACCCTCCAGTCTATCATTTATGGTAGTTTTCCACTGCTTCCTATTCTCAGCACCGTGCAGCGCCTCGTAGACGGATGTGTCTAGTGCGGTGCGAACTTGATCCGACCAACGCGTCGACGCGTCGGACTACGGCCACGCGATCGGCTGCCCTCGACTTTACCGGTTACAACTAACTTTTCCAAGTTGTCATTGTCTTTTCGGGCAATGTGGCCGAAGTACTCCAGTATCCGCTTGAGACAGATGGTGGAAAGCCTCGTCCCTATCTTTAGTTTCTGGAGTATGGACACATAGATATATAGATATAGACTATTAATTTTTTTATCATAATAACAAAATAAAATTACTATTTTATGTATTATTAAATGTGACAGTATAAAATACTATATACATATGACGACCTTCTGGAGTAACGGCTAATGCACGTCGGTCATCATCATCACCATCATCCAAACAAAAAAAAATATCTATATAGTATATCAATTGTCTAGTACCCATACATTTTTTTTTTTTTTACCCATACATAACACAAGTGCTATGCAACTTAGTTTGGGGCTAGATGGTGTTGTGTGAAATGTCCTAATATATTTATTATATTAGGTCCTTTACCTATGAAATTGCCGTTTTATATGAAAAAATTTAAACGAATTTTTTTCATATATTATTTGTATTAATCGAAGTAATCACCCATGAAATCAATGCATCTTTGCCAACGCAGTGGCAGTTTATTAATGCCCTTCTTAAAGAAATCAGCTGGACGGGAGGCAACAAATTCTTCAAAGGCATTTTGTACTGCCTCTCAGGTATTGAATTGTTTTCCCGCCAAGAAGTTATCCAAATTCTGGAAAAAGTAGTAGTCTGTAGGCGCAAGGTCTGGTGAGTAGGGCGGATGACGGAGAACTTCCAACCCCAGTTCTTGCAACTTGGGGGACCGTCTGCTCTGCAGTATGAGGTCACGCGTTGTCGTGCAGGAGCAGCGAAGACGAGCGATTGCCCAATGCTGGTTGGAGATGTGCCAGCTTCTCCATCATTGTGTTCAGTTCTTCACAGTACACATCTGCAGTAATGCTCACCTCGTTTGGTAAGAAGCTGTGATGAATCACACTGGCGCTAGACCACCAAACAGTGACCATCACTTTTCTAGGGGTAAGTTTTCGTTTAGGGCATTGTTTAGGTGCTGAACCAGGATCCAACCAACTTGCTGAGCGCTTGCGGTTATCAAACAGAATCCATTTTTCATCGCAGGTAACAATGCGGTTAAAAATTCCTTCATTTGTGTGTCTGTTGAGCAGTGCAAGGCACGTCTCGACGCGTACTTCGCGCCGGCGATCATTGAGTTCGTGGGGCACCCATTTGACAAGCTTTTTTACCTTGCCAATTTGACAGAAATGGACCAATATTGTTTTGACGCAAACGTCGAAAGCTGCTGCTAATTCAGCCGTAGATTGTATATCATCAGCTTCCACAATCGCTTTTAATTCGTCATTGTCGACCAGTCTTCGGACGACCGCGAGGTTCATTTTTCAGGTCGAAATTCCCAGAACGGAAGCGAGCAAACCAATAACAGGTGGTGCGTTGGTTTGTAGTGTTAGCTCCGTAAACGTCGTTGATGTTGCGTGCCGCTTGTGCCGCGTTGCTGCCACGACGGTACTCATATTCCATAATTACTCGAATTTTTAATGTATCCATGATGACGAAAAAGATTGAAATGCGATGAAAATGTAACACTAATCAATAAACAAATAACTACTTTTGGAAAAAGAATTCCATGTTTTTAAAATAAAATTAATTTGAAATTAGAATTCTTAGCGAAATAAAAATTATTTTGATTCGAAATGCCCAGTACTGCAGAACGGCAATTTCATAGGTAAAGACCTATTATTTACTTATTTCTACGTTCTATTTTATACGTTATAAAACCTACGAAATTGTTTGTAGATTCATCATCACTATCTTAGCGTTGAATCCCGGTTGCAGCCCAAACTCTCGCTTCGGCGCCCGGGGTCCGCTTTCCGACTTTTTCTTCTCCACTTCGCACGGTCTTCAGCATCCCTGGTAGTGAGCCCATCGGCACGCATATCACCTTTTACGACGTCAAGTCAGCACTTTTTGGGTCTACTCCTTCTGCCGGGGCCCGGCGGAGGCGGCATGGCCAGACATTTGTTTCCCACGTAAGCCTCCGGTTTCCGTAAAACTTGGCCGTACCAACGGAGCCGACACTTGTAATTTATCCGCAATGTCACGGACATGAAGACCGCCGCGAATGCGGGAGTTCTTACTCCTCACTTCACACACCCACCGCAGCATATTCATCTCCGTGACACGCAGTTCTTGCTTGTGTCGCTGTAACACCGGCCACGCTTCACAGCCGTATAAAAGGACAGGCCTAATGATGGTCTTATAGACCTGTCCCTTCAACTTTACCGACATCTTGGGGTCACAAATGACACCAGTTACGCCATTTGGCCCACGCGGCAGCAATGCCTTGACGTCGTGATCGATGTCACCAGACGCATGAAATACAGATCCCAGGTATTTCACTTGGTCCGTGCGCTCGACCGTGTTGCCGCCGTAGGATCTGTGGAGTTACAGGCCAAGTACTCTGTCTTCGCCACATTAAGCTTCAGACCACCGTTCTCAAGCGACTCTTTCCACGCCTTCACGCGTCGCACCAGCTTACCCCTGTCCGAATTTGCCAGCGCGATATCAACAGCATACATGAGCAACCACGGGGGCTGCTCATGTGAGTTTCTGATGCTGTCTGACAATACGTCTAAAATACCACGCTAAACAAAACGGACTAAGGACGGATCCTTGGTGAACCCTGACGGTGATGGGGAAAGGTTTTGTGTCGCCAACAGCGGTCCGAACTACGGAATCGGAGTCACCGTACATGTCTTGGATGATGTCAATATAAGCCTTTGGAATCCCTTTGGACCGCAATGCCCACCAGATTATCGCGCGAGGAATACAGTCGAAGGCAAGTCGAGAAACAGGCAATGCAGAGGCGTATTCTTACCCCTTTATTTCTCCGCGACAGTCTTTAGGGCAAAAACAGGGTCCATTGTCCCGTGACCAGGGCGAAACCCATATTGACACTCCGAGAATCGATAACCCTTTCGAAGAGCTTCATGGTGTGGGACATGACCTTAATCCCTCGGTAACTACCGCATTCCTGCACCGACCGCTTGCCTTTGAAGACTGGAGTAATGATACTCAGTCTCCATTGGCTCGGGATCGTACCGGTGAGGAGTGTCCGGTTGAAAAGGTCGGTTAAGATGCCTACACCACGAGAGCCCTTCGCCTTTCAGGCTTCGATGGGGACTCCATCGGATCCAACAGCTTTCCGATTCTTCATGCGGCGAAGTTGTTTGTAGATTAATAGCTATCGGGTTATTGCTATCCTTAGGACTTGGGGCCTTACCACGTAGCTAGGATTGTTTTGTTGCCTTTTACGACAGGCCGACCCTGCATAGAGAAAATAAGACAACACTATAAACATCATAAATGTTTTAAAATTCAAGTTAAAGACTCAAGCTGACAAAAGCATATCCCATACTATAGATAAATAATATTATAATATAAAATTCTAGTCTTTATCTTATTTCATACCTAAATAGCACCTTGTTATTTAATTTCTTTTTACCATATATGCCATTTGCTTACTCCATACTCTATTCTCCGAAACTCAAAAACACGATACCATCATGTTTTACAAAATATTTGATCTCCCACAGTTCATATAAAATACGCACGTATGAATGTTTCATAACTAATTAAGCTGTTATTGACTATATAATTCATTCATCAAAAAGTCGGAAAGCGGACCCCGGGCACCGAAACGGTAGTTTAGGTTGCAACCGGGACACTACGCTTAGATGATGATGATGACTATATAATTCAAATGCACTATTAAAGTAGTTATCCAACAAATACTCTTTAAGAAAGTATTCTAAGTAAATTAATATAAAGTATTTAATGATAAATATCCGGATGACCGAGCTTTGCTCGGTATTTTTTTTTTTTTGGAAATTAACAATTGATTTTCTTAGTCTAACCTCAAAGCAAACACTCATTGACTTCGTGTTACTTAACAATGCCATCTGCTGGAATAGCTTTAGTGTTGTTGTGTCGTTAAAGCAATTTAAAAAAAATAGTATTATTATTCGCCGATAGATGTCAGGAAGTCATTTTTCAGTTTAAATTGGGACTACTCAAACGCCACCTTTTGACATTTTCTAGAAATGATTCCTAGCTAGATCGATTTATCGCCCCCGAAACCCCCCGTATACTAAATTTCATGAAAATTGTTGGAGCCGATTTCGAGATTCCAATTATATATATGTATATACAAGAATTGCTCGTTTAAAGATATAAGATAATTATTCCGTAAGCTATTCATAATAGCAACAAAAATCGTACAGTGTAAAAACACACTTAGAATCAGACTACCCACCCCCTTACTTTGTTGGGGATTGTTAAAGTTTGCTATTTCTTAGACAACAAGGTACTTACTTTAGTTTTCCTTGTCTCTCTATTTGATCAGAAAAGATATTCACACGGTAAACATTAACAAAAACAAAATACGCATTATCATGTTAAAAACATAATTAATTTGAAATCGATTATTACAATATTGCGCAATCTACATTACGAATTATGAAAGATTTATCATAAAACATCCCGATTTTATATTTTATAAACTGGTTTAAAAACCGGTCGGGCAATAAAAATCACAAAGGTATGTAAATATTATGATTCATATTTAAACAACGCATTTTTTGCTAGAATTATGCGAGTACTTTAAATTTACGTTGGTATATAATAATAGACTCAATTCAAACGTAATAATTTGGAAATTCATTCTAGCTTCTTGGGTGCCTGGTATTCCACCGTTATACACTCTGTTCGCTCCTTTTTGGGGTAGGATAGTATTTGATATAACGACATGCATATTTTCCCTATCGTAAAGAAGGTCATCCTAAAATAAGCTATGTATAAAAACTAAAAAGCTATGTATTTTTGTTAAAAAGAATAAAGAGTTGTCTAAAAAGGCCAAAGATATATTACACGCGTAATACTAGAAACCAAGAGAGACTAGTACTAGATATTTGTTACCGTTGTCAGTAACAGATTAACCATTGACCTAATGTAAGGGTCAACTAAAAATATGGCCTATATTTGGTCGCCTATGGGTGTTTGCAACGCGAACACGCTGCTGTCCCATAAGGGTACAGGAACTTGGGTTACTAATGCCGGAACACAACACAAGGTTATTATGGCGGCATACTTAAGAGCAAAGGTGGTCGCCATTCAAACGGGCTTGGAGCCCTACCACGTAGCCAGGGTGAGTTGTTTTGTCGCCTTTTACGACAGGGCGACCCCTGCCGCAGAGGGGTCAGTACTCTTTTTCCGCCCCTGCATGGATAAAAAATAAATTTAACTTTTGTTTGCAAGCGTTATATCCCAGTTACATTTGGAGCGAAATCACTTCGAAGTCCAGTCTGCTTCAAGTATTTATGTAGAGTGAAATCAACTTTACGCCCTGGCAATGAAACACTAGAAAGTAGACGATCGTAGTTAATTTAATAATTAATGGGAGTCACTGATTCTCGCATCATGTAACACGAGACCCTGTCGTTCTGTCGCATCTCTCGCTAACCCAATTCTAGCAGTAAAAACACTTTCAGCTTCATTTGAGTTTCATTCATGGCCCAAAAAACGGGCGTGGGCTTGAAAACACTACTCATTACCGCGAAATGTGTCTGAATACTATTTCGAAAACAAACTCACGGTTTGCACGAATCAGTACAACGCCATTGAAAAATTACAATTCCAATAGAAAAACTGATGGAACCGATGTTTTGTATACGATCCGATGTTGGTTTGATTTATCACGGACTTTTAGATTTTTTAAAGCAAACCTATCCGTCAATGTGAAATTAAAAATTTATTAATATTTTATGTAAATATAATATTATTATAATACTCATATGGGCAGGCCATGTTGCTAGATGTTCTGACCCAAGATGGACATTAAAATCCACAACTTGGAATGGCCCAACAGGAAAGAGGAAAATAGGCAGACCAAGAAAAAGATGGAAAGACGACATAGAGTTAGTGGCAGGAAGAGACTGGCTTCAAACGGCAAAAAAACAGACATTTGGAAGGAGATGGAGGAGGCGTTTACCCGGATGGGATCTAAATTACAAAATGAAAATTAAACATTTATGTATACTAACTTTATAAAAATTTATATTGTATAATGTAGTTTAGAAATAAAACGCTTTATTATTATTATTATACGCATAGTGTAAACTATACAATGAGCGTCACTGACCTCTATCTGTCAAATGTCACTAGAAAAGTACGGTTTGGAACGAAACCTTATTCGCGTATCAATAATGGTGAGTGGAATTGAAGTCATAAATACAGGTAACATACTTAATTTTATTTGAAACAACAGTTGGTGGAATAAATATTAAAAACCTATGCTATGACGTCACAACATGGCGCATAGTCGATCCTATTCTTATTTGAAACGCATTATATGTATAGCGAAATTGAAGGGACCTAATATTTTGTTGCGTTAAAAAACGTTTTCGTTAAACGCAGAGTGAAAAATATATAATTTTACTAATTTAATTTAAAACAAAGTACGTTTTAATTTTGATTAAATTAAGCGAATAAAAAGTCATAGCAATATTATAATCCGTTAAAATTGTTTGTCGTTTATTCATATCTTGAGACATGGTGCAACAATAGACAGACTGACTAAGCAGTTACCGTAGCCTATGGATATTTGCGAAGCCAGAGGACACCGCAAACACACTGCTGCCTGCTTAGGAGTACAGGAATCTGACTCACTGATGCCGGAACACAACACAAGGTTATTATGGCGGCATACTTAAGATCAAGGGTGGTTGCCTTCCAGACGGGCTTGAGCTTGTGGTTAGTATTCTCACTCCGCCCCTGTACAGACAAAAAAAAAGGTGGGTGCAATACAAGGGTTACAATATAAACCGTTTCTACGTTTAAAGGAATTTTTCGTTAAATAGTAGTACGGTATATAGAGTTTACACAGTAGATAAACTATAGGGCTACTGACACAGTTAGATCGAGTAGCTTCAAACTCGTCTTAAATATAAAACCACTGGACACATACATTGTCATGATGGAAGTACATGAAATTTCCAGAACATCTTGTAATCACTTCTCAGAAGACTTTGTCAATGTAGCGGTTTAAATTCGCAAAGCGCGCGAATCGGTGCCGAAAGAGCGATTCTTAGATTTCCAGCTTTCCATAAGTCTTTAAATATAAATTACGACTTTTACTCGGAAATTCAGAGATTTCAGGAAATTTTTAGCGTATGGAAAATTAGGATGAGCAATTCTGGAAATCGTTTAAACACTGACTACAGCGTGAAACGTTCTCGAGAATTCCTGTGTATTTCCATTGCATAAGAGAATTCATATAAAGATCTAAATGAGATAGAGCATGGTTTCTGATAAATAGAATGTAGTAGGCTTAACTATTCAATGTAGAATAAACAGTAGATACGCGCAGGTTATAAATTCACAAAAAAAAAACTAATTTTAGTATTTTTAGGACTCATAGAATAGCAATTACTTACAAATTGTTTAAAAAATTAATAATAAAACTAATTAATTAACTAATTAATAATAAAATTGCATTTTATATGTCTAGTCAAGGGACTTAATCTAATATTACGGGAATTATACGGGACTATATCTCTGTCTAAACAATGTCTTAACATTTCTAATCAACCTATTAATTGGATAAAATAATATAAATTGATATGATGTATTATTATTATTTACAATAGCAACACCAAATCTGAAACTGAAATAACAAGAAATATTAGTGTATTAGCATACCCGATTATCTAAATGGACGGTTAGAGTTTAAACTAACTATGTAGTCAAATAACATCTTATTAACAATACATAATACGGTCAAACTGATAGCGTGTTCTAGATTGAAATCAAAAGTAGATAAATTTGAATACTAGTGATAACAAGATCGATTAATTGCGTCATGAGAGATGGAACCTTCTAGAATGCTATGATGGATATTTCCTTGCAAGACCAGATTATGCCAAGTTAATTTATTAAATAAACAATAATTCTTCATAATATAGGAAAACGTTTTTATATTTCACACGAACTATTTGGCAATTGACGAAGACACTACATATATCTGAATAAAGTATGACTCGCATAAATCTGAAAATCCTTTAAATATTGCCTTACATGACGTTTTTTTGGAAAACCAGAAATAACGCACAATTAACATGGAAACAACAGGACATTGATTTCACGAAAAAGTATGAATGTTTCGCACCGCCTGCATTCACCACAGTTAATGTGCGGTTATTAAAATTCACGTCTTCATTTGTATTGCTCGATCCGTCAACAATAAATTTATCAATGCGGATTCTATCATAATTACCAATATAAAAACCACAGTAAATAAATATTATCGCATCAGTGATGAAAATATATTAGAAAAAGCCCCTCAAACAATTCAAGCGCCCACATCCAAAATTATCGACACCTTAAATGCATTAGCATTGAGTAAACAGTAATATCCTCAAATATTTTTTCTTCCATAAGTGCAGTTAAAAATAAACTATTGGGCTGAAAGAGGGTTATCCTTCGATCCCCATTCTTGGCAAGATCTGTATCCGTTGACGTTTACGGGCAAAACAAAGATAAAAGTAAAGGGACATTGGCGATTAATCAACATTGATTGCCCATAAGATAAAACCCATTCTGTATTTGAGATAAGCGTAGGAAATATATCTGATGTGCACATTTCGAAGTTTAGCCCTTTCCATGGAAAGAAGGAAGATTTGTAGTTCATAAAATTTAAAAACGACTGATGTATCTAATAGCGGTGTATTTTTTTTTATTGCTGCAGACAGACTGACGGCTCGCTTAGAATTTAGCAGTTACCGTCGCCTATGGGTGTTTGCAACGCCAGTGACATCGCGAACACGCTGCTGTCCCATAAGGGTACAGGAACTTGGGTCACTACTGCCGGAACACAACACAAGGTTATTATAGCGGCATACTTAAAACCGAAGGTGGTCGCCATCCAGACGGGCTTGAGGGCCCTACCACGTAGCTAGGGTGGGTTGTTTTGTCGCGTTTTAAGGCAGGCCGACCCCGGCCGCAGAGGTTAGTATTCTTTCTCCGCCCCTGCACGGATAAACGGTATTGTTAATAGATACTTCTACTATTCAAAAGTATTAAAGGCCATACTCGAGCTTAAACTGAAATCATCCTGCTGCAACATCAATTAAAAATATTAACTAAAATGTAAAATCTAATGGTACAAATTTCATGTTAGTCTATGATTCAAAATAGCTAACTGAAACGGTGTAGACAATCCGGCTGATGACGAGACCTGGTGTGTGCAGACGTACAGATAGAAATAGACTCCATCTTGTCTAGTCGGACTTAAATTAATATTTATTAATATAGTGATATTGTGCTGGACGCAGAGGTCGAATTCATCTGAAATTATATCGTAGAGAACAATTTTGATTCTTAAATATTTGATTTATTATTATATTCTAGAAGTTTATCCTTGTTTTCCAATTACAGAGCATAATACGACTCAGTGGCACAATATGCCGAATTATGCGGTTAATTGGAACCTGAATCAGTTTTCAAATGCACCAGCAGGGTGCGCTAAGTTCAGTGTTGAAAAAAAAATTGATAGAATATAGATTCGAATTCTAAAATGAAATTGTATTCACATTATGCGCTTTAATGCTGTAATTGGAAAACAAGGTATATCTTCAAAATCGGTGAAAGCGGTGTTAAATGTGACTTAAGACATTTTCGCTTGTGACTTCTCACAAAATATATGTTTATTCTAAAGCAGCTCAATACTCCGCTAAAGCCAGCCAAAGTCAAGTTTCGAAGCCGAGGACATCACCTGCCAGTTGCCGCTGAACGTAAAGTAAAACTATTGCAAGACCCTTACAAACCACAAAACATATTGATAATATCTAGATAATGGGTACAAAAACTATAATTGCAATAAATATAAAACGTTTCTCCAACACAAATCCAGAATTAATCATAATCGGAAATGAGAAATAAAACAAACACGGAGCAGTCATGAATTTGTAATCGCATGACTCACGTTAAGAGATATCTAAGACGCCCTTACAAGTTGGCAACAAGTTAAGCGGTTTCGTTGAATTCAGTGAATCTTATATCTTTAAACGAGCAATTCTTGTATATATATATATATTTATATAATTGGTATCTCGGAATCGGCTCCAACAATTTTCATGAAATTTAGTATACGGGGGTATACGGGGGGTTTCGGGGGCGATAAATCGATCTAGCTAGGAATCTTTTTTTTTTATCAACTTAAACAAAACGGTGGCGTTTGAGTAGTCCCAATTTAAACTGAAAAATGACTCTTCCTGACATCTATCGGCGAATAATAATACTATTTTTTTTTAATCGCTTTAACGACACAACAACACTAAAGCTATTCCAGAAGATGGCGTTGTTAAGTAACACGAAGTCAATGGGTGTTTGCTTTGAGGTTAGACTAAGTAAATCAATTGTTAATTTCCAAAAAACACAATTTATAAAAAAAAAATACCAAGCAAAGCTCGGTCATCCAGGTACTATCTATACTACTATTATAAAGAGGAAAGATTTGATTGTTTGTTTGTTTGTTTGTTTGTTTGCTTTGAATAGGCTCCGAAACTACTGACCCGATTTAAAAAATTCTTTCATTGTTGGGAAGCTACACTATCCCCGGGTGACATAGGCTATATTATATTTTCAAAAAAATTAGGGATCCTTACTCCAATAATGTAACTCAAAGTGTAAAAAAATTACCTAAAATATTATTTAAATCGCGTGCGTTGCGAAAACTATTGATGATAGAATAAAATAATGTACTACAAATTTGCAGAACACATCATTATTTACAAAAAGTGTCGCGACAGCATATGTCTAACTATTATAGTTATGCCACAATAAGTATTCTTTTATTTTAAAAATTTAATTAAAATGCCGCCCCTAGATAAGGCTCTTTAATTGGATCTTGGTATTAATCCTTATCAAAATAAATTACTTCATATTCAAAACTGTTTCAATACCTTTATATAACTTTTTGAATTATTCAATTCGGATATTCCATTCGAAAGATATCACGAGTTTAAAAATGTAAGTATTAGAAAAATGTTGCGTGGTAGCCGCTCACCCTGTTCGGCTAGCTAGGCATCACTTTATGCAATGTAGGCGTGCGTCACTGGGGTTTTTACAAAAATTAGAATACTTATTAAAAAATAACGAAAATAAATAAAAAGTAATAACAAAAAAATCATTAAAATAAAAACTCATAGAAATAATAATATTCAAACTTTCTTTATAATTTTATTTTTTTAGTAACCTGACGCAAATAGAAGGGTTTGCCCTCAGGGGCGCTCCTCTGTCCGAGGAGTGCACGGGTGTGCGTACCCGAGGTGCCCGAGCATCTGTCGCTTTACTCCCCTCTCCGTTCGAGGCGACAGAGTCCTACCTTTCTTTCCGTCTACCTCTTACATCCTTTCTAACTTAGTTCTCTGTTCGTGGCGTGGTCCCCGGTGGGATGGTTGCGAATACTGATTGGGGTCCCGGGTTCTACCCTGGGACCTGATTTGGTAGTCGAAACCATGCCTATTTCGACTGCGCCTGCACAGAGAGTGTTCCCGGGGCGGGAATTCCATCCTCGCTGTCGGTTGGTCTTGCTGGGCCGACTACGACGTCAGGTGACTCTGCTTTTTCTGGAGTGTCGTCTGGTAGTCGTGCTAACGCCTGACTAGCACGCGACGGGGATGCGAGTCCCGTCCGGAATTGGCCGCGGACCTGTCGCTCCCGGCCCTGGTTCTGTCCATGGTCGGGGGCGATCCTGGATGGACGGCCGTTGCCTCCTTTTGCGAGGCAGTAGTGTCTGCAAGGGAGGCGGCGGAACGGGAGCGGGAGTCCCCTCCCGCCAACGTAGGCCGCGTCGTCGGCCCCGGAGGGCGGGCAACGATCTACGGCCGCCGTAGAAAGCGGCCGCGGGCGGCCCCTCGGGGGATGATCCACCGCCCGCACTATTGCCGCGAGGGAGAAGGCCGCGTGCTGTTCCACAGCCCCCCTCAACTCCTAGAGTTGTTACAAGAGAGCGCTGGGGGGACGAAACCATGACCCCCTGGCGCCAACAATTTAGAAGGGGCCCGGCTCAAGACAAAGGGCGGGCCGGCGCCGGCCCGGGCCACGAGATCGGCAGGCCATATATCCGTGGGCCCGGGCGTAGGCGATAGGAGAACAGCGGGGTTTTTTAGTGGGTAGTCGGATGGTCGAACATCTTTTCCGGAGTCCCTTATATCCCTCGGTCCCCCCGTCAAGAGAAGTTTTTCCCCGAGACCGAAAAAAATAGAAGGGTTTAATTTTTAATTTTTTGTTAAATACCCGTGCGAAGCTGGGACGGGCTGCTAGTAGTTTAATAAAGAAATGTACAGAAAAATACGAAATAATCAGTGGTGATCATTTCCCTGTGAGCATTCTCAATTTCTCTCACAGCATCTCTTTTAGACAATCTAATAAGTGACGAATTACGAAAATATGAGGGCGGTACACGATAGTAATAATAATCATTAAAAAAACACGAATCGAAAAATTCAACCTAAATTATAAAAACAAAAAAGATTTCACTTTATTCGTGATCACGGTTCATTCCGAAGTCAGACGACATCATCACACATCTCTAACTACAGGAGGCGATTATTACTCGTACCTTATAAGGACAGTCTAGAAAGAAAATATAAAATTGATTTGTTCTTGAATAATAAGCCCTCTTATCCCTATACATGATCAAATATAATTAAACTTAAAACAAACCTCTTTCTGTTCATTACTTTTGTAGAAGTAGTGTTATATTATTCATACTAGACAATTATTTTAACCGTGCAGAGGCGGAGAAAGAATACCGACCTCTGCGGCCGGATTCGGTCTGTCGTAAAAGACAATACAACCCACCCTGTGGTATGTGGTAGGACCCCAAGCTCGTCTGGATATCGAACACCTTTGGTCTTAAATATGCCGCCATAATAACAATTAAAAAAATGTCCAATCCCGGTAGTGTTTCAAACTTTAGCTTCGAGCCCTGGAATGCATTGGTCGAGGCATGGTTATCGACAGCCCGAGGAATGAGTTTATTGTCAGAACGTTAAGCCAGGGCTTCTTGAGGCCTCTCTGTTAAAGGAAGATTACGTAGGAATCCAGGGTTTATCGCGTAGTCCCACTGCGATACCCCACATATCCTTGCAGCATATTGATCTCCGTGACGCGCATCTCCTAATTGACTACGCTCTAGCATCGTCTACTTAAAGTTATACAAAATCAGGCCCCACTATGGTGGTTAAAGACCCTTGAACTTGACCGTAATTTTTAAATTACGAATTTCATCGTGAACATCATGCCATTTAGGCCTGTCCTAGAAATGCGTACTTTGATGTTGTAACCAATGCCGCCAGGCGTGGCAAAACAAATCAAAGTATTTAACCAGGCTCGTACGCTTATTCGAGTTATTTCCTATCATTTAGAGGCGTAGGATCCTTAATATTTTTTATTGTTCTGAAACAGCACACAGGCTGACACGGTTCACTTACCTAATAGTAAGCAGTTACCATCAGCAGTGGTTAGATGCTAAGAGCATCGCTAACACGCTGCTGTCCACCTTGAGGAGCTGTAATGTGGGTCACTTATGTCGGGAACAACACACGGTGATTATGGCAGTGTTAGGAATATCGAACTCAAAATTATCTTATTGGCAACACTGACTAATATTTAAAACAACCAAAGAGAGTTTCCATCACTTCCGGAGTGTAACACTTCCGAAGTAAAAACGACCAATTAGAATCTAATGTTTGGACAACCAATGAGAGTCGCCTCCGGAGTGTGGAGTGGAGACGAGTGAGGTACAGGCCGACCGCTTCTATATAAAGCGCTGCAAGTAGGTGCCAGGGCCCTCTTTTTCGTTCAGTCGCCGTCGCATGCGGAAGCTGTCGGTCTGCCTGCCATTTTTTTTAAATCATTCACCACTGGTTTATAAAAGCAGTATATTTAAAGACCAGGGGTGGTTGCATTCCAGGCGAGCTTGAATAATTACCACCTAGCTAGGGTTGTTTTGTCGCCTTTTACAACAGGCCGCCCTCGGAAGCAGGTGTCAGTATTCTCAGGCCACCCTTTCAGCGAGTATAATTTTATTATTTACAGACCAAATAGTCGGCTTTCGCCTGATTTAAATTCAATTATAATTTTCATCACTGAATAAAAAGAGCAATTCTTTCTTTCAATTAAACTGAAGATGAAGTATTCTGAATGAAAATCAAGATACATATCAGTAGTAATTGGTTACTAAGGTTTATAATGTAAATCAATCAGCCCCTAAGCCTAGAAAGTGACAGTGATTTTGGTTGCGCAAGCGCCGAATCGCATCAAGCAGGTCGTTGACCGGCGCAACCGCCGCCGCGGGGAAAGTGGCGTACCTAACTAACAACTTGTAATTAATCTCGGCCGGTCCAAGATCAATGTGGACATTGCAAATCGTCACGCGTCACAGCTACTGCACTCACTTCCTATTTGTCGGATTTCCACGATTTTAGGCTGAAACTGGAATCTTGGCACGCTCGTCTTTAATTGTAACCCACAGAATACATAGAGATATATAATGCCAAGACACTTTTTTTATAATTTATTACAAATAGTTGAATGTACAAATAGTTACACTTTGAGTTATGGAGTAAAAATATTTTCAGGTAAAATTGTATAAGAAACAATTTCATCTAAAGTGATTTACCTATATTAAATTAATGTGATGATTAGTATCACATAGCGGTTAAATTTTAGGTGGTAAACTAGTCATAATAGTCAAAATGTTGATATCTCAAAAAAGTGGACACAGCAGATATTGGTTTGACAATGAGGATATGCCAAATATATGTTTGAATGATACTGTATCTTTGAAAGGGATTAAATACCATATATTCATCATCATCATCATTGCGTTAAATCCCGGTTGCAGCGCAAACTCTCGCATAGGCGCCCGGCGTCCGCTTTCGGACTTTTTCTTCTCCACTTCGCACGGTTTTCAGCATCCCTGGTAGTGAGCCCATTGGCATGCATAATCACCCTTTACGACGTCAAGCCAGCTTTTAGGGTCTACCCCTCCTGTCGGGGCCCGGCGGAGGCGGCATGGCCAGTCATTTGTTACCCACGTAAGCATCCGGTTGCCGTAAAACGTGGCCGTACCAACGGAGCCGGCACTCTTGTAATTTATCCGCAATGTCACGGACATGAAGACTGCCGCGAATGCGGGAGTTCCTGACGCGGGCCTTCCGCGTCACTCCACACATCCACCGCAGCATATTTATCTCCGTGACACGCAGTTCTTGCTTGTGTCGCTCTAACACAGACCACGCTTCACAGCCGTAGGGGTCACAAATGACACCAGTTACCTCACGCCATTTGGCCCACGCGGCAGCAATGCGTGCCTTGATGTCGCAATCGATGTCACCAGACGCATGAAACACAGATCCCAGGTATTTCATATGGTCCGTGCGCTCGACCGTCTTGCCGTCTATGCGTACGGGTGTATGATCCGTGGAGTTACAGGCCAAGTACTCGGTCTTCGCCACATCGAGCTTCAGACCACCGTTCTCAAGCGATTCCTTCCACGCCTTCACACGTCGCACCAGCCTACCCCTGTCCGAATCTGCCAGCGCGATATCATCAGTATACATGAGCAGCCACGGGGGCTGCTCATATGTGAGTTTCTGATGCTGTCTGACAATACGTCTAATACCACGCTAAACAGAAACGGACTAAGGACGGAGCCTTGGTGCATACCGATTAAATACCATATATTCTCTATATGGAATTAAATTTATATGACATCAATTAATTGTTGAAGTATACTTTGATGTGAAACTGCTGAATGAGTTAACATTGAATAATCAATCTTATTGTTGACAGATCAAAAGATTTGTGTGGTGGTTAGTTAATTCATTAGTTGCATATAATAAAAACAAAACCATATCAATGACATTACATATAGCGAATACAATATAAAATGCTTAAAATACGAAATATTATGAAAAAAATGCATTATACATTCAGTTGCGAGATCGAATTAGAAATGAGGAGATTCGCAGGAGAACCAGTCACCGACATAGCCTGGATGATTGCAAAACTGAAGTGGCAGTGGGCTGGGCACATAGCTCGGAAGGAAGGCTCGAAGGCCGTTGGGGCAGAAAAGTCCTCGAATGGCGACCGCGTACCGGAAGACGCAATGTTGGTAGGCCCCCCACAAGATGGACCGATGATCTGGTCAAAATCGCCGGAATAGGTTGGATGAGGGCAGTGCAGGACCAATCATCGTGGAGATCTTTGGGGGAGGCCTTTGTCCAGCAGTGGGCGTCTTCCGGCTGCTATGGTGATAATGTCACTCAAAATCAGACTGAAAACACACACACACACACACACATATTTGTATATTTCAAATCTGTGCTTAAGCTTACCTAAATGGTCAAACAAAAAGTTTGCATGTTCTCACATTATCTAGCTTAGTTCTTCTAAGTTTTACTTTCACTTGTGGTACATGCTCTATGTACCCAAGTGAATGTACAATATTGACAGCACATAATGATCACCCAGCTATCATTATTTGTACACAATCAACTTTCTTTTTTGACTTTCATCAATTGTGTGCAGTCTAAGATTTGAGAGATTAATCACTGATTGCAAGAATCCTATCATTAGGCATGGATATGATGGTATATGTGGGAAATTATTTTGTACCAATTAAATCTCCTTCTATAACAAAATGTGACACATATTATACAACAAGAATGACACAGGTTTTTATTTAGCTTAAAATTTTTGATAATGATAAGTCTGGTAAAGTTTGCCAATCGGCCTCGGAAAAGCGTGGGGGGGTATATTGTTCTGTCCCTCTAGAGAAGGCCTGAGATCATGGGTTTGACTCCAGTACCTAATGTTATTTATGTATAATATACATTTATTTACAAAAAAAGTATTTCAGTTATCTAGTACCCATAACACAAATACTCTGCAGTTTCATCTGCTACTAGATAGTGATGTACGATGTGTCTCCATATATATAAAAACTAGCTGACCCGGCAAACGTTGTTCTGCCATATAAATAATAAAATGTCAAAAAATTAAAAAAAGAATTTGGGGGTGGGTCACCCCTAACATTTAGGGGGATGAAAAATAGATGTTGGCCGATTCTCAGACCTACTCAATATGCTCACAAAATTTCATGAGAATCGGTCAAGCCGTTTCGGAGGAGTATGGCAACGAAAACTGTGACACGAGAATTTTATATATTAGATATATATGTATTTAACAAAGTGAAAAATACTTTCAAGTCATATATAAGAGTTATATTATACTATAATGCTTTAAACTATTTTAGTTTTTATTTGTATTCTTGTGTTGAATTAAAATGCAATTAAAAACCAGTTATTATCATAAGGTAAATACAGTTAAATATGTTTGAAAAGTCTTATGTAGATTCTTAATGAGAATTGGATGCTAATAAATTCAAACCAACAATTATTTGAATGAGAGAGTTGCTGTCTTCCCATCCTAGGATTATTGCTTCCAATACAAATAATTGCATCAACATAACTTAAGGGCATTATCATGCCAAATTTTAGCAACATTGTCCTAAACTTCATTTTTTAAAATACTTACACACTCAACAGTAGGTGTCAGAAGATAACTTATTTCAAGGAAAATCGTACTGTTTTAAAATTTTATGGTATTTAACACCTTAATAGGTATACTCTGTATCTAATTCTCATATAATAAAAGCATACTACAAAATAATTAGAATTGGGATTCAAATATTATGTAACAAAAAGCTATAATTTATAAATACTATATTCATGTCTATGTGGGACCTTTGTTCCAGTATAAAAACATAAAAAAAAAAATAATTTAAAAATGTGATTCAGTGAGGTGATTAAATTTATATACTCTGCATAGATAATATTGGATTTGTATAATATACTAGCTGACCCGGCAAACGTTGTTCTGCCATAAAAATAATAAAATGTCAAAAAATAAAAAAAAATTTAGGGGTGGACTACCCCTAACATTTAGGGGGATGAAAAATAGATGTTGGCCGATTCTCATAGATACCGGATAAGCACAAAAAATTTCATCAAAATCAGTCAAGCCGTTTCAGAGGAGTATGGCAACGAAAACTGTGACATGAGAATTTTATATATTAGATTATCTAAGACATATTTTTGTCAAATAGAAAATTTAAATAAGTATTTTTTTTATAATTACAATGCTTTTGATCTATTACACTAATGTACTATATCTTGAAAGAAGTACATATTACTCTCTCTTTTACTTATAATACAAACAAGTATGGAATTCCTAATTAAATATGGTTTACTAATATCAAACACTTTAAATTATAAAACCCCCTATATCCAAGAACAAATTGATTTATTTTATTGAAGAAGCTAAATGATCATACAATATCATTTGTATTTATACCTAGTTCATGTTTGATAATTTTGGTTGTTTTCAATAATTGGGAATTCCCCAGAGATTGGAAACTGTTTTCATTTTAAATATTTTAGCTGACAAATAAAATTGAACTGAATCTTATATAATCAAAATATGTGTACCAATAAAATTTAATTAACACAATGATAGTTCTTACTTTTAAAAAGGAAAAAGTCTCCATCCATCAAACCATCAATATCCATTAAAAATCAGAACTCCCTCTTAATATAGATTTTGATTTATATTGATATTAATCAAATGAATAGTTATAGATTATGAAACAACAATGAAAAATAAAATTATTGAAGAAAAGAGATAGAAGAAGAAAAACCAAAAAAGGTCATTTAAGAAAAAAGTCAGTCATTGAATTTTATTCATAAAGATGAATAATCACTTATGGTAAAAGCATTATGTGGTCACTAATCTATACAAATAAATAAAATTGAAGGGTCTGTTTGTAATATTAAAATAACCGCTTTTTACTAAGTACATTCAGACGTATACACGGTACATATACCAAACAACATTTTTTTACAATTTTTGTCTGTCTGTCTGTTTGTTCCGGCTAATCTCTGAAATGGCTGCATCGATTTTGACGGGACTTTCACTGGCAGATAGCTGATGTAACAAGGAGTAACATAGGCAATTTTTATTGCAGAAAAAAAATAGTTTTTGTTAAAAATGATAAGTTTCGGAAATTTTACGTTCCAATTTAAGTTAACCTCAGATTTATATCCTCCATTCATATGAAATAGGGTTCAGCTTAGGCTGGACTTTGTAGGTTTTATTTCTAATTTAAGTTGACCTCACATATCCAAAATATGCTGCCCAAAGTCACTATTCCACACGGATGGAGTCGCGGGCACAGCTAGTTTAAAGCACAGCAAGCATTATTACAGATTCATAGATAAAAGTGTAAGACTGGGTGCATTCTGAGGAGAATCTCCAGTTACACAGTTTAGTACTACTACAATTTAGTTTTTTTATATAGTTTAAAAAAATGGGTCTTTACAGTTCTGCCAATCAACAGTTTTTTGCCGGTGAATACGTCACCAGCGCCAAGCAGTAATTCAGATCATAAATACCAGGTATTAATATACAGTGATGTGCCAATCTGGGATCCACTTCTGTGTGTAAGCCAAAACCAATACAGTTGACTATCGTTGATTCAAACCTGGATAATTCGAACCTCTCTATAATTCAAAGTTATCATGAGTCCAGAAAATCTTTTTATATTTCCAACTAAATCAATATATTTTTATGTACTTGGTAATTTGAAGGAAAAAATCATTGCTATGTAACAAAATTACACGTTAATTCAAACTCATCAGCATCAAACACTCGATCATTCCTAAAGGATCTGATCCTCTTATAAAAAGGCCCCAGTAATCCATGGAGTTGAGTATGTGTGTGTGCCAGTGTGACACACACTTCTGCAAGAATTAGTTTGTTTAGTTAAGTTTCAGTTACTGTTACTCTTTAGTTGGTTGTATACAGATTAAATAAAAGTTTGTGTTCATTATGAGTACTAAAAAGTATAAACCAGGATAGCTGAAGAGAAGAAGTTAATCGAAAAGGTAGAGTGAGGTGAGAAGAAAAGTGATGTTGCAAAATAATTTAAGATTCCTCTAAGTACTCTCTCAACAATAACAAAGCACAAGGAGAAAATTTATGCTGCTCGAACTGTTGGAATATGGAAAAGAACTACTAAAGGTGAATTTCCTTGTCTGGAAGAAACCTTGGTCATTTGGCTAAGACAATGTAGAGGACAAAAAGTCTATCAGCGGAAACTTATTAAAGGAAAAAGCAAAAGACTTCATGTCTACTCTAAGCATTTTCATGGTAAATAGAAGACTGATAGAAAACTATGATGCCCGAGACATTTTTAATACTGATGATACTGGCCTATTTTACAAATGCTTACCAGACAAGACGCTTATTTTAAAGATGAAACGTGTCATGGAGGAAAACATAGTAAAGAGAGGTTGACAGTTTTACTTGCAGTAAATACGGACGGATTGGAAAAACTTAAACCCTTAAAATAGGAAAAGCAATGAAACCATGATGTTTCAAAGGAGTGAAATCATTTTATACTTATTCTGCTAACAAAAAGCTTAGACAGAATTTTTTAACAATTGGCATTTAACAGTTAATGGGGACATGAAACGATGAAAATTTTACTCTTTTTAGACCATTGCACTGTCCACAACAGTCCTCCTACCATTGTCCAACATACAACTCTACTTCTTTCCGCTGAATATCACTTCCAAATTGCAACCATTGGACAAAGAAATCATCTATAATTTTAAGATGTTCTATCGCAAAGAAATTGTTAAGCTCGTTTTAGAACATCTCAACAAGCAGCTAACTGCGAATATTCAATATTCTGATGACTATTTTACTGATTGACAAGGCATGAAGAGCTGTGTAATACACCAACAACTGTCAACTGCTTCAAAAAATCATGTCAGTTCAGTTGTGTCAGTTAAGGAGGCATGAGCCTCATTCGACACCTTACAAAGCTTCTGTCTACAAAACGAAAGTTAAATAAGTTATTGAACAGTCTGAGCAGCAGCAATTTTCTTTGAAGCAAACCAATATAACAGATTTCTTTATTAATTAATTCACATTATGAATATGTACACTATGTAACTTTTAACTTTTGTCATTTGTTGTCATTGTTAAAGAATAAATGTTATTAAATAATAATTGATTATCTCAATAATTCTATATCTCAATAATTCAGTTTCATTTCTTTTCTCTCAAAAATTGCATACCACTTTATATTTCAAACACTTGATTATTCATAATATTTTAAGAGTCCCTCGAGTTTCAAATTAACGAGAGTTAACTGTGTATACTATACATTATTGTGCCATATGCAAAAAAGTAGCGTAAGTCATTCAAGATCCAATCTATCTCTATACTGAAATTAATCAAAATTGGTTCAGCGGTTTAGGTGTGATAACTTAACAGACAGACAGTGTTACATTCACATTTATTAGTTCCCTTTTAAAGCACATCCTTTCCAAGAGACTTATATAGCCAGCATACAAAAATTGATAGAGTAACTGCATTCATCTAGTTTAAAATCCTATATGCTATTTACAAATGATTTTCTAACTTTATTCAATACTGTGGCAGAAATAATATGAGTGAAGTGAAGTAACTCCCTAATAAATAAGAATAATATTTTCAAATTAATACAGAAAATATATCAACCACAAAAAATCATGTGGTTTAAGTGGTAATTGATGTTTGTAAATCTATTGTGATTGTAGTACTATCACCTGATTTATTAGTGCTCAATCATAAACATTACACACATCACTAATACAATTTCGAATCTCATCATTACAGTATCAAAAACCAAGGAATGCTTAAAATAAATAAGATTCATTGAAATCATTATCTTAAAATTTTCTTTTCAATATTCATATCAACATTACAACACTTACATTAGATCAAAACAAACTTAATTTTCCTAATAATGAACATGAAAAACTACAATGTTTATTACATCTTTCGATTGATAAACAGACGAAGAATTGCGTCTTATTTGTTAAACATTAGGTAACCTTGCAAATCAGCTGACGATCTTTGTTTGAGGTGACCTAAATTCTGTGAAATATACAATCGCAGTTGAAAATAACTAGGACTTACCTCTTCCCGACGCTTCAGCCACCTGCCACAGGGACTCTCCTCCAGGATCTCGCTCTCATCTTCGGAATCTTCGCCGCTTTCCCTGGGCGACTTGCGCTCCTTGTCGATGCTCCTGCCGCCCGACATAGCAGCGCTCAACCTCACAATTACCACGAACAACACTACACGTTCAATGAATATCTCACAGACGTTTTCAATACGAAAACACTTGGAATATTTTCAAAATACGCTTTTTCTCGTAACCATAATATCCAAGGCAGAATCCTCAGACGTCACTGTCGTATCTTTGCAAACCATTATTCAGTAAACAGCTTCAATTTAAATACTTCACGAATTAGTATATTAAAGTCCAAATATTTATCTATGACAAGGAATATCACACGGCGTATCTGGTGAGTTTATTCATGTTAAATGAAATAAAATGTTCACCGGCAGTAACTATCCACTTATTTTTACCGATACAGAATCACAGAACATTACCATAAAGTCAACTTTTACTTTTTTTGATTACAAGACCATAGACAATAAAATGTTGCTAGATTGCAACTAGTAGCATATTTTATTTTGATTCAGCTTTCAAAATAATAAAACAATGATAAAGTAAGTATATAAAATAGTGCTAGAAAATTTCCGGAGACCGACAAACTTATTCTTAATTAATCATGTTTGGCTATACCACCATCTAACATACAAGGACATTGGAAAAATAAATATCAAAAGCATTGGAGTCATATATTAAAAAATAGTAGAAATGCAAATTTATTTTGTTTAAAAAATATGTAGGTATCATATAATTTAAATCTCAAATATTTCTGAACTCAATGAAAAAAAATATTAAATATCCGCGGTAACAAATGAAGAGATATAATTTTGCTGTTTTTATTTTTTTAATAATATATATCATATATGTTTGTTGTTTTCAAAATAAAATATTATTTAATTTGGAAAATATTACACCAATTCCTTTTATCTGACATCTATTATCGTTTCTGAAAGCTAATATATTAACTATCCTCAGTGAGCTACTTTAAAAGTTTCTTATTTAGTTACCTAGATGGTGCTGTAAACGAAAAACATTGGAATCGTACACTTCTAAATATTATTAAAAATTAAAAAATTTATGTGTTTTACTATCGTTATATTAGTTCTATTAGTATATCCAAAAGATAATCTACTTACTCTTAAATTGTAAAATAATATACTAATGAAAAAATCCGCGCATTGGTATATTTAAAAATAAAGAGGAAAATTCTTTTTTCATTTTCCTGTGTGATTCTAGCCATAAATAAGACGAGGACTACGCCTTTTAATAATATAAACATGGAATGGAAGATGACTTTTGTTTTTTTCCTCAGAGTTATGGAGGTCGGTCAGTCGCTGCCGTAAAATCAAATTTAGCTGTTTATTATATTTCATCATTTAAATCCTTTTTGATTAAGAAAAGTAAGCGTTGAAAAGAGGCCCTGTTATCTATTTTAATATCTATGTTTATTACGTACCTATTTAATTTACTAGTAATTTGATAAATATTATTATCTGCACCGTGCTCCATCTCCAAGTCAACTATCCGCGCAGTTTATCTTGTCGACGATCCCATACTCAAAGACGTTCTAGATACGCTTGGCCTTCGGAGAGTATTTGCGTTTCTTTGTGTATTCTACCATCTGTGTGACAGGAAAATGGGAAATGTTCTGACGAGCTTTTCAGAATATTGCCTTTCGTCGTTTTTCTACCACAATATTACCCGCCGTTGGCGGGGCATTCATCACATTTCCTGAAACCTTTTCTTTCCAGTACAAAATAGTTCTCAAGAATGTTCATGTTATGTATTCTCCGCATTCGGAATAAACTTTCGGTTGAGGTTTTCTTACTGTAGTACGTAAGGAGTTTTTAAAAAAAGAAGTTTTACAATTTATTTGTAGCCGGCAGTGCGTTGGCTGGTCCTAAAAAAAACAAGAGTTGTGTGACACGGAGATAAACGGATGCGGAAAAATTGCGTGACAATTCCTTATTAGCAGCATCCTTGATGTCCTTGATATTGCATAACATACAATATGTCGCAGAGTCACCCCCGTTAATGCGTGTCCATCTGTATCCCAGAAAATCCCGTCAATAATCAATCAAATATGTTGAAAATTTATTTCAACATAAATTCACAAGAATTGCTTAAATATATTGTTAGGTACGGGTTCTTACAAAATTATAACACGTGTAGATTAGAGTAATTATCTAGCTAAAGTCTTTATATTAAAAACAACCTGAAGTGTAAAAGGAGTACCTAAGTACGGCGCGATTAGAATATCACCATCAAATCCACGTTTTATATTTATTATGAAAACTTTACAATTCCAAAATTTTAAACACCTGATTGAATGTTCTTGTTGATTTGACTACTTTGTAGTAGTCATTCTTACCAACTGTGAAAAGATGAATATATTATTTTTTATATTATTTTCTTGACACGCAGCCTTAGAATAATTACACAATTGTATAATTATTCTAAGCACGCAGCATTTTTATAATGAAGTAAACATTCTGACCATTGTAGATTTGCAGACCACTTTTCCTCCGTGTCGGGGCGGTGTAATAATACTGACCCTTGCGGTCGTGGTCGGTTTTTTTTTGGATGGCAACCACTCCTGAACTATAAATATACCACCATAACCTTGTGTAGTGTTTTAGCACAAGCAACGGTAACTGCTTATTAGTGGGCCGCCAGCTTACCAATAAAAAAACCCACTGTAAGTAATGGTTCTAGTGACATTACGAAAGAGGGAGATCTGTAATTCACTAGACTAAAACATCACTATTGCAGACATTCGTAATGGGACAGTTGTCCATTGTAGGTTTTCGGTTATTGTGACTGATCTCGTAAAGTTAGTGAACCGTGGGTAGTGGAGCGCCGGTAGCTGCCGTCACTGTTTATTCCAGACATCCTTTCCACATCCCTAGAGTATTTAACCCATTGGAGTTGCTCATTTATAATTTTGTTTCCATCATGAAATACATCTTTATTTACAAAACTTTAGTACTCGTATAATACATACTTACCTCCTTGTTATCAGTGGTGTACCTTTAAATCTCAACTTACATGTGCTGTAAAGTGGAAAATAATCTTGTGCCAGCTGTTTTAAAGCGAAGCTGAGAAGGTCAAATTAATCAGACTAAACTAAGGGTTCGGTACAATATCTTATAACTTTAAACGAGCAATTCTTGTATATATATAATTGGAATCTCGGAATCGGCTCCAACAATTTTCATGAAATTTTGTATACGGGGGGTTTCGGGGGCGATAAATTGATCTAGCTAGGAGTAATTTCTAGAAAATGTCAAAAGGTGGCGTTTGAGTAGTCCCAATTTAAACTGAAAAATGACTCTTCCTGACATCTATCGGCGAATAATAATACTATTTTTTTAAATTGCTTTAACGACACAACAACACTAAAGCTATTCCAGCAGATGGCGTTGTTAAGTAACACGAAGTCAATGAGTGTTTGCTTTGAGGTTAGACTAAGAAAATCAATTGTTAGTTTCCAAAAAACACAATTTATAAAAATACCGAGCAAAGCTCGGTCATCCGGATATAAATCTATTACGAAACACGAGCCACGGACGAGTGTGAGGGATTTACAAGGATGCATTGTAGTGATATATGCATACATTGGCAAGCCAGTGAGGCACGCATAGAGATTGTATACGGTGTTATAGGGATTCGTCGCTAAAATAATAATGATCAGAGCTTAAAATAATCACATAAAAGAGCTTAGAATTTTTACTTACTTTTTTATAGTAAATATATAGCGACAATTAACTTTAATTTAATTATTAGAATTTATTATGTGTTCCGGCATTAGTGACCCAAGTTTCTGTACCCTTATGGGACAGCAGCGTGTTCGTGATACCACTGGCGTTGCAAACACTTGGCGACGGTAACTGCTAAATTCTAAGCGGGCCGTCAGCCTGTCTACTGTCCTACAGCATTAAAAAATATTCTTCGTGAAATATGGGATTATTGACCACGTGTATCTTGTTTTGCGTTTGTATGATAAACGACCTTATTAAATCGAGCCAGCCATAGAAAAAAAAACAATTATTTAATATTATAAACTAAAAATTAACAGACTAGCGAAGTATGGCCGTATAATGTGAAGGGACTACTGTCATATAAAGGAAAATGCTAGAAATAAGAGTAGATGAGGAGAGGAGAAAAGATGGATGGATTGCGTAAAAGATGATATGGTGAAAAGGGGTGTAAATGTTGATGTTGACGGCTAACAGAGGGGAGGGAAGGAGAAGGGATGTTGTGCCCCCAACATAATGTGGGATAAGGGCACGAAGAAGACATTTCGGAAACAATACACTATAGAGGACTTATAATAAGTTTTGATTACGCTAACATTAATAAAGGTCCTCCAAACCCATAATACTCTGAGTTCACAATAAACAAAACAAAGTAACGCCTTTTATGACAAGCATTTTGATTAAGTTGACGCAAGGGCCTGAATGTAATAAAGAAACCGTTTGTGGTCGAGACACAAATTCCTCATAGTTTATACTTCGTCTTATTTTATTTGTTTTCGTATTAAAATGATAATATTGCGGTTTTGTTTTATTTTTATTAACCAGGAGATTTTGTTCTACTATTTTTATTTGATCGCTTTTTAGTATATTGGAAAATTAGGGATATTTTGTGCTATTAGTGATAGATTCCATTCTAACTTGAGGGATTAGCCAGCAGAGGTATCTGCAAAAAGAAAATTAGCTTAACTGCCGGAGTGTATGGTCGTTTACGATACTAGCGGCTTCGGAATTGTGTTGATATCCTGAAACAAAGCTAAAAAAACAACAAATCGCTCCGTGCAGGGCCGGAGTAAGAATGCTAACCCCTGCGGCCAGGGTCGGCCTGTCGTAAAAGGTAACAAAATAACCCCAGCTTCGTGGTTGGGTTCCAAGTCCGTATGGGTGACAACTGCCCTTGGTCTTAAGTATGCCGCTATGTTGTGTTTCGACATTAGTGACGCAGGTTCCTGTACCCCTATGGGATAGCAGCGTGTTCGAGATGCCCTTGGCGTTGCAAATATCTATAGGCGACGGTAACTGCTTACTATTGGGCGGGCCATCAGCCTGTCTGCTGATCTTCAGCAATAAAAAAAAGCTGATATTAATTATTTAAACTTTAGGTTAAAATATAATAATAGAATTAAAATTAAAACTACAAGGAAAAACTGATAACCGTTGCACCATCGTGAAAGTTTATTTCGTGTATTAAAGTCATTTCATTTAGGGGTAAGTACTAGGATCGTAAAGTTTGCGAAGGATGTGTGAACGTAAAAGCATGCACCAAGCAATGGTACCAAGGCACGCAAGTCATGCTCCTTTTGCTGCAGCTTATTTTAGATATTTAAAGATGCCCTCTATTGATCTTTTTATTGCTGTGGGACAGCAGACATGCTGACGGACCACCTAATAGTGAGAAATTACTGCCTTGCGATGCTAGAGGCACCGCTGCCGTTGTCGCCTTTCGCGTAGTGGTACTTAAATCTGGGTACAAAGTTATTATGGCGGTATATTCAAAGACCTAAGGTGGTTGTCATCCAGTTATGTTTGGACTAAAGAATCCTAGGCCACCACGTAGCTAGGATTGGCGCATTTTACAACAAGCTGACCGTGGCCGCTGAAGTTATTATTATTCTTACTTTTGTTATTTATGTACGAGTTATGCACATAAAAACTATTTTACAATTGGTAAATTTTATTATTTATTTTTTATATGAATAACAAACAATTGATAAATAAACACACAAAATTATTACAATATCCAAAATAGTTCCCGCAGTTAAATCATAAATGATAAGAAAAGTAACATAAAAATAATAAAAAATATAGTTTATCCATATCTTCAAATACTGTATAAACAAAATCAAATACTCGTGAATCTCGCAAAATCACATATTCGATTCCGTAGAGCGCTTAATAATGAATTCATGTTGATTGAAAACAATTAAAGCATTTTACTGAATGCTTCGAATTAAATTGAAACGAATGCTTTGATAAAATCTTTTTACATATCTTTCGAATTCGACTTTCAAGTTTTTACAGAATTTAAAATTATCTAACACATTAAAATAGGCTTATTCGGATTCGAAACCCTTCGCTGCACTATTATTTTTTTCACGCTTTATATTTTAAAGATGTACTAGTTATTTTAGAAATGTTTTTACAGGCTTTATATTGGCTTCACTTGTATGTTTGAAATTATTGGTTTGCAACCGATTCCTTTGGGGGCGATTTTTAATATATTTTCAAAATAGCAATTGGCACCCCACACTTTTTTACAATAAAATTCATTTTTTTTAATCCCACTATCCTTAATTTAAATTTATTGAAAATTATTTTTTCTTTTAGTTTGTTTTTTTATAAAAGTATGTTTTTTTAGTTTTTTATTAACTATAATTTTTCAAGATAACTATAATGTTTCAATAGTTATTTTTGGAGTGAAGTTTAAACTGCAATTAATATCTATAATATTATTTATGTTTAATCATATGTTATGTTGACTTTTCTATGCCATTTTGTTATTAAACTTTTAAAAGTTTCACGTTTGTTCGTGATTACTCCACGGGGCTAGCGGAAGACCAGCGCTGATTTTATATCTAAAATCAGCATATGCTGAGATAGTCCCAATTTAGGACAGTTTTCTAAGTGGATTATTAAGGTATGTATGTGTATTATGGTGTCCTAAATAAAATGTTTTCTTTCTTTCTTCTATTACAATTAGTGCAGTCCTGGCAAGGTTCGTTGCCAAATATTGTATAAGACGAGGACAACCAAGCCATTAATTGAATTCCGATTGGGATTTCGTAATGTAAAAGACAAGTATCCATTGGAAAGTTATATCAGTTTGCGGCGGTCTGATTCCGACGAGGGTAACCGAGTGACCCCGGAGGTTATTGTGATCCATCTCGTTTCCTGCCCTCATATATTGGGGTCACTAATCTTGGTGCCACAGTGTACGAAGACCAGGAGGTGACCACAGAAATATTTTCTAACTCCCTAAAATATGTAAAGGTGTGAGAGATTCACGGGACTTTGTTTCAAGCTTTCACTATACGTATACCAGAACGAAATATCTTGTTTATTGTGCTAGACAATAAGAAAATATACGCCATAGTTGTGTCACGTTCCTAGTTCAATAGATCACGATAACAAGAAGTCGACCAGTACCTCATAAGTTTGGAGCGATATAATATAAAATTTAAATTTAGTAGTTAATTTGTATAATTAAATTAAAAATAATTCTATATAAAAATGATTCTTTATTAACATTTTGAAAAATGTTAATGTTGAATCAAGTTGGTCATGATAATTATGTTCGTAATGTAAAGGAAGGAGTTTCATGCAAAGATACAAAATATTTTCGACTCATCGATACAAGTATATTTAGGCACCACCGTAGTGCCACATTCAGGAGAACAGTTTTATATTCTGTAAGAATCCGTGCAGGGGTGGAGAAAGAATACTAACCTCTGTGGCCGGGGTCGGCCTGTCGTAAAAGCCGACAAAACAACCCACACACTACGTGGTAGGGCCTCAAGCCCGTCTGGGTGGCGACCAACTTAGGTCTTAAGTATGCCGCCATAATAACCTTGTGTTGTGTTTCGGCATTAGTGACCCAAGTTCCTGTACCCTTATGGGACAGCAACGTGTTCGCGATGCCACTGGCGTTGCAAACACCCATAGGCGACGGTAACTGCTAAATTCTAAGCGGGCCGTCAGCCTGTCTGCTGTCCTACAGCAATAAAAAAAAGAATCCATAAAGAATTTCGTGAAATCTCGTAGATATTGAACAATCTTGTTTAAAGATATGAATACAAACTTTTAGATGTACCACCAGCTCGCTTGCTTACTTGTTGTATACCTGATTGAATGTTTGAGATATAAAATGACACCGTTGACGTGCGGACTCTGTGACGAGGATTCTGAAATCGTAAATCTTAGACACGGGAACATCCACTCCTCGTTTTGTTAAGCGCCCTTACCCTTTAGCGTCATATTTCTGTGAAGATATTTTAAGTAAGTTTTTTACTCTATATTTTACTTTTGATGGACGACCGACCGTTTATTGCTTCATATTCATATACAGGATGACTTTGACAAAACCGTCCAATTTTTTTTATGCACTAAACATCATTTAAGGAACCCATTTTTGCAAAAAAAATTGTATGTAAAATTTTAACCATAAAATATTGTATATATGATCATTAATTCAATCGTACAGAATAGTGCTATGGTGCAACCTTCGTACGTTAACCTGTTATTACCTGTCTCTGTCTCTCCGGCGTAAATGAGTAGTGCGTATTCGCTCGCCCGGTGCAATACCGCCGTCCTCGGCCTTTTACTAGGTCAGATGGAGAGGTCATTGACACTCTCGCGCCGTATTATGTAAATTGCGAGTTCTTTGAATGACTTTGTGATGCTGATTACTCAACATTTTTGTATTATGTGATACAAAACATACCAATACATGTTTCTCATAACTTTTACTAAAGATTCTTCTGTGTGAATTTGGACGGGTTTGTCAAAGTCACACTGTATGTATAAAGAAATTCGCATTTTTTTTTGTCAAATTGGCATAAGAGCAGTCTTAGTGGATATAGCAAATGTATTCAAGTACATTAAGAGTATTATATTATTTATTTATTAAGTCTTAAGTACTTAATCGTATATTTTTGTCATTGTCTATACTACATTGTTTTTATAATATTGTATTAACAACATTCGAGTACTTTTTTTACTAAAAGATTAAAATTAGGTTTATCCACTTCAATGTATTTCAAATGACCTGTCAATATTAGAGCCAAATCAGGGAAACTAAAGTCCTTAATTTCCAAACGGTTCAAAAATATTGAAAAAGAGTCCAATCAATTTTACATTTCACGCCATGTCACGAAATTATACCAAAATTTCAAATTAAAATCACGAAAAAACTTACGAAGGAATTTTTTATAGTATTGCCCAAATTTAAATAAAACAGAAAAAATAGAATAAATATTTACGGTTAATCGTTTTTCATTATTAGAACATAAAACTAAATTTAAGAAAAACCATTTTTTTTTTGTTTTCAGCCTTTTTATATTTCGCTAATATAACTCACGCTAACTCGCTAACTTTTAATGTATGTGGTATATTATATTCTGTATTAGATCTGTACATTGTCACTCGTAGTATGTATCTATTATTAATTGGAATTTGCTAGCTGTCGGCGTTACGAAATTCCGCCTCTCTACGCTAACCTTAGCGCTTCAATTTGTTACGCGTATAATTTGATTATTAAATCAAATTTCGTGATATTGATATTAGATAATTCTGTTTTGTTTAAATCATTAGTTAATACATTCGAATGAATTGAATTACTTTATTTTCTTTCGTCTTCGCAGACTGTCGTCATACACTCTATTTTAGATGACTACATATAGGATAGGGGAGTTTTGTTGTGAATAACTGAATCAAAATTGTAAACATTCTATTTCAAACACCATTTATCGGTAACTTGTCCGTATTGAATCATTCAATATGTGTTAGTTGCTATTGACATGCTCTGTTTTTTTAACTGTCCATATTTTGTATAACATCATCAATGACCGCTCTGTCTATGCGCATATCGGTAAATCGGTAGAGCCAGAGCATGAATAGTTGTAGTGACTAGTTACTTGTTTGACTTATAACGGATTTGGGTCACTAATGCCGGAATACAACACAGGGTATTATGGCGGCATACTTAAGACCAAAGGTGGTCACCATCCAGACGGGCTTGGGACCCTACCACCTAGCTAGGGTGGGTTGTTTTGTCGCCTTTTAAGACAGGTCGACCCCGGCCGCAGAGGTTAGTACTCTTTCTCCGCCCCTGCACGGATAGTAAATAAAAAAATATTACCTTTAGGTATCATGTAAGTGATTCCTTGAGCTACAAACGTGGGCAAGGAATTAGGGTTTTCTATAAATAAATTTAAGTAAGTGTGGATGTATATAGGTCAAGCTTTCCGATTTGTTAATTATTTTATAACTGTATGAAATATGTTTGGAGTAATATATTTATAACTTATGATAGAAATAACGTTTACAAAGGATATATCACTATCAACTATTCGTTATTTTTGTGATCTACTAGAAAATACCTATTTTATCAAAATTTATGTAGATATTCCGGTTCTGGCAGTACATCTTGGAAGGATGAGCTATTGTCTCCTCCAAGTTTGCTAGTAAAATTATTTTTCGTTTCGGTTAAATTCATTATTTTGTGATTGGCTGGGGAAATTTTATACCTGTACCTAGAAATTCAGGTAATTTGAAATTTTCTTGTTCGTATTTTGAATGAATTTTGTATTCGTTTATTATTTTATCTACGTGTTTTTTTATTCTAGGTCTTGTTTCCTTTAATGTATTCTGTTAATCTTCCAATATCAGCTCTGAGATCACTTATTCTTTTTTCTAATCTTATCTGCCAGGCTGGTGAATGCCGTTGATTTTTCTATGGATTATTGTACCCTGTTGGGATTTTGTAAGCTGTTTAAATTGCTGTCGTAAGAGCTGAGTATGAATAGTATCAAAATTAGATTCAGGAGTTATGTGGCTAGTTATTTTTAATTTTGCTAAAAACGGTCTTTGTGCTGGATCAACGTGTTTATAATCGTGAACTAATTGAGCAAATGTATTTTTAATCTAAATTTTTTTGGGTGAGAGAAGCAGTATTTTAGCAGTTCTATTAGCTGTATATTCAGTGTTGTGAGATATTGCATTTGTAGATAACTGTGTTTATGTAGTGGGTTGTATGAAATGGTATTTGGGATCAAGTTCAGTCATTTAATTGTTGTTAGTTGTTAGATTTTGGTAGATATTTGAAGCTTCAGTTGTGTCTTGTGTTTTTTGTGTTTGCATTTCACTGTTTTCTTTTTCGGTCTTTATTTAAATATTAGTATGCATTTTAATAGTTAAATTGTATGGCAGCTTCTTTTTTGAGCATTTCCAGTTTCTCGTCTGTTAAATACTTATTATTTACTATAAGTCTTCTTTGGTCTGCAATTCTCTGTTGCGAAACATGTGATAAATGAGAGAATAGACTGATTATACTATTATGTAGTTTATTACGATATGCTGTTTTATCTAATTCTAAATTAGTTATTTCTAAACATGATCTCATAATTACTTCATTGATGTCCTCCGTCCATTTTAAGCGTCCAGAGGGTGTTTGGAAAATTATGTTATCAAAGTTTCTCGTTACAATTGTGAGAGAGGGGTGCGAAATTTTGTGATTTAAATTGATCCACAACTTCCTGTATTATTCGGCCTAGTTAGTACGTTTGGTGGCAATAATTGGTTTCTAATTATAGCCCTACGTTCATCTCCTATTCTTTAAACTCAGGGAATTTTTGCAAGAATTGTTTGGTAAAGTGGGTCTAAATATCCTGATATTCTAGTTTCTAATTTCGACGACCTCGGTGGCGTAACGGATAACGCACTTCGGTACGCTTGCAGAGGTCACGGGTTCGATTCCCGTCTCGCGTCTGGGTGTTTTATGTATAATATGTATTTATTAACAAAAAAAAAAGAAGTATATAAGTAATATATCAGTTGTCTAGGGCCCATAATACAAGTGCTACTTAGTTTGGGACTAGATGACGCTGTGTGAAATGTCACAAAATATTATTATTATTATTTATTATTAACTATGAGATATGTGCGCCAAATAAATTCGTTTATTTCTTGACTCCATTTTAAGCGTACACGTTTTGTCTCAACAGAGGGTGTAGGGCTAATAGCGTATGCTTCCTGCACAACATCTGTGGACATAGTAGTTGGTGATGAAGAATTGGATGTATTACTGCTGTAAGGGAATGAAAATAGTGTAACATATTCTTAGAGGGGAGTCCGCCTGCTCAGCCCCCTATCGCTGATGGTCTGTATACTGCTACATCCAGCATCGGCCCCAGATGTGCCCCGGCGACCTCCAGGCAGTGACCGCAAATTATGTTTGGGGAGGGTAGCACGTCTTGGTCTCAATTGACGTTATAATATAAGATCCTCCTCCCTGTAAGCACCCTCACCACGACAAGGCGATCCCCTTATTATTATATAATTTTTAAGGGAAATTCACTTTGTAAGTACCCTACCATCAAGCTAGATGATGTAAACGTATATATCGTCGTAGTCAAACCAATATCTGCTATTTAGACTTTTGTGAGATTTCAACATTTTGACCATTATGATTAGTTTATTACATAAGCTTTGATATACAAAAACTACATTGTGATTCTAATCATTATATTACTTTAATATAAATAAATTAAATATAAATTGTTTCTTACAAAATTTTACAAGAGAATGTTTTTACTCCATATCTTAAAGATTAACTTGTAGCAGAAATTGGTTTGACAACGAAGATATACGTAAATGACACATTGTGCATAAAATGGATCCTATTCATCCTATAAATTGACTATACTACATTGATCAAAAAGTTCCCGGAATGACATATAGATGGCGCCACATATGCAAAATCTATTATAGCATTCGACAGCGCCATCTTTTGTAAGGTATATGTCAAAATTTTATGACAATTGGACCATGTGTTCTCAAGTTATACTTGTTTGTGTCAAGCAACTTTGGTGTCTTTGTCAAAAGATGGATAAGAAAGAATTTCATGTGTTGATCAAGCATTGATCGGAAAAAATGCGAAAGACGTACAAAAGTGGCTTGGTATGCATTATTCGGACTCTGCTCCAGAGAAATCAACCGTTTGCGAATGGTATAATGAATTTAAACGTGGTCGTAGTGACGTCAACGACGCGTAACGCAGTGGTCGCCCAAATACGGCTGTTAACGAAGAAAACCTCAAAAACATCCGCAGAATTGTTTTCACTGACCGCAAAATTAAAGTTAGGGAGATGGCTGAGGTTTCAAAGTGGTCATATAAGAGCGTGATTACTATTTTACTCGACAATTTGGGTATGAAAAAGCTCAACTCAAAAAAGGTGCCGCGTTTGTTAACACCGGATCAAAAACAACAACGAATCGACGATTCAGAGGCGTATCTGAAGTTTTTCCACCATAACAAAGCGGATTTCTTGCGTTGGTATGAGCCCTTGGATGAAACCTGGATACACAATAGTGTATCCATACCACTCCAGAGTTAGAGTGCTCGTCAGTTGAGTGGGTTGAGGCAGGTTGAGAAAGGAAAAAGCATCAATTTTGAATAGTACCTATATACATCGTTATTGGACCGATTGAGCGAAGAAATAAAGAAAAAACGGTCCAAATTTATGAATTGTACTTCGAATTGCTGCCCCACCCCCCGTATTCGCCAGATTTGGCCCCCAGCGACTACTACCTGTTCGTAGACCTGAAAAGGATGGTCCGGGGAAAAAGATTTAGCACCAACGAGCAAGTCATTGCCGAAACTGAGGCTTATTTTGCGAGCAAAGATCAAGCGTTCTATAAACATAGTATCGAGAAGTTAGAGAAGCGTTGGGCCAATTGTATCGCCTTCGATGGAAATTATGTCAATTAATGAAAACCAATTTTGTGAAAATTTTATGTTTTCATTACTTAGTCCGGAAACTTTTTGATAAATGTACAGTTAGAGTTTTTAATCATCACTTATGTATCCATTTTCCGGCCGTTAACCCCATCCGGCTGTCGGCCATCAATATCATTCGGTTCGTAATTTGGCCCCGGCCTCCGCTCGACAACATTATAAACAAGTTATAGCCAAAGGGGCTGGAAGATATGGCGCAAACTTCCAAGGTTATGGGCCGCTCAATTGATTTGATGTTGTCACGTCTAACCAGAAGTTGATCCACAAAACATTTTCTTACAATTTGGGGAGAACTTACTCGTAATTGATTATCATCTAAGTAGTGACCCGAATAACATTACCCTAAGTCTTATCAACGAAATACTATACTTATAACTGTTTAGTATATTTCAGGCTATTATCCACATAAGCTAACGTATGCACAACCTCAATTGTCGTTTAGAAAATACACCTCTAAACCTGGTGAAGTCGGATCCTTCTATAAATAAAAGAAATTAACATACAAACACAATTCGTAACACTTAATTTGTATACTTTGCAGTAGAATTCGCGGTAACTTATATTTCCTATAAATACCTTCAAAAAATCCGTCAAATTACTTGTGTTATATATCTATTGTGTTATATATTATATTGTTCAATATCTGAGTAACTAATCTGAAAAACTTTATAAGAAATATTTTATTCACCGCTGACAGAATCGGATTCTATAAAAATAATAACAGTCCTGACACGTCCCACTCCTGGGCTCGGACCTCCCCTAAGAGGGCATCGTCAGTATACCCACCACGCTTGTCCAAGGCGATTTGCACACTTTGACTGAAATCTCGGTACGCAGGTTCCTCACGACGCTTTCCTTCATCGTCGGCACATGGTAGTTTTTTTATAACTAGAGTTCAGCCGACAGGCAAACGGCCTACCCTAGCAGGTAGTCACCGTTGCCTATGGACGTTTGCAACACCAGATGCATTACCAACGCGCTGCCAGCCTCTGAAATTTTATTATGCCTTTTTTGAAGAACCCAATATCATACCGCGCATTTCAAATCCAGAGAGTAGGCAACACGAACGTTCGTGAGGACCGTTTAGTACAAGAAAGAAGAGGCTCCATTAAAAGGTGTTCACTCCACCCCATTTAATGGGTGGCGGGCAGTGCAGTGGTGGAATGTCGACGAGGGGACCGTTCTAAATAGCTCCCCAGAATACTCCCAGTTGCTATAATACACACATTAGGCGAGAAAATGCCTAAGTGAAGAAGAAGTAAGTGCCTACATGATTTGAACCAAGGATCTCTAGATTGGTACCTTACCTAAAATTATTATATCTATAATTTAATACAACTATAAAATTGTAATTCACTGATGCCATCACAACCGTTTTTATCCGTGCAGGGGCGGAGAAAAAATACTAACCTCTGTGGCCGGGGTCGGCCTGTCGTAAAAGGCGACAAAACAACCCACCCTAGCTACGTGGTAGGGCCTCAAGCCCGTCTGGATGGCGACCACCTTCGGTCTTAAGTATGCCGCCATAATAACCTTGTGTTGTGTTCCGGCATTAGTGACCCAAGTTCCTGTACCCTTATGGGACAGCAGCGTGTTCGCGATGCCACTGGCGTTGCAAACACCTATAGGCGACGGTAACTGCTAAATCCTAAGTGGGCCGTCAGCCTGTCTGCTGTCCTACAGCAATAAAAAAAACTAATATAATCATTTAACTAGGAAATACTTCCAAATGAAACATCTATAAATTATATCGAGCGCAGTAACAGGAAGTTATTTATAAATGTAAGACAAAGGTTAGAAATCAGCGCAAACTTTTGTTATCAAAACTTTGCGGAAAACATTTTCCACAATCTCCCCTAATTTAGAACTTCTTGTGTAAAATAATTTTATAAGTAACTTGTTTTCAAGGAATTTTCATTATGTATTTAGTAAACACTAAATAAATTAAATTACGAAGACAATAATGGTATTCATTTGAAGGTTTATCATTATTTTTTTATTGCTGAGAGACAGGCTCCCTTAATAATAAGCAGATACTGTTGCCTATGCAACAGCCATTATTATTATCTATGCTCGGAGTTTCCCTGCGAGATCGAATCAGAAATCATCATTTCTGATGATTCCAACATTCCGAATCTCATCAGATTCGCAGGAGAACCAAAGTCACCGACGTAGCCCGGATGATTGCAAAACTGAAGTGGCAGTGGGCTGGGCACATAGCTCGAAGGACTGATGGCCGTTGGGGCAGAAAAGTCCTCGAATGGCGACCGCGTACCGGAAGACGCAATATTGGTAGGCCCCCCACAAGATGGACCGATGATCTGGTCAGGATCGCCGGAATAGTTTGGATGAGGGCAGCGCAGGACCGATCATCGTGGAGATCTTTGGCGGAGGCCTTTGTCCAGCAGTGGGCATCTTCCGGCTGAAATGATGATATTATTATCTATGTATTTAAGCACCAATTACTAACAATTTCAATTCTTTAAAATCGTCAGCACTACTTTTTACGATATGTTTGTAGCCTAATATAATGTGTATTGTGGCATAGCTTTATTCGCCATTTGTCGTTTGAATAAAACTCGATATCATAATCTACTATATGACCAATACTACAGTAGTCAATATCCTAAAAGTTATTTTGTCTAGAAATCGAAGCCAGTCGTTGGAACGTACGCACGGGGCCAATAACTCACGACGCGACATTTTTTCATACGTGAAAGAAATTGTTGGGAAGTGAAACTTCATCACCTTCAAGGATGTCAAACATATTATGATAACAAATATTTTTCTTTACAAATTCTATATATTTTTACATGCTTTATATTAACTTGATCAGTATCTATCTATGTATAAATCATCATCATCATCATCTCAGCGTTCCTCCCGGTTGCAACCCAAACTTCCGTTTCGGTGCCCGGGGTCCGCTTTCCGACTTTTTCTACTCCACTTCGCACGATCTTCAGCATCCCTGGTAGTGTGCCCATTAGCACGCATGTCACCCTTTACGACGTCAAGCCAGCACTTTTTGAGTCTACCCCTCCTGCCGGGGCCCGGCGGAGGCGGCATGGCCAGACATTTGTTTCCCACGTAATCATCCGGTTACCGCAAAACGTGGCCGTACCAACGGAGTCGACACTCCTGCAATTTATCAGCAATGTCACGGACATGAAGACTGTCGCGAATGCGGGAGTTCCTAACGCGGTCCTTCCGCGTCACTCCACACATCCACCGCAGCATATATCATATCTAATATATAAAATTCTCGTGTCACAATGTTCGCTCCCGTACTCCTCCGAAACGGCTTGACCGATTCTCATGAAATTTTGTAAGCATATTGAGTAGGTCTGAGAATCGGCCAACATCTATTTTTCATATCCCTTAGTGACAAGGGTTGTCCACCCTTAACATTTTTTAAAAAATGCTGCCCAAAGTCACTATTCCACGCGGACGGAGTCGCGGGCACAGCTAGTCTATGTATAAATGTATCTATGTAATGGAATTTTCAGATTCGATTTTTGCCTACTTTGAACGATCAAAAAAATTTAATATTTTGCACACTTGGCAGGACCTGATGACAATACAAAAATTTACTAATTTTAACCCATAGTCCTTATCAGGAACATCAGGATTAACGCTTTCTTTTCCTTCTGCAGAAAGGCCATCTGGCGTTTAATTAATAAAACAGCCAAAAGATGGCGGTAAATCAATAAAAACGTTTATCGATTAGGAACTGACAACAAATAAATTATATTTTATAGTTAATCAAACTTAAAAGTTAAAAATCAATTATTGTTAAAAAAAACAAAATACCAATAAAATTACAGACGAGAAAATTAATGACACTGTTCTAAATGTGTCAGATCAGTCAAAGTTAATCAACCCAACGGTTTCAGTGAGACTATTAACACGGAACCACCGCACTAACAATGAAGATAATCCTAATTTTTACATCTGGCATATTACTACTGATTACATTCATCCACTTGAGTGGGACATTCTCTTTTCCATTTCCCAAGTGAAGGTCCGAACGCATAAACACCATACTGCTCAAGTAAGATGTTAATTTAAAATATCCTAACTACGAGTAATATTACAAATGCGAAAGTGAGTTTTGTTTGTTACGCTTTCACGCCTATACCGCTGAACCAATTTTGGTGAATTTCGGTATAGTCATAGATTGGACCTTGGAGAAGGACACAGGCTACTTTTTTAAATTCATATGGCAGAACAACGTTTGCCGGTGTAACTAGTATCATAATTGATATGTGTTTTTCCGATGTGGAATTACTTAATAGCAAACTTTAGAACAGTGAGCATATTTTATAATTTATTGGTTATTTTGATTATTGATGATTATTTTGCTGTATCTTTAGGAGAAGGCTAGTTGCTAGGTCCAGCCAGCGTAGGTACGCTAGCTGCTGGTGCCATAGAAAATATGCAAAAATGTTGCACCTCAACTGCAAAGTAGTTTTAAAAGTACAATTTTTACATGTAGTATATTCTTTCCTATACGCAAAGAAGTTGAGAGAAGGATAACAAATGGCTGGAAAAAATACTGGAGTCTGAGAGAGGTCATGAAAGACAAAACTCTTCACATTAATGTAAAGAAAAAACTTTTTAATACCTGCGTACTACCTGTTTTAATGTATGGCAGCCAAACATGGGCTTTAACACAAAACACGACGAGAAAACTGGAAACCTGCCAACATGCAATGGAAATAAGTATGCTGAATGTGAAAAGGTCGGACCGAGTAAAAAACTATATCATCAGAAAAAAGACGAAGGTCACAGACATAACATCCAAAATCAGAAGACTCAAATGGCAATGGGCATGGCACATGATAAGAGGCCAAGAGAAATGGAGCAAAATTGTGACACGATGGTACCCTAGAGAAGGGAAAATGAAAAAGGGCAGACCACAGAAAAGGTGGGATGATGACATTAGGCAAGTAGCAGGAGTAACGTGGAATAGAGTGGCTCAAGAAAGACAGGAATGGAAAAGGTTGGAGGAGGCCTTTGCCGATTGGCAAACAGACCTACAAAAAATAAGTATTAGAATAGAATAGATTAATAGAATAGATAGATTAGAACTACATATATATATATATATATATATATATATATATATATATATATATATATATATATATATATATATATATATATATATATATATATATATATATATATACCTAGTCAGGTCATAAATTCTGTCACATGTTTAATGTAAAATAATTGTAACAAGTTTATTAATTATGTAACCATTCATATACCAAAATGAACTTAACAAAACATAGATTCTTATGACATTAAAGTTTATTCAAAATGACCTCCGTGATTTTGAATACAAGCCTTCAATCTGCGTGGCCAGTTGTCTATCGCAGCACGAACGAGGTCCATGTCAATATCGGCGGCTGCCTTAATCAAGGATGTCTTGAGTGACTCCAAATTGGGATGAGGCTTTGAGCACGCCTTTTCCTCCAAGTGTTGCCATATCTTGTAATCTAACGGATTCAAATCTGGACTGGAGGAGGGCCAGTCTTCGTGCCGGATGAAGTCGATTTCACGCGCCGCCAGCCAGTCTTGTGTGCTCTTCGCTCTATGAGCTGGCGCCGAATCTTGTTGGAATACCCAGTGCCTGTTATTGAACATGGTATGAGAAACAGGTTCCACAAGGTTCGTCAGGACTGTATTTTGATACACAACAGCATTCGTTTTTACACCTTTCTCACAAAAATGTACCTCTGTTAAGCCCCAATAACAAACTCCCAACCATACTATGAGCGAGGATGGAAAATGACCTCGTTGGACACGCGGAATACGGTTGCTCGCTTCTTCACTACTGTGTGCGTACACCTTATCATTTTGTTTGTTGTAGCTCTCTTCTACGGTAAACATTTTTTCATCCGAAAAAAGAATTTCCCGATATTTTTTTCCCGCGTACCGCTTCAACAAAGCGCGGCATCTCTTCAGTCTCAGGTCCATTAGACGAGCATTCAAACGATGTCCTGTTTTTCTTCGATATGCCCGAAGCCCTAAGTCTTCATTTAACACCCTTTTCACCGTGGTTCTGCTTAACCCCATCTGAAGGGCCAACAGTTTCTGCTTACGTTTGGGATTTCTTTGAATTCGTGCCTTCACAGCTTTTATCACTGCTGGAGTCCTAACAGACCGAGGGCGACCACTTCTTGACCTGTCATCTACACTAGAGTCTTCATTGTATCGTTTGATGGTACGATAAACGAATCTTTTGGTAATATTCAAATTTTTCAGTATGTTAAAAATTAGAATTGGCGCGTAACCGCAACGATCATCATCATCATCATCATCATCATCCTAGCGTTAGTCCCGGTTGCCACCCAAACTTTCGTTTCGGTGCCCGGGGTCCGCTTTCCGACTTTTTCTACTCCACTTCGCGCGATCTTCAGCATCCCTGGTAGTGAGCCCATTGGCACGCATATCACCCTTTACGACGTCAAGCCAGCACTTTTTGGGTCTACCCCTCCTGCCGGGGCCCGGCGGAGGCAGCATGGCCAGACATTTGTTTCCCACGTAAGCATCCGGTTGCCGTAAAACATGGCCATACCAACGGAGCCGACACTCCTGCAATTTATCTGCAATGTCACGGACACGAAGACTACCGCGAATGCGGGAGTTCCTAACGCGGTCTTTCCGCGTCACTCCACACATCCACCGCAGCATATTCATCTCCGTGACACGCAGTTCTTGCTTGTGTCGCTCTAACACCGGCCACGCTTCGCAGCCGTATAAAAGGACAGGCCTAATGATGGTCTTATAGACCTGTCCCTTCAACTTTACCGGCATCTTGGGGTCACAAATGACACCAGTTACCTCACGCCATTTGGCCCACGCGGCAGCAATGCGTGCCTTGACGTCGCAATCGATGTCACCAGACGCATGAAACACAGATCCCAGGTATTTCACATGGTCCGTGCGCTCGACCGTGTTGCCGTCTATGCGTACGGGTGTGGGATCTGTGGAGTTACAGGCCAAGTACTCGGTCTTCGCCACATTGAGCTTCAGACCACCGTTCTCAAGCGACTCCTTCCACACCTTCACACGTCGCACCAGCCTACCCCTGTCCGAATCTGCCAGCGCGATATCATCAGCATACATGAGCAGCCACGGGGGCTGCTCATGTGAGTTTCTGATGCTGTCTGACAATACGTCTAATACCACGCTAAACAGAAACGGACTAAGGACGGATCCTTGGTGCACACCGACGGTGATGGGGAAAGGTTTTGTGTCGCCAACAGCGGTCCGAACTACGGAATCGGAATCACGGTACATGTCTCGGATGATCCCAATATAGGCCTCTGGAATCCCTTTGGACCACAATGCCCACCAGATTATCGCGCGAGGAACACAGTCGAAGGCCTTCTGCAAGTCAAGAAACAGACAATGCAGAGGCGTATTCTTCGCCCTGTATTTCTCCGCGACAGTCCTTAGGGCGAAAATAGGGTCCATTGTCCCGTGACCAGGGCGAAACCCATATTGACATTCCGAGACAGTGCACTCCTGTCGAATCCGAGAGTCGATAACCCTCTCGAAGAGCTTCATGGTGTGGGACATGACCTTTATACCGCGGTAGCTACCGCACTCCTGCACCGATCCCTTGCCTTTGAAGACTGGAGTAATGATACTCAGCCTCCATTGGTTCGGGACCGTACCGGTGAGGAGTGTCCGGTTAAAAAGGTCGGTTAAAGTGCCCACACCACGAGAGCCCATCGCCTTCCAGGCTTCGATGGGGACTCCATCGGATCCAACAGCTTTCCGATTCTTCATGCGGCGAAGACAATCCTGGACCTCTGCAGGCGTTATCAGTGGCACTAGTCCTTGGTTCGGAGGAAGATCTGGCGGCTGCACCTCTTTATGCTGCTTGTTCAGCAGCTCGTGGAAATATGAGCGCCATCTCTCCTTCACCGCGAGGTCCTCGCATAACAAGTTGCCCCCGGGGTCTTTTACACAGCGGCACTTGGAGATATCCTGTGCCGCTTTGACCCTGGAGCGCGCCAACTTATATATGAGCTTCTGCCCCTCAGACGAGTCCAACTTATCGTAAAGTGGTTGTAAGTGGTCTCGTCTGGCTCTGGCTACAGCTTTCTTGGTGGCGCGTTTGGCATCTTTGTATGCGTCGCGATCTTCAGGAGATCTGGACGCTTGCCACTTCTTAAAGAGGGCTTTTTTCGCCCTGGTCTCCCTCTGGACTGAGTCGTTCCACCACCAAGTCTCCTTGTCACACTTGCGTCCGCCCTTAGACACGCCAAGCACCTCTCTCGCCGACCCAAGGATAGCCGCCTGAATCCTGTCCCAGTAAGCTTGAACCGGTTCGCCCTCACCACCAGCACACTTGTCGCCGATGGCAGAGGCGAACTCCTGGGACTTGACTTCATCAAGCAGCCACCACCTGATTCGGCGTTGAAGGCGGTCGACACATTTGCCTTTGGGCTTTACGCAGAGGTCCATGACAAGAAGACGGTGTTGTGCAGTGAGACTCTCACCGGGTATGACCTTGCAGTTGGCCACTTTGCTGATGTGGTGTCTCCTAGTGAGTAGGAAGTCGATTTGGGTAGCATTCCTCCCGCTCTTGTAGGTGATGAGATGCTCGGGTCTCTTTTTGAAATACGTGTTCACGATGGCAAGGTCGGCAGCCGCACACGTATTGAGGATGTCCTCCCCTTCCGCGTTGCGGCTACCGTACCCAAATCCACCGTGAACACGCTCAAATTCCCCACATTCATCACCCACATGACCGTTCAGATCACCCCCCAAAACGATCCCCTGTGATAATGGGATTCCACGGAGCACTTCTCCGAGTAGATTCCAAAACGCTATTTTATCGGCGTCGTCACAACCGGCCTGTGGCGCATAGGCACTTATCAAGTGGGTAACTACCCCATCGATAAGCACCCTAACAACCATAAGCCGGTCGCTATGACGTTTCACTTCCAAAATGTCGTTCTGGAACTCCTCCGAGAGCACTATGGCAACCCCATTCTCCCCACCAGGTGCACCTGTGTAGATCAGCTTGTAGCCATTCCCAATGAACCGGGATCTGCTGGCCTTCCACCGAGTCTCCTGCAGGAACGCCACGGCCACCCTCCGCCTGGAGAGCACATCGGCCAACTCTCTCGCGCGTCCGGTTAGCGTGCCAATATTCCACGTTGCGAAGCGGAGTTTCCTTTTGGATGGGGCTAGTGTCTTTAGCCGTGCTCGCCCACGGCACGGCAGCCCTAGTCCACTTGTCACAGGAGTCGGGCGAAGTTCCTGCGCGTCGTTTTGCGGCGACGCCCTATCCGTGACAATACCTTTCCGTGTCCGTACCATTTTTGTTTGGCTTGTTTTGGTTTTTACGGGAGCGACTGCCGTCCGACCTCCCAACCTCTAAAGGGAAAACCTAGAGGTGTCCTTCCCTCGCCGCATGCAAGCTGGCAGAGGGAGTGATCCATCAGTCGGCTTTTACGACTCCCTTGGGATGATTTGGGGTGGCCCTATTCTTTCTTCGGCCGGGACCACACGGCACGCGTAACCGCAACGATGCAACGCAATAACTACAACACGGTCTTCTTTAAGCGTCCACTCCATATTTAAAAATGAGTAAAATTCTAAAAGTTATACATTTTTATTTTCATGAACAATTCGAAATTCGAATTCAATAAACTTTTTTGTGGCCAGCATTCTAAAAGAAAAGTTTTTACTGTGTGACAATACTTATGACCTGACTAGGTATATATATATACCTAGTCAGGTCATAAGTATTGTCACACAGTAAAAACTTTTCTTTTAGAATGCTGGCCACAAAAAAGTTTATTGAATTCGAATTTCGAATTGTTCATGAAAATAAAAATGTATAACTTTTAGAATTTTACTCATTTTTAAATATGGAGTGGACGCTTAAAGAAGACCGTGTTGCAGTTATTGCGTTGCATTGTTGCGGTTACGCGCCAATTCAAATTTTTAACATACTGAAAAATTTGAATATTACCAAAAGATTCGTTTATCGTACCATCAAACGATACAATGAAGACTCTAGTGTAGATGACAGGTCAAGAAGTGGTCGCCCTCGGTCTGTTAGGACTCCAGCAGTGATAAAAGCTGTGAAGGCACGAATTCAAAGAAATCCCAAACGTAAGCAGAAACTGTTGGCCCTTCAGATGGGGTTAAGCAGAACCACGGTGAAAAGGGTGTTAAATGAAGACTTAGGGCTTCGGGCATATCGAAGAAAAACAGGACATCGTTTGAATGCTCGTCTAATGGACCTGAGACTGAAGAGATGCCGCGCTTTGTTGAAGCGGTACGCGGGAAAAAATATCGGGAAATTCTTTTTTCGGATGAAAAAATGTTTACCGTAGAAGAGAGCTACAACAAACAAAATGATAAGGTGTACGCACACAGTAGTGAAGAAGCGAGCAACCGTATTCCGCGTGTCCAACGAGGTCATTTTCCATCCTCGCTCATGGTATGGTTGGGAGTTTCTTATTGGGGCTTAACAGAGGTACATTTTTGTGAGAAAGGTGTAAAAACGAATGCTGTTGTGTATCAAAATACAGTCCTGATGAACCTTGTGGAACCTGTTTCTCATACCATGTTCAATAACAGGCACTGGGTATTCCAACAAGATTCGGCGCCAGCTCATAGAGCGAAGAGCACACACGACTGGCTGGCGGCGCGTGAAATCGACTTCATCCGGCACGAAGACTGGCCCTCCTCCAGTCCAGATTTGAATCCGTTAGATTACAAGATATGGCAACACTTGGAGGAAAAGGCCTGCTCAAAGCCTCATCCCAATTTGGAGTCACTCAAGACATTCTTGATTAAGGCAGCCGCCGATATTGACATGGACCTCGTTCGTGCTGCGATAGACAACTGGCCGCGCAGATTGAAGGCTTGTATTCAAAATCACGGAGGTCATTTTGAATAAACTTTAATGTCATAAGAATCTATGTTTTGTTAAGTTCATTTTGATATATGAATGGTTACATAATTAATAAACTTGTTACAATTATTTTACATTAAACATGTGACAGAATTTATGACCTGACTAGGTATATATATATATATATATATATATATATATATATATATATATATATATATATATATATATATATATATATATATATATATATATATATATATATATATATATTGTATATCCATACTTATAGTTTTTAGTTATTAGTACTTTGTAAATAGATACTAAGTGGGTCTGAATAAAGGGCTTTATTATTATATTCTTTTTAACCTGTGAAAATTTAATTACATGATTCTATAATAGATTTAAATTTTGAGTACATACAATAAAACATACATATTTTATTTTTTATTTTGCAATAATACTTATGAGTATTTTAAATGGTTTTTAAAAATCACAGCTGAAGCGGCAAAATAATATTCATGGTCTAGTAAGTGGTCTAGGGTCGTCGACAAATATATTAGTCCGGCATCAAATAAAGGGTTTCTGTATCTCTTTTTGGAGTACAGTGTGTTATGATCGGTATTCATATGGCATCCTTCACCCTGGTATAAACCAAGTTTATCCAAAACTATTGTATTCATCTTCTCAAGCCTTCTAGGCTGAGACAAGAATAAAAATTCATATTTTCGGTATGTCCAAAAGTGCACATGTTTTATCTATTCAATCAACATTCAAGAACAGTCTTGGCTCTTGTGAGAGAGAAAGACACTGTAGCTGGGATTAAAGGTTAAAATTTTTAGTTATTAATTTTGTGATAAATTGCTGGGATTTTAATTACTTCTTATACTTTTAAATAATCTCAAGAGAACTTCTCTATTGATCTCAGTAGCAAGTAGTTCTTTGGTACGGCAAACAGGTTTTGAAGACGCTTCCAATTCTGAGGCGTCCCGTAACGCACGGTGGCGAACAAAAGCTGCTTTTTTCGATTAATAATATAGTAATTATATTTCTTGCAGTCAGTTTAGACGTTAATTTCTATATTAATTTATTTCAAATTTATCGTTATAAACTACTTTATTTTGTATCGCAATATGGCATTGTTTTTTCACTGCAATGATGAAGTAATTAACTCATATGGCCTGTGTCTATGAAAATATTATACAGTGATCACCTACTATCGCATTGTCTGTTGATCGAAGCTATAAAAAATTATTGAGAAGTCAATCTGAAACTTAGCTATTAAAATGGCAGCGAACTAATCAAAATCTTAATATACTTTCATAAAGTATGTGCTGTCGGTTAGTAATTCAAAAGTTACTTTTTTTATATATTGAGACATTTCACTCAACGCCATCTAGTCCTAAACTAAGTTGCACTTGCATTATGATTACTAGGCAACTGATATGCTACATATTTACTTTTTTTTGTAAATAAATACATATTAAGAATACATAAACACCAAGACGCTGGACGGGAATCGAACCTGTGACCTCCGCAAGCGTATTGACATGCGTTGGCCATTCCGCCAGGAGGTCGTCTTTTAACCACCTTGACGACTTTTTGACGACCACTGTGGCGTAGCGGCTAACGCATTTCTGTACGCTTGTACAGGTCACGAGTTCGAATCCCGTCTCACGTCTGGGTGTTTATGCATAATATGTATTTATTTACAAAATAAAAGTATACCTCCAGTTTAACAGTTGTCTGGTATCCATAAGTGCTATGCTACTTTGGGATTAATTGGCGCTATGTGAATTGTGGCAGTATATTTATTTATTTATTTTACTTACACCTGAATTTCGTAATTTCAGTTAAAAACAAGATTCCTATTATTTAGGATAGAAGTTTGTTAGTACAACGCGTGAAGGCATGAGCGAAGTCGCTTGAGAACGGTTGTCTGAAGCTTACGACGGTCTACAGCTCTACAGATCCCACACCCGTGCGCTTAGGCGGTCGAGCGCACGGACATCACGCCACGTATAGATTCCGCGTGAACCAAATGGTGTGAGGTGATTAGTATCATTTATGATCATACCTCTTGGGATCCCAAGAGGTTGCTTTTAAGAGACAGGTCTATAAGACCATCCTGAAACATATTTTTTATACGGCTGTGCCTGTGACACGTGAAACGTGGCCATTGCTAGAGAGATACAAGCGGGTACTCTGTGTCTCGAAGATAAATATGCTGCGGTGGATGTGTGGACTGACGCTTCATGTCCGCGACATTGCAGACATATTACAGGAGTGTTGCTTTCACTGGTATAGCCTTAACTGCAACCAGCTACTTACATGTGAAACAAATTTCTAGCCACGCCCGCCTTCACTGAACCCCAACAAGAGGGGTAGACTCTAAAAGTGCTGGTATGATGTCGCAATGGGTGATAGCGTGACGATGGACTCGTTACCAGCGGTGCCGAAAAGCGTGTGAAGTGGGTAAAAATGTCGGAAAGCGGTTTAGGATTGACCCGGAATTCAACGTTAATAAAGATAAATTAAAACACTATATCTCAGTAAGTATATTACTATGCTAACTTATCTATTCTTATATATTATTCTTATTCTTATTATTTAACAAAAGAATTTTTTTAAACTTTAATAACAAACGCGACGTTTGCTTTCGACAGTAAGTGTGCAATTATTATGAGTAGAGTGTGTGTCGCGAACTGGCTTTACCCGCAAATCCTATTTCCGGGTATCACGTAGCTAATCTAAGAAACCTTTTTGAATTGAAAGCGCCGGATATGCTGACATTTTACTTATATAGCGTTAAGGAGTTTGAACGCAAAATATGTTTCGGGATAGTGCACACAACTGAAGTCGAAGATTTATTATGGAAAATGGTTAAGCAAAAGTATGTCTAGTTTCGTATAAGGAAATAGATAAGAAACAAAATCCTTGTACCAATTTACGTGGAATACGTCGGTTAAAAAAGTGATTCATTCAAAAATACACTATTGAGGAAAAATTATGAAAACTAGTTGTTCGCCTTCGTGTTCTTACGATCACCGCGTTTAACGTATCGGGATGTGCTCTGAAGGATATATGTATATTTTATTGTTAAATAACAGCAGACAGACATTTTTCTTGTACAAAACGGTTCTCAAGAACGTTTATGTTGCGTACTCTCAGGATCTGGAATAAGCTTCCGGATGAGGTTTTCTCAGCATGGTACGATATGGGGTTCTTCAAAAAAGGCGTTATAAAAATTCTTTGACGTCGGCAGCGTGTTGGTAATGCCTCTATTGCTGCAAACGTCTATAGGCGACGGTGAACACCAGCCAGAGTGGGCCGTCTGCCTGTCTGCTGAACTCTAGCTATAAAAAAAGACAGGCTGACTGGCCCACTAGGGTGGTGGCCATCCAGCCGGGCTTGGGGCCATACCACCTAGCAGGGGTAGTTTTGTCACAGGGGTCAGTATTTTTACTCCGCCTCTGCACTGATATAATATTACGACACATTTCTTCCATAAAATATTTTGAAAACTAACTGTGCCCGCGACTCCGTCCACGTGGAATAGTGACTTTGGGCAGAATTTTTTGGATATATCTTATGGTTTATTTTGAATTACAAACCCTAAAATATAAATGAAATGCGCCATGCGCCTCCGGAATACCTACGTTCGAACCTACGAAGTCCAGCCTAAGCTAAACCCTATTTCATATAATTGAAAAATAGCCTAAGTTACTCCTTGTTACATCAGCTATCTACCAGTGAAAGTCCCGTCAAAATCGGTGCAGCCATTACAGAGATTAGCCGGAACAAACAGACAGACAAAAATTGTAAAAAAATTTGTTTTGGTATATGTACCGTGTATACGTCCGAATGCACTTAGTAAAAGGCGGTTATTTTAATATTACAAACAGACCCTCCAATTTCATTTATTTGTATAGATAAAAAATATTTTGACGACATACGAGTAGAACCGTAAATATGAGTTGTATTAGTGATGTTCAATGAAGTGGGGTTGCGCAGTGAACCGCGCCCTATAATGAGATCTTGTTAAGACTTGGGTGAATTGACGATGTACGAAATTTCCACTTAATATTTCTAGTACAAATCTGATTATAGAGCCATAAGCCATCAGCTACTAAATTCAAAAATTGTGTTAATGTTTGAAAACTTAGCCGTTTTGTATTTCCTTATTATTTAAGTTAGCATTCATCTGCTTTAAAATATCCTTATTTATTTAATCCATACTAATATTATAAATGCGAAAGTAACTCTGTCTGTCTGTCTGTCTGTTCCTCTTTCACGCCTAAACGGCTGAACGGATTTTGATGAAATTTGGTATGGTGATAGATGATAACCTAGAAATGGTCATAGGCTATAAATAATCACGCCATCGTTCTTAGGGGGTAGGCAGTAGGCAGATAACTAAATTGAGTTAGTGATTTTTTGTGCTTATCCGGTATCTATGAGAATCGGCCAACATCTATTTTTCATCCCCCTAAATGTTAGGGGTGACCCACCCCCAAAAATTTTTTTTAAATTTTTTGACATTTTATTATTTATATGGCAGAACAACGTTTGCCGGGTCAGCTAGTTACAAATAAAGTTATATTTCACATTTATACTATCTATGAAGTAATAATGTAAGAAATAATATCATCATCAAAACAAAATTTGTTGCCCACGTAATACGACTTACCTTAACAAAAGCATATTTTGTATAGCCCCAAAATATAAAACCACTTGCCCAAATTGCTACAAAATATTAATTCGGAACATTCTTTAATGTTAATTGATAAGTCGTATTATAACTTAGATGAACATCTTAAGGATAAGTTTCTTAAATAAGGGCAAATTATTATGGAATTGACAGTAAAAATTGATACACATTATTTTATTAATTTGATAAATAACTTCTAAATTATTTTTTCTTATTTGTTAAAATTAATTTGTGTTTCAAATTAAAGAAAAAAACAATTAGACATAATGAAATTGTAATTGTAAATAAATGAATATGTTACTTTTATTTTCTAATAATTTGAAGCATAAACATACCTTTAAATATTGTACGCCTTAAAAGGCAAACTGTTGATATAAAATGTACCTACCAATATATATATCGTATAATGTACACAGTTCTAATAATAAATAAATGAATATTTATACTATAAATATTATATAATCTAAAATTAATATAGTTATATTGTCATATTTCGCTTTTTCTACGCGGTAGGGCCCCAAGCCCGTCTGGATGGCGACCACCTTTGGTCTTGAATATGCCGCCATAATAATCTTGTGTTGTGTTCCAGCATTAGTGACTCAAATTCCTGTACTCTTCTTATGCGACAGCAACGTGTTTGTGATGCCACTGGCGTTGCAAACACCCATAGGCGACGGTAACTGCTAAATTCTAAGCGGGCCGTCAGCCTGTCTGCTGTACTACAGCATTTAAAAAAATAATATCAATAGTCACTCACTTTCAATTTTCTTTATTATTTTTTAATGATGATAGACTGTGTGCGAAGGAAGCCACGAGTATTCATTTATCTATTGAATTTTTAATGAAATCAACAACAACTAACCAAAACATACATATTTACAAACACTTTTAAAGTAACATAAAGTATACAACTTGATTATAATTTTTTATATATGTATTTATTTAAGTTAATAAAAACGACCGCAGCCAGTTACATTAATTACAAATTTAAAAAATAAAATACCGCTTTAAGAGAGTTGTTGCTACGTCATGATACGTTTTATTTTCCGTACTAAAACTCAAATTACAAAACTCAAAGGTTATCATCATGCCCTATAAAATAATGTCTTATACACCTTGAACTAATCTAAATTCAGTATTTACATTTAAAATATTGAAAACAAGTTTAAAATAATTTCCTAAAATGTAAATATTTATTCGCCTGAATAAACCGCAATATTTTCCGTAGCCTAGTTCCGATCTATGAGCGAGTCACAAATCGCTGTCATCGCCACGAGCCGAACAAAAACCGCCTCCTAAACCCCTTTCGCAAAACCGAACGCATATTTATTGAGATTCGGCAGATCATTATGTCGTAATATCTTTTGAAATATCAGCATTAATATGTCGTAGAACAATCCAATGTCTACAGGATAAATCATACTTTACCAACAATTTTTTTGATTCATACAATGTCTCCCGTTTTCGTTCTGGGTTTCATTTACTTATTGAGGACGTAATTATGGCTAGAAAATAAGAATACAACATCTTAAATAAGTAAAAATATTCGTTCTTTCTATCCGTGCAGGGGTGGAGAAAGAATACTAACCTCTGCGGCCAGGGTCGGCCTGTCATAAAAGGCGACAAAACAACCCACCTAGCTACGTGGTACGCCTCAAGCCCGTCTGGATGGCAACCACCTTTGGTCTTAAGTATGCCGCCATAATAACTTCGGCATTAGTGACCCAAGTTCCTGTAACCCTTATGGGACCGCAGCGTGTTCGCGATTCCGTGAGCCTGTCTGTTGTCCTAAGGCAATAAAAAAATATCTCCTTGTGAGGTTAATTTCTTTTCCTCCTTATTCTTTGTTATAATTAAACATACTTTATCTTGTGTAAAGGCAGTGGTAGGTTACATTCAAATGAATTATATCATTATTACACAAGTGGTTATTTTCGGTTACACCGTTCACCATGTCGATGCGTTCACCATGCGAAATTGTTTGGTAGTTCTTTAAGTAACTCTTCTGTAACTTACTCTAGTGTAGTCTATCTTGTAATTTCGTAACTACATAAATAAAGTTTGAGTACTAAAATTAGTTTGAGTATCGTTACGTACATAAAATCTGGGCAAGGTTTTTTGTTACGTTAAAAGCAACAAGGACCTTTTAAGTACACAAACCTTGTTAAAACCTAGTGGATTGGTATCCATCAGGTAGTCACAGTGTTTTGTTATACTACCTACCTGGTAGCTGTTGAACCTCCTCTATCGCATAGATATGAGTTAGCCGTTAAAAGTTAGAACCGGGGTATTAAATTAACAAAGTAATTTTAATCTGTCGCATTATTATTTCTTAGTAATATGTAAGCTTAGTAACTCTCTACACTGAACAACATTGCTTTACATTATCTTTTAAAACAAACTCATAAAATCCGATAGCTGGCTTTTTTCCGTGCAGTGGCTGAATATGAATATTAGGAGGCGGCCTGGCTACAAAGCAATCCTAACTAGCTGGTAGGGTTCCAAACCTAACTGGAAGGCAACTACCCCTGGTCTTAAGTATGACGCCGTAATAACCTTGTGTTGTGTTCTGGCATGAGTAACCCAAGCTCCAGTTCCCTTACGCGGACGGCAACGTGTTAGCGGTGCCCCTACTGTCAGACATTGTTGGAAGTGACTGTAAAATAATATTTTCGAATTCGTAATCGTATACTGTTAAGCGCGTTAGCAGGTGTTGGCCCAACGGACGGACCCGTAATGACCCAATCCGTATATGTCGAACGCACTCAAGATTCGGCACTGGATACAAATGTTTGGGATCATTTTCATGAGGGATTTCAGTTAATCTTCTTTATAGCTTCCCTTTATTTAATGATTTAGACGATTAGAGACCTTTACTCTGTTTATTTTTGGGAAAAAGGTTCATTTATTGTTTGTTGAAATGGTCATTTTAAAATATATATAAAAAAATTACAATGATTTAAGAGAAATAGTTTGCTCTGCCTGATTTTAAAATATAACTGAAAAAAAACCTACCATTTAAATCATCCAAGTCTATCTCTCATTTACTTACTGTGCTTTATTTTTAAACCCCGGAGCCATCTAAAGTACTGACACAAAATAAAACTAATAAGCATCATTAATTAGCATGCATTTTTGTATCGGCATTCTGTGACACTCAATTTTCCATATATATAACAACATATGAGATATATTGAGACGTCTTTTTTTCTAATAAAATATGAAATCCGAAACAGGATATTCTATCAAGCAAGGAAATAAATACCCCAACACATCCGAAGCACAAATTTCATATAAAAACGGTACGACTACTATCGGTTTTCCATCTTTTGTTCTTTGTTTTCTACTTACGCAGGTTTTAGATTGTTTCCTGTTATTTTCTTTTAATAAATCACGTTATTATTGTTGTTTTCCCTTAGTTTTTTGTTAATTTTATACTAAAAAACATATTTATTTTAGTTATATGAGATAAACAAAGGAGTGGAAAATTTCAAAAGATTAGTACAACTCCATTATTAGGCCAGTGCCGTACAAATCGATTAGTTCTCTTTCACTAGTTCTCATGCTATGCCATTAATTATTATGTTATATACATTATTGGCTTCCAACGACAAAATGAAGAAAAAATAAAGAAAAAATAACATTTATTTGCCAAAGGAAACTATTAAATACACCACTACATAAAAACCTTTATATAAAATCAATGCCGTAATTCTGACAAACGAGGTTGGCCACTCGGCATTAAGCTGCATCGAAATTGTTCCAACACAGCGCTGGTTTTCAGTGCAAACCCACAGTTTTACTATACTGAAACGACCCAAAGGCAATATCAAGCAATTCAAGCAATAGTACAAGGCATGGATGATTTTTATTTATTTCGAAAGGTGGCTATCCTTATTTAATTCAACCTAGTATCACCGCGTCCAATTTAATGAACTATTGTGATCGCCACATTTACTGTTCATTGGCAAAGCCTTTGTTACATTAACGAAGCAGTTTTTTGACAGGAGCTGCTCGTATCTCATCTGGTTCCTGCATATGTTTCCCTAATATGAGGTTACGTTTATGCATCAGAGAACAGCAGTGGCACAGCAGGTGCAGAGGCGTTTCATATCTTACACTCCCGCCGGGCTAGGTATACAACTCTGCTCGAGAACGCAGTTCCTCAGCTCCTCCGGGGTTAACCGCTTTCAGATAACGGTTTCCAACACGTTCAACGCACACTACTTCGCGATTCTCCAAGGGAATACCCAGCTTGGCTGCAATTTGAATAAAAATATGTGTCGGGTTTTCATCCTTCGAAATCATCGATGCGGGTGTTATATGACTTAATCTGAACCTGAATATCCGAAATCTCTTGACGAAAGTTCAGGAAATCCAATCGCAAAGCTCTTACTTAGTTCATGACGTCATTGACAGTGAAGTTACTGTCATTAACTCCTTGCTTATTTGTTTTTTTGTGTTGTTGTAAGGCTGTCAACGTCTCAGACGACTAACGACATCGACGGCGGACGGAAAAGGCATTCCGACCCCGTGGGAGCTGGGTCGATCAGCCGTGGCAGCGTGCTCGGGGCGCGTCTCCTGTGAGGCGCACTCCCGGCTCGAACGCTGCATGGGGATCAACGAAGAACAGCCACGAATGGCAATACTTTATTTGGGGACTATCGGCTCCACCGGTGAAGCCGATCCTATACTAATCTACTACCGTTTCGGAGTGCTTGTAGCTGGGGGAGAAGAAACGGCGAAAGAAACTCCCCCGCAACACATCTATTCTACGTGTATTTGTGTAGTGTGTGGGTTGTGTGCGTCTACAGGTTATGGGGGGCGGAAGGTGTCCCTAAACCTATTGCGTCGGGCTGGTCCATGCCGGACTGGGGGGTATTGCGTCCGCGAAAACATTCGCTTCAGCGTTCTTGTGATGATGTCGGGTCTGTCCGTGAGCACGTTTCGCGGGCGACCACGCGCGTGACTAGCTCGCCGGTTGGGTGTATAATTGACCGTCTCCACCACCAGTGGGTTGGGGTGGTGGGGAGCGAGACCGAAGAAGGATCGCAAGAGGGAAGCCATGTACTCCTTCACGGGAAGGAGTTCCAGGTCGCGGTGTAGGTCCGCGTTACGCATGTAGAGGGGCGCTTGGACTGCTATGCGTAAGAACTTGTTTTGCAGTCTCTGCATCATTTGGATGTAGCGTTTGCCGGCATGGGCGAAGACTACACTCGAGTAAGTCATGATCGGCCGGATGCAGGTTTTGTAGAGTGTCACCTTATTCCTAAGGGATATCTTACTCTTCCCGCATATTATAGGGTAGAGGCGACCGAGCACGAAGTGTGCTCTGTTCCTCGCCGTTTTGATGTGATTGCTGAATTACAGGCCTTTGTCGAGGGTGACACCAAGGTATTTGACCGTATCGACCCAAGGGATGACGCGGTCAAACAGTTTGATGGGATAGAGAGAGTGCCGGCTCCGTTGAGTCGGCCGTCTCTTGTGGACTTTGCTACGAGTGAACATGATCACTGCGCTCTTGTCAGGATTCAACTCGATCCGCCATTTGCGGAACCAGTTGCCCAGCATCTCAACCGCCGCGTTGAGACGACTGCAGATCCGATAGTTGTTGATATCGGATGTGACTCCTTGCTTAGAAAGCGATGAACCATTATTATCGAAATTATCCTCTCCCTTTTTAATTAGGTAAAAACATGTTGTGATGGTATTACTTCATGCACGTGATTCGTATAATCGAAAGTACATGCAGGTACATTTTCTTGCAATATTTAAAAAAGAAACCATCGATAAAAAATGCACCTGAAAGACTGTGTTTTTTTTTGTCGTATGTTCAATTATATTCTGTTATTTTTTTTAGAATTGTATCTATAATATTTCCTTATAGCATCTTGCTGTTTTATCCAGATTTCCTGGAGCCTTTAATTTTAAATAAGTGACTAGTTATTCTTTTTTCTCTGCTTTATACTATGAGATATATTAAAAGTAAGCTAATGGATTATCGTTAGCACTTAAAATATTAATTTGATCTACATATTATCCGATTTATCTGAATGCTGTTTAATAGCTATAAAAAAGCTCCATTGAAGTACAATAAAATCCATGAAAAATGTCTGAAAAAGAGTGCCAAATAACGATATCGTGGCGCAAGAACCAATGTTATATAATCTTGGAAAGCATTTAAGCAATCAGGCAAAGGACTAAACGACACGAATGCTAGAATTTCGTTTTTCCCCAGATAAAAACACGATGTCCTTTATAACTTTGCTTCTTGCTTATAAGTCTTATTTCGTTGTGATAAGAGTCATATTGAGCCGTAACTTTACGCTCGGCTTGAACGAATCAAATGATAATTTCCGGAACCCAGTTAAATGAAGATAATGATACTTCTATAAGCCGTAGGGTTGTTGGCGAACGCGGACAATGGATACGCTAAACCTAACTGTATTTCTTTTATTCACGTACCTACCTATAGGTATATCTTAATGGAAGACTACCGTAAGCATGCATATCAAACGTTCACTTTGTAAGGAAAAATTCATAGATTTTATATAGAAGTATTTATTGAGGTACGATTACATAAATAAATTATTGCAGATATATTACGAATTTTTTTAGACAATATTTAGAGCTGTGAAAACGTACTATAATAAGCAGTATAGTTATTCATATTAATATGCACACCTGCTACGTAGATGCGTGAGATGAAAGTAAAGAACTTGTAGAAGGAGCTGGGCACGTTGTATTCTTCTCAGTCGTACTAGTTTCTCCGATCTCTAACAGTATCTATATAGCCTAATCAGTTTTGTATTAAGTGTTTTAACAGAATCACTTTAGGTGCTTTTATTTTTAAATATTTTTTTTGTGATAAATACGATATAAAAACTTTTAAAGACTTTTTTTTATTGCTGTAGGACAGCAAACAGGCTGACGGCCCGCTTAGAATTTAGCAGTTACCGTCGCCTATGGGTGTTTGCTACGCCAGTGGCATCGTGAACACGCTGCTCTCCCATAAGGGTATAGGAACTTGGGTCACTAATGCAGGAACATAACTTAAAGTTATTATGGCGGCATACTTAAGACCAAAGGTGGTCGCAATCCAGACGGGCTTGAGGCCCTACCACGTAGCTAGGGTAGGTTGTTTTGTCGCTTTTTACGACAGGCCGACCCCGGCCGCAGGTTTTAGTATTCTTTCTCCGACCCTGCACGGATAAAAAGACTGTTTTTTTCCATTACCATTCTATAATTTAAACGCCTGTTTTTATTCCAGTATATATTTAGTTAAACCAGATGCTCCCTATAAAATTGTGATTTTAAATACACTAAAAGATTGCTAAACTTGGCCCTATCATAATTTTACATTAAAACGTTCTTAGGTCGGTTTGCAGACAACCCTAGAGCAAAAAATAGCAAGCGGCCAAAGCTTATTAGGAGAGGCCTAACGAAGCGATTTGCAGCCTTTGAATGCTTAATTCCACCGAGACCAGCACTGATTACGAGATACTCTTACAAGCTCACTGCATTTAGTAGGTACTTAGCATTATGCAGTAAGTAATACATCCATCTATGCATTCCGTGCATATCTAGGGTTATTCAACATCATGCAAGTGATTTTTGTGCAAAATCACGAGTGCTGCTTTTTAATACTTATAATTTGCTTGTTACTGTTCAACTTCTTCGCTACTAGTATCTGCCATATGGAAGAACTTCTCCAAAAGATGGAATCCATAAGTCTTGAATTCGGCCTCAAGATCAATCGCAGCAAGACTAAAGTTATGATTGTTGACCGAATTAACAACAACTCGCCCGAAGTGACACAAATAGCGAACTGTGAAGTGGTGCAATCATATGTCTATTTAGGAGCGTTGATCTCGAACAACGGAGGCTGTATAGACGAAATCAAACGGCGCATGGCGATATCCAGATCAGCTATGGATAAGCTGCAAAAATATGGAGAAATCGTAAAATAACGAAAGCCACTAAGACCCGGCTAGTTAGAGCACTGGTATTCTCCATTTTCCTATATGCTTCGGAGACGTGGACCCTGCGAGAAAGTGAGAAGAAGAAAATAGACGTTCTCGAGATGTGGTGCTGGAGAAGAATGTTGAGAGTGTCCTGGAATCAATTCCGGACCAACAAGTCCATTCTAGAAGAACTCGGCATTAAGCAGCGTCTATCTTCCATCGTACAGGCTCGAATTCTCACTTTCTTTGGTCACGTGACTAGGCGTGACGATGTCTCCATCGAACGTCTGGTTGTCCAAGGGAAAATAGAAGGAACAAGACCTCGCGGCAGATCGCCTATGAGATGGACGGACCTAGTAAAGGCTGCAGTGGACGTCCCAGTACACGTGTGCTCCCGAAAAGCAGCTGTCCGGGAGGAATGGAGACGGATTGTCAGGCGTGTGACTGAAAAATGATGACTACGACCGCTCTGACAAGAGCGCAACGAAAGAGAAGAAAGTTCAACTTCTGAGTTACGCGTTACTACATACTTAGCATGGTTGCGATGCGATGTAGACGCTCACTAAGAATGAATTTTACGGATATTCAATCTGAAATGTAAGTTTATTATTTTATAAAACAAAATAACGTTTCCTGCAGAAGAGCAGCTAGTAATTTTATATTTGTATATAACACCAAAAATTAATTATTGTATTTAATTAAAGTTTTGAGTGATTATTTGTATGAGCTGAATTATCAAGAGTCAGAAGAGACTATCAAAGCAATTATTTAAATATAATATTACATTTTACTTATATATAACTTACATATAATACATTATATTCACATACAATCATTGTTTCAGTTAATATTATGTATCATATATATTTTTCTTTCCCTTCTTCTTTCATTAATATTTTATTTTAAATTATTATTTATTTTTACTACTATATCTCATTTAACTACTATATATTATTTAATTATTAATATAATGGTAATTATATATTAGTACTTATGTTAAAAATACTGGCCCACTGAGATACAGTATTCACTAGTTCAGGGGCCAGTGTGATTTTCTCGAGTCAAATTAGTTGTTGTACATGAACTGCTGTGATATGTATCTTTTATTTTTAAAATTTGTATGTCATGTATAAATAATTAAATAAATAAATAAATTAATTAATTTTCTTAAAATCAAACCATAATAAAACGTCTTCCTAATGTATACAAGAACAGTTGTTTCCTATAATCTTGTTTCTAAAAAGATAATTCCCGTAGGTCCGTTCCCTATAGAAGCAATTTAATTAATTAAGTTTTATAATCCTAAATAATAATGATTAACCTAACTAATATCCGGATCACAGTTTGTGAATGCTGTAATCTTAAACTACCGTAAATGCTCACTTTGAAAAGCATTTATTTCTTAAATATTATTTTTAACCATCTGTTATGCATTGCTTTATCGTTATAAAATGTAATGCGCCTGAAATTATTAACGTTAATTTAAGATAAAATATAGGATTCCAGTAATAAATTGTTTTGGGACCTCTGATCTTTACGCTCTTCAGGAGCGTAAAGATAGAATAAAAATGGCAATAAAACATTTTTAGGCGATTGTTTTTGGGGTGCCATTATGTTTGATGGGTCGCTTCGGCATAATGTTGTCCATTCACCTGGAATACACAGATAACCTTGTTTGTTACGAACTGTCTCATAAATGTTTTTATTTATTTTTGGAGGCCTGTGATGAAAGTCGCGGCTTCGAATTCGTATTTAAACCAATGTCACTGTCTTATTCTCGCACTGTTTTCTAAGTAATCTTCCTCACAGATTAATCAAGTTTAGCAACCATTTCCTTTTTTCAATTTTACATGTGGTGTACACGTAAAATAAAGGTTCTAATAGTTTTATCAATAATAAGGTATACATGAGATAAATCATTTTAACACGCTTTTATTAACTTCATATAATACGTACGATAGTTTGTATGTTAGTATGTGTCTATTGTATGTAACGGAAACTTTGAATATGATTTTGACCCCTTACACAACGTCGGATTAACTCGAAATTTTTACCAAGGCATATTTATCAAGGACCGATAATAATCAATATTTTAAAGTTAGGCCTGTTATCCGTTCTAGGATAATCAGGATTCGCGATTTTTTTGTTTTCCTAAACTGGTAGTGTCTTTGCGCCAAGACCAAGAAGGGAAACTACCAGGCGCACCGATCACCTATTTATCGGATAAGTTACTGACTTTAAATAAGATGAAATTTTAGGAGAGGGAGCCTGAGAACCGGTTAAACCATCAAAGGAAGGCAGCAGGCGCCCAAATTGCTCATTTCTCAGATAAGTTACCAACTTAGAATAAACCAATGACTTCCCGATTTTATTGAAAATAAAGCTTCCCCCCCCTCCCCTTAATCGGTTGTGTGTTATCACTTCTAATCATAGAGAGTCGTGCATTACTCCTATTTATATAGAAGTATAATATAAGATTTATAAAGAGTTTTCATTAATTCATTCAAGAGTGAAATTTCAAGGCTAGGAAATCAGCAAGAAGTTAGACTAACAGCGTCTCAGATTGCTTTGTCCAGTCGAACTTAACGAAAAAGAACATTCATGTATGCCGAACGGTGTAACTTCATATCTTGCAGAGCACTTAAGATTAATTTAAATGATAGTTTAAAAAAATAAAAAACACGCTTTTATCGAAAACCATAAAGAAAATTAACATAACAATCAAATTACTGACGAGATAATTTGATTACAAAGCGTATGTTGTTTTATACGATATTTTTGAACTGCATTTCGGAATGAAACTAGTAAAAAAAATCATAACGACTGATATCCAGCCCCCCACGCTTTTTAGTACAGTGTAATTACTTTCTCGTCAGTAATTTTATTCTTATGTTAATAATTATTTTTCTTTTTAGTTATTTTAAACTATTATTTATTTTTCATTTTTTACTTGGATTTTCTATAAAAGAGTGTTTTTTAGTATATTTTTTTAATTGTATTTTTTAAATTTCACACAGTCATATCATTAGTAAAGATCAAGCAAATATACGTATTTTTACTACTTGAATTACATAACAGATGCAATATATGATTTACTGCTATAAACTAGGCTTGTGTTAGGTTAGGTTACATCGGAGACACCATGAGACCTCGAGGCCCGAGTCCTGGCGCTATTATACCAGTGGCGCCGGGATGCGGCCGAGCGTGGCTCTTAACCCGCGCCTCGCGAAGTGGAGGTAAGGCGGGCGGAGCTGCGCGACGAGGTGCTCATGGTGGAATGGAAGGAGCGCCTCGCGCACCCCAGCGCGGGCTTTGCCACCATCGAGGCGGTGAGGCCCGTCCTGGTTGAATGGCTGGAAAGGCGCCGCGGCGCCCTGACCTTCCGCCTGACGCAGGTCCTCTCGGGGCACGGTTGCTTCGGAAGGTACCTGTGTCGCATAGGACGGGAGATGACGTCAGGGTGCCACCACTGTGGCGCGGGCGACGAGGAGGACACGGTGAACCACACTGTCGCCGTGTGCCCCGCGTGGCGCGAGGAGCGCCGCGCCCTCGTCGCCCAAATCGGCGTGGATCTGTCGCTCCCGGCCCTGGTTCTGGCCATGGTCGGGGGCGATCCTGGATGGACGGCCGTCGCCTCCTTCTGCGAGGCAGTCATGTCCGCAAAGGAGGCGGCGGAGCGGGAGCGGGAGTCGACCACCACACTCCCCTCCCGCCAACGCAGGCCACGTCGGCGACGCCGGAGGGCAAATAACGACCTCCGGCCGCCGTAAAAGCGGCCGCGGGTGGCTCCTCGGGAGAGGATCCGCCGCCCGCACTATTGCCGCGAGGGTGAGGGCTGCGTGCTGTTCCGCGGCCCCCCTCAACTCCTAGAGTTGTTAGGAGAGCGCCGGGGGGACGAAACCCTGGCCCCCTGGCGCCAACACTTTAGAAGGGGCCCGCCTCAAGATAAAGGGCGGGCCGGCGGCGGCCCGGGCCACGAGATCGGCAGGCCATATATCCGTGGGCCCGGGCGTAGGCGATAGGAGAACAGCGGGGTTTTTTAGTGGGTAGTCGGATGGCCATACATCTTTCCCGGAGTCCCACATATCCCTCGGTCCCCCCGGGTCGGGGGAACCCGTCAAGAGAGGTTTTTCCCCGAGACAAAAAAAAAAAAAAGTTACATCGGAGACGAAGAGAGAGTGCCTAGAATTCTGCGGCCGGGGTCGGCATGTCGTAAAAGCCGACAAAACAACCCACCCTAGCTACATGGTAGGGCCTCAAGCCCGTCTGGATGGCGACCACCTTCAGTCTTAAGTATGCCGCCATAATAACCTTGTGTTGTGTTCCGGCATTAGTGACCCAAGTTCCTGTACCCTTATGGGATAGCAGCATGTTCGCGATGCTACTGGCGTTGCAAACACCCATAGATGACGGTAACTGCTAAATTCTAAGCGGGCCGTCAGCCTGTATGCTGTCCTACAGCAATAAAAAAAAAAATATCTCCCGCTCACGCAGGGCCACCCGTCACCATAGGTTGGCGACAGATCTTTGGCCGTCATAGCGGACGGCTGCCGGCATGCCCCCCTGGGTAAGCGCTGTAACCCGCACACATATATATGATGTTTTTATGAAAAAATAATATCAGACACAATAAAGATTAGTTATAATTTCCTCCATAAAACCGGCGTGAGTAGGTTTCCCTGTCGCAGCGGAATTTAATTTTAATGTGTGTCGTAAACGACCATCTTTTATAGGAGGTCCAGCGCAGATCACAAAATGAATGAACCCGCGCCCGCCCACAATGGCACGCGTTTATTATGGCTGTAAAACCGCGATTGTTCGCGGGGTATGTTATGTCGATATTTTATTATTCTCTAATATATGAGAACACAATTCGCTAACCTAACCTAACCTAACTTCCGTGTGCTAGAGAGACATCGGCCCACATGATAACCATTATGACAGGAAGGCAGCATTTATTTGGTCTATTCGTCTCATAAGGAGACATATCTTCCCCTACCATTGTTGGTTCATTGATAAATTCTTGCAGAATATCATCTTCGTAATTAACAATTGATAACTAACAAATGGTAACTTAAAAATGGTTCACTTTCGCATAATAGATATGGGGGTTAAAATTATCACAAATCACCCCTATCACCTCCTAGCGGGAATATGTCGAATTACCAATAACCCTGTATAGTAATATCGATTCTGAGCTTACTTATGTCTATGAATTTCTTTTTGATTTAGTACTCTAATCCTGAGAGCGAAACAGTCCCTACAAATTGCCGCCTGACCCCCCAATACTCAAATAAAAAAGCGAACGGTGCCCCCATTTTGGTGCATATTAATTTGCAAAATGAATAATCCTTTTCTCATCTCTTGCTCTCTCTTACTCAGCAACCGACGGAGTTAAATATTTTCTGAACATATTAAATGTTTTATAATGCATTAAGACAGCAGACAGGCTAACGGCCCGCTTAGAATTTAGCAGTTACCATCGCCTATGGGTGTTTGCAACGCCAGTGGCATCGGGAACACGCTGCTGTCCCATAAGGGTACAGGAACCTGGGTCACTAATGCCGGAACACAACACAAGGTTATTATGGCGGCATACTTAAGACCAAAGGTGGTCGCTATCCAGACGGGCTTGAGGCCCTACTACGTAGCTAGGGTGGGTTTTTTTGTCGCTTTTTACGACAGGCCGACCACGGCCACAGAGGTTAGTATTCTTTTTCCGCCCCTGCACGGATAAATGATTAATTATAATTCAGTAATTATAATGTTTCCAGGTTACGGCAGTTAATTACAGTAATCAAATTGGAATACTCATTAGTATTAATAAATCGCAAATTGAAAGCGCGTCGACTCAGGTGGAGGCCTACATCAAAAGGTTGGCGCTGATTAGCTAATGAGAATATTCATTGGAGATGTTACACAAGCGCCCGAACTCATCACTTAAATAAGTATACGTACATAAATCATGTCCTCTAATTATTTCACTTCTTCATGAATACTTACGCAGTTAGATATTCTAAGAAGCCATTATGATTTCATTACTAAAATGTTAGTTGGTGTTAGCTGTTAATTATATATTAACCAAAATAAATTAATTCGATATAAATTAGCTTTTACGCGTTGATAGTAAAGCCCGACCTGGGCCGAGTATTGGTCAAGCCATTTGTTGAGTTCCAGGCACCAGGTGATGGGGGCGCATAAAATTGTTTTTAGTAGACACTGTAGACAGTTTCAAAGAGTCCCACATACCCTTCTCTTCCACAGTGAGGTCAACCAACAAAAAAAGCTCGAAAAAAGTCATTTATTATTTTATTGCTGAAAAACACCACACAAGCTAAAGGCGCCATTTATATTAAGCAGTCACCTATAGATAGTAGTGACGCTAGGCGCACTGCGAACACGATTCTATCCCATAGGGGTACAGAAACCCGAGTCACTAATGCCGAATCACAACACCAGGTTTTTATGGCGGCATACATAAGACCAAGGGTGGTTGCCATCAGACGGACTAGGAGCTCTACCACGCAATTAACGTTGTTTTGTCGCCTTTTACGACAGGTTAACCCGTGCTGCAGACGATAGTGTTCTTACTTTGCCCCTACACGAAGATATATATGATACTACTTATGATATATCGCACGCATAATCATAAACTGAACTAACTCAAAAAACCTGTTTTTTGGGAAATCGCAAAAAATGTTTTGTCATTTACGACTTCTCCCATATATTGACTTATAACTAAATAGCGGTAACTCGGTGTGGGAAAGAGATATCAAAATAAATCTTTGTTTGGCCAATAGAGGGCGTCGATACAATGCAGTCCGTTATATTATCTCACTTTAGACCTAAATCATAATCGATCAGTTTATGATTAAGCGTGCGATATAATGATAAAGTTTCAAGTTAATTTGATGATTTTAAGTAGGAGAAAAACGTATTATATTATATACATATATAGATAAATAGAAACCGGTGAAGTTAATGTAAAGGGTGTAATAAAAGAAAGAGACAATCATTAGTGTACTCCGAGCTATAGGAATGACAGCATCGGATGAAAATAGGACGAAATGCTCGCGAGAAACACTAGGCGACATTACATTACGAACTCATCAAACATCTTTTGAAAATACAAATGAAGGCGTACAAATTGGTGGAAAGCAAATTGAATAAACTTCTGTAACTTTGCTAATGGCCCTCGAAATGTTTGGACCTGAAAAATATTTATCAGTGACTTACGTAAGACTTCTGCTTAATTAATTGTGTTATCAAAGATATTAACTTTGTTGGCTGTTTCAATGTAATTATATACATTTGTTAATTAAAATTGAATTAATCAAGAGCAATAGTTTCAGCGCTCGAGATAATTGAATATGATTAATACTCGTATTTACCATTTTGGGCGAATGATGAGTGTACGAATTCCAAGATATGGAAGCGAATTTCTGTGTTTACTGAAATTTGGGTTGTGGCGAAGGCGAACCTACATGCATATTTTAAAAGATGGCGCGGACTGCGCGCTCGCCGATACGACCGGTCACCCGTTGCCGGGCGCGCCGCGCGCGCTAGTACACGCAAACTCCCGCGCCGTATGCATGTCGCTGTGCTAACTACATTATTTTCATAAATTATCAAGTAATATTTTTACCAGTATTGATTGTGTTAATTTTGTCAAGCAATATATATATATTAATACACGCATTCCTACATTGGTGACCCCTAAGAAGAATAAACAATGCCCAACGAAACGGAATTAAGTCGAGTAGGAGTGCGGGTACCACCATTTTACGCCGATAAACCAGCGCTGTGGTTTTTACAATTGGAAAGCCAATTTGTATTATCAAATATAACGGCGGATTCAACGAAGTTCCACTACGCCTTATCACAACTGGATTCGGCTACAGCAGAAATCGTTGAGGATGTAATTACGGCTCCAGCAGCGACAAATAAGTACGAGCGATTAAAGACTGAGCTTACAAAGCGATTATCAGTTTCGAGGGAGAGAAGAATAAACCAGCTGCTAACAAATGAGGAGTTGGGGGACCGGAAGCCATCACAATTTCTCCGTCACTTGAGAAGTCTGGCGGGATCCGGCGTCCCCGAAGATTTTATGCGATCGATATGGACCAGCAGGCTACCAACGGCTACCCAGACCATCATCGCGTCCCAGGCGAAGCTCCCATTGGACGAAGTAGCGGAATTGGCTGACCGGATTTACGAGGTTGTACCATCACGCCCGCAAATTGCAACCGCTTCAGCGTCATCATCATCATCATCAGCACCAGCAACACATGCTCTGCGCCAGGAGATTGCAGCGTTGACCCAGCAGGTACAGGCGTTGACGTCAAAGTTCGACCGGCTATCACGAGAGCACAGCCGATCGAGAACACCCAGCCGGCAGCGAGGACGAGGACGTTCATCAGCACGAAGGTCGAACTCAAATTATAAGAAGTTCCCGACATGCTGGTACCATCACAAATTCGGAGCCCAGGCCACTCGTTGCGCACCACCGTGTGATTTCTCGGGAAACGGCAAGGGCAATCTGTGATGGCGGCCGACGACTGCCCGAGTTCCGGTCGCCTGTTTGTTACCGACCAGCGTTCAAAAATACAATTTTTAGTGGACACCGGCAGTGATTTATGTGTGTTTCCTAAGAATAAGTTAAAAAACCATTATGTAAAATCCGATTTAGTTTTATGTGCAGCAAATGGTACTAGCATTAACACATATGGTTTCGCTAATTTTATTTTAAACTTAGGCTTGCGCCGTGACTATGCCTGGCGATTTATTATTGCAGATGTAACGAGGGCGATAATAGGAGCTGATTTTTTGTCTCACTACGGGCTCATTGTTGACGTGCGGAATCAACGCCTCATCGACGGGACGACATCGCTTGCGACCCCGGCTTTGCTTGCGCGGAAATCGGAAGACGTCACTTCGGTAAAGGTAATGTCTGGTGATTCTACATACCACACCATTCTCGAACAATACCCCGAAATAACACGTCCACCCGGTATACACCGCACACCTACACATAGTACTGTACACCACATACGTACTACACCTGGCCCGCCTGTATCCAGTGCACCTCGTCGTCTCGCGCCGGATAAATTGAAAATAGCCAAGGCGGAGTTCGACGCTATGCTGAAGAGTGGCATCTGTCGCCCCTCAGAATCCTCTTGGTCTTCCCCCCTCCACCTAGCACAGAAGAAAAACGACGGCTGGCGTCCTTGTGGCGATTACCGGATGCTTAATGCCCGCACTATTCCGGATAAGTATCCAATCCGCCACGTACAAGATTTTGCGCACAGCCTATCAGGATGCACAATATTTTCTACCATCGACCTGGTTAAGGCGTATAACCAGATCCCCCTGAACCCTGAAGACATAGCGAAGACTGCCATCACAACACCGTTTGGCCTCTACGAATTCCCTTACATGACGTTTGGGCTTCGTAATGCCGGACAGACGTTCCAGCGCTTCGTCGACGAAATGCTCAGGGGACTGGATTTTGTATACGCATATCTAGACGACTTTTTGGTATTTTCACAAGATCGAGAGACCCATGAGCGACACTTACATCAGCTGTTCCAAAGGCTCAAAGATTTTGGGATGGTAATTAACACCAGTAAGTGCATCTTTGGCGTGCCCGAGGTTACCTTCCTCGGGTACCGTATAACAGCCGAAGGAACCGCTCCATTACCATCCAAGGTCGAGGCTATACAGAACTTCCCTGCACCGAAAACAGTCAAGGAACTGCGTCGCTTTCTGGGGATGCTCAACTTTTACCGCAGGTTTATCCCAGACGCGGCTAAGCAACAAGCACCCCTAAACGCACTACTGACTGGCTCCGTAAAGGGATCTCATCCTGTTACCTTTTCCCAGCAGGAGACGGAAGCGTTCCAGGCATGCAAAGACGGTCTTTGTCGGGCGGCCATGCTCGCCCACCCAGATTGCCACGCAAAGCTGGCCTTAGTAACGGACGCCTCGGATACGGCCATCGGTGCAGTACTTCAGCAGATGAGGAACAACGAGTGGCAGCCGCTGGCCTTCTTCTCGCGGAAGCTAAGCCCCACGCAGGTAAAGTATTCTCCTTATGATCGCGAACTTCTGGCAATCTACGAGAGCGTGAAATACTTCCGGCATATGGTGGAGGCTCGAAATTTTACGATCTATACAGATCATAAGCCCCTCACCTTCGCCTTCCACTCTCGTAAAGAGAACTGCTCCCCACGACAGTTTCGACATCTGGATCTAATAGCCCAGTTCACCACGGACATCAGGCACATATCCGGTAAGAATAATATCGTGGCGGATACTCTCTCTCGTGTCGAGGCGATCTCTCAACCTGTAACCGCCGAGAAAATCGCTGCTGCTCAACAAGGCGACTTAGAGCTTGAAGAGCTGCTAAAAACAGGTTCTTCACTCCAGCTGAACAAGGTACCGATTCCCGGTTCACAGAGTCAAATATACTGTGACGTGGGTGCCTCCAATCAGAGACCATTTGTCCCCAGAGAGCTACGCAAGCCAGTCTTCGACACTCTTCACTCCCTGAGCCACCCAGGTGCCAACGCCACGGCTAAATTAGTTGCAGAGCGTTACGTCTGGCCGGGAGTCAAGAAAGACTGTCGAGAATGGGTACGCGCCTGCCTGGATTGCCAACGCTCCAAAGTCACCCGCCATGTCTTTGCCCCTCTAGGCAACTTTAAGTTGCCCCGGGCGAGACTGGCCTTCGTCCACATAGACCTGATAGGCCCCTTACCATTATGCCAAGGGTTTCGCTATTGCCTTACAGCCGTCGATAGATACACACGATGGCCAGAAGCAATTCCCTTGACCGATATGACGGCTGAAACAGTTGCGCAGGCCCTACTCAGTGGATGGATAGCCCGCTTTGGCTGTCCAGTTGATATTGTGACGGACAGAGGACGCCAATTTGAATCAGCCCTTTTCCAACAGCTATCCAGCATTGCAGGTTTTCAACACCGTAGAACGACTGCATACCATCCAGCGTGCAACGGACTCGTGGAAAGGTTCCACAGGCAACTCAAGGCTGCCATAACCTGCCACGGGAACAGTAGTTGGGTGGAAGCACTTCCACTCGTCCTACTAGGGATACGCAGCGCCTATAAAGAAGATGTCCAGGCTTCCACGGCCGAACTCCTTTACGGCCAACCCTTACGCCTTCCTGGTGATTTTTTCAGCACTCCATCTGACGAGACCATTGACGTGACCGACTATCTGTCACGGCTTCGAAGATTCGCGAGAGACTTGCGTCCAGCACCAGCTTCACGGCACAGTGGTAAGCGCAAGACCTTCATTTTTAAAGATCTGTCCACATCGTCCCACATATTTCTTCGAGACGACACTATAGGTGGGTCTCTAAAACCAGCCTACACAGGTCCCTACGAGGTTATTGCAAGAGGTGACAAGGTGTATAAAATAATACTGAACGGTAAGCAGGTCACAGTATCAGTAGACCGTATCAAGCCGGCCTTCATACTGCACGACCCAGACACCCCACATACACACCATACACCACCAAACAATAACACTCTCAAACACACTCAACACTCAAATACACACAAGGATCACCAGGCATCACCAAGCACCAAGGATGACGCTGTCAAAAAGACGCGGTCGGGACGTCGTATTAGATTCCCCGACTATTATCGCCCTTGACGGTCTCTGGAAGGGGGTGATGTGGCGAAGGCGAACCTACATGCATATTTTAAAAGATGGCGCGGACTGCGCGCTCGCCGATACGACCGGTCACCCGTTGCCGGGCGCGCCGCGCGCGCTAGTACACGCAAACTCCCGCGCCGTATGCATGTCGCTGTGCTAACTACATTATTTTCATAAATTATCAAGTAATATTTTTACCAGTATTGATTGTGTTAATTTTGTCAAGCATTATATATATATTAATACACTCATTCCTACAGGGTGTTATGGCGGTGATTACAGAGATTTATATGTCATCCATAACACAAATTAGTTTGTAATTTACCCAACACAGTGGATTATTTTATACCCATAGATAAAATTATTCACGAATACTTCAATAGTTTGGGAATTTCAGGCAAAGTTCTCACCAAAGTTGGATTGTATTTTCTTGATATTGCGTTCTTGAATAATAATAATATAATAATAATAATTTGTGACAATTCACACAGCGCCATCTAGTTTCAAACTAAGTAGCATAGCACTTGTGTTATGGATACTAGACAACTGATATACTACTTATATACTTTTTTTTTGTAAATAAATACACATTATACATAAACACCCAGACGCGAGACGGGAATCGAACCCGTGACCTCCGCAAGCGTACCGAAGTGCGTTATCCGTTACGCCACCGAGGTGGTCAAAATAATCGTGAATATGATGTAATTAGTCGAATCACAACCACTCCTTGACTGAGCAGTCACCGTTTCTTGTGCATTTGGAACGTGCTGTTGGTTTTATCTTAATTCTTTCTCTTTAATTCGAATTCTCAAGACATGAGATAGAGAGATCAAATAATATAATGATGAAGTTAAACTAAATTAGAATTAAAATTAACATTATATGTAAACCAAATCATCTTTGTTCTCAATTAAACGTACTTAGAACATTTTTTTTGGTAGATGGAAATGCGGTACGTAAACTCCGCCTCCGGTACGTGCGGGGAGATAATGGGGACGCGAGGTACAATGCGCCCGTACGTCTCCTTCTCTAGAGAAGCCAGCCTAGGCTGGGAACACAACATAGGTACCGTCCAAAGTAGCCGTGAGCCGTACCTATGACTCTCGGAATGATAAAGTGCCGTGACGCCTTTCAACCCATTGGTACAATGCGGGTCGCACCGCTGCGATGGGGCTGGGACTCGCACGAGTATTTCGCTCCAGACTGTTTGAGGTTGTTACGGAGCTTCGCCCGCTTTAGCTCCCCGTAAGCCCCGGGCGATGGTTTACTACGCCACTAAGGTACAGTGACGTTAAGAGCCTAGCTTATATATCCCACGGCATAAACTTACCCAGAATATGCATGAATTCCTTCATAGTAACTTGCCCTCTGACTCAAATATAAATCACAATATATTTTTATTGAAGTATGCTTAGAATGTTTGCATGAGATGCTGTAATCTTTGACTATCAAAGAGGATTCTATACAGATAATCAAATATTGTATCTACAAAGTTGCAGTTTCCAGGTAAAATATAGAATATCGTCAAACGATTTCATATCCAAGTGGATGCCAGAAACCAATATGCCGGAACACAATAGGATTTATCTTGGCTCTATCTATATGCTCGTGCACAAAGACTAAGGAAGTTACAGACTAGATATACTATGTAACTACTTAAATGACTATTAAGTTTGCTATATTTAGGGTTTTAACTTAAATTTCGAGATATTTCTCTAAACTAGACTGCCAAGTTTGAAGTCAACAAGAGAAACTGACACAGAGATTAATGTGGCAGAGATGATAACGTCTGAATCTAGCTCAATTACCAAACTTTCATACTGTCATCAAAAGATGTGGGGGCCCTGTTTTCTGGAAAAGAAACAAACATTACTATTCTAAAAACTAAACTAATCCCCGTGTTCCTTAGTTCGCTTTAAGCTGCAGGGCCGACATGATATTTGTTTAACCGTGACTCCCACTAGTGTCGGCCTGATTTCGCGAGCCTCATCAAGTAATAAAAAGCTCCGTGTCAACTCGCTCATATAGACTAGAATTAAACACGAAAACCAGAAAGAAATCTCTTCAAGGTGCACAATTATTAAAAGTTCTGCTCTATTTAATCTTTGGAATGATAAACCAGTCTTCGGTTAGCAATATTGGCAAGTTAGCCGAGCGAGGAGTGGCGGCCATCACAAACGCATCTCCGGAACTAATCTCAATCTGGAATAAGATGCCGCAGCTGTGTGCATACTTTGTACTTTAATATCGGCTCTGTTTCATTTGATCCAGTTGAGATGTTATGGCCTTTGTTAAAAGTTCAGAAGTGAGTAAAAAAAGTGACAAATATTTAACGGTTTGACCTCATTTTCAGACAAGTGTTGACATAATGTTTATCTCTCTAGTTGGAAGAATTTAGTGTGTTGTAATATAAATATGAATTACGTATGATTTATTTTGTATTGTTCGAAATTTATTATGTGTCTCCATGAAGTATTTATTTCTCTTTAAAATTCAAATACGGACTTTGATGGTGATGACCTTGGAGCAGATTTTTACAGATCCAATAATAGTGGGCTGTTGTATATTTGCTAACTAAAATAATATTTGAGGATATTTCACGTAAAAGTTAATTTCATGTAAATTCCTTGCACGATCATAAATTATATTTAGTAGTTGTGTGATAATTCACATTTAATTTATGAATAAAAAACATAACCAATGAAATGTTTATTCCCTGCTACATTTAAAGTGTGCACTTCAGATCTTGGAAACCCGTACAGGCAAAAGCCAAAACTGTTAAGCGTGTTTTCCATCACAGTTTTACAGTTACATCATTTCCTGATTGAAAAGCACAAGAAAAATACAATTTTTTTGTGTAAGTGTAAGGCTGTCATCGTCTCAGACGACTAACGACAGCGACAGCGGACGGAAAAGGCATTCCGACCCCGTGGGAGCGGGGTCGATCAGCCGTGGCATCTGCTGGGGGCACGAGTGTCGAGCTCGAAAGCCGAACTGCTCGTCGGGGATCAGCTTATTTTCATAAGCGAAGTCTCTGAGTCTGCTCAAGGGGAGGCGTTTGTAGAGCTTGCCCAGTACGCTGAGTAAGCTGATCGAACGGTAGCTGCTGGGTTTCGCAGCGGGCTTGCCTGGTTTTTGGATGCCGATAACATCGGCTTCCTTCAGTTTTCTATGGCGGCATTGAAGATGCCCACCAGAATTATCAAGAGATGTATCGGGAGTAGCTTGGGCAGCCCGTTGGGGATACCGTCGGCTCCGGGAGATTTCCGGGGCTTGAGGTCTTTGATAAGGTCCTGTACCTCTTTTACCGTGACAAGTTCGAGTGAGTCTTCCGCGGGGAGGGAGGATCTACGTTCAACCTCGGCGTCCACCTCACGCAGGTGGGCCGGGTCGACGTGCGCGGTGTTGGGGGAGCATTGCTCCCTGAGGCTCTCGGCGAGACACTCAGCCTTTTCGTCATCGTCAAACGCGACAGTGTTGTCGGGTCTTTCGAGAGGCGGCATGGTCAAGAGGGACTCCGCTCTCAGCGACCTCGCCAAACTCCAGTATGCCTGGTGCCTTGGCGAGATCTCCGAGAGCAGGCCCTCCCAGCGTTGGTTCCTGAGTTCCTGAATCCGGGCTTTCACTTCTCGGTGAAGTGAACGAAAGCGACTCGGTTTTCTTCTGATGGGAAGCTGTCGTAGGCTCGGGCGGCGGCTCTCTTCCTCCTCAGCAGCTCCCTCGCGTCCCTCGGGAGTGCCGATCGGCCGTCCCCGCAGGGGACTTGCCGAGTGGACTCCCGAACGACGGTTTGGAGGTGGCCGGTGAGGGCTTCGATCGTCCCTTCTGTCTCCTGAAAACAAGTCTGAAATTTGATTTTACAGGAGTGCTTGCTGTATTACGAAGAGGCGCCGCGCCCACGACGCCCTCATCGGGATCGACCTCTCTTTCCCAGCCTTTGTTCTGTTTGGAAAGTGGTGGATTACTGTCGTAGTATTTGGACACACTCCAACGCCAGCAGCAGCAGTTCAGCATACCCACCTAAATCTTGGAACGGCACAGAAGAGCGTCGGCACTCGTCAACCCCAAAGAAAATTTGCACATAAATATGTTTTCGTTTGAGAGTTGCGTATAACACCAGCAAATGAAACAGTGTCGAGTTGTAGCAAAACTTTATTAAAATTATGAAAAACTCTACGAGTGCAGTTTTCTCATTATTAACTTTTTACGAGGTTTGAGAGTTAACTCGTTTTTTAAACTTTGTTGTTCATTTTATTACTTTGTTTCTCTTTAAAAAAATTTAAATGAATGTGTATAAAAATACACAGTGCCAATTGACACGCATATTTCATGGTTAATAATCGAAATTCAATTTAACAGTAATGGATTAGTAAAAACACTTAATAAAAGCTTGATACAAAATAACTTCTAGGTTATTATTATAAAATATTTAATTTCTATCCTACTTTTAGGACAATATGGTTAGTTTAGTTGATCGGACGTTATTCAGTCCAGTCCGTGGGTTCAATCCACACGAAGCACAACATTTTTATATGATGCAGATAGCATGTTCCCTTCTGTCCGTGAATTTTATGTTTGTGTAATTCACAAACATAAAATTGACGTAAAGCTTACAATAGTAATATTAATAAATAAAGCTTGACAATACAGATTTTCATAGCTATAAATGTTTTATTATAAAATTTTCTAAAACTCACTAACTAAATATTTAAAGTTTATAGAGTTTTATTGATCATAAAAAACATAATTCACTTATCATGAGCTTAATGTGGCAGAGATGATAACGTCTGAATCTAGCTCAATTACCAAACTTTCATACTGTCATCAAAAGATAACTTTTGATGACAGTATGAAATTATTTATATCTTTCTTATATATAAAATTCTCGTGTCACAATGTTCGTTCCCGTACTCCTCCGAAACGGCTTGACCGATTCTCATGAAATTTTGTGAGCATATTGAGTAGGTCTGAGAATCGGCCAACATCTATTTTTCATACCCCTTAGTGATAAGGTCACTATTCCACGCGGACGGAGTCGCGGGCACAGCTAGTATTATATAATTTAGTAAAATTGTAGCGACCGAACAGAACTTGAATGATATCTACATACTAAAAAGATGATTTTGTAAATTAAATTTGAAAATTGCCAATGAAACACAATTTTTTATATTACTTGGAAAATTATTATAAATTTAAGTTTGGCAATTTATTAAGTGATTTATCTAGTTATTTAATAAAAAATATCTAATATTTAAGTATCTAAGTAAATTATGATTACATAGTGGGTTGTGTTGATCTACAAATATTTGTCTCCAAATTTAAGAAAGCTCTATCATGTTAGTGTTGAACATCTAAAATATCTCGAGAAGAAAGGATAGGATAATAATTTTGGATTCTAAGTCTTGTTAAACTATTCAATTTAAAAAAATTTATTGTAAATTTAAGTATTAATAATAATTCTTTCTTGTTATAAAATGTCACATGTTATCCGTATGGGACGGTCCGGTGCAATATGTGTTCAGCGTTAACAGCTTTAATTGTTCCGAGACAGGACACGTATCCTAGCAGATTAATTCCTGGAAATAGTTATTGTTTGCGATTGGAGGAAAATGTACTTTATTTCAAGGAGATTTAGCTCGGAATATTTTAACCCTATAAAATTATGAAACATTCTAAGGAGCTTATAGTAAATAGCTTAGATACCATGCTCATTAATGTATTTTACAATATTTATTGAGGAGTAAAAAGGAAATAGTATCAATTTAAAAAAATCTATTTCATAATTTATACTTATAATACTACTAATATACTACTAATATTTGCTGTGCCGGTTATTGTTCACGCGTCTGGTGACATCGATTGTGACGTTAAGGCACGCATAGCTGCCGTGTGGACCAGATGGAGTGAGGTGACTGGTGACATTTGTGACCCCAAGATGCCGGCTAAGTTGAAGGGACAGGTTCATATGACCATCATCAGGCCAACACAAGCAGGAACTGCGTGTCATGGAGATGAATATGCTACGATGAATGTGTGGAGTAACATGGAGAGACCGTATTAAGAAATACTGCATCGTCGGCAGCCATCATGTCCGGGACATTGCGGACAAACTCTAAGAGAATCGCCTTCAGTGGTATGGCCAAGTTTTGCAGCAGCCGGCTACTTATGTGGGAACCAAATGTCTAGCCATGCCTCCTCCGTCGGGTCTTGGCAGGAGGGGTAGACCCAAAAAGTGTTGAATTGACGTCTTTAAGGGTGATATGCATGAAATGGACTCACTACCAGGGATACGGAAGACTGTGTGAAGTGGAGAAGGAAAAATGCAGACGCCGGACACCAAAGCGAAAGTTTGGGCTGTAACCGGGATTCAACGCTAAAATGATGATGATGGTTAGGAGTGTGGGGAGGATAGTTCTGCGTGTCCCCCTTAATCCCGATTTGACACAGGAAAGTGCTGGGGGTTTCAAAATACTTATCCTACGGCGCACACCATTTCTATGGTTCTCCCCGGACATAAGTGGCAGGCCATTTGACCCAAGCACTAGGCGACAGAACAGCGGATTTTAGTGAAGGTTAGGAGTTGTGTCAGGTATGATCCCATGCTCCGGAAAGGGAGCAGAGTGCGCTGGGCTTCTTCTCAGTGCCACTTCGAACAGCGCCAATTATCTTCGAAGATTGGTGAGTAACTTCACTTTAAGTAGTAATATATCGTTCTATAAATTAATAAATTTAAGTTAATATAAAGTTAATATATTTCTATATAGTATATAGAAAAAGTTACTTGGGTCTTCATTGCACTCTTCTCCCTGCTACGACGTAGTAGAAGTCAAAGCAGGAGAACTGGGTGAAATGTCCTACACAAGCTGGCTGGTGCCACTGAAATTTGAAAGTCGCAAGAAGAAATATCAATGTGATTTGATATTAGTTAAAAAATTAGAAATTTGTATCTCGCACAGTTATAATTATCACAATTATCTGTCAAATATCAAATCCGTCAAAATTATTAAAATTCTAGCGGAAATTTATTTATTATGATATAAAATTTACAAAAGAAAAAGAACTAAAATCTAAATAAAAATGGCGTGCTTTTAGCCTGAAGACTGCAATTTGCAATATGTCTGATGTTAGTGGCCCCTTGTCCAACAACGTGCTGTGAAGATCCACCTATGTGCTATCCCTGTTTGCCACGATGTCCTTCGCTGAAGGTTATGTATTGTCGTGAAAGATGCCGCGAGTTTCAAGGCCTCTAACTTGCCAAGTGGAAGATTGCTGTAAGCCACCACCAAAATATATGAAGATAGACGCATTGTGCGCAAGCTGCCGTGTCTACAAGTGCAACATGATGCAGGACCGAGAGCATTCGAAGACGCTCGGCACTGCGAATTTTCTATTTAGAAGCCCTCGTGACGTAGTTGTCGAATATGAATTGTGCACGCACCCCGTAAGAGTCCAAACCGATACTCGTATGTTATTTACTCAAGAAGAAACCAGTAAAAGTTTCAACGCTTGAGGATATGTTAGATGACTGACAACGAAATTTCGTGTCCTACTTTCAATGTGAAATTTTTTTTTTTTCTTTTTTAACTTTTCTGCGTCATGGCAATCTGTTTTAATAAACAATAAGCCTTGCGTTTGTCCGATTTAGATATCTGAGGTGATTTCAGTCTCAGTGAGCCTTCACTAAATGGTGGGGGCTTTCACTTTGTCTGTTTAAATCTACCGAACAACGTAGGCAGACTATGCCTTTTCAATCGTTTGTGCTGAAGCGATCCGTGTCCACTTAGTTCAATAGCTAACTTATTCTTATGTCCAGATAGTCTCTGCTGATATTTAATGCTATAATTTGTTATCTCTTCCTTGATAGTGTTTATTTTTAGGTCGTTGTATATCAGTTTGTTACTTATGTATTGTGGAATGTTGAAGATTGTTCGCAGTGTTTTGGTTTGGAATCTCTCGAGTATTTCTATGTTAAATGAGAAAAATAATTTAAATGAAAAATTTGACAGATTTTTCCCCAAAAAGGGGTTAACGTCAGGCAGGGGGCCGGTTGTAAAAAACTAAACCACAACTATTACAGCATGTAATATGTTGTTCCGACCCCATATAATGTGGGATAAGGGCAGAAGGAAGAAGATCAGAACAATTAAATTTAATTACATTTAAAACTCACTTAATAAACAAAATAATACAGCTAAAAGAGGTGAAATGCGCGACGAAATTAAAGCCCGATTCCAACGAGAGTGTTTGCGAATGTGCACATTGCACAATGAGCTGGGTGGGGCACAATAGGAAAACTTCTGTAGGACCCTCAATGCGCTCGATTTGTTATAGGGTTGGCATTAATTCTAGTTGGTATGCATTCATAAATAAAATAAACGCGAACAAATCTATTACTACATACATACATACATACAAATAAATAAAATTGGAGGGTCTATTTGTAATATTAAAATAACCGCTTTTTACTAAGTGCATTCGGACGTATACACGCTACATATACCAAAACAACATTTTTTACAATTTTTGTCTGTCTGTCTGTTTGTTCCGGCTAATCTCTGAAACGGATGCACCGATTTTGACGGAGCTTTCACTGGCAGATAGCTAATGTATCAAGGAGTAACATAGGCTATTTTTATTTTAGAAAAATAAAATAGTTTTTGTTAAAAATGATAAGTTTCGGAAATTGTATTGTCCAATTTAAGTTGACCTCAGATTTATATCATCAATCATATAAAATAGGGTTCAGCTTAGACTGGATTTCTAGGTTCGAACGCAGTTTGTATATTTCATTTATTTATATTTTAGGATTTATAGGGTTTGTAATCCAAAATAAAGCATAAGATATATCCAAAAAATGCTGCCCAAAGTCACTATTCCACGCGAACAGACTCGTGGGCATAGCTAGTAAATAATATAATCATAACTAAGTTGCATAGCACTTGTGTTATGGGTACTAGACAACTGATATACTACATATACAGGTATATACTTTATTTTTGTAAATGAATACATACTATACATAAACACCCAGACGCTAGACGGGAATCGAACCTATGCCCCCGCAAGCGTACCGACTTGCGGCAGCCGTTACGCCAGGAAGTTTTCTAATGGTAGGAGTGTCGCCTTCGTTGGTATGGTTACGTTTTACGACAACCGGCTACTTACGCGGGGAACAAGTGTCAGGCCATGCTCGTCGGGCATGTCGGGCGGGTCCGTCGGACCCCGTCAGTAAGGTTAGGCTCAAAAACGGCTAGCTTCACGACGTAAAGGGCGATATGAAGACCATGCGAAGTGGAGAAGGAAAAGTCGGAAAGCGGACCCCGGGCACCAAAGCGGCAGTTTGGGTTGCAATCGGGATTTAAAGCATAGGTGATGATTCAATGATTCATACATAAAAGCTAATATTCAAATTACCTTTACGTATATTATACAAAGTCCCAAAATAAAAAAGAAGCTTCTGAATGTAAGGAATATACTGGTTTTGATCTAAGATATTAAGGAAATGATTTAGATATCGTAAGAGTAAATGGAGAAAAGGAAGCATTCTCTGCACTTCAATAAACTACGACCCAACGTTGGATAAAATTATTAATTGCTAACTTATTTTTTCCGAAGTCTTCGAAGCGAAACAGATTAGCATTGAGCGGTAGCAGTATTGATTTTTTACAAAAAAAGGGGAAAATGCACGAATGGGATGAGAAGAATGATACTAATTAGACAACTACAATGTTCCAACACATGCTGAGTTTTTTTTTGAAATTTCATGTAGGTATGTTATGTATACCAATCTTTATTTGGTATATAATAATTTTATGAACCAGTGGTGGATGATTAAAAAAAAAATGGCAGACAGACTGACAGCCCCCGCACGCGACGATGAGCGAACGAAAAAGTCTCCCTGGCACCTACTTGCAGCGATTTATATAGAAGCGGTCGGCCTGTCCCTCACTCCGGAAGCGACTCTCATTGGTCGCTTATATTCTCATTGGTTGTCCAAACATTAGATTCTCATTGTTAGTTTATATAGTACTCCGGAAGTGATTCTCTTTGGTTGCTTCAAATATTAGTCAGTGTTGCCAATAAGATAATTTTGAGTTCGATAATCATAACAATAATATATGAGGTACATGGTTGCCAAGACTCACAGTCTGATACCAACCTAGGATTTGAATCCCAAGATGGTATGCACCGCTTAGGTAGTTTTTCTCGTCTAATGTGGATGTTATAATAAAATGTCCCTATATATGTAGCGTGTTTGTAAACTTGTATTTATTATTTGTTTGTAAACATTCATAGTTGATGATAACTGCTTATTATTACGTGTCTGTCTGGTATTATTCAGCAATAAAAAACGACAATGTGAAGAATAATGCATACCTATATCACCGGCACCTAACCCAAATTCACCTTAGAAAAACATGGGGCATGCTGTCAATTCTCTCCAGGAGAAGGCCCAAAGCCAGGAGAAAAAAATATCGAGGTGATAATGGCAGCCCTGATTTGACACGCTATTGAAGTAGGTGCAGGCTCCTACAGATTAGCGCAGTATCGTTTCGTTTTAGCATACAACTTGCATTTACACAAACACCAACTTTCTGTATTAAATTTTAACTTTTGCTGTATTCCAATTTTGGTGTGTGTATGAAACTTTGTGTAAATAGTATTTATAGAAATGGTGCTTGAAATTTTGTTTTGGATAAAGGACACAAGGAAACTGCTGCATCTATCTACTCATCTATTAATATTGGTTAACTTGTTTTTTTTTATTGCTGTAGGACAGCAGACAGGCCCGCTTAGAATTTAGCAGTTACCGTCACCTACGAGTGTTTGGACCGCCAGTGGCATCACGAACGCTGTTGTCCCATAAGGGTACAGGAACTTGGGTCACTAATGCCCGAACACAACACAAGGTTATTATGGCGGCATGCTTAAGACCAAAGGTGGTCGCCATCCAGACGGGCTTGAGACGGCCGCAGAGGTTAGTATTCTTTCTCCTCCCCAGCACGGATAAAATGTATATACAATATACCAAAACTAAACACAGTATGTAATAAAATTTGTTAAGAAAAAATTACCCTTTTTTATGACGAGGAAATCTGTGCCTGTGGGTTAGTGGGGTTCTTCATATTGGCTTACTGCGAACACGGCACTGACTATAGCAAATGGTAGCCAGTTGTTGTCACCGCGGCATACCTTTGTGGGATCACATATTTGCCTATTACAAAGTGGCCAGCGTTATCTTCCTGAATTTTTTAAATAATAGGAACTAATAAATTATTTTTTTCGATAAGCGTTTAATCGCGGTTGCATCCTTACCTTATACATAAAAGTCTGAGATACAATGCTAGGACTGTAACAGTATTATATTTCTACGAGTAGATACAAACTGCGTAAAAAGATAGACAAAAATAGCAAAACTTCTCCTTAAAAATTGTACAAAATGATATATAGGACTAGTTGACAGATACTAATTTTGCCATTTTTATCTTCTAAGTCAAACTTCTTTAGGTTTTTTATGCACTCGTTATTATTCTATACCTATAATAATCTTTTAAAATATATATTTTTAAACAGTTTAATAAAACCTGAAGTGATGGGTCGACTGAATTAATTTTAATGTTAAAAACGGCTGCTGTAAATTATCCAAAGAAGTTTAATGATGACTTGTAAGAACGAAATAATGAGAATTATTTTATTAGGAGGAACCATTTCAAACAAATAATTGATTTACGTTACGTTCATATTTTCTGAATTCAAATATTCACTAAATTTATTGTAAATTAACCCATAAAACAATTTACAATTGGAATTGTAAATAGTAATTGCCATTATTCATGGAGTCCTTCCGCTGCCTACCGTTGATCCGCCAAATTATCCGCCACTTTCTACTAATGCTTTTTGACTTTGTATAAGTGCTTTAATTATAAGTTCAAGCTTTAAATAACAAGGAAACAATTAATTTGGTATGAAGCGTAAATATTTTGTTTAGTGGAGCACAAAATATGGTGGTACAGAAATATAATTTTATACATCGAACTTTTAATACAATACACTAGTATTTTTATTAGTTTCCTTGATGAATGAACTACAAGTAGTACACTACACATAGCTCAATAGGCGTCAAGGTATTCTATCGTTTCATGTGTCACGGGTATTCTCGGGGCAGTGTGGTTTCACGCGTTACCTGTGTATGTCGCTCAAAAACAGCACGCGATAGGCTTGGCTACTACTGTGGCAACGGCGTCGAGGTTACGGCGATTAACACCCTGCATGGCCTTGCGTCACTCTGTTAGAGTGAAAATACTATGGGCAGATTAAAGTAGCATCCCATGAACTCGGCACTCAAAGCGAACGATGGAACACCAAACCTGTTTAAGTGTGTATACCAGCGACGTGTGTCTCTTAACCTAGAGACGGAGATGCACGGGGATGCACTGTCTTGCTGCAAGTTCCCAAGCGGCAAGACGTGCGTAAATCATTTCCATTAAAAAAATGGTATACTGCATGTGTAAAGGATAAATTAGTAGTTTGTGTGCCAGATATCTAATAACAAAGATATATTTTTGCTTTTCAATGGAAATCAGTCAACAAATAACAATTTAATAGTCAAGTATTGAATGTTGTTATTTGTAAGAAAGTTATAAGTTAAGTATACACTATCGGCACCTGCTGTTGACAGTGGTGCATATTCTAAACTGTTTCGTCGATCAAACCACTGAATATCTCAATAGTTTGAGATCTCAACACCTTTGAGTTGAAACTTATAATAAAGTTTAGTTGCAAATTTTCTGTAGTGACTTTCTCTTGAAGCATTTCACTTGAACTTGAAGTATCGCATTCTGTATCATTCTTAATATTAGAGAGACACAAATATTCACTTATCAAGAAGTAATAAGCACACATCATATAAAAATATTCTCAAAAATAGCCTCAATATAAATATTTCAGTTCTAGCCTCTGAACACTACAAGTACATATTTGTATTCTTTCGAATTTCATTCTTTTGCATAAAAGGACTCTCATAACTCCACTGTATTCTGTGATAAAAGTCCATTATCGAGGAACATAAAGCTATTTCGTAGTTTTAGATATTTAAATGTAAAGTTATTTATTTGTCCGGAAAACTTTCAATGAATTCACAGTAATATGTTTTATGGTTCTTCTATAAGCGCGTAAGGCGCTAAATATGTATACTCGTAATAGAAATTATTTCATACTTTTTATGAATTAACTATTAATTACAACAATATTTTCAAGAATCTGCTTGATATACCAAGCGGTTCCTATACAGAGAACGAGATGCAGGAATCAAAGAGATGGACCTTAACTGACAAAAGTAGAGTCAGCAACTGAGTTGAAAACATTGAATACGTATTTATTATAAAATGTCACTTCAAAAAATGCTTCCTTATTTTTACAAACGTTTCATCCCAGTTGCTGCCGTTCAGTATTAGCGCAACTAGGGCAACATTTAAAAATTTTTTCCAAAGTTTTTAAGTAGAAGAAACAAATTGTTAAATTTGTTTTTAACAGAAGCTATAATATATAACCCATAATGCACTCAGTAAAATTTTTTTTATATAAAACTCCTTCGGTGGATAACATGCGCAATGCAGATTTTTGCTCAATGCAGTAAAAATACAGAAACAGCATAAATTTCGTGGTGAAATTTTCAGTTTCATATAATGAAAACATAAACAATATTTTTGATTCACGTCTTGTTGCGATTCGTTATAGTTTAGTATGATGAACTATACTTTAGATTTATAATAGAATATTTTCTATTGAACACCATTGTAAATTCACCTAAACTACAATTTCAAATACAGTTTACATCATCATTACCATCTTAGCGGTAAATCCCGGTTGTCACCCAAACTTTCGCTTCGGTGTCCGCGGTCCGCTTTCCGCCTTTTACATTTCCACTTCGCACTGTCTTCGGCATCTTTGGTAGTGAGTCTGTGAGAGCTTTATGAGTCCCAACATTATAAAAAATTAAAACTAAAGAAGACAGAAATTACAAAAAACAGATACACGGATAGCTTATACGTCACAATAACACATTACGATCTATGATAAAACTAACGGCGTTTGCGGTTTGTATAGCGGGCGCGCAGCCTTCCGTCTTGGCATTCGGTTAGCGATTGTTGTGGCGGGTGATTTCGAATGAGTTCCGTCAGACAGCAGACGGTGACACCCGCACCTGACGGTACTTTTCCGACCTAATATGATGGTGAGCGGTGTGAACCGATGCGCGCCACAAATCCATTGACTCCCATTATATATAGCATATCACCTTTTACGATGTCAAGCCAGCAATTTTTGGGTCTACCCTTCCTACTGGGGCCCGGCGGAGGTGGAATGCAAGATTCACACATCAAAAAAGTCTAAGCAACATGTACTAATTTAAATTTTAGGATGGTGGATGAGCCGCTGTATGGATGAACTTCCTGAATGCACCTGAGCCTTTCAGTATTTCCGGGCCGACGGTACACTCGCACCCTTATTGTATCAGGCCTAAACCCGAATCGCGACTTATCGGAAAACATAATTTTATCCCATTGTTCCTGGGTCCATATTTTGCGTTCTCTACACCATTCATTTCGACGAGCGCGATTCTCGTGACGTATCGGTGGACACCTAATTGGGCGTTGAGCTCGTAGGCCGTACTCATGCAGTCGATTTCGCACAGTTTGGGGACTTACATCAACACCACTTGAATTTGGTAGCCTCAAACTTATTTCTCGAGCGGTTAACATCGGCTGGCGTCTTGCAGTCGGTTGTATGTACCGGTCTTGCCGAGTGGTTGTACTCCTTTTACGGCCTGGATGCTGTTCAGCGGGTTCCCTTGTATTATTGTAGTGCTGCCAAAGACGACAAATAACACTTCTATGAATGCCAAAATGCCGAGATATCTGAGATTGATTACTCCCCGCTTGCAACATCCCTACAGCTCTTTGCATTTCATTTGCCGTCAAATGACGTCGCTCCATGACGTAAAGAATATCTAACAATTCAATTTTGTCGCTAATTTTATTTAAATGGTTGGTAAAATTATAAAATCAAGACTAAACGTAGCAATAAAAACGCACTTAAATTCAAACAAATTCCCTTTCATTTAATTTTATGAAAAAAAACAAAACATAATCGAAATTCTTTTTTACAACCAGCCAGTATGTTATCAATAATAAAAAAGTTTACATACCTACGCACTTTGAGTGAGTAAAGACTTAGAAATTAATTAGTATAAATGGTAAATTTATAATATCACGCATGTTGCTTAGACTTTTTTGATGTGTATATTTGTTACCCACTTAAGTAGCCGGTTGACGTAAAACGTGGCTATACCAGCGGAGGTAATAATATTCCTGCAATTTGTCTGCAGTGAAGGCTACCCCGAATGTGGGAATTCCTTCCGCGTCACTCCAAACATCCACCGCAGCATATTCATCTCCGTGATACGCAGTTCCTACTTGTGTTGCTCTTACAACTTTAATATAAATATGTTCGAGGTCAAGTAATCAAAGCCCTTGTTAGTTTAGTGTTCAGGTTTTGTTAATCAGGAAACAGCAATTATAAGCAATTATTCCATAACGAGTGAGAAACTCGTAACCTCAGAGAATTAAAATATGATATCAATTACCCCAATATAGGTGGTGTTGAGATTACGTATTTCAGTATAAATACAGTTAAACGTTTCACGCATATAAAAAAATCACTTATCTGTGTCAAAAGCTACAATATTGGCGATATAACTTTAGCTCCTGCGCAACTGATAAAAATAACCTTACTTTTACCGTCGTAAAATTTACGACCAAATATAAAAAGGGGTTTAATATTTAATGTGTTCGCTGATGAAATATGGCTTCCTTTCGCATTCTATTACAATTATATTTTGATAGACAATGTTCTTATTACCGCGCAGGTGGTTGTTTTATAGCTGTCAATTTGCTGGAGACGATTTCAGCAGTGTTGTACGATTTCGGCTCGCGAAATTTTTTCCCGAGGAAAACTGCAACTCATTAGTGCCACGTCAGAGCACCGGGAAGCCGAAGTGGGTTTCCTACAACCACGCATCTGGCTAGCTAAATATGGCCAGGGCGGTCGCGGTGGCATACCCACTAAAACCCCGGTCATCACTTACAACCTTTTGGGGGTGATCGCAGGTTCGACTTTTCATCATTCATTGCTCTGTGACATTCCCATCACGAGTAGAAACCTCTGCCAACTACCTCTAGCGGCTGCTTGGGAGAATTATTTTTTCAGGGCGATCGAAATATTTAACTCTTATAAAAAAAGCGTATGCATGTGTGTGTATTTTGTGTATAATTCGCGAAGTAGTGTGCGTAATGTTTATTTTAATTAATTAAATTAATTTCTAATGGATTTTAGGAAAAAAATAGCTTTCTGGAATTTTCCTTCATATAAACTTTAGCTATGCCAAATTTCATGCTCCTCCATCCGGGAAATTTTCGTAAAAAGGAGTACAAAGTTTTCGCTTTATTTGTTAATATATAGATACAGCACACATGTATGTAAAAGCAAACAAGTGTCGACCTAATTTAGCGGCCGTCACGTGCAAATATAAAAACAAAAGCACTCCATGATATTAGTATGATAGTGATTTCTTTGTGTACAGCAAATGTGGCGTGCCGGCGATATATCACGGAACTCGCTCGGGAAATTATTTAACATGTGGCTACGGAAAGAGAAATAGCCCTTAGACCAAAGCAAATTGAGTTTAACACATTTATGATATGCAAATACGACGTTTATACGACCACCAAGCACTATAATCATCATCATTACCATTTGATTGCAGTTAGTTAGAAGGGATAGATCATTGTCTTTCAATATGTAATGCATATAATGATATATTAAGGTAAACATTTATATTTCGAACGGATGTAACGTGAAATTTTTCACTATTTTTTTGCCCCATTACCAACCTTTCAGGTAGGTGATGCGACAGTATAATTTCGGTTGCCACCTTGAGTTTTATGATTGGATGGGAGTGGTTGCAGGAGCTCTGCGACGGAATGCAATTCTAGCCAAATCCGTTAACGGCTAATTCTAGAAGTAAAAAAAAGGTTTAGAGGATGCAGTTGGCCGCAATATCACTAATTGTGTGTTGTATAGTGATGTTGTTGGACATTGAGAATCGACGAATTAAGAAGTCAAAAAGTATTTACAGCGCGAATGGCAGCGTGGTTATTAAAAGAAACAAAGCATAAAAACTTATATAAACAATAATATGTAATCAAGAATGTAAATAAAATAATAAAAAATGTGGCGAGTGACCTGAGGTGTCACAAGTGAAAACATTCAAACAACAAAAGAACACGATTTTCTTATTGCATGTTATTTACCCCATAAAAATAATTCTACACATTTTAAACATGCATACGAGTAATACCTTATATAATATTTTAATAAAACAATATGTATAAATGTACATAGTTGCAAAAAATGTGCAAATTGAAATTGGATTTACTTAAGTTACCACTTAGACAATAATATATCTCAGATTTAAAAATAAAGCCATCCTTCAAGTGGGTCAAACAAATCATTCGGGGTAATTCGGTTGTCGTGTGAATAAATCAATTTGGCGCCATAAACCGGTGGCCGTAAACGCACCGCCAGGGAACTGCTGTTATTTGCTGATCATTCTGCATTCATTGTCGTTAGGGATTCACATGGTCGCATATATTCTTCGTCGTTATATAAACTCTTTTCCGTTTTCGACGTGTTACAACCCTGTTGTGAAGCTTTTTATCTGACATTAGAGCGGTAGAGAATAAAGATAATCGAATAATTCAAACTCAAAAATTTTAAATTTAAATAAGTCTAAAATCTAGAACTTTTTTTGAAAGTCATAATATCAATTGCAAACAAAGTAAACTTACCACCGCTTCATAACGTGTTTGTCTGTTACAAGGAGAAGAAGCGGCAACAAACTCTCCAGCTACGCGTATATTTTTAATATATATCTTTAAATTTCATATGATTTTTTTAATCTCATAACAATGTACAAGCTCAGAATATATATAAAAAGAAAATAAATTTCTATACAAAGAAAACAAAATAGTCTACAATACAGCTTACGTAAGCTTACAAATAAAAAAATAATGAAGAATACCTGGAGCGTGAAGCTACTCGTATGTAAAAGCAAATCTATTTTCAAAAAATTGATAATCAAATAATAGTCATTCTTTCCTTCCTTCTTCGTCGTGTTCTTCATTCCTGAAGGTCGTGCCCGTCTTGATAAGCCTTTACGGAGACGTTGACGAACTGCTTCCACACCACTCTGTCCTCAGCCTGTTTCAGAGCTGCATTTGAAAGTCATTCTTTAATAAAAATAATTTAATCGAGGAATTGAATTTGGTTATGGACAGGCCAAGAATATCCTTCAGAATTTTAATGGGATGAGAAAACTTTTTGTCCTCATTTCCAAGGTTTTAAAAATAAAATACATTTCCTCAAATATCATCATTATTCTAACAGCCCACAAAGCCTCACAGCCGGACTCGGGCCAAAAGAGAAAGTATACCTGCCACGCTTGTTTAAGACGGATTGGCGGGTCACACATACCGGAGAACATCAGAAGAGAGGTACCTGAGGCAACTTAACTTCCAGTTAAAGTCTTCATTATCCGGACATTATAATAAAACTAGTGGTCGCCTGGGGGTTGAAATTAGACCGTAATTTATTTAACTTTTAAGCCTGAACTTTATTAGGGTTCTTTAGTCAAAGGCTCTATAATCCAAGGTTTCTATAATCCACTGTAAAACTTTATTGTCATGTTTTGCATTGCAAAACCTGTATAGTAAATCCGTATCGTAACCATATATATATATTTGTATACACTCTTCTCACAAATTAGTAAGAGTAAATCAATCCAGATTATACTTACACACCATTTTAATTCAGAAGATGTAGTGATAAAAATTGAGAAAGGTATGCTGAGATGGTTTGGCCATGTTGAGAGAATGAATGAAGAACGATTGACGAAAAAAGTGTATAAGGCGAGTGTGAATGGAAGTGTTGGAAGGGGTAGACCTAGGCGGACGTGTCGAGACCGGATCAGGGACATCTTGAAAAAAAGGCCAGGTCAAGAGTACCCTAAACCGAAGGGCATGTATGAAGGGAATAATGAAAGTGGACGAAGCGAAACAAGTATATAAGGATCGTAGCAAGTGGAAAGAAGTGGTCTCTGCCTACCCCTACGGGAAAGAGGCGTGATTATATGTATGTATGTATGTACCATTTTCATTATGCTTGAGCAAGATTTATTTTACAAATTATAAATATCTATACATATAAAAACAATTCCAAATTATTGTCATATTTCATTCCTTATTATTGTCAATTTTGACATTCAATAAGACCAGAGAGAATATAATTGCTTAAACCTATAGACAATTAATGTTAACTTATTAAATATATACTATTCTTAAGGATCGGAAGGTTATTTAATTTTTAAAAGAAAATACAAAACGATCTAGATAATAATAATTATCAACTTATAATTCTTAATTAAATTAAACGATAAAACACAAAATCACGAAACACGAAAACAGTTGGAGTTCGTAAGACACTTCCGTCGCAGGCGAGCCCCCGAGCAAGAACTTGGCAAGAAGGGTGAGTCGTGGCAGCGAGCCACGCCGCTTACGCAACGGCGTCCCTTCTACTTGCTAAGTCATCGCAGCCAGTCGATGTCCTCGCCCTCTCAGCTGACAAATCCTCTAAGACTATTAATATTTGTATAATATTATTATTTATATATAATTATTATCTCTTAATTGATTATTTAAGTACTTCCTAATGTTTATTATGTATTTATGTATATTATTATAAAATTAACTGCAATGGTCTCTACCAGGCCATAAACTCTTGTAAAAAAAAAAACAGAAGTGTAAGTCGCTTCACGTATTAATATATTATATAGGTATATAGTCTTAAATTTTGGATTACCCGCAAATAGATCGCCTATAGCAAATAAGAGGTAGAAGATGAACGGATAGAGAGTGAATTATGATCTTAAGGCTCGGTAGTCGATGTCTTATCGCGACGGCCCACTTAATTTTTTTTTTTTTTTTTTTGGTGTCGGGGAAAAACCTCTCTTGACGGGTTCCCCCGAGCAGTATCCTATCACAATTCTAGATGGAGTAAGTCTGGAAACGTCATCTTGCAGGTAAATTTTTATAAATATTTTTATTATCGAAAATAAATTGTTTTTAAAATTAAAATAAGGTACGTAATTGGTTTTCAAAAATAGTTTCTAAATGATTTAAATAAAAATTAAGTTTTAACATAAACTGTAAGTAAGGCTTGAACATGAATCATGCTATAAACTTAAAATAAATGTATTTATAACATTAAATATTATTTGGAATTATAGCGCAACCAGTGTTGCTATCATTTAGAATATAATTACTAAAATTAACTATATATTTATTTTACCTTCTAATAATAGCCTCGACTTCTGTAAAAGTAAATTAGAAGATTAGACATAAAGTCAAATACGTATAAAACGGATCGCGACGTCACGTTTATCGTAGCAATCAAGTTTTATCGTGCGTTACGAGTTTACGTCATAAACACAACGAATTTCCATCTTGTATGACGTGACGAAACGTCTTAATGATATATGCATAGCGTGTTATAGTGTGTTCAATATTAAAATAGAGTTTCAGAATTCATGCTCATAACTTAATTTATCACGTTGACACTGTCTAGTCGCAAATGGGTAAAGAGGCTATGAGGTAAGGTCACAATGGTATTACAGTCCTATTTTTGAATTTTTTTTAATGCTGTAGGACAGCAGACAGGCTGACGGCCCGCTTAGAATTTTGCAGTTATCATCGCCTCCATAGGCGCGTTCGTTGTAGGTTGATTTGTCGCCTTGTACGACAAGCCAACCCCGGCCGCAGAGGTTAGTATTCGTTCTCTGCCCCTGCACAGATAAAAAATACCTTTAAGTGTTACTCTTGGGTCACAAATTGTTCCTGAGACCTGTCGCCATTTCATCCATCCTGCATTCACTCTATATGTATTTTCATCTCATTGCCAAATTAGGACCAAATTTTCTGGGCGACCTTATTTTTTGTGCGTAATTGTGTGTAAATCGCGCGAATACAAGCTATTACTGTATCGGCAAACGTTTCGTTCTCCAAATGTGTTTGGTTCAGTGTGAGTGGATTATTCTGGCTCATTTAGTTCGTTGATTGACCTTTTGGGAGCATTGGTTAAGTTCGCTCGCGAAACGTTATTTGTAAATAGGTCAACTGAATCTAATAAAAATTTTATTCAATGCATAATTTATTTGTTATCGTATTATTAGACTTGAATTTTATTTGTTAACATCAGCGACTTATCAAACAAGGATGAGGAATCCATAATAACAAAGTATAGAAAAAATATTATTCGCTCTCTAGCTCCATCCGAAATGTAAAAAATTAGTCCGAGCATGAAATATCCTTTCAGCTTCCCTTTGTGGCCCAGCATTCCGATCCATACCGTATGATAGGACTTATTACGGACTTATAAATTTCACTTTTAAGTCTGATATAAATATATATTAAGTAAGTAATCATACACTATAAAAATGCACCCTTGTAAGTTGCACGAAACATTAATTACAAGGTTTGAGAGGTCAGATTACTGTAACCACTTATAAAATGTTAGTATGTCAAGGTTTTAATCTTCTCTTCTAATTAAATAATGAACGCTATTCAATTATGAAATGAAATAATGTTGTTTTATCGTAGGGTAGTTATATTTAAAAACCATTATTATTATCATAATAATTTTATAGTCTGTTTAGCTTCAATTTACGTCTTTTTTATTGCTGAAGAACAGCAGACACAGACTAGGAGCACCGTGAACACGATGCTGTCTTAGGAGTACAGAAACCTGGGTCACTAATGCCGGAACACAGCACAAGGTTATTATGGTGGCATCGTTATAGACCAAGGGTGGTTGTCATCGAGACGGGTTTAGGGCCCTCCACGTAGCCTAGGGAGCTAAACCCGTCTCGATGGCAATTGTTTTGTCACCATTTACGACAGGCTGACCTCGGCTGTCGGTTAGTACTCTTCGCCCCTACAGGAGTCTTCAATATAATCTGTTCACTTACAATACCCATGACCTCGTTTTAGACATAATCCAAATAAAAACTGGGAAGAATAGGTATATAAACTTATATCCCGATAAAGTTCAAGCAAAGTGTTTATAAATTTAATAATATATCCACAGGTTCACAAAACCATAATTCTCGTAGATATACGATTGTGGTAATTCAGAAATGTGCGCACATAATACAATTAATATTCTTGCGGGAAGCATTTGTTAGAGCGCTGCGGTGACTAAATGAACCAGCACAGGAAAATGTGCTCAGCAGTGGTATGCCCATGGGCAATTAATGGTAACCACTTTTATATTGTTCTCTATAAATTGGAAGGCAATATCATTGAATTTAAAACTAATAAACCTCAATGATGGTTTGATTCCCACGATGGCATTTTCTCTTACTTATTTTTACATTAATTGTCACGTCAAAGAAAATGTTGTAAGACTATTATCACTCACCTCTACCCGCTTGGGACCAGACTGGCTAGTATATTTTTCATTCAACAGTGGGGTATGTGTAGAGAATACAATCCCGAGTATGTTTTTCAATCCCGGGATTACGGGATTCTTGATGCGTAATCCCGGGAGCCCGGGGCTAACCCGGGATTAGACTATGTGGTTTCTAATTGGGCTCAAATTTAAAAAAAACAAGTAATTTCTAGAAAAATGATTTTAATTTTATTCCACGAGTCCACGACACAAATCACAATATAGTAAGAAAATAAAAAATGCAAAACAAAGACACTATATTTTGTAAGTAAGAAATAACGAGACAAAAAATTTATTTAGAATTTCGAAAATACAGTTGTAGAAATATCAATGCATCCAAGGTTTGACTTCCAAGCCTGCTGGGAAATCCCTTCTAAGTTCTACGACAAACATATTATTAGAGCTGTACCTGTGTAGTACGTATCGTACGCATATCAAAGGTTTGTTTTTTTGTCGAAAACTAATAAATGCAATTAATATTGCCTTGGCAAGGTCATTGTCAACTCGCAACGGACAACGGAATGCAAACTAGGCCTGTTTGTGGCAAACCCGAAAATCCCGAGATTAGCCAAGTACAGTCCCGGGATTTTCGGGGTCAAAAAACCGGCGGGATCCCGGGATCCCGGGATTCGGGCTTGTATTCTCTAGGTATGTGACCTGTTTTTACGGAGATCACGTTTGGTTTAGTTGTGTCCCATTTTGTCAGGATATTCAGCGCAATATGTGGCTGGGTCGGAGCTGGATGGGAAAGGCACGACTGAAATGTGTGTAAATTTGGTGCGACCTACTTTCCAGCAGTCGCACTCGTAGGAACCTAATGCTAGTACATAATATTAGGTTATTATGGCGGCATACTTATAGACCCAGTGTGGTTGCCATCTAGACGGGCTTGGAGCCCTACCACGTAGCCCATGTTGTTTTGGCGCCTTTTATGATAGGCCGAGCTTGGCCGCAAGGGCTAGTATTCTTACTGCGTCCCTGCACTGGAGAAAAATTGAGATTAGTATGATGTTTACAAAATTTAATATATGGTAATAAAATATTTTTAGATGCCTCTATGTTTTGTTTTTATTGTCATTTGTATTTAAAAATAAAGTCGCTAAACAAAACAAAATATTTTTGAAATATGTGTGATGTGTTTTTATTTTTACTGTTAGCCGTAAAACGTTGAAAGTTGAAAATAGCAGGTAAACGCCTGTCAAGGTTTGCATTGTGGCTTTTGACGTTTGAATATCCGTACATAGACTTTAAACCGTCACAGTATATTTTTTGGTCAAGCAATTTTTAAAATGGTTATTTCTGTATCAAAAACTTGATAATAACTGGTGTGGAGTGCCGTGTACCGTCAACGGGTAGCCAAATAAATGAAACAAGGATTCTTGATGACTATTATATGAATCAAATTTTTTATAAAACTGAATACCAAAGGCCGAGTGTATTTTCTCAATTTCTATCTGTCATCCTCTTTGAAAACTATTTGGCAGATAATAACAAGAAAATATAACATTTTTTATTGCGTGTGGCGTAGCACTATCGAATCAACAACAGACCAAAAAGGTTGTGACAGCTATGACCACAATTATCAATGAGGATGACAGATAGAAATTGAGAAAATAAACCTGTCGCATTTCTTCTTTCTACTTTCTTTCGGAAGACGATGGTGTATTCTACTAAATTATTGTCATACGGACAATAATAAAGTAATGTAATTTAAGTTGATAATTTACTTATTTATTTATTAATTAGTAATTATAATCCTGTTGTTCTACTAAATTAAAAATGTCTGACGAATTCAATAGCAGAAAATAGATAATAGTAAAAATGTAAGTACAAAAATAAACTTAGTCTAGACAGAGAGCACCTGCACAATTTACGGACTGCATTTAATACCTGTCAAATTTCACATAGTGATAATAAACCATATGAGCTGTAGATCATTCACCTTGCTTCTACAATTTTTACTCATATTCATTCTAACTCTACAATTAAATAACACAAAGCATCGTATATAAAATATTATTGAAATTTATATTTTTGTTATTTAATAACGTTTATTAAAATATTCACAAGTTGTGTAGCGTTTGTGTTATGGGTACTAGACAACTGATATACTACATATATATACTTTTGTTTTGTAAATGAATACACATTACACATAAACACCCAGACACTGGACGGGATTCGAATCCGTGACCTCCACAAGCGTACCTACGCGCGTTACGCCAGGAGGTCGTCAAACGTTTTTAAATATATAACATATTATATAAAGATTGTATAGCTTTTATAAATGTAACTTACGTTTATACAAACACAAAAATACTGAAAATATCGAACTACGGTTCATAGAAACCATATCATTAACATAACCTTTTATGACGTGGCGGAGGGTATAATCCAAGTTATCTCAATAACTTGCAGAACGAGGCTTGAATTATTACTTTATATATAATTACGAATTCTTAAATGTAATGTTTCTAATTATGTCTAACTAACAGATGGAGGAGATCTTTCATAGCTGTGTATGCTAACAAGGATGTAATCGAGTGTTAATACCGAGTATAGCATGATTGGTGTGTCGGTGGGTTTCATTTAACGGCGAGTGCGTTCGGCGCACTCGGCTGATGCAATTTGCAATCCCATCTATATGATAATATTCCAATATTACACTTTAATAACATATTTCGACAAATTACGTGCAAAATCATAATTTAACATATAAAGTTATGATAAACTAGCTGTGCCCGCCAGTCTGTCCGCGTGGAATAGCGACTTTAGGCAGAATTGTTTTGGATATATCTTATGGTTTATTTTGGATTACAAACCCTATAAACCCTAAAATATAAATGAAATATGCAAACAGTCAGTATTATCGAATAAAAACGCCATGCGCCTCCGGAATACGTACGTTCGAACCTACAAAGTTCAGCCTAAGCTGAACCCTACTTTAAAACTTTACTTTACTAAAAACGATTTTTTTTCTAAAATAAAAATAGCCTAAGTTGCTCCTTGATACATCAGCTATCTGCCAGTGAAAGTCCTGTTAAAATCGTTGCAGCCATTTCAGAGATTAGCCGGAACAAACAGACATACAGACAGACAAAAATTGTAAAAATGTTGTTTTGGCATATGTACCGTGTATACGTCCGAATGCACTTAGTAAAAAGCGGTTATTTTAATATTACGAACAGACCCTCCAATTTTATTTGTTTGTATAGATAACATAGAATAGTGAAAATAGAGTTCGTAGAATGAGAAAGGCACCGAACTTATTACATTAGCTAGAGGTCGCGGGTTCCGATCCTGATTAATATTGCTTTCATAAATTAACACAAACGTGAAATTTGAACTTATTTTGATGTATTAATATGAATATAAGTCGTGCTGGATCATGGTGTGTTGGTTGAATTAAAGCCGAAATAAAAAGGCTTAAATTCGACAACTGTGGGATGCCCCAGTCAGGTAACCTTCCTAACCTGAACACAAAATATATCTGCATACACTGAATGTAATTTCATTATGTATCTCGCCATTGAAAAATATGGCGAGTATAATATCTATTTCTTCTAGTGCGACGTGCAAGAGCAACAATAAGTGATATCTATACAAATAAATAAAATTGGATGGTCTGTTTGTAATATTAAAATAACCGCTTTTTACTAAGTGCATTCGGACGTATACACGGTACATATACCAAAACAACAATTTTTACAATTTTTGTCTGTCTGTTCCGGATAATCTCTGTAATGGCTGCACCGATTTTGACGGGACTTTCACTGGCAGATAGCTGATGTAACAAGGAGTAACTTAGGCTACTTTTATTTTAGAAAAAAAATTGTTTTTTGTTAAAAATGATAAGTTTCGGAAATTGTATATTCCAATTTAAGTTGACCTCAGATTTATATCATCAATCATATGAACTAAGGTTCAAATTAGGCTGGAGTATGTAAATTCAAATGCACGTATTCCGGAGGCGCATGGCGTGGTTGCATTCGATAACACTGACTGTTTGCATATTTCATTTATTTATATTTTAAGGTTTATAGCGTTTGTAATCCAAAATAAACCATAAGATATATCCACAAAAAATGCTGCCCAAAGTCACTATTCCACGCGGACGGAGTCGCGGACAAAGCTAGTTCATAATAAGAAAAATATAGTATTTTTTTAAAATCAAGTAACACCAAAATATCATAGTACATTAATATGTAAAGATAGTCTCTCAAATCTATACGAGTGTCCTCTATTTACACCTACATTTAAATATACATCCAATCCATTCAAAAAGCATCCGACGCATATTCATATGTTCATTAACTTGGCAGCTTTGAGATAGGGTCACATTGAGTTTAAAGGTTAAGAGGTTAATAGATGAATTTTAATAAATTTAGTGTCAAACTTTACAACTATATTTTAGACATTTATTTAAGATGAAAACACAAAACTTGCTTACAGTGAATAAAATTATCTCTTAATTTTTTTAAATTTATACGTTCTTTGACAGGTCAACCTTTTCGAAAGGTAATTTTGAAAAATATGATTACACTCAGTAATCTGCATGGAGGGTAATTTAAAAAAAACCACTATACTCATTCATCCCCGCAACGCTCTCATATCCCCGTGGTCTCCCTAAAGACATGACATAATAGTATTCACAGTTTTGTGCTGTTATTAATAACACCCGAATCCGAGAAATCTGTCGATCTGTAACGTTGCAACCGCTGATCCAATTTCGATGAATTTCGGGATAGAGATAGTTTTGATCTCGGGGAAGGACATCGGCTACTTTTTTATTTATATGGCAGAACAACGTTTGCCGGGTCAGCTAGTAATTACATAAAGGCAATTCACGTACGAGTATCTTCTTCTTCTTCTATACAAATAAATAAAATTGGAGGGTCTGTTTGTATTATTAAAATAACCGCTTTTTACTAAGTGCATTCGGACGTATACACGGTACATATACCAAAACAACATTTTTTACCATTTTTGTATGTCTGTCTGTCTATCTGTCTGTCTGTTTGTTCCGGCTAATTTCTGAAATGGCTAGACAGATTTTGACGGGACTTTCAATGGCAGATAGCTGATGTATCAAGGAGTAACTTGGGCTACTTTTATTTTAGATAAATAAAATAGCTGTTGTTAAAAATGATATCTTTCAGAAATTTTATATTCCAATTTAAGTTAACCTCAGATTTATATCATCAATCATATGAAATAGGGTTCAGCTTAGGCTGGACATTGTAGGTTGAATTTCCAATTTATGTTAACCTCAGATTTATGTCATCAGTCATATGAAATAGGGTTTAGCTTAGGCTGGACTTTGTAGGTTCGAACGTACGTATTCTGGAGGCGCATGGCGTAACAGTTGCATTCGATAATACTGACTGCATATTTAATATGGCTGATATTATGTGTTTCAAATAAGAATAGGATCGACTTTGCGCCATGTTGTGACGTCATAGCTGTCAATTCGAATCAGTTGGGTAGGGTCAGCAAAACAAGATATTTTTTTAATTTAATTTATTTACGAATCATGAACGAATAATTTTTAATTAGAATTGAGCTCTTTACTTTCGCTCATCTCTGCATCACTGACTGAGTGGTCACTGTCGTCATTACCATCACCATCATTGTTGAATTCCCCTATAAAATAAAACATGCATTAATATTTATTCCACCAACTGTTGTTTAAAATAAAAATAAAATTAGGTAAATCAGAATCTAGCTGTTCAATTGCACTCATATCTGCATCACTGTCTTGTTAACGCCGTTTGGCTATAATTGGTCTAGATGACAATGCTGTATCCTATCTCTTTTCCTCTTACCTATATATCCACTCCCCGTCCTTGTCAAATAAAGTGCGACTGATTTAAAAATGATTATAATGTCTATGGCCGTACGGTGATTATTGGTTCCGTCTTATTTGCGATAAATTGAATAATTTATTGATAATCGAGTATAAAAAGGAGGAGTTTATTCAGCGTAATTTTACGGACATAGAACAACAGTTCAGAAACCATAATTGGCGGCCAAAAACAAAGATGTCGATGACCTCAATGCGTCCATTCAGAATTTTCTTCCAGGAGAGTTGTTTTCTTACAAATCAGCTGACACGGTTACAAACCAGGACGACGTAGTCAACTATCTCATAGAGTTTATAATATATATAAAGGACTAATATATAAAGAAGTAAAAAATTCCGGGAGTTGAGACATTTACATTTTGTCCTTTTTAAAGAATTTTTTTGAAATATTAATAGATTTTCAGTTTTTAACAAAAAACGGAATGCCATTTTTGGCATCTTAGTTCGACGTAATTTCTAATGAAATGTGCTGTCGCTCATATTTTTAGGAGCTTTATAAATATTATTTATCCTCAACACCATGCTATGAAGTTTTCTCTCACCTGGTTCAGATAACTGACTTCTAAAAGATAATATGTTTATCCCGGCTACCGATATCAATTAAATATTCTTAAAAATTAATTAATTAAAACATTATCCTTCGATAATCAATTCATTTAATTAAAATCGTTATTTTCAGAGTTGAGAGCTTTTTTATTATAAAATATGTTTACAAGCATAAACTAGCGAAATATACAATATAGACATGATTATAGAAAAAAAGATTAAAATTTTTATTCGTAGCCTGTTCCGGCCGGCATGTCTCAATAATTTGCCAAAGAAGCCATTAACACCTATTATTCTAAAAAACTAAAACAATATTTTTGAAAACCTTTAAGCTGTAAATGTTTCTTCAATTAATTGTCGCTAATTTATTTACAGTCATTCAAAGTACTTTTTTTACAATAATATATCGGTTTCAGAATCGACCAATGACTACATAATATTATTCTACTACTACATTTACTTTTTACATGAAAAATTAAATGTAGACTAAAACAATGTAGCCACTAAAACAATCACTTAAAATGTTATTCGAGCTCATATAACTCTATATCTGTTCAGATGTAAATTTTATTACTTTTAAGGTAATATTACTTATCAATGCAACTTTAATAGGTTTTACATTTAAGATAAATGAAAAGCAATCGAGACGAGTTTGTTAAAGTCTTAAATATTTAGATTTATACAACAGTTTTAACTTTATCTTTTGTGAATTCAAAATGAGGGATATGTCTGCAATTTTATAGTTGGTCTTTGTTTTATTGCTTCATTAAATTAGCATGTTTAGATATTTCTTATAGAACAATTTAAAAGAACTTTCAAATTTTTGACGATTCGTTTGTTTATTACTTATACTATAATAATTAAAGTGTTTATTAAATTAAAATAAATCTCATGTTTGGATTTGAAATTAAGTAATCAAGTTACGAATATTTGGTATAAGTAAATATAACAATATATTTTCATGATTCAATTCAATGCATTTAAATTCAAAATTGCCATATTATAGTTAATAGAAATATATATCTTGTTTCTGGTTTTTAAAAGTATTATATTGATGTTCTATGTGAAGGTTTCGTTGGAATTGAATTTTATATTAGCGTAGTTTGCGTAGCGGTATGCTACGCTAAACTATAGCGTAGCATACCGCTACGCCCTAACGAAGTCTGCGTAGGAATAATTCCTGGGTTAGGAGTATATTTTAAATCATTCAACGATCATTATTATTCACAACTTCGCCAAAAAAAACGTTCTTTCATCAACTTTTTCTTCTAGTTGAATACAATATTTCTCTCAGTGAATATAATATATTCAATATTATACAATTTAGAGTCGGGGTGTTTGTGTATAATAATTATTTATTTTGAAAAGTATATAAAAAGTATATCAATTTTCTAGCACTTACAATTCAAGCACTTTGTCCGAGGTAGTGAATTTTGGCTAAATCTAACTAATGAATAGTACCAGAAGCCGAAATATACTATACTAACAAAAAAATTATAGTTTAATTTTAAGAGCATGAAATATACGTACATACATTTGTGGACCTAGTGTGCCCCTTCATCTGCAATCACCAAAACAAGTGCACTAGCTAGTCGTATTTGAAGTTCTATTTCTGTTGATAAAGGACATTTCTAAAAAATCCTTATATGCGAATTACTGTAGCATCAACCCTGACCTTCCAAATACAAGCAAGTTGCGCGTGATGAATACATACCAACTTGTTTATTTTGTAAAGCCTACTTCGTGGCCTAAGGCGGGATTTGAAATTAACGCAAATCGCATTTATGTATGTTTACTTGTACCACGAGAGAAGTCTCTTAAAATATATGTTATCTTTTATTATTGCTGTAGGCCAGCAGACAGGTTGACGGCCCACTTAGAATTTAGCAGTTACCGTCGCTTATGGGTGTTTGCAACGCCAGTGGCATCGTGACAGCGCTGCTGTCCCATAAGTTATCTTGATATAAGTGAAGATAAACGAGTTGGATATGAAATTGCTCTAAGAGAGCATAGTATCATTTCATGTTACCATAAAAATATACTTAAAACTTAAGGTACATGTACTATATATAATTAAAGTAAAAAAGAACCGTAAAAATGACTGCTGGGGCAGAAAAAATTGTAAAAGCGGAAAAAATAACCGGCAAAAAACTTAGGATAAATAAAATTCGAGCCACACTAGTTAAAACAGGCCACTCCACAAAAAATGAAAGTATAGGATAAAGAAATAAATTCAATTATACACTATTAAATGATAAAAAAATATTTCTGACTAGTCTATTTGGCACTATTCTAAAGATACGAATACTAAAACTTGTAAGAAACAATGTCGATAAACTGTTGGCACAAAATTGCCTCAGGACAAGACATATTCATGTCTATTATTATGCAGATGAGAATTTGTGTTTGAATAGTTATGAGGCATGTGTGCGGTGTGGCAGCTAAAAGTTAATCGTTGCCCAAAACTCAATTTAATGTTATTTGATATTTCGTCAAATTAATTGAATGTTTTTACTTAAGAAAACTATAAATATTAATAAATATGTGAACTTAAAATTGATATTTGCGGTCAATTATTATACTAAAGCAATTGTTATGTGTGTTGTACCAATTATACGACTATATAACAAAATTAACTTGAATACTTAGAAAAATACAGAATATTTTATATAAAAAATCACACATCTAATGATGTACAAAATTTTCTAAATAATGATAATTTAATGTAATTTTATTTTATTTTGAAATTAACAACAGTATAAAAATAATATTTTCACACCCTTGATTATATCACGAGGACACCACTTTTGTGCAACATCGAACATGCTCCGTGTTTATGCAAATAAAGAATATTTTAATTCGAATATGCCCTTCAAGTATTATAATTTTAAAAATATCTTGACTTTAACTCGGTTGTATTAGAAGTAAAATTATTATTAAAATTGACAAGCCTTGAAAATTTTTGCTTTATTCTATTCTACTTTTTATAACTGTATTTGAATACCTCTCCCTACCTCAAGATTTAGTCTTGAATGAAATGCTTGTTATTGTTGGATTAATCCCTTTGTTATTAAATTTGTTTTACGAAACATATCTGTTAAAATACAAAGCAACACTATTTTGCTCGCACAGCTGACGGAGACAGCTGTCCATTAGCAAGCTGGATTATTTTAGAGCTATTGAACCGAGATAATTATCATTGTAATGGAGACATTGCGGTCTTAAGCAGGTTCAAGTTGGCTTGTGGTTCCACTAACAGCGAATAAAATATAATTTTAGAAAACTAATGCAACTACTTGTTTTAAATTTAAAAAAATAAGTATATTTTTATAATTTTTATATAAAAATAAGTATAATTAGTAGTATACCTGTTGTTTAGTACCATAACAGTACCATATTATTTAGTACTATTACATAAATAAATACATATTCCGCTAGAAGAGAAAGATAGATATTATTGGATCAAAGTTACGAAACATGAATGGGCGTCCTTCGACGGAATTAAAACCAGGAGAGATTATAGGTTTGAATACTAGCTGGAGAGCGATCACTATGAACCTAAGCGCAAGTGTTTCATTTTATTCAGGTTGATTATCGGGTATTACTGTAATACTCATAGATTAACCGGCAACCCGGAATTGGATGCAACGAGCAGTTGATCAGGACCAGTAGAAACAATTTGAAGAGGTTATGCTTAGTAGAAGACTTCTATATTATGTAATATGTTGTCACATATGCCATAATGTTGTCATAATGCAAGCATTATTTTATTCTAATAACTAATTATATGTACGTATATTTTAACGAAACCCTTAGGAACCAGCCATGTTATGAATTTCATGAACTAGCCCCACGAACTTTATGAACCAGCGGTGGACGTTTCAGAAAAATGGCAGGCAGATCGACAGTTTCCGTTCTTTCTTCTGTTATGAATAGTAACCAGTGGTGGAATGGCAGGCAGACCGACAGACAGCCTCCACACGCGACGACGACCGAACGAAAAAATGGGCCTGGCTTTTTTTTTTCTTAATGGTAAGGCTGTTGTTGTCTCAGACGACTTGACAGCGACTACGGACTTTAAGGCATTCCAACCCCGTGGGAGCGGGGTCGATCAGCCGTGGCAGCGTGCTCGGTCACGCGCCTCCTGTGAGGTGCGTTTCCGGCTCGACCACTGCATGGGGACAATTGAGCACAGCCACAAATGGCAAGAATACTATTTATTTGGGGACTATCGGCTCCACCGGTGAAGCCGATCCTATTGTAATCTACTACCGTTTCGGAGTGCTTATAGCTGGGAGAGAAGAAACGGCGAAAGAAACTCCCCCGCAACACATCTATTCTACGTGTATTTATGTACTGTGTGGGTTGTGTACGTCTACAGGCTATGGGGGGCGGAAGGCATCCCTAAACCTGTTTCGTCGGGCTGGTCCATGCCGGACTGGAGGGGATAGCGTCCGCGAGAGCATTCGCTTCAGCGTCCTAGAGATGGGGTCGCGTCTATCCGTGAGCACGTTACGCGGGCGGAATGGGCCTGGCACCTACTTGCGGCGCTTTATATAGAAACGGTCGGTCTGTCCCCCACTCGTCCCCATTTCACACTCCGGAAGCGACTCTCATTGTTCCCTTATATTCCGGAAGTGGCTGTCTTTGGTTGTCCAAACATTAGATTATCATTGGTCGATTATACTCCGGAGGTGTTGCACTCTGGAAGTGATTCTCTTTGGTTATTCTAAATATTAGTCAACGTTGCTAATGAGATAATTTTGAGTTCGATATTCATAACATATAAATTACTGCCTTGTTTACAGGTATAAAAATTCTACATTTGGATCTCATGTTGAATTAGCTTGTCAATATTTTAGACATGTGTGACAAGCGGACTGCCTAATGTCATAAGGAACATTTTGTCCATGTGCTCATTTTTATTACTTACGCTATTTTACACTATTATAATAAATGTGTATGCGCAAGGAGCCCGAAGTGCGGCCGCACCCCGCAGCTCATTTAGTGCGCAGTGGGGCCCCTGCCTTTAGCAGCCGCGGTTGACAAGACCTGTCATAGCAACAATGTATGATTAATATGCTATTTGCAACACCATCACTCATTAACGTCAGGTATTGGAGCTGAAGCCGGTTTCCGTAACTATTCACGAGAGTGCCTCAAAATTATGACGTTGTTGTGCAGGTATAGGCATACTATATAACATATTAACAATTGAAAATGAATGAATATTTGTATATAAAAATTAACAAAAAGAGCAGTGTTTAAAGTTATTAATAGGGGCTAATATTAAGCTAAATCTTTCCAATTCCACCTTTACAAATCTCACTTAAGGGGGGGGGGGTCTTGAAAGGGGGAGAGAGGGGTCCATAAAAATCACGAAATATCATAAGGGGGGAGGGGGGTGTAATAATATATCACGTGTATTTAATTTTTTGGCAAACGCGTACAAAATCGAATTTAGCACTGTGCTAACAACTGACTTGCAAGATGCTTATCCAGTTACTGGTGTTGAAGAAAGTCTTGCTAATCCGTGGTCCGAGGATACTGTACATTAAATTATGTTCATTGTTCATGTATTAGTATAAAAAAGATTTTCGCATTTGTTTCATTATTTTTATGTCAGTCAAAAACAACCTGCAACCTTTCTGTCTACCTCTAAACGTTATTTATTATTCTAGACTTTAATTTTCTATAATGAAATTAGATGATACTTAAAATTAAGATACTTTGTAGGTACTAAAAAATACACGTATTATTGGGTTAAAAAATGCCAAAAAATATCATGACGTGATTAATGGACGGCCCTCAAGACGAGCTACTTACTGCGCTTCTGTGCGCAAGCGAGAACGGTTTAGAGTGGCTAATTTAGAGCGAAATTGAAGGAGGAGATGATTTTATTGAAAATATCTTGGATATTTTGGTTCCAGTAGTCACTCTTGATGCCGTGAACGAGTCTCCAAGGACTGAATTAGAATAAATCTTTTCAAAATTTTTGTTTAATATTTATTATTTCATATTATGATTGTGATTTTATTGAAAATATCTTGGATATTTTGGTTCCAGTAGTCACTCTTGAGGCCGTGAACGAGTCTCCAAGGACTGAATTAGAATAAATCTTTTCAAAATTTTTGTTTAATATTTTTTTATTTCATATTATGATTGTGATTTTAAACATACATTTTGAAGAATCTCGCGTGAGATTATGGGAGGGAGTTGAGAACAATCTTACGAAATCTCACCAATGGTGGAGGAGCGTCGAAAAATTCTCAAAAATACCTCACGTAATTAATGGACGCACCCATACACTTATTTGCAAAAAAGTGCACCCCTTTCAATTACTGGCTTTTCTATGGATTATATTTTTGATATGTCATTAGCTTAGAAACTAGAAATTTCTTATTATCTATGAGAATATAGTTTTTAACACTTAAATCCTGGAATCGGTGTTTTATTCAATATATACAGAGAGCCGTGTTAAAATGGACGTTTTTATAGGTAAAATAAAATTTAGACTACGAGTATTTTTATGGTATTTTAATAATAGAAGACATTAAAAAATAAAAATCAATAACGTTGCATTGATTATGGCATGTAATCGTCTTGACATGCTTTTCACCAGGCTTTTGATGGTGTACTGTGGAATATGTTCTCCCACTCAGCCGAAATCACACGTTTAAGCTCCCTGATGTTTTGTGGAGGTGATTGAACAGATAACACTCGCCTTTTTAGGAGTTCCCAGACGTGCTCAATGGGGTTAAGGTCGATCCGCGCTGGCCAATCCAAAAGACCTCTCGACCTCTTGTATGTTAGCATCTACGTCTCCAGAACGGTGGGCCCGAGTATTATCGTCCATGTAAATGGCATCTTCACCAATTACAGTCAGTGCGGGTTGTGCATGTTGACAAAGGATTTCTCTTATGCACGTTTGCGCATAGTGAGCCATCTTCAATGAATACTATCTCAGTACAATAGTTGGAAGTTACGGTTGCCCAAAACATAACGGACCCCACACCATAAGGGGTGATTTCTTCAAAACACACGTCGGAATAGCGTTTCCCTGGTCTTCACTCACCATGCAGATAAATTCGAGCCTCATCGGAGAAGAGTACTACTCCAGTTACCTAGTATCCAAGATAGGCAATTTCTAGTGAAGCTCAATTGAGCAATGCGGTGCTCACGAAGTAACTTGGGGGCCCGCGCTGGTCGCCGACTGCGTATATCAGCCGCTAAAAGCCTCTTCCTCACAGTCCATAGGCTAACTTGTGCTCCTCGTACCTCTTCAAGGTTTCTTTTGAGATCTACGTAACTGCATTTGCGGTTCCTCAGCACCTGAGCCACTAAAAAGCAGTCATCTCGTCGTTGTGTGCATCGTTTTCTTCTACAATCTTGCCTTCTCTGAACGGAACCTGTTTCTTGGTATCGAGTCCAGATTCTTTGGACGGTTGAACGACTCATGTTTAACCGCTGTAACATTGGCTACACCCCTCTTCCAGCAGCGCTATAATTTTACTAGCTCTTATTGTTTTTTCTGCCACTACAATAGACACAAAGATACATATATGTTTTAAGCTAATTAGAAATTAACTTTTTTCATACCTAGACTTTTTATTAAGTGCTAGTAACATAGTTTGGCTATTAATACCTCTTTAAAATAAATTATTACCAATAGTGTAGAAAAATCATAACCTCCCGTTTTTATTGCAAAGGAGTTTAATTGTTCTTGAGGAAATTTATCTTTTCTATTCGAAAGATAAAATATTGGATTTCGGAAGAAGTTTTTATTGGATGTCCCAAAAGGAGCGCGCGAAAGAGAATCTGTATTGCTTCTTTTTTATTGTTCAGGGTTATGTTGGCTTCTACTGTCACATGCCTCCGTAGCGCAATTGACTGGCGCGCTAAGGGACACACAGAACGAACACAGAACGAACCACAAATCCTTATGTCTCAATGTGTTAGTAAATAATTATGCAAATAATTATATGAACTTGAGTAATTCGTAAATATAATATATGTTCGTGAAATATTTTTTTTAAATCGTCGATTTTCATTATTGTCGAGTATCATACTGAGTGTATCATACTCGTATATTCCTATTAATCTTACGATCTTACAAAAGCTCTATTAAACTTTTTTCGTTCATTATGTAATACGGACAATAGAAGATTCAAATGCTAAGCTTGTCTAGTCCAGCAAATATTTCACTTTCTCAAAACTACATTTATATTCAATGTTAGTATGTAATTGTTGTTTTGCTTTTATATATTCAGCCCAAAATCCACTTATCCGATTAATGAAAGTCGTAAGCTATTCTAATAAATAAGGCTACTGTAAGCCAAAAAGCTTTCAACTTAAACCACAAGTTGGGATTAAATAAAGTGTATATGTATACTGAGATATAATTAAGCAAAGTTCAAGAACTGTGCTTAAATTTCATTTCTTATGAGATTCATAAGTGGTAGAAGTTTGCAAATTTTGTGAATATTTTCAATGTATTCATACATTGAAAATATTCACAAAATTTTCACTTAATATTCATTTTGTGTGCATTCGGTTTAAGAAGTGTAAGACTGTATATTATAGTTCAGCAACAAAGTTTCTAAAGTTCTTTTATAATCATAATTTGTTATACAGGTTCTTCATTTTTGTTATTCCTGGGGGCAACCAAAATTTAGACTTTGGTATCCAAGAGCCATTTACGGGTAGGTACTGTCACTACTAGTAATAATTTGGCCTGTGTATGCCTAATGAGTCGCCCCACGTCTCGCCTCAATCACAGGCATTGTATCATATTCGTATTATGATAAATTGCTGCAAAAGAATTAAATTTCAATTTTTTTAAACATACAGGGTTATTGGTAAATCAACTATTTGTGATAATTTCAACTCCGATATGTAATATGCAAAAATGAACCGTTTTTGAGTTATCATGGTTTTTAGCTTTTTTCGAAATAAGTCAAAAATGCAACATCATAAAATTATAATATAAATAAACATAATATACCAGCAATACGCATGTCCTTCACATTTCGGTTTCAATGTTAGACGATGGCTCGATAGTGATTTTCCTAAACGGGGGAAAGGGCGAAGAGGACCCACTCCGTGCCTTGCGAGGAGTCCGGACTTAACGCCGGTTGATTTCTATGTCACATGAAATCACTAGTTTACGACGTCTCGCCTGTGTCAGTCGCAGAATAATTCCAAACAAGAATTAAGTACAACTCAGAAAAAAAATCGACTTTGCGTACGCAATAGGGGAAGTCACTTCGAGCAAAAACTTTAATTAGGCTAAATTACAAAATGTCTTAATTGTAACTTATTATTAATTGTTAATTGTTATTACTACTAAACTATTTCTAAATTTTATTTTAAATTTTTATTTTTTGTTTTATTTACATTGTTTTTAATTAATTTTATGGAAATTTTAAAGATTTACCTTAAGTTTAGTTCGAATACGAATTTCTGCCTGCTTCTTTTGTGATAACTTTTTTTCAGTTTCTTTGTCTTATTACATGTTGTTATGCATTATTCGAGAGCTAAGAAAACGAATATTTATTCAAACTAATCTGCAAGCCAAGTTTCATAACGTTTTATTTTTGTTTTTAAAGCATTTTAGTGGAAAAAAACTCAATAAAATATTGAAATAATGTAGTTTTTCGTCGCATTTTTAAATTTAGACCGATAATTATTGTTTTAATATTGACAAATAAACAGTGTTTAATCGTTTTTATAGATCAGAAAGAAAAAATGGGATTTAAATTGATACTTTTTTAAAATAATTTTTTGATGTTACATCTTTGACTTATTTTGAAAAAAAAGCTAAAAAACGTGATAACTTAAAAATGGTTCACTTTTGCATAATGCATATGGTTATCGCAAACAGTCACGCCTATCATCTCGTAACGGGCTTACGTCGAATTACCAATAACTCTGTATAAAACTCTTAAATATATTAAATTAGAATTCTAAATTATTTCATTTAAAATTACACAAACAAAAATTATATGTATGAGCACTACTTTAACTAACTTACTTTACTTACTCACTTTAGCAATACATAACGTAACAGTTATTTCATAACTTAGTAACGCAACTGCTGGGCATTCAAAAAACCGCGTAGCCCATAACGGCATAAACAATATGTCAAATATGCTGACTTCTGAGCATTTCTTTTCCCATGTATCCTCAGCCTGAAATTGATCACTATTTATACATAATTAAATAATTGCAAATTTATGAAAGTATATATTTATGAGCAATTTTCAACCGATGTCATCTAATAGCAATTTTTACACGTAATTGACTTGGGCCTGAGGTTGTCAGCTAAAATTATTTCTCTGTTTACTTGCCACTAAATCGTTCAGAGAAGCCAATTTCACGACGATAATAAACGGTTTTTATAATCAAAAAAGGTATTTCATTCAAGCGTTAGGAAAAAGTGAACATACTTGTGTGTCCACGTTTATCTTGATATCTATATTTTTGTTGAGGCATTGTGTAGTTTCTTGTTAGTTCATCAAACGGCCATCAATAGATCAACCATTGTTGGGGATTGTTATACATATGTACAAATTTTAAGAAAATAAATAAAGTGACCACTTACACAACTTTACTTTGGAGATAGATGCAGGTAGTGTTATGGACACTAGACAGTTGCTATATTTCTCATATACTTATCTTTTGTAAATGAAAACACGGCATGGAATTCGAACTCGTGACTCCCGTAGGCGTTTGCTCAGATTTAAGTCGTCAAATTATTATATGAGTAGGGAAGATAGGTGGATAGGCCTGACTTAAAAGATAACGCTTGTTCGACGTAGCAGTTGCCGTCGCGTAGCAAATATGCTACGCCGTGTTCTCAAATGAGCTTTTAGGAGCCATCGTTTAAAAAAAGAAGAAATAGGTATAGAAATAGGTTAAGAAAGAAAAGAGAAATAAATGAGAAAACAGGGTGAAAGAAGAAATAATAATAATATTTTGTGACAATTCACACAGCGCCATCTAGTCCCAAACTAAGTAGCATAGCACTTGTGTTATGGGTACTAGATAACTGATATACTACTTATATACTTTTTTTTTAAAATAAATACATATTATACATAAACACCCAGACGCGAGACGGGAATCGAACCCGTGACCTCCGCAAGCATACCGAAGTGCGTTATCCGTTACGCCACCGAGGTCGAGAAATGAAAATTAGGAAATGGAAAAAGAAAATATAAGAAAAAAGAGGGACTCGGTTACCGTACTACACATAAATGTCCACAGCTATCGATTTGATACTGTTATTGTATAGGGTGAACAACCACAAGACATTAAATAATATTCTATCGTAAAACCAAAGCCATTTTAATTGAACAGCTGTTTCTAATCAATTTTTATTTAGGAAAAACAATTAAGAGAAAGGATTACATATATTGCTATGTTGCTCTGAACCTTAATGTAGATGAAATTTTTAATATAGAGAAAAAATGCTAAAGTTATGTACTGAAACATTTTATTTATTCAAATTAGTAATATATGGAATGACTAGTATTCTAGTTTTCATTTTTCTAACTAAATAAAATTAATTTATTTTATTTAGAATTCCATTAACTCTATCGTGTTTTTAACCGTCTCTAAAGAGGTCTTATACTACGTAGACTCAATAGTAAAAGCGGCCGCGGGCGGCCCCTCGGGGGAGGACCCGCCGCCCGCACTATTACCGCGAGGGTGAGGGCTGCGTGCTGTTCCGCGGCCCCCCTCAACTCCTAGAGTTGTTAGGAGAGCGCCGGGGGGACGAAACCCTGACCCCCTGGCGCCAACACTTTAGAAGGGGCCCGCCTCAAGACAAAGGGCGGGCCGGCGCCGGCCCGGGCCACGAGATCGGCAGGCCATATATCCGTGGGCCCGGGCGTAGGCGATAGGAGAACAGCGGGGTTTTTTAGTGGGTAGTCGGAAAAATCCCGGAGTCCCACATATCCCTCGGTCCCCCCGGGCCGGGGGAACCCGTCAAGAGAGGTTTTTCCCCGAGACCAAAAAAAAAAAAAAAAAAAAAAAAATAGTCTAAATGTATATGTGAATTGTCACATACTATTTAAATCTTATTCATGGTTTATGTTCAAACTTAAACGGTATGAATGATGTTTATATGCTAATATAATATTGGTTGACTATGTAGCCTAGGTCGACCCGGTTAATACTAGTCGACCCGGCAAACGTTGTTCTGCCGTATGAATTTAAAAAAACAAAAACAAAGGAAGGTATGTCCTTCTCCAAGATCCTATCTATGTCTATACTAAAATTCATCAAAATCCATTCAGTAGTTTTTGCGAGAAAGAGTAACAAACATCCATACATACAAACTTTCGCGTTTGTAATCTATCTTGTAATCTATTAAATACCTATTTGTATTCTACAAAACAATGCTAAAAGAAATCTTCTTACTGCATACACTTTACAAATATCAGGCCTTTCTTCTGATAACCAAAAGTGTCATACAACGAATATATTTTAAATATAATACGCAACTACATTTGCAAATGTTGAAAGGTGAAACTCGTAATGTCAGTTTGAAAGCTCTAGTCGCGTCGGATGTAGAACATTAAAAGACTTTTATAGGTCCCGCGGGTACAATAGGAACAGGTTCACTGGCCAATTTGGGGGTCACATTTAGGGTGTCGATATAGGTCGTCTATTAGATCAGTAAGGTCATAACCGCCTTTAGATCTTGAAACAATATCATTTGCTTCACCTGCCTGCCATGTAGCAATCCATCCGAAACGTGTATATACCTTGTCTGTAATGTCAGAGACGTAAGTAAGCTACCTAGGGTGAGTTTGTTGCCGTCCTATAATAAATCTTGCCTTTTGGGTCAAATATGAATGGAATATTAAATTAACTCAGATATCGAAGAAAACATGTCTCAAAGAAAGTCACCAAGGAACTTAGTACCATTATCACAATTTTTATTGTATAACACGGTGTATATCACAGAAATATCGACTTTGGGAATTTAATAAAAGTTGTCCGCTTTCGAGAGAGGCATAAATTGTGTGTCCTTGGTATTCATGGCAGCCCGCCGACTGACATTCTTACACTAGTTATGACTGAGTGGTTGTGGAATTTCACATTTTTTTACCAGATTTGGGTAGGACACATCGACGATTTATCGCCAGCCATTCTTTCATGGATCTTTACAGTCAGACACGGGAAGGGGCTTATTCATCTTACTTTTTATCCACTAGCTACATATAAGAATTTACATCATATGGAAAGTTTACGTAGAAACCTTTGTTAGGTATTTTAATGAGTAATGAGGAGTAAAACTGACAAGCAAGCAAATATCAGCCTCAAGGGGCCTACATTTATTTTTCGGACATTGTAGATTAAGGTTAAGGAGATATAAGTTTTTCTCAAACTGCGATACAGGGTGATTTAATATAGGCCTTAAATTGTTTGCTAAGTCTAGTTGCATTTTAGGGACGCCGTCTACAATTACAAATTCGTACTTGTTCAGTTCACGGTTTTCAAACTTTGTTCAGTTTTAAGGTTAAGTATCTCACTTGGCTATATATGGTAATAATTAAATTCAAATTAATTTCATCGCTAACCCTTCTATTTTCTTAATATACTCTTTAATATACTCCTAAATCCTCTATAGAGTGTTAAAAGCTATATCCATTCTCAAATTCTTTAAGAAAGAACCGTAGGTTAGTCCAATCTCTCAGCAGCCTTCATATTTTTTTTTTTTTTTTTATTGCGTAGGACAGCAGACAGGCTGACAGCCCGCTTAGAATTTAGCAGTTACCGTCGCCTATAGGTGTTTGCAACGCCAGTCGCATCGCGAACACGCTGCTGTCCCATAAGGGTACAGGTACTTAGGTCACTAATGTCGGAACACAACACAAGGTTATTATGGCGGCATACTTAAGACCAAAGGTGGTCGCCATCCAGACGGGCTTGAGGCCCTACCACGTAGCTAGGGTGGGTTGTTTTGTCGCCTTTTACGACAGGCCGACCCCGGCCACAGAGGTTAGTATTCTTTCTCCGCAAAATCATATTATGAATACGTATTGCCAATAAATATCGCGAGCCGTTTAAATACCAATAGCGGGCGACTGGCACGCATTGGGCATGGCTTTCACAAAGGACTATTATAATGTCCAACTTTGTTGCTGAAAAAGGTCGGCTGAAGGAAAGTGAATTCCCTTGTTACTCACACGACCCCTTCGTGGGGGATGATGCTGTAGTTTGAAATATCATAGCTTAATGTATTCTTGTATCACGATAGTGAAAATTTGAGTTCTGAAGGAGAATTAATATTCCGCTGGCTTTTGTTTCAAATATTTTAATCGGAAAATGAACAAAGTTATGTACCCCTGTCTTAAAGGCGATAGCTACGTGGTACGGCCCCAAGCCCGTCTCGATGGCAACAACTCCTGGTCTATATGTATGCCTCCATAATAATCTTGTGTTGTGTTCCGACATTAGTGTCTCAGGTTCTTGTGTCCCATGACAGCAGTTTGTTCGCGTTGCCCCTAGCGTCGTGAACATTCATAGGCGCAGGTAACTGCTGAATGGGGCCGTCAGCTTCTCTGCTATTCCTCATTCCTCAGCAATAAAAACAAATTGAAGCACACACGTTGTAAGGCAATCTTTAGGATTTAAGTAGTCATAAAATTTGCATCTCTCGCATTGTTGGAAGATTAGATTAATATTACATTTGAATTCTGTTTTAAACTATTTTTTTACTATGACGTCACTCTATAGACCTGACGGAAGAACAGCGCTGACTGTTTTGCTAAGCCAGCCTTATGCTTAGTCAGGTCCATCTTAGGACACTATGATTTTATTCTATTTGATTTTTTTTATAATTATCCTAAATTAATAATTTGTTTGTTTCATAATGATTGAAGTTTATATGCATAAAACGAATTTGTGGTTATAAGCCTCAAAATTTAATGCAACACAAGATTTAAAATCTGTATTTTTGGACTTTCAACTATTCGTTCAATCTATACAAAATATGAAGTATCTAAAGGCCTCTTCCATAAGAATGTTCACCTTCTTTACAAGTGTAAAATACTCTGCATTTGGAATTATTATTCTAAGCAATAATCTTTCAGCTCATTCCACATTTTTAGTGGTAACACCATTTTTATCAATGTGAAGTGAAGTGAATGCTATCTTTTTTTAAAAAAAAAAGTGAATTTCTACCTTTCACAATTTACTATAAATTATCCCAACGTGAACTGTGTGATTCGAGATGGAAAAATAATAGAATAGCGACTAGTAGCGATTCTTTATAATATTAACAAATAATAAAAAGGACACTGTTCGCTTATCTTTTTAGTGTTGAGAACTCAGACTGCAGAAAAAACTAAATTTGGCAACAATATTGTAACAATTTCCTTGTGCCTTGGTAAAAAAGGAGAATAAGACATACATGTGAAGGTATAAGATATATCCCAGTATACAACTATGAACTCTGGATTCTGAACTCCAATTTAATGAACAACCAAAACATTTAAAAAAAAATCAAGCTACATTTTAAGGCACAGACCTAAAAAGGAAACTAAAGTAGCGAGGTCTACTCACCTTCGCCCCAGAAAACTTTATTACAAGCATAAAGTCGCGAAATGTTGGCCTTTCGCCATTCGTTCTGCAAAAACCTCTCATTTACAACCTCTTTGGCACTAACGTTGCATACGTAGATGGAAAATATGGTCGTCACCACACTGCGAATTGCAAAAAGGATATAAAAACATTTTCACGCTACTTTTCCGCGTAATATTTGGTGTTTGTTTTAAGTAATCAAATTCAAACAAAGGAATTTAAATTAAATACGCTGTATTTCCATAAATCAAACGAAGCATAATAAATATTTATGTTTGATTTTTATTTTAATAATTATGTAGCGGATATATAATACGGTAACGCCAGACTTTGCCACACATTTATCGCCAAATCATGATCGATTTGATCAAAAAGCCTGAAAATTTGAAACATGTACAGTACTGAGATATGGTTCACAATCTAAACCAGCTAAGTTGTATGCTTGAACATTTTGTTAAATTACAGTTTAGTACAATTTGTGGGAATATTTTAAATAATATTTTCAGAAGCCTTTGATTTGATGGAATAATAACAGCAAAAGTAGTCGAGAAGCTATAAAATATAAATCTACTAGCTGACCCGGCGAAATTCGTACCGCCATATTTTATTTCTCTAATCGCAACTGAGGAAAAAAAACCTTCCGGTAAAATCGAACAGCGCCATCTATTGGGTGTATTTGCAACCTAGATGTCAAACAATATTGAAGAATTTTATCGATGAATCAACGTACACCGCCATCTATGAGAACTTCATAAAACTAAACAGTAAATAAACACTTGCTTATGAAACAATTAATTGATACATTTTATTCGTTTACATTCACGACATAAGCGAATAATTGAAATGATAATTAACCTACCCAGTAAGTTAGACCAAAATACGGGTACATGTGAAATTTGATTGAAATCGGTTCTGTAGTTTCGGAGTTTATTGGAAACATACATCGTGACACAAGATTTTTATATATGTAGAAGATATTATATTTAAAGTCTATAAATGCACAATGCGTATAATAAATGAAAGACCTATATAAATAGTTTATTTATTCATAATATTTTTCAGAATTACCTAATTTTCTAAAGTCTTTCCACAATGATTTCTTCTCCCTGCCCTTATCCCATATTATATGGGGTCGGAACATCGTGTTCTCTTCATCCACTCTCCTCTGTCAACCGTCATTTTAACATTCACACCCATTTTCGGTATATCATCGTTTACGTCATCCATCCTTCATCCACTCCCATTTCTATTATTTTCCTAGTTATATGGCATTCTTCCCATCGCATTACTTGGCCAAACCACGCTAGTCTGTTAAGCTTTTGTACCACCGGTCCTACTACTTCCTAATATACTTACTCATTTCTAATTTTATCCTTTTTCACTCCACATATCAATCTCGGTATTTGTATCTTACCCCCCCTTTGTAGCCCAGCATTCCGATACATACAGTATTTATAATTATCCAATCATTTATGTGTTTAATGTATCCACGCATATGATGCGTTTGTATGGTACAATTATTAATTATAACGCCCAATCCCATTTTCTAAGCTTATGCTTTATAAAATATGATCAGCTTTTATATATCAGATTTCATAATTTTATCACTGTCATAATAAATAATAATTGAATAAGGGATACAAAGCGAGACGTGCGACGCAATCGTACAGATAAATGGCATTTATAAAAAGACGGATCGCTTTAAATACGCCTTTGAATCGATCAATCACTACGTTATGTTACTTTTTAGCTCCAATTTATTTTTGCTTTAAATATATTTTGTGTGAAAAGGGAACATTTGAATTTAGCTTTGAATCATTTCGTATGTAGGTATACCATTGTGATTCGTATTATAGTTTTTGACAGTACATCAACGTATTATAATTTCAAATGTAACAATTCAACGTATGAATATAACGAACTCATATGACAATTCAAATAGAATAAACGGTTCAAAGTTTATCTCGGCCACTAAAAGATGCTTTATCGGATTTCAATGTGTTTATCTGTCTCCAAGATGCATCTAGTCACGAACAGTTAACGAGAGAGATAAATGAGTAGTTGATAATTTGTTACTTTCTGTTGGAAAATTTAGAGCTATTTTCTAAGTATTTCATAAAGCATTTAATCGTACATTTTATTAATGATAGATAAGTTGCAGAATATATTGAGGAATGCCAAAATATTGTTTACTAGTTGACCCAGTAAACGTTGTTCTGCCACATGAATTTTCAAAAGAGTAGCTATGCCCTTCTCCAAGAGCCAATCTATGACTACTCGTATTCGGAAATTCATCAAAATTGGTTCAGACTTGAAAGCATAACAAACAAACTCACTTTCACTTTTAAAATATTAGTTAGGATGTTATAAAATATACACTGTGTTTTGTTATATATTTATACAAGTAAAATGTGTACAAAATAAAGTTATAAACACACTTGTCTTCGAAACTGCTTGTGCACTCCAACACGAACGAAGACACATGGAGGACATGCTTTCCTCAAACCATTTTCATCCCATCCGCAAACATAGATCGAGCCCTTTACAATTATTGTTAATATTGTCGTCTGTTAGTTCCTTGGAAGAAGTGAATGACCCGTGGAGGGCGACCTGCTATTAATGAGCCCGATATGTCCAAGAACTTCATGCAGGATTGGAGTAAGAATATCGACCTGTGCGGCTGCCTGACGTTAGAGGTGACAAAACAACCCTTTTTTTTTTTTTTTTTGGTCTCGGGGAAAAACCTCTCTTGACGGGTTCCCCCGGCCCGGGGGGACCGAGGGATATGTGGGACTCCGGGAAAGATGATTGGCCATCCGACTACCCACTAAAAAACCCCGCTGTTCTCCTATCGCCTACGCCCGGGCCCACGGATATATGGCCTGCCGATCTCGTGGCCCGGGCCGGCGCCGGCCCGCCCTTTGTCTTGAGGCGGGCCCCTTCTAAAGTGTTGGCGCCAGGGGGTCAGGGTTTCGTCCCCCCGGCGCTCTCCTAACAACTCTAGGAGTTGAGGGGGGCCGCGGAACAGCACGCAGCCCTCACCCTCGCGGCAATAGTGCGGGCGGCGGGTCCTCCCCCGAGGGGCCGCCCGCGGCCGCTTTTTACGGCGGCCGGAGGTCGTTACTGACCCTCCGGCGCCGCCGGCGTGGCCTGCGTTGGCGGGAGGGGAGTGTGGTGGTCAACTCCCGCTCCCGCTCCGCCGCCTCCTTTGCGGACATGACTGCCTCGCAGAAGGAGGCGACGGCCGTCCATCCAGGATCGCCCCCGACCATGGACAGAACCAGGGCCGGGAGCGACAGGTCCACGCCGATTTGGGCGACGAGGGCGCGGCGCTCCTCGCGCCACGCAGGGCACACGGCGACAGTGTGGTTCACCGTTGACAAAACAACCCTAGCTAAGTGGCAGGGTTCCAAATCCAACTGCATGACTACCACCCCTGGTTATAAAACATGCCGCCATAATGAAAATAAATAATAAACTTGTATTATGTTTAGGCTCCAGTAAACCAAATTCCATTTCCCCCAGCCTTGAAGCCCAGCAGCGCGTTGGCAATGCTTCTGGCGTTGACTACCTACATGTGGGTGAGCCGTTTGCCTGTCTGCCGATTTCTGCCATAAAAATACTTATAATTAGGAATGCAAATTGAACGTTCCAAATTACTTACGCCATAAAAAGGATATTTAAATTATTTTGGATCCAAAGTTTTTATTATGGTATGTTGATAATATTATAAATAAATGATAACAACATATGGCCACCATGGCCATATACACCTTCACGGCATCACTCCTCTGCGCGCCCGGCACCGGATCATCGTAGCATTTGGCTACCGACCCCCAGATACTTAATAGTACGCTCTTCGGACCTGGGAGATGGGCAACTGAGGTCGAGAGATCACCAAGCCAAGATGGGCCAACGTAGAGCTTCTGTGAAGTCACGCCATCATGGACGTACGCTCTCGCATCTCGATCCACGTCGCTAGGAGGTCGTTGCTCCTGAGTTTACGCCGAGTTAAAAAGTGTTAACTCGAGGCTCCAAAACCTTCCCAACAACAGACTGTGAGAAGAAGACTTGGATAACATATTAAATACCTTTAAGGACAAGGCAATTGTTTATAAATAACTGCTTAGAAGTAAAATGGTATTTAGTCATGTAGAAATTCAATTTGGTTGGTTATTTGAAACTGTGTTAATTATTAAAATTTCAATAAGGGCAACTTACTGCTTATCCGTGCAGAGGCGGAGAAATAATACTAACCTCTGCGACCGGGGTCGTCCTGTCGTAAAAGTCGACAAAACAACCCACCCTAACTACGTGGTAGGGCCCCAAGCCCGTCTGGATGGCGACCACCTTTAGTCATAAGTATGCCGCCATAATAATCTTGTATTGTGTTCCGGCATTAGTGACCCAAGTTCCTGTACCCTTATGCGACAGCAGCGTGTTCGCGATGCTACTGGTGTTGCAAACACCCATAGGCAACGGTAACTGCTAAATTCTAAGCGGGCCATCAGTCTGTCTGCTGTCCTACAGCAATAAAAAAAACTATGACTCGTAAAATGACATTTATCTGTGAGAACAGGGCTTTGAAAACTTAAGTGCCAGAATCTTCTTGCAACATATCATACAAGCATACGCGGCAGTGTATAACTCATGGACTGGTTTTATTGCGTGCTGAGGGAAGTAGGTCACTTGTAGGCGATAATGCATTCGCATCCAGTCGAAAGGGGCCGGATGATGCACGCCGCAATTATTTATGCACAAATCAAATTGTGTAGAACGGATTGTTTCAGAAGTTGTAGGGTGTGTAAGTCTATTCTGCAGGACAGTTTTTGAATAAATATTGTACAAGCTGACCCGGCAAACATTTTTCTGCCATATAAAAAAAAAAAAAATCAGAACTTAATTACGTTCACCCCTATTTTACCTCTTTTATGTCCTTCTTCAAGGTCTACTCTATCTCTATACCGAAATTCATCAAAATTGGTTCAGCGGTTTAGGCGTGAAAACGTATCATACACAGTTATTTTCACATTTAATAATACCTAGTCAGGTCATAAGTATTGTCACACAGTAAAAACTTTTCTTTAAGAATGCTGGCCACAAAAAAGTTTATTGAATTCGAATTTCGAATTGTTCATGAAAATAAAAATGTATAACTTTTAGAATTTTACTCATTTTTAAATATGGAGTGGACGCTTAAAGAAGACCGTGTTGCAGTTATTGCGTTGTATCGTTGCGGTTACGCGCCAATTCAAATTTTTAACATACTGAAAAATTTGAATATTACCAAAAGATTCGTTTATCGTACCATCAAACGATACAATGAAGACTCTAGTGTAGATGACAAGTCAAGAAGTGGTCGCCCTCGGTCTGTTAGGACTCCAGCAGTGATAAAAGCTGTGAAGGCACGAATTCAAAGAAATCCCAAACGTAAGCAGAAACTGTTGGCCCTTCAGATGGGGTTAAGCAGAACCACGGTGAAAAGGGTGTTAAATGAAGACTTAGGGCTTCGGGCATATCGAAGAAAAACAGGACATCGTTTGAATGCTCGTCTAATGGACCTGAGACTGAAGAGATGCCGCGCTTTGTTGAAGCGGTACGCGGAAAAAAATACCGGGAAATTCTTTTTTCGGATGAAAAAATGTTTACCGTAGAAGAGAGCTACAACAAACAAAATGATAAGGTGTACGCACACAGTAGTGAAGAAGCGAGCAACCGTATTCCGCGTGTCCAACGAGGTCATTTTCCATCCTCGCTCATGGTATGGTTGGGAGTTTCTTATTGGGGCTTAACAGAGGTACATTTTTGTGAGAAAGGTGTAAAAACGAATGCTGTTGTGTATCAAAATACAGTCCTGACGAACCTTGTGGAACCTGTTTCTCATACCATGTTCAATAACAGGCACTGGGTATTCCAACAAGATTCGGCGCCAGCTCATAGAGCGAAGAGCACACAAGACTGGCTGGCGGCGCGTGAAATCGACTTCATCCGGCACGAAGACTGGCCCTCCTCCAGTCCAGATTTGAATCCGTTAGATTACAAGATATGGCAACACTTGGAGGAAAAGGCGTGCTCAAAGCCTCATCCCAATTTGGAGTCACTCAAGACATCCTTGATTAAGGCAGCCGCCGATATTGACATGGACCTCGTTCGTGCTGCGATAGACAACTGGCCGCGCAGATTGAAGGCTTGTATTCAAAATCACGGAGGTCATTTTGAATAAACTTTAATGTCATAAGAATCTATGTTTTGTTAAGTTCATTTTGGTATATGAATGGTTACATAATTAATAAACTTGTTACAATTATTTTACATTAAACATGTGACAGAATTTATGACCTGACTAGGTATATGGATGCTACATAATAAATACATTGTAGTATATTCAATATAAAAAATAATTGATTTAGCAATTAATTATTAAAAAATAGGCGATAAAAAGTATCCTGTCTTAGGCGCCCCAGCTAAACACACACAAAAAATCATGTAAATCGGTTAGATAGTTTCGGAGTTCATTATACACACATACACGAGAATTATATAAATATAACAGATTTGCTAGGTGGTAGTGCTTAAAGGCCGAGGAGTTGTGGAGTGTGTTAGCATCTTCATATTTATTTACTACTTTAATATTAATATTATCAAATCTTCTTTCTGAATTCAGGATGTTATTATTAAGTAATTAGGACATTTCAATAAATCACTTACAAACCAAGAAACCACTTTTATTTAGACACGAATTATACTTATTGTAGTTTAGCGAAATATACTTAACTTTCATTTTGCCTTCGCCGTTCTGGCTGACTTTGGATAAAATCCAAGTATTTATTACACGTTTCATTTTACTCAATACTTTTAATTTTAACTGCACGACATATATTTTACACGACCACATTTTATTCACGTAGCCCATCGGCACTGCTCCATCAGAAGCAAAATACTGAATAATCACTGACAGGAGATGATAACTGCTAAATTTTAAGTGATCTGTGAGCCTGTCTGCTGTCCTACAGCAACAAAAAAAGAATGATGTTTCAATTAAGCACTTACTGCTGCCTGTAGATGTTTGCATCACTAGGCGAACATGTTGCTGTCTGTATAGAGGTACTGGAACCTGGGTCAATAATGCAGAAACCTTAGAATAATTATACATAGAAATCTAGTCCGCGCGCATATTTTGAAGCATCTTATTTGGAGCCAGAAATGGCTCCAAACACCCGATCGCTCCATAGCGTTCAATGTCAAAGTACGCTGAACGTGTCTCACGAAAAAAATAATTATTAAGACGATTTGTGCAGTTAAATTGTGTCACAACACATCTGAAATACAAAAGAAATGTAATAACATCACTTTTCACAGGTAAGCTTTCAATATTTCATAATATAATGTAGTTAATTAGGTCAAAATAGAAATGTTTTGTTTCAATGCTCTGTGTTGCCCGAATGGGAAAATATTTTACCATTTTAACTGACTTTATTACTCCGACTAATTAATTTTAAAACATTGTCACTGATTTTTACGCAGGTATGTGATACGTTTTTTAATGTAGGTGTTTGTGTGATTTAGCGATGTTATATACCGGAAATTGCGTTGCTTGAAAGTTGAGAAGTATAAACGAATTTTATTTTCGGGAACTTTTGGGAACTAGACCTTCACTAACAACATTACTCAAGTGTATGTGTGCGTGTCGCCGAGCGTAAGCATGTAATTCGTCACGCCTGTGTGAATCGGTTTAGTGCTTCACTTTTGACACAGCGCTTGTATGTAGACTATATTTCTATGTGTAATTATTCTAAGGCCGGAACACAAGGATATTATGGCGGCATATTTAAAATTAAGGGTGGTTGCTATCCAGACGGGCTTGGGGCCCTACCATGTAACTAGAGTGGGTAATTTTGTCGCCTTTTACGACAGGCCAACTCCAGTCGCAGAGGTTAGTATTCTTATTCCGCCCCTGCGCCATACTCTGCTCAGAATCGAAAACGTTATAATTGAACCCTTCAATTTTGTGACTCGAAGGCAATCTAACTTTTTAACTAAAGATGTCACCACTTTGAATTAGTTTAACTGGCGTATTTTGGAAGAAGGTATTCAGGTGGACTTTTCTAGTTTGATTGTCAATAAACTCACAAATTCAGCATCATGCTAAACTTAATATAACAGAATGAAGTCATTGTTGACAGCCGAAAAAAAGTAATCACGGTGGACAATAACTTGACTGTAGCCAAACTTGCTCATAAACTTGCATATAAATTAATATTTTTTTACTATTTTGTTACACGTATTATGTTTTTGAAATATGTTTTGAATTTGTCTCAGTTTCAGTAATACGAGTACTTTACTGTAATATTATATAATGTTTAGATAGTATTGAATTTTTTAAACCGTTATTCAAGTTACAATTTTTGTACCTAGTGTCTACTGTTGAGTCCGTGGTCGAAATAGTGCCCTACGTTTGATTCGGTAACATATTATTCGTGCAACATAAAAATAATTAAATGTGGGGACAAATATCACAGCGTTATTTAGAACCGAAGTAAGCATAAGAGCATAAGCATGTATATTAGATGAGAGGAAGCAGGAGCTGACCAGCTCTCCCAACGACTCCCGCCAACAGCGTTGGAGAGCTTCGATGTTTCTGACGCCTGTACCTACGCTGCGTAGACCTCTCTCTGAGCACGTGTGTTCTGCATTGTCCCCCTTAATATTTAGATTGATAAGAAATGCACCGATGGGTCATAAAACTATGAGCTCACATCATGGAAAAGGCCCGCTCAACCTGATCCAAAGCGCAGGTTGTCGCTGACTACAGTATTAGTCAAGTAATTTGCCCGTCGGCATTAGGCGAGAAAAGAACAGCATGCGCAAAATGAGTTATACCTTAAAAAAATAAGCGTCGTAGCCTTGCCCCAAATATATAGTTGCGACCTATTACAACCCACCATATTACAATAATAATAAAATAAATATTTGTATACCAAAGGACTAATATTATTAAAGTTATTACTTTAATTCATAAAAATCTTTTTGACTTGCTTTTCATAACAAACGCTAAAAATACTCTGAATTTAACTCTTCGAAGAACTTTCTAAAACAGATTCATTATTAAACTCGTACTACGCTAGTCATAATAAAGTAATTATATCGATAAGCGCGTACGAGTACGCTATACGTAGGTAGCTACGTGCTATCTAGCCATACAGATCCGCTGAATGTAATAAACTTTCGAATAAGGATTATGGTTTGTTAGGTGACTTTGCTAAATTATCGAAAATTTAGTTTAATTCGAAAACTCAAACTTATCTAATAAAGGCTGCTGAAAAGTAAAAGAATACAAAAACATATGCATAAAATTTTAAAAATGTAGTTTTAATAATAAATATAAAATTTGAGAAAATATTAAATTTATCAATTTAAATTATTTCTAACTTAAACGAAATATATTCGAAAGATAATTTTGGATGTGTTTGTTTACTTGTTGAAAAGCAATTAAGATTATCTTAGTGGAATTAATGGAACAGCCGGTGATAATAGAACTAAAGTATGTTGGAGTATCTCGAGCACTTCTTGAGAAGCAATTATTTGAAAACCAATTTACTTGAAACAAAACATTTTGATGTTAGCGACGAGTGTCTCCAGGTTTCCGTAACAGTGACTAATATCGCTGTTTAAATATCATCATTAAATGAAAAGATTTCGTTTTAGATACATAGTCGTAATAATAAAACTGTTTTGCTATAAACTGGTTTGAATAACATAGCTTTTATAACCCTTCCCGTCATGTCATGATATTTTTCGATTCAAAGCATATGGTTAAATTTTCCAAACGTTTCAGTATGATATGCTAAAGTATGGCATCATAAAATTATTTCAAAACTAGCAGTATATTGCAAGACGTGACACTACTGGTATTAAGTTTCTCCGTACAAGGTTGGAGAAAAAATATTAACCCCTGCGGCCAGGGACAAAATAACCGCATAAAACAAAACAAACTTAGCTACGTGGTAGGGCCCCAAATCCGCCTGGATCACAACCACCCTTATTGTATAAGTATGCTGTTATAATAACTTTGTGTTGTGTACCGGTATTAATGACCCAAGTTCTTGTACTCCTAAGCGGATAGCAGCGTGTTCGCGGTGCCTCTAGCGTCGCAAACATCTATAGGCGACGGCATCTGCTTACTACAAAGTGCGCTTAACGGCCTGTCTACTGTTACTCAGAAATAAAAACAAAATTGTACTATTAATGGATATATGGATTGGAATTTGTATTGTTTTTGTTTTAAACAACATGGTTTTTTCAATAGCAGACATAGTCGTTAATTTATCGTTTAATACTCGTATTTTTATTAATTATTATATTTGTGTATATATTATCCTTTATTACAAAGAAGCTTATCTTGAGAACAAGCCATATATAATAACCAAAAACATAGTTGGTGATAATTTTCTGTATTATTTAAAATAGCTTTTGTGATTGGTACATAGAAGCAATAATCTCGTGTCTCATCCCTAGCCATATCTGGCAGACAGCTGTTAGGAGTGGACTAGACTCGAGCGAGCACTCAATTAGCAGTACAATTAACCGCGAAATCAGAGCGAGTGCGCTCTGCAGGAAATTGTCCGGATACTACCCAAATATTCTATAATGAAATGACAATCTCAATTTGGTTTGTTTAATTTACAGAAATTGGATTTTGTTAATATAAATTAATTGAAACCTTTTTATTTTGGGCTTTTATTTTAGGTATATATGTATACTCTATGGTGCTGAAACATGAACTCATGGAGATCAGCTGACCGCCACCGCAAAGATGCCTTTGAAAACTAGAGGAAGATGTTGCGTATCCTCTGGACAGCATATCGGACCAACGTACTTGCTTAAAGTAGCTCAAAATTAAAACTAGGCTTTCTACCATCTGCTTCAAAATCTACCTGCTTCTTGAATTCTTCGGCCACATTGACAGAAAAAGCGGTGACAATCTTGAAATGTTGAAATGCCTTGAAATGTCTCGTGGCCGCAGTCCATTGCGCTGGTCCGATCAAATACTCACCGTCCTGGATGGACACTACGGTTTACACATTGCTGAAAACAGAGGAAGAAGGCGAAATATCACCCAGAAAAAGATAATGAAAGGAGATGGTCACGACCTTCAGATATAAGGATCCCCCTTCCAATCCTACCGCGATAGTCAGTGGACGTGTATCGCGTAATATTTGTTTAAAAATTTAAAGTTAAAAGTCAACTTATTGTAACCTCTGTTGACCTGTGTTAAAGTCGATAATGTTGTGAATAGCAAAGTGTGTAAAAGTGTAGTCTGAAACTAGTTGGAACAAAAACCTACATAATAAGCCGAGTGTCCAATGTAACTCGATACTTGTTGCTACGGTAAGACCCATTAGAGAGAGCTCAAATTATAGTGGTTATATTTCACTATTGTATTAAGCAATTAATACAACAATATAAACTAGGGACCTCAAGAAAAAAAAAAAAAATAATAATAAACAAAATATGCCGAAAGTGTCGAGATCCCCACCCAGTGCCAATATTCAGCATACATTATCTGACTCAGACGTCAATAAAATAGCTTTGGGTCCGTCTACACCTAATTTTGTTACCCAACGAAATAGAAAAGAACGAAAGAATACTGATGAACAGTTTTCAGTTTTTAGAGAAGAAATAAGAAATATCCTGGATGAGTGGAAGGAAGCCCAAGAATCTTTACTAAATAAATTAATTACAGAAGTGGCAGACATTAAAGAACAAAATAATCAGATTAAACAGACCAATACCGAAATTGAGAAAGCATTAGAATTTTTGAACAAACAGTACGAGGATGTAAAGGTTAAATTAGATAAACTTGAAAAAGAAAAGAAGGAGCATGTTGCTCAGATTAATGCATTGGAAACAAAACTTGAAGAAATTGATAGGAATTCAAAATCATCTGCCATTGAAATAAGAAACATACCAATTATCAAGAAACCAGAAACCAAAAATGATCTTTATAATATAGTGCAAAATACCTGCAAAGCTCTTAATGTTATAATACCGCAAAATACCATCAAAGATGTGTTTAGAGTAAATAAGAAATCTGGAAATGGCACTATTATCGCTGACTTTACTTCAGTTTTATTAAAAAATGAAATAATACAGAAGTTAAAAGTTTATAATAAAGAACACCCAACAAAACGTCTAAACACTGGCGCTATAGGACTTCAAGGACATGATTTACAAATATATTTATCTGAAGCATTAACACCTAAAAGTCGAAGATTGTTTTTCCTGGCTAGAGATCTTGCAAAAAGTCTAGACTATAAATTTTGCTGGACTAGTAATGGCAGAATTTTTCTAAGAAAGACGCAAGACTCTCCTCACCTAGAAATTCGCAACGAACATCAACTTTTCGCTCTAAAATCTCAAAATTGACTAGATATAGTATGTGATAAACAAACAAACGTCTACATATTTAAGCATTTGAACTTAATAGGTTTAAACTTGGGGACTTTTCTAACTCCTCTTTATTCATTACTTTTAAATAACACAAGCACAAAGATTTACCAAAACATATATATAAAATCTATTAATGTATATAATATGTTTTTTGATATATATATTATCTTAGCATTTATCCATGTATTTATTCCTAATTTACACTCTTCTATTCTACATCAATTCAGTAGAATCATAGTGATAGTTGAGCTTAATTATATACTAGTTATGTGTAAAATGGTGTCAATAATACTTAATTTTAACATTCGATTTTATAAATAATAAGAATATAATTGAAAATCTAACTAGAGTAAAACCTGGAATCTCGTTAAATTGTAAGCCTGAATATTTTAAATCGACTTTAGATGAACACTTGCTCGGACAAAATCATTTGAAAGTCTTGACTCAAAACATAAGAAGTATTAATAAAAATTTCGCAGACTTTGAGGTACTATTGGCAAGATTAGATCTATCGTGTGAAATATATATTCTTACGGAAACTTGGAATAAAAATGCTTTATATATGCCAACGATGAAAGACTACGTAACTCACTATTCCGTACGTAATACTAACCAAAATGATGGAATTGTAGTATATATCAAAGAAGGACTACAGTGTTGTGTAAAAGAAGTATCGCTTTCTGAGGCTACCTGTCTTACCATAGATGTAAATTATGAGACAGTAATTATAGGCATATATAGATCGCCATCTTACAGGAATATAGATCCTTTTATTACTTCTTTAGATTTATTATTAAATACATATAAAACATACAAAAATATAATGCTCATCGGTGATTTAAACATTGATATAAAACCAACAAGCATTGACACTAATGCCACTGACTATTTGAATATGTTAGCGTCTCACGGTATTCTTTCGGGCCATGAATATCCAACAAGAATTCAAAACTGCATCGATCATTCTATGATTAAAAGTGTTTTTCCTTCGGTTACAATAGTTTCAGAGGTACCACTAACAGACCACTCACCTGTCTTTACCGCTATTAGTATGGAGATTAATACAAGTGAAATCAAACGCCACAAAAAATTTAAAGTAAATTACGATGCCATTGTAACTGATATGAACGCTCAAGATTTTAGTGACATAATTAAATCAGATGATCCAAATTGGTCTGCGGAACAATTGACAAATAGATTAAAATTATCCATTGTTAAAAATACTACTTTGGATAATACGCCCAAGCGATATCGTTGTTTAAAGCCATGGATAACACCAGGTTTAATTCGTTGTATAAATAACCGCGATAATATGCATTTAAAATGTAAAAAGGAACCTACAAACATTGTATTACATTTAACCTACAATAGATACAAAAACTTTTGTAATAATTTGCTAAAACGTTTAAAACAGAATTTTGAAAGAGAACAACTATTTAATTACTCTAAAGATCCAAAATTGAGATGGAAGATTATAGATACTATTACTAATAGACATAAACAAAAAACTAAAAGCTTAGAATTGTTGAAATTAAAAGAGACTCCTGAAGAATCACTGGAAGTTATAAATACGCATTTTGTCAATATAGCCAGAAATTTAGCTGATAAAATTCCTCATTCGAACAAATTTGACAATCATGAGCACCAACAAACGCCTGCTCAGTCTATGGTTATGCTGCCTACATCTGAAAAGGAAGTAGAATCAACTTTAATGAATTTAAAAAATGATAGTGCCATTGGTTGGGATGGAATTTCCACCAAATTACTAAAAATCCTGAAAAATAAAATAGTACCACCTCTTACCCATATTGCTAATATGTCTATGGAAAAGGGTGTATTCCCCAATGTATTTAAAATATCTATTATTCATCCGATTTATAAAGCAGGACAAAGAAACTGTATTAATAATTACCGTCCGATTTCAATTTTACCTGCGTTATCCAAAGTAGTAGAAAAAATTATTAACAAAAGACTTATTTCATATTTGGAAAATAAAAACCTTCTTTCCAGTAATCAGTATGGTTTTAGGAAAGGGAGATCAACTTCAATGGCAGTATCCAAACTTGTTGAATTTGTGGCCAAAAATATTGACAGTTATCAGAATTGTATAGGCGTATTTTTAGATTTAGCGAAAGCTTTCGATACAGTCTCAATTCCAATTTTATTAAATAAGATGAATAAACTTGGCATAAGAGGACTACAGCTTCAATTGTTTAAAGACTATCTCAGTAACAGAATTCAAAAAGTTACTATAGGTGGTATGTTAAGTTCGGATGCCCGAGTTTCTCACGGTGTGCCACAAGGTAGTGTGTTAGGTCCTACCTTGTTTCTCATGTATATTAATAGTCTTTGTGATATTAATTTAACAAACTGTAAAATATTTAGTTTTGCAGATGATACTGCACTAGTATTTCATGCAAGTTCATGGAACGAAGCAAAAATTTTTTCAGAAATTGGCTTACAAAAAGTAGCAAACTGGTTGATCCAAAACAAATTAACTTTAAATAACACAAAAACCCAATATATTCTTTTTGCCAATACTGAAAAATCACTACCGTTTGATCATAACCTCAAAATTCAAATTCATAATTGTGGAAATATGCCAGATAATAATTTATGTGATTGTTATTATTTGAAAGTCACCAAAACAGTAAAGTATTTGGGTATCATGCTAGATGGAAAGTTAACGTGGCAACCTCACATTAATCAACTCTCAGAGAAAACTAGAAAACTGATTTACATTTTTAAAAAATTGCGTACAGTTGCCAATTATAAATTACTGAAAACTATATACTTAGCCTTAGCTCAATCGATTTTGTCTTATTGTATTACTTCTTGGGGAGGAGCTTGCAAGACACATCTAATAAAACTGGAAAGATCCCAACGTGCTCTTTTAAAGGTGATTAAACAAAAACCTTTTGGATATTCTACAGCTGAACTCTTTAAAGAGTGTGATGTTTTGTCCATTAGACAGATGTTTGTACTCCAAACTATCTTATGCCAACATAGTATATTACATTATAAAGATATAACAAATATACGTCGTAAACATCATGTATGTCCCATCTCATCTTTTCGGTCTGCCTTTATTAAAAAATTCCAAATGTATCTAGGTCCCCTTATTTACAATAAAATAAATAAAGTTGTAGAAATATATTCACAAAATAAAAGTAACTGCAAATTAATTGTGACAAAATGGCTAAAAACCAAAACGTATGAGGACATTGAAAATCTTTTTAAAATAATGGTCTAAAAATGGAACCTAACAAACTAAATGTTAAAAATGCATGTGATGTGTACAAAGTATTAATTTACTCATTTTCTATTTATTCTTCAATATGCATATTTATTTTAAACTATTTAATTTATAACTATATAATAATAAAATTTGTTGCTGTTTCAATTTATATCTATTAGTAATTTACTTTTGTATAATATAATATGAATGGGGTATTTATCGTATGTACTATATAGTATATATCATATCAAATATTAAAGGAAATCTTTGTTTAAAATTAACTCACTTCAAAATTATAAAATGTTAATTGTACATAAAATTTATTTGCTTAAGTCCTCACTTTATGTAACCAAACCATATCGATCGTGTCTTACTCATTTCATTTTATATAAGAAGGTAGTTGTAAAAATTTATAATCTATTATAACAATAATGTTGAAGTCACTGGAAGGAACTAATAGCTAAGGGACAGGCCATGCCTAGGTTAGGTGTTAGTGCTAGAATAAGTTTTTAATTATGTAAAACATGTGTCAATAAAGAAATTTTTATTTTTATTTTTATTTATTTAAGGACTCAAGGAGGAGCATACTGTGTATATATATATATATATATATATATATATATATATATATATATATATATATATATATATATATATATATATATATATATATATACTGGACTTTTTAATTACATCTTATAATGAACGCCCTCTATCTACTATAGACGTTTGTGATATCAGGCATTATACTAGCACCCGCGTATTTTTTATTGCTGTGGCACAACACAGACTGGCGACTCGTTTCATAGTTAGCAGATACCATCGCTGATGGATGTTTATAAGACCCTGGGTCACTAATGCTGGAACGTCTACTTAGGGGTACTGGAACTTGGTCATTTGTAGCGGAACACAACACAAGGCTATATTTATAAATCAGGGGTGGTCCCTCCAGACGAGCTTGGAGCCCTGCGATTCAACTAGACCATGTAAATATATGCTCCAAGAATAGTTTAGTGTGCTCAATTATCGCAATAATTTGAATTGCTAAAAAATCTAACTTACTCGTCTTTTTCTGAAAATCCATAAATATGTATAGCCAAAGTTTTCGTGAAATATTTGTTTATTTTTTGTACAAACCTTTACAATTGCGCATCATTTACGCGCACTGAAACAAGAGAATACATTAAAGCTATAAAGAACTACCTAACAAAAGCTTATAACAAATAAAAATGGTATAATAAAGGCCCTCCAAGTTCATTGTTGTTGTTAACAAATTGTTACACGATTTACTAAGTTGTAAACAACGTTTTTAACCAAGTGTTTTGAAGTTTCGCTTTAAGTAAATATTGAATTATAAAATCTTGTTAAAGTAGCTCTCATTTTCGAGTATTCATTCTATTCATGTAGTAATACATTTTTATTCTGGCGAGTCAGGATTACTTTGGGTTCCTGCTTTAATATTTTTTGGAATTATTTTGTACACGTGGAATAAAGTCTTCTATACTATGTCTATGCTCTTGGTATTGCAATCATCTATAGGCAACGGTGCCTACACACTATTGGGTAGGCGATCTGCATGCTGGCGAGCTGCATATGTTAAACACAACTTAATAATGTATTTCCCGCCCTTAGTCAGTCTTATAGGCGTATATTAATGCCAAATAAGATTTATAGTGATGCAAATATGTACAACTAAAAACTTATGATGCAAATATTTACAAGTAAAAACTTTTGTTATTGTTTAAAGCAATTGTCACCACCATTAGTAAGATTGCCACAGTATTGACATCAAGCTACAAATGTAAATGGCTTTAAAAAATATGAAAGACTTTTTAATTAACGACCACGGAAATGTTGTAACATTCTTAATCATTTCAGACATTGTTTCCTTAAGATGTGGGAAGAGACGTCAGAATTCACTGCTCTATATGATTGGACGAGCTTCACGTCCTCTCGGTATTCGTCTCCAAGAGTAAAGAACATAAAAAGGACATGATTTATGAATGTGTGTTTCCGCTTCTTAAATATACGTGCAATTAAAATTGGGATAAATTAATTCGTTTTATTCGAAGCGAAAATAAATCTATTAATTAAATAATTACTCCTTTTTTAAAATGTTCCCGAGATATAAATTCATTTAATTAGTGACTAGCTATCAATGGATTTGTCCATTAATATAAAACATTCTTTTCCTGGAATTAATTCATTAACAAAGAAAAGATGGGCAAATGACAAGGCTGGTAATTTTGAAGCTGGCATTCGGTGAACAGATGACTGATTCCGATGTGCTGACAATGCGAACGTTGACTTCATGGAACAAGGAATAGACGGAATGAGTTAAAGACTTGCGACTGTATCTTGTAATCGAATACCATATAATAAATCATACTTGCTTATGTATTTAAGCTTTATCTAGCTGGTAAAGTAGCAAATCACATATACTTTATTATATAGGTACAATAAGGTCTCCGAACTTTTGTTCCAATGCTTGAGGGGTCATGTTTTAGTTTATTTATCTATCAAATACTTTCGTGGAACGAGTAAGTGAGTTTAACACGTATCTTGTGTGAATAGTTCAAACAGGAAAAAGGACTACTTTAGGGGTGTGTACATGGTAGGTCGGAGACCATTCTAGAAGTTCCAGGTTCGAATTCCACGGTACCATGCACCGCCTAGGACAAGCGTGGCGGGTACACTATGCGCTTCGTCTAGAGAAAACCCAAGCCTAGCAGTGGAACCCTATGAGCTGTTATTATATAGGGCTAAAAAAATATTTTATATATCCGCTCTCACCCGTCACTTGGGCAGTTAATCTGAAAAAGAAAAGCCTCGCTGTGCGTTATTCATCAGTTCTGGGAAGAATTGTTGGTTTCCGGTCGACAGGTGTTTGCCGTGAAAATTAATATTTCAAAACGGTTCGCTTTACAATACTCAACTTATTTTGCACAATTTTATTATTATCTGTCAATTTCGATCAATAATTAAGTACCTGTTGGTTTTATTGTTCCATTTGTATTATATTTATTTTATTATTTCTTTATTAATTGTTACAATTCCCAGCGACTTTTCAGTGCCTGTACCAAATACTCAAGGTACAGGTGGGCCGTTACATTAAGCAATTTCGAGCAGTTCCTAACAATAACGATGTTAACAGGCACTAAGAATATAACAACGGGAATAAAACAATGTATTATTTTCACTCTATGGAAATAGGTATTTTTCAATAATATTCTTTATTCTCCTCATTATTCAATCAACAATAGTTCAGGAACGTTTTTAGAGTGGATAATTTAGAACGCTGGATTTGTAAAACGTATTTATGAGATTTTAGCAATTCATGAGTGAATATTTCATGCAGATATTTACTTAACATAGTTGCGAAGTTCTATGCTTATTCGGGGCGTTACTATTAATTAAATTGGTTTTACCGATTATTGTGCAGCATAAATTTTTTTAATATGATTATATTATCCACTTTTTTATGATTGTCATCTTTTATTAAGCAATATTTGAGTGAGAAAGGATACCAATAAAATTATATTGAAGACACAGATTGGATAAAGAAATATTTCCATTAACTCATATATATATATATATATATATATATATATATATATATATATATATATATATATATATATATATATATATATATATATATATATATATATATATATATATATAACAACGGGAATAAAACAATGTATTATTTTCACTCTATGGAAATATGTATTTTTACATATATTTATCCACTCATGAATAAACTTCAGCAAAATATGGAACTAAGAATTAAGGAAGTTTGCTTCAATGCTTTATTTTTTAACTTCTTTTCTTTTTTTGTACTATACCATAAGATTATAATAATAAAACTTTTATTAACGTTAAACAACATTATATAACATAAAATATGTTATAATTGAGTGTGTCCTGACTCTCAGACTAGTAACAGGCATGTATTTTTTAGTCCGTATACGAAGTAGATATAAGTAACTTTAGTTTTTATGAGTTTTATGAGGACTTCTTATCATCTACCACCCTACGGAAGAAAGAGCTACGCGGTAGGTAAGAGCGACTCTTTTGCAGAATCACAAGTGAATACTTTAATATTCCACTATGTTATCGAAGTACAGTGGTAGATCTCCTTTCCCGCGGTTCGAATGTGGAACAATTTCATTTCCACGAATGCCACGCCCTCCCTAAAACCCTCGCGTCATGTATGCATAGAAATCAAGTTATGTGCCACAACATTTTGACTGTGGCGGTATTTAGGCAAAACATCGTTATAATTACAGTGTTTTGTAATATTATAACGATGTATATATATATATATATATATATATATATATATATATATATATATATATATATATATGTAAAGAGAATATCATCTCTTTAATGTTATTGTATTATGGTTAGGTTGTGTAACCAGGACATAATCCCTTTTGATTTAACGCGCTTAATGTCATGTGTCATAGAAGTGTGACACATGACATTTGCCTACAAAAAAGTAAACAATATTTACGTTATTACGTTACAGATTTGATTTAAATAATTTAATTAATAGATAGAAAAGCAAGAGTTATGAGAGACGAGTAATCAACTTTAATTGTCGTTTCTGTTATTTTTACAGAAACAAATTTGTTTGATTTATTCGGACCATCCAGACTGAAACAAATAAATAATATTATAAAACGACAATTTTCGTCACAAAATGAAATTGCAATTCGAGTTCAGAGCTGTGGCTTCTCCAAAGGACTGTAAAACTACAGTAGTAGCTGTAACCTCAATTGTCACAGAACAAGGGGAAAAATATGTTATACCAGATGACCTCATGTATGCAGATTATCATGAAGAGTTGACAAAGACGGAGACTTTCAAAAAGGTAAAAAATTCATTAGGAAAAAGGCATGATGAGTTAAAAATATGGATAAAAATTTCAAAAGAATTAGAAAAGATATATTTAGATGATGAAGGAAATATCCAGTTTGGAGGGAAATATTTAAAACAAACACTTCAAGAGAATATTAAAGAAAACTCGAGCTTGGAAAAAATATTAGAAAAATTAATTGAAAAATCAGAAAAACACGAAGAAGAAAAAAACTTAAAACATATTGTAGATAAATTTGTATTAGAAAAATTTAATTATAAAACATCTAATGTTAGACAATGGTTACATATATTCGAAAAAGAGTGTGGAAGATTTAAAATAGAAAAAGATAAAACTAAAATAGAATTATTAAGAATATTTTTAGATGCAACTTGCCAAGATTGGTATACTTCTACTGTAATAAAAGGAGAACATGAAAACAATTGGAATACGTGGAAACAGATATTAATAGAAACCTTTTCAGGTAAGGGATGGAGTAGCAGGACATATGCTCATTATTTTAAATACAAAGAAGGTTCAATAGTACAATATGCAATAAAGAAAGAACGATTATTATTAGAAATAAATAAGGACATGGACGCTGATACAATGATAGATAGAATTGCATTTGGGTTGCCAGAATTTATTAGAGAGAAGATCGCCAGAGATGAAATAGAAAATACAAAAGATTTAATAAATGAATTACAGAAGCTTGAAGGGATAATAAATAAAAAGAAAACATTTAAAAAAGAAGGTAAACCAGAACATAAATTCAGAAATGAAGAAAAGAAACCATGTATGACATGTGAAAACATGGGTAAAGGTATAAGATATCATCCAGAAGAAAAATGCTGGTTTAAACTAGAGAAAAAAGAGAAACCTAAAGCTATAGGAAGCAATTCAGTAATAGAAGTAAATTTAAATACAGAGAAAAAAAACTAATAGTCACACCATTGATCAGACTTAAGCTACTAGTTGAGAATCAGATAGAGATAATGGGAACATATGATCCAGGTTCTCAAGTATCCTTGATAAACTCGAAATGGATAAAAATAAAAGAGAATAGAGAAGATTTAAACAAGATATTCTTGAGGTCTGTCAATGGTGTGAATCAGACAAATGGATTGGTAAGAATAAGAATAAAAATATTTGATATAGAAAAAATAGTAGATATATATGTAGTTGAAAGAGAGGATTTTGAAGATTTTATAATAGGATTAGACTTAATTCCTATGTTTAAGTTGAGGTTGAATGAAAATTTAGAAATCTCACAGAAAATAGAGAAAAAGTTAGAAAAACCAGAGATAACATTAAGTGAAGTTACAAATTGTTCAATTAATTTTAATGAACACGTGGAAACAGAAGAATTTCAAACAAATATAGAACATTTAGATAAAGATAAAAAAATGAAGATAGAAAAATTGATAGATAAAAACAAATCAGTGTTTGCGAAAGACAAGTATGATATTGGGACTGTTAACGAATATGAAGCTAGAATTGACTTAATAGTGGAGAAATACTGCAGTAAAAGACCCTATAGATGTAATATAAAAGACAAAAAAGAAATAGAGAAACAAATAGCCAACTTACTAGAGAAGAATTTAATCGAAGAATCTTATAGTCCTTTTGCTGCACCCGTCACACTAGCATATAAGAAAAATGAAGGAAAGACACGTCTGTGCATAGACTTTAGAGATTTAAATAAAAACATTGTCCCTCAGGCACAACCATTCCCTTTAATAGATGATATAATAATAAGAGCCAGAAATTGTAAATACTTTACGACACTGGACATTAACTCAGCTTTTTGGTCAATACCACTAAGAATTGAGGATAGGAGGAAGACGGGATTTGTAACACAAGATGGTCACTATCAATGGACATGTCTACCGTTTGGCTTAAAAACGTCTCCAGCTATATTTCAACGAATTCTGAGTAGCATATTAAGAAAATATGGACTAACTGAATTTTCAGTGAACTATATAGACGATATCTTAATACACTCACCGACGTTTGAAGAACATCTAAATCATATTGAAAAATTATTAAATGCAATAAAAAAAGAAGGACTCAGGTTAAAATTTAAAAAGTGTACATTCGCTGCTAGTTCGGTTAGATATTTAGGACATGTAATAGGAGAAAATACGGTTAAACCGTTGAAAGACAACATAACGTCAATAAAAAATTTCCCAATTCCTACTACACAAAAGCAAATTAGACAATTTCTGGGGAAAATAAATTTTTACCATGAATATATAGAAAAGAGCTCAATATTACTAGATCCATTACATCAACTATTAAAAAAAAATGTAAAATTTATATGGACAGAGGATTGTGAAAAATCTTTCAGAAAGATAAAAGAAATGCTATGTTCCCAACCAGTGTTGGAGATATTCGACAAAGACCTTCCAATCAAGATATATACAGATGCATCACTTGAAGGTATAGGCGCAATACTAAAACAAACACAAGAGGATGGAAAAGAAAAACCTGTGGCCTACTTCTCAAAGAAACTTAATGAAACGCAAAAAAGAAAAAAAGCTATTTATCTTGAATGCTTAGCTATAAAAGAGGCAATAAAGTACTGGCAACACTGGCTGATAGGGAGATACTTCGAAATATACTCTGACCACAAACCACTGGAAAATATGAATATAAAAGCACGAACAGACGAAGAATTGGGCGATCTAAGTCACTATCTATCTCAATACGATTTTAAAATTATATACGTCCCAGGTAAAGATAATAAAGAAGCGGACTGCTTGAGTAGAAACCCTGTTCTAGAATCAAATACAGAAGAAGAGGATTTATTAAAAACGGTAAATTTTATTGAAATAGATGAAATAAAATTAGATCAGATGAATAATATACTATTACAGAATAAAAAAGAAAAATTAATAGAGAAAAACGGAATATATTATAAAAAAGTGAAGAAAAGAGAGAAAATCATATTATCAGAAAAATTCAGTATTGATTTAATTAATAAAATACACAAGGAATGGTGTCACACAGGAATAACACAAACACAAATGAAAATATGTCCATATTATACTGCTAAAAATTTAGTGAAGAATATAAAAAAAATTTGTAAAGAATGTTATATATGTATTAAGAATAAGTCAAGAGGGCAACATAAATTCGGCTCAATGTCACAATTAGGACCAGCGACCAAAGCTTTCGAAATTATGTCCATAGATACAATTGGAGGATTTGGAAGCACTAGATCAACAAAAAAATATATTCATTTACTTGTTGATCATTTCACGAGATATGCGTTCATTTCAACATCAAGAACTCAAAACGCCGCTGATTTTATAAAACTAATTCAAACTGTGTTAGACATAGAAAACATCGGAACAATCTTAACGGACCAATATCCTGGAATAAATTCGAAAGAATTTAAAGATTATTTAAAAAATAAAGGAGTGCAATTAATTTTTACTGCAATAAATGCACCATTTTCTAATGGTCTGAATGAAAGACTGAATCAGACATTAGTAAATAAAATAAGATGTAAAATAAACGAAGAGAAAAAGAATAGAGCATGGACATCGATAGCGAGAGAATGTGTGAATAAGTATAATATACTAGAACATACAATAACGGGATTTACACCAGAGTATCTATTATATGGCACAGACACCAGTAACATACCAGAAGAGTTAAAAAGAAAGAAAAACGGAGAAGACTGGATAAGAGATAAGAAATTAGCATTAGAAAGAACACAGAGATCACATAAGTATAACGAAAGTTTATTTAATAGAAACAGAAGACACCATGAATTCAACGAAGGAGATATGGTATTCATAGAGAATGGAAACAAACTCAATAGGAAAAAGCTAGAAGAACTAAGAATCGGCCCATATATAATAGAAGAAAAAATTTCAAACTCAATTTATAAAATAAAAACTGGAAAAAGAAATCAAGACACGAGTCTATTCCACGTGACAAAACTAATTCCAATGTTTGAAGTTGAAGCTGATTGAAAAATTATGCAATTTTCATATCGTGGAGGGGAGATGTAAAGAGAATATCATCTCTTTAATGTTATTGTATTATGGTTAGGTTGTGTAACCAGGACATAATCCCTTTTGATTTAACGCGCTTAATGTCATGTGTCATAGAAGTGTGACACATGACATTTGCCTACAAAAAAGTAAACAATATTTACGTTATTACGTTACAGATTTGATTTAAATAATTTAATTAATAGATAGAAAAGCAAGAGTTATGAGAGACGAGTAATCAACTTTAATTGTCGTTTCTGTTATTTTTACAGAAACAAATTTGTTTGATTTATTCGGACCATCCAGACTGAAACAAATAAATAATATTATATATATATATATATATATATATATATATATATATATATATATATATATATATATATATATATATATATATATATATATATATATATATATATATATATATATATATATATATATACCTAGTCAGGTCATAAATTCTGTCACATGTTTAATATAAAATAATTGTAACCAGTTTATTAATTATGTAACCATTCATATACCAAAATGAACTTAACAAAACATAGATTCTTATGACATTAAAGTTTATTCAAAATGACCTCCGTGATTTTGAATACAAGCCTTCAATCTGCGCGGCCAGTTGTCTATCGCAGCACGAACGAGGTCCATGTCAATATCGGCGGCTACCTTAATCAAGGATGTCTTGAGTGACTCCAAATTGGGATGAGGCTTTGAGCACGCCTTTTCCTCCAAGTGTTGCCATATCTTGTAATCTAACGAATTCAAATCTGGACTGGAGGAGGGCCAGTCTTCGTGCCGGATGAAGTCGATTTCACGCGCCGCCAGCCAGTCTTGTGTGCTCTTCGCTGTATGAGCTGGCGCCGAATCTTGTTGGAATACCCAGTGCCTGTTATTGAACATGGTATGAGAAACAGGTTCCACAAGGTTCGTCAGGACTGTATTTTGATACACAACAGCATTCGTTTTTACACCTTTCTCACAAAAATGTACCTCTGTTAAGCCCCAATAAGAAACTCCCAACCATACCATGAGCGAGGATGGAAAATGACCTCGTTGGACACGCGGAATACGGTTGCTCGCTTCTTCACTACTGTATGCGTACACCTTATCATTTTGTTTGTTGTAGCTCTCTTCTACGGTAAACATTTTTTCATCCGAAAAAAGAATTTCCCGATATTTTTTTCCCGCGTACCGCTTCAACAAAGCGCGGCATCTCTTCAGTCTCAGGTCCATTAGACGAGCATTCAAACGATGTCCTGTTTTTCTTCGATATGCCCGAAGCCCTAAGTCTTCATTTAACACCCTTTTCACGGTGGTTCTGCTTAACCCCATCTGAAGGGCCAACAGTTTCTGCTTACGTTTGAGATTTCTTTGAATTCGTGCCTTCACAGCTTTTATCACTGCTGGAGTCCTAACAGACCGAGGGCGACCACTTCTTGACCTGTCATCTACACTAGAGTCTTCATTGTATCGTTTGATGGTACGATAAACGAATCTTTTGGTAATATTCAAATTTTTCAGTATGTTAAAATTTTGAATTGGCGCGTAACCGCAACGATGCAACGCAATAACTGCAACACGGTCTTCTTTAAGCGTCCACTCCATATTTAAAAATGAGTAAAATTCTAAAAGTTATACATTTTTATTTTCATGAACAATTCGAAATTCTAATTCAATAAACTTTTTTGTGGCCAGCATTCTAAAAGAAAAGTTTTTACTGTGTGACAATACTTATGACCTGACTAGGTATATATATATATATATATATATATATATATATATATATATATATATATATATATATATATATATATATATATATATATATATATATATATATATATATATATATATATATATATATATATAAGGGACATGAGGAGCGTCCACATTATCAGAAGCTTCCATATTTGACTACAGACGGGCGTAGGTAGTCGGGCGAGGAGAATGAAAACGCAACTTTAGGTTATGCGTTATAATTTCAAGTAAATCACAATTGGCGACACTAAATAAGTTTCCAATTGAATTATCCAATAACTAATCACACTTAAATCAAATGACACTCCACCAAACACGTAGCACAAGTCGCGATAGGAACCAAACTTATCTTCACACCGCTGTTCCACCACGCTGCTGCACTAGCGCCCGGTGTTGTGTCCGAGCAAACAGCAATGACAGTACCCTTGTTACGTGACGTTGACAACTGTCACTTATCATTGCTCTTTGGCCCTAAATAAAACGTCCTTTTCTGAGAAATAATCAGACGCGCCGTCATATATTTAACACAAGATAATTATATTATTGTATATATTTTACCTCTTACCATTAAAAGAACATATTAATGTTTTGAGCCCCATATCTTACGGTACGTCTGCATTTGAACACTAAGCATAGCACAATAGGTGACCTGGACTCCAAGACATGGCTGATGAAACCCAAAGATCTATTTGTATAATCAAACCAGGAAGACGAAGCTACGAAGTCAAAGTACCAGTCCACGGCACCGCTAACGTAGCAATAGAAGTTACAAAGGTACAACTAAAGCTGAGGAACATCGATGCAATTACTGTGCTAAACCAGGGGTCAGGTGTATGTATACCAGCGATTTAGTAAATGTTAGAGAAAAAGCTTATAAAGTACTTTTAGTAACATTTATGGATTTTCTTGTAACATATCAATGCGAATGTTGTTAAATCAATTGTTTGGAGAAGCCTAATACACATTCGCCATAATCAATGGCAATAAACTCGAGTTGATAAAACCTCTTAATAAAACCCGTACAAACCAATTCCGATTAATAAAGAGTAATGTGTCATAAGATGAACGGAGCCAGTTAATAAAGAGCGGACGATGCGACCAACAAACATCGATCAGCCTGTTTACTTTCCCGATTGCTGGGTGCTCCATATGTTTCTGTTTACCTTGGGACTATCCTTGTTTTAGGAAAATAAAAATTGGACTGAAAACACAAATGAACCGGCTTCTTCCATTTTGAACATGTAAAGATATTAAGGGCCTTCCCTGGTGTACCTTATTAAGCTGGCGAGACTCTTGTGTATGATGTAATCTTTGCTGTTAAAATCAAATTAACCTAAATCTCATGTATAATATGTTCTAAAATTTACTATTTCTGAAAAGAAGTATTTGTAAGGTCTGAAAATTGCACTGTACTTTTGATAAGTAGCAAAGAACGTGAAAGCTTCGAATGCTTCTAACCGTATTCAAGTGTTCTTCAGTAATAATAGCTATGCATAGTAAAATCAATAGTAATTTTCGCGTCCCTATTAGCAGAATGAAAAAATTCTTATCTTTATGTGTTTATTAGCTTTATACAGCAAATAAAAATAGTCAATATACATGCTATTTGCGAGTGTCTCTGGTTCTTTGAGAATTAATGGACTTGTGGCGTAGCATTATCGACACATGGATCGAGTCGAAAAAATATTAGATTTTCATGTTGGTATCTGCCAAATAATTTTCAATCGGAATGTCAGATCGGAATAAAAATACAATCGGCTTTTAATATTCGGTTTTCAAAAAAGCATTTGTACGATGCCGGTCACGGACCGAGATTGCACCGTACGGGAATAAGAAGGATTGCTCAAGAGCAGTGGACTGTATGATAGAGGATGGGATAGGAGCGGTGGCTAGAGAGACGTGATGCCTTGCTATGGGCAAAGAAACTCGCACTGACCTTGATTCCACCCCTTCCCGGTTCGGTTCAGGTCACTGAGGAACTGTTGCATGGCACCAGCTATAGCACAACACTGAACACACAGATAGTATTGGTACGGCCAATTAGAGTAACCAGGGAGGTCGAACGTCGACCGTCCCGTCCAGTTATTTCTTTAGTATATATATAAATATCGCACACGGTGCAAAGGCGTCATCCTTTGTCAAACGTTGACACAAGAACCAACATTTTTTCGTCCCACCCTCGCTTTCACCATTATTACCTCACCGAGAGTGAGGGTAGATAACAATAATCAGGTGGCGGGATTTCAAATACAAGCAAGGATCGAACAGCATTGGTTAACATAATTAATAATTATTATAATATATAAACAATAATAATAATATATATTAATTGATCTGGCAACTAGTTGACGGTACACAGCAGGTCATAGGCTTGTATATGGTCTTTTGCGCCGCTTTGTCATTGTTATCAACACAGTATTACTGCAACCCGTGAAACTAAATTGCGTCACCGTTTTTTGATTAATGATATAAAATTTCTCATAGGGAGTGGCTCCTATGATCGTACCCTGCACCAGGCCTAATTATCCCTAGAGTTATCCACATGGTCAAACGCCTATTAGTCGTTATATTTAGGGGGCTGAGAATACAGAGGATCGCGTAGCGTTTATTGTATTTTTAATACATTATTTTATATAAATCATCAAACAAATCAAATCAAAAACAAACAATAAGAAAAGGCAGAGGACGGCCACCAATACCCTGGACGGGCAGCATTCAGGAGACAACAAAGACCACCTTGCAGAACACCCGAGGCTGGCCCAGAATAGGACATACTGGAGGAAATTTTTTCAAAAGATTGAACACCTAATTCCTCAGTCATGAAGCTACGATAAAAAGAAGATACTATATACCTAGTCAGGTCATAAGTATTGTCACACAGTAAAAACTTTTCTTTTAGAATGCTGGCCACAAAAAAGTTTATTGAATTCGAATCTCGAATTGTTCATGAAAATAAAAATGTATACTTTTAGAATTTTACTCATTTTTTAAATATGGAGTGGACGTTTAAAGAAGACCGTGTTGCAGTTATTGCGTTGCATCGTTGCGGTTACGCGCCAATTCAAATTTTTAACATACTGAAAAATTTGAATATAACCAAAAGATTCATTTATCGTACCATCAAACGATACAATGAAGACTCTAGTGTAGATGACAGGTCAAGAAGTGGTCGCCCTCGGTCTGTTAGGACTCCAGCAGTGATAAAAGCTGTGAAGGCACGAATTCAAAGAAATCCCAAACGTAAGCAGAAACTGTTGGCCCTTCAGATGGGGTTAAGCAGAACCACGGTGAAAAGGGTGTTAAATGAAGACTTAGTGCTTCGGGCATATCGAAGAAAAACAGGACATCGTTTGAATGCTCGTCTAATGGACCTGAGACTGAAGAGATGCCGCGCTTTGTTGAAGCGGTACGCGGGAAAAAAATATCGGGAAATTCTTTTTTCGGATGAAAAAATGTTTACCGTAGAAGAGAGCTACAACAAACAAAATGATAAGGTGTACGCACACAGTAGTGAAGAAGCGAGCAACCGTATTCCGCGTGTCCAACGAGGTCATTTTCCATCCTCGCTCATGGTATGGATGGCAGTTTCTTAGTGGGGCTTAACAGAGGTACATTTTTGTGAGAAAGGTGTAAAAACGAATGCTGTTGTGTATCAAAATACAGTCCTGACGAACCTTGTGGAACCTGTTTCTCATACCATGTTCAATAACAGGCACTGGGTATTCCAACAAGATTCGGCGCCAGCTCATAGAGCGAAGAGCACACAAGACTGGCTGGCGGCGCGTGAAATCGACTTCATCCGGCACGAAGACTGGCCCTCCTCCAGTCCAGATTTGAATCCGTTAGATTACAAGATATGGCAACACTTGGAGGAAAAGGCGTGTTCAAAGCCTCGTCCCAATTTGGAGTCACTCAAGACATCCTTGATTAAGGCAGCCGCCGATATTGACATGGACCTCGTTCGTGCTGCGATAGAGGACTGGCCGCGCAGATTGAAGGCTTGTATTCAAAATCACGGAGGTCATTTTGAATAAACTTTAATGTCATAAGAATCTATGTTTTGTTAAGTTCATTTTGGTATATAAATGGTTACATAATGAATAAACTTGTTACAATTATTTTACATTAAACATGTGACAGAATTTATGACCTGACTAGGTAATTCTATATAGATCTAAATAAATATTTATGAATATAATATATAAATTTAAACTAATGCACTGATTTTAAATAAGAAAGTGAATTAATAAACAAATACTACTAAATTCAATCAACACATAATTTGTGATTGAGCGCTTCCATTGGAGCAGTGCCAAAAACTGGCAGCATTATCATACATTTATACGAAATGTTAATGAGTATTCCACTAAAATACGACAAAGTTATATCTCGGTCAATTATTGAAGACTAAAAATATTAATCCAATCTCAAAATACAATTTGTAAATAGTAACCTTGTTTCACGAAATATTTTCACTCGAGTTATTTAATCCCACTAATACTTGAAAAATGGTCACAGCAATTTTGGGTTCGTCGGCCTACAGATGGCGTTAACTAGAGCAATGGTATCATTCTGTGATATCGCTTATATCAATTTCGCTTCCTAAATATACGAAAAAGGGATGTCAGAGTTAAATTCTGCTCGTAATCCGTCATAGAGATGAAAAGTATCTGGCAAGTAGTTATAATATGTTTACATTTTTAAACAATTTTTTAATTTGCCCTGAACTAGATGAACTCCTGTAACCTAGAAGTTTATACATTTTATCCGTGCAGGGGCGGAGAAAGAATACGTAGCTAGGGTGGGTTGTTTTGTCGCCTTTTACGACAGGCTGGCCCTGGCCGCAGAGGTTAGTATTCTTTCTCCGCCCCTGCAGGGATAAAAAAACTTAAGAATTCTCGTATATAATTATGTTATGTATAATTTAATTCTTGACAAAGCTCGTAACTTTGAAATACTCATATAATATCGACATACAAAATACTGAAGTAGTTACTTTTACGATATACCTATAAAGCAGTTTTATGTTTTAGATGTATTATTTCATAATTTAATATTTTGAGACGTCTGGAACTGAAGATGACATGTAGACAATCCAAGTTAGGAGTCCGTTATGCTTCAAATTTTCACTCACTTTATTAAACAAAAATTATATAATTTTAGATCAATAAAAGAAACTAGTGAATAGCCAGAGTTTTTTTAACTTAGAAAAAATTTTGTTTAGAAATATTATGAATTGAGTAGTTAGTTCCTCTAATATGTGTTAAGCTAAAAATATCACAATGCTCGGATTGATGGTGTTGAGCCTTATAATCTGATCGAACCAGTGTCAAGATTTTTGTAAATAATTATTTCTTGTGTATACGTCTGTCTTTTTATATACTTTATGCTTGATTACTATACAATTTACATGTTAACTCTTTTAAAGGTTACTCAATTTAACAACAAACTCCTTAATACGTCAAAATTGCTTGACTTAGGTTGGTTTACTCTGTTTTCCAGTTACTTTTATTTCTCTCCATTTAAAGACCACTCTCTATAACGCCAAATAACGCACAGTCCGTTTAGTGTCGTTATATAGAGTTATAGTTATAGATCAAGGTAGTTAGCTTAAAGTGAAAGAGTTCGTCCTTGAATTGATTTGTGCCTGGTTTTGTTTTATAATATCATTTTATCGCATACGAATAGCGCTACGGTAAAATCTAATCCAGCGTGTGAAGTGCACACAAAAGCATCGAACGTTTGGCCTTTATCATAAACTTAGTTAAATTTTTTAAACTAATTAAAAAACAATGAATAAAACATGTATTGCTTCTGTTTTACTACTACGGGATACTAAGTCCAGTTATTTAGCTTATTTTTAGAGCTATAACAATATTTAATAACAAAGTTATTTGAAAGTAGAGTAAATACTAGATTTTAACTATATATATAAAAAAAAATTATCCGTGCAGTTTTTATCCGTGCAGGGGCGGAGAAAGATTACTAACCTCTGCGGCCGGGGTCGGCCTATCGTAAAAGGCGACAAAAGAACTCACTCTGGCTACGTGGTAGGGTCCCAAGCCCGTCTGGATGGCGATCACCTTTGGTCTTAAGTATTCCGCCATAATAACCTTGCGTTGTGTTCCGGCATTAGTGACCCAAGTTCCTGTACCCTTATGGGACAGCAGCGTGTTTGTGATACCATTGGCGTTGCAAACACCCATAGGCGACGGTAACTGCTAACTTTTAAGCTGGCCGTCTGCCTGTCTGCTGGCCTACACCAATAAAAAAATACATCTAAAAATCATGCATGCATTACAATCGAAGCCACGTCCCAAAACACGGCTTGTAATTAATTTATCTCCCATTAAAATAAACTTTATAACAATTTAAAACAAGCATAAATCAAAAATATGAAACGCCACAAGCATGAAGTTGCGCCGTAATACAGTGTGCGCGTAATTAATTACATGTTAGTGTTTTAGGCGTTGTAGATAGCTGCGTCACAAAGAAACTGACAAGTACAAATGATTCAGAACTGGTAATGTATTCTGTCTTCGACAACATTCACGGGAAAGGAACGAAAACACATCACTCATTGTACCATTCGTTTGTAGGCTTTATTCTGCGCCGGCCGCAGTGCTATAAAGCAAATAGTATTATTATAACTTATCATTTTCTCGAAGTTTCTCACTGCAGTTCGGTATAAAAACCAGTAAGACCTGCCAAATTTATGTATCGTCATTTTTATCCAATCGTGCATTTTTGGATGTAGACTTCCCTAGACTTTGATGTCTTCCATTCACAGATCTAAAAAGGAAATCTGGGGCAGATTCGTTGGATCACTAAGTTAAGAAGCGCATTACACTATATTAGCTAATATCTTGTACTTCATGACTTGTGTGTTCATACACATATTATGGTTCGCGCATAGTTTAGTTGCGTCTAGTTTTAAGTAATATTTTTCCAGCAGTCCATTTCCTTTCCAGCATTATAAATTTGAATTAAAGCATTTTAAATGTCCATTCAAATTTGAAGTTCAAAATAGTTTACTGGCAATGCTCCTGTCGTCGTTGCGAATGCTGATATTAGACAGTTAATGATGAGGAGAGTTCCTCAGCTTCAGTACAGTAGCAGCTTATCATATTAATTCACCTGTCTCTTTCTGCCGTCAACTTTGTAGTTCGCGATATGGTATGACGGTGGTTATATTTTATTTTACTATTGTTAGTAAAATAAAATATAACAACCGTCATACAATATCGCGATCATTTTTATACTAAAGTTTTCTAAATTTTCGAATCGCCTTTAGTTATATGGAGTATGAGGATGAAATTCTGGTTTCTTTATTGGACTGTGCGTCAGTAGATTGACGGCCCGCTTAGAATTTCGCAGTTACCGTCGCCTATGGGTGTTTGCAACGCCAGTGGCATCGCGAACACGCTGCTGTCCCATAAGGGTACAGGAACTTGGGTCACTAATGCCGGAACACAACACAAGGTTATTATGGCGGCATACTTAAGACCAAAGGTGATCGCGATCCAGACGGGCTTGAGGCCATACCACGTAGCTACACTGAAAGCCACTTATTTGCCAATGCCTTATTTTAAGTATTTAAAATAATATAGAGTACTGAGAAGATTAAAAGATAATAATACAAAGTACATAAATAACCAAATAACACCAAATTAATACGGGGAAATTCAGTCCTTCACTTTCAACTACAGTGATATTTATATTTTTACAGTGATAGTGATATTTTTTTAAATCAGAATATTGACTTTACTATAAATTGATTAAAGCGAAAAGATCCTCAAAATCCAAAGCTTTTTGCTTTGATCCAATCAAGCAGTACATTACTCCGAAGTGGCGGCGGTATATTTAACTTTTATGCGAATTTTTTTTACTGAATCCATTTAAAAGCTTTTAAATGGAATTAAAAGGGATTATTTATATAGTTCTTGCATTAAGACGAACAGCCCACATTTACATAAAATAATTTTCAAATAATTCTCTGCTTTGCATTACGCATTCAACGGCCTGTTTATTTTCAAATTATTATTTTTCTTGTAACTCTGTTTCTCCTCTTATTTATTTTATTTATTAATTTTTATTATTTCTATCTCATTTATGAAAGACCAAAGAAGATGAAAGAAAGAAAAATGATTTATTTAGAGCTTAAAGTTATTATAAAAACAGTATAATAAAAAAGAGACGCTTTTATGGACACCTAGAATAAACAGCATTATTCTTCCATTAGGTTTATCTAGAATGTTCACGTCGTATAAACAAAGTCATCTGAATTTGCAGGTATATAGTGAAAAGAAGAGCAACATAATTTTAACTCATCGTTAAAATCACATTGTTACTCAGGCGTTATTCACAAGTTCGTGTTCTGTATTTACTATAAATATCCGGATGACCGAGCTTTGCTCGGTATTTTTTTTTTTATTTATATAATTGGTTTTTTGTAAATTAACAATAATTTTGTAAATTAAAAAAAAAAACACTGGAATAACCAAATATGAGAAATGTTTCCCTCTAGATCAGCACTAACTAAATCTCAAAATGCTTAAATCTTGGGACAAATCATGGCAAGCATCCCGCCATACCGTTGGATCCCCCTCTGATAACCTACAACCTAACCTACTAATCAAACCTTGGTTTTTTAGATACCGTCATCTGTCTAAAAAAATAGTTCCTGCTATAATTCGTACGCGATTAGGCCATTGTTCTACCCCAGTCTTTTTGGGAAAAATAAGGGTACGAGGCCATTCTCTTTGCGCCTGCGGACTAGCTGAAGGAACAATAGAACACATCTTTTTCTCTTGGCCCAATACTGCACAACAGTTATACGATCTTCTTCCACAAGATTTCCCTCGACCCATCTGTGTCAATTCTCTTCTATCATTAAATGACAATAAACACGTAACTATTTATTTATTTCTACCACCTGCCATTTATCCTCTCTACTTTGACATTGGCAAGTCGATGCCCGTGGCGTTGGAGCCAAGCTTTTTTAGAATAGAATAGAATAAAGTGCAAGTGACATATGTACATAGATACTTCGGCTCGTGTTACGTGGACAGGGTCGAGCCAGTGAGATACCCATAGGAGCACTATATACGGTTTAAGTTTGATATACTTTTTAAAGATTACTTTTTATATAGTAATCACTTGTTGTTTTACATTAGTATTAGAATTGCAAACGAAGTGTATCGACCTTGGTAAATATTTATGCGATCGCTTTTTAATAACGTAGGCGTTAAATTGAGCTATAATTGTTTGTTTAGGAGTACGGAATATTAATGTTTAGCTATTTGTCTGTCTATCCGCCCGTTGACGCTAAAATAACCATAAATTCTAATCTTTTCGCTTTAATTTTAGACACATATCACGTTCTTTAGCCATGTGACGGTAATCTGTTGTTTAAATTACTGAACCGTCTGAACCTACTACGTAACTGGTAAATCAAGACTTGAGAGCAACATTAAGGGTTCGTGCTCCTCCATACTCTACGGCTGCGCGTTGGTGTGCTGAGATCAAGCGAGGAAGAACTTCCATTAACGACGACCCCCACACGGGACGCCCTACATCGGTAGTGACTGAACAAATGATTAAAAAAGTTTAAAACATTGTCTTGGCGGATCGTCGTTTTACTGTTTGTTTTATAGCAGAAGACTAATTTAAAATTCCATTTAAAAAAGTGTCAGCGCGCTGGGTATCCAGAATGTTTTGACGACCTCGGTGGCGTAACGGATAACGCACTTCAGTACGCTTGCGGAGGTCACGGGTTCAATTCCCGTCTCGCGTCTGGGTGTTTATGTATAATATGTATTTATTTACAAAAAAAAAGTATATAAGTAGTATATCAGTTGTCTAGTACCCATAACACAAGTGCTATGCTACTTAGTTTGGGACTAGATGGCGCTGTGTGAATTGTCACAAAAATATTTATTTATTTATTTATGTTTTCTGACGCGCAGAAACAAACCAATTTAACAAAGCTGTTTGGGTTTGTTACAACAAGATCTTGACTAATCAAATGTTTTAATTTAGCTGAAATGTTATAATTTAACTATTAAATTAAAATTGAATTATACATGTTATTATTATCAATGTATATGTCATATTGTATTGCACATAGACTGTGTTCGAAACCAATCGGTAGTTTTAAGTTTTACAACGGCAACACTGTATACGTCACTCATGCGCTCAGCTTGACGAACGGACGGTACCCTCCTTGAATAAATTGTATAAATTGTACGGTTAGACTTGGGAAAATTATTACATTCGGTTCCCCAGTTACATTTGAGATTAGAACTCATTAAGGACAATTGTGAAGTAAGTGGAGTTGTGGTACGTCTATTTTCACGCGCCAGGAGATAGTCCGTACCTCATCATCCCCTACATTTCCTACCACATCCTCACCCTGAACCTCCTATCCCTAAGGTGCGATACGACGAGGTCATCGGATTCGTGGTGAGTAATAGGTTAATTGTGTTAGAATATTACTAAGGAAATTTATATTACGACGCCGCGCGATCGCGGCATATGTTCGGCAGGCCCCTCGTGCAGATTTCCGGAGACCTAGGCTCAACGAGGGGGCTGGATTCGGAACGAACAGACTGTTATATTGCTTCATATAATTTTTTTATGTTAGTTTATCTGGAATAGGCCGCTTTAAGCGATAAGATTACATTTTGTTTTTTTTATTGTTGTGGCTATGGACGGTGAAGGAAAGGGAGCGGCAGCGTATTGACGCCTTGGAAATGTGGTGTTGGAGGAGACTGCTTAATGTCTCCTGGACACAGCACCACACCAATGTCTCCATCTTGAAGGAGCTTAACATCGGCGAGAGACTGTCATCGGTGGTGCAATCCCGAATACTCCAGTTCTTTGGACATGTGACGCGACGCGGGGGGGACTCCGTGGAGCGGCTGGTTGTGCAGGGCCGGGTAAATGGCAGTAGATCGCGAGGGCGTTCGCCGTTGCGATGGACGGACCAAATTAAGTCTATGACACACACATCCCTAAACGACTGCGCAAGACAGGCTTCAGCTAGGGACAAATGGCGCGCGGTGGTGAAGCGCTGCCGGGCGTCTTGCGTGACCACGACTGCTCTGTCAAGAGTATTCGACTGAGAAGAAGAAGGCTATAAGGTTTGTCATGATTGTATATTAAGCGATAAATAGTTATGTATATATCTGAATAACTATACAGCTATTCCAGGATTTACTTAGGGAAGAACCTAGTTGGTGGCAAAGGAAGATCAAGCTCCAGTCATCTCTTTCCTAATTAGAGTATCTTATTTGTCATAATTATCGTTTATATTATATCTCTTTATCATCCAAATTGTAATACACATTACAATTTTTTATAGTTATAACTTTGTTAAAACAATATTTAAATTCAGTTTTCCGTCAGCAACGAGTCTTTGCAGGTTCAAATTGTTGGTAGTAAAAACGGCAGATTGAGTTTAATCTTTTCCCAATACGTGTCGTATCCAAGAGAGGTGCCAGTATCCAACCTCTCAGCTTCAAGACCAAGCTAGAGCCTTTCAAGATGTGTGTCAAGATTATTTGCTATCAGACCATTCAATGACACTGCTATCGGAACAATAATAATTGTAACATACAATTTTTACATGGCAATAATTTCCTGTCCATGTTGATTATTTTTCTTTTTGGGTAATTATATATTATTATCAAGCACAAAGTAAAAAATTCAAGTATGCAGTACATTTCATACACGTAAATAAACTTAAAGATGACATACATTTCTCAATGTGTAAAGCAAGCAAACAATTACTTCCCGAAACTTGTCAAGAGCAGAAATATAAGGGAAGCACATCGCTGTTATCGCCGCACAACTTCCTATACAACGGAAATGCGAATAAAATACGTTTAGTTGTGCCTATTCTACAACTATTACTCAAACTAGTTAAACATAAATGTTGATTTTGAATTATCATATAAAATATTACTATAGATTTAAAATAAAAGAATACATAGGTAAATAATTGTAAATTAAAATTTTAATCACCGAATCACGCATATGGGAGCTCTCGCATAGTTGTGTAATGTCAGTCATACAAGGTGCAGCGTTAGCACTGACACCCATCCCTGATGATTCTCATGCCGAAACAATAAACAACCTGAAGTTTGAAACCCCGAAAGGATTGCCTTACATCAAAGCCTCATTTCTCGTTTAGCAAGCAAGTTGAGTTGAACCTGAATGAATCCATACATTATTATTACTTTGAAAGTCTACTTGCTATGTGGTATTCATTGGATGTGATCGTTTACCGTTTTTATTATGAAAATTGGTTTCTGAAACCACAATTTATTCAGTTGTGCCGCAATCATTCCAATCAGCGTCAAGGCCGCAGTTGGGGCTCATAAACAATTCCCCAAACATCGATAAGTTTGCCAATAATCCCAACGATTGATTGCCGATATTCGCGAGCTCTTAATTAAATAAAAATGAAATCCTTATAGCAACATACAATTTTTGTGGTGGTGGTTCAAGCCAGGTTTCGTTGTGAGTGTCTTTACATAAAGGTTCTTACATAAAACTAACATTAAATGTTTAGACTGTTTCACACAATGAAAATGTACGAGTTTATTTGAATATCGTGTAAGGGTGAACATGTACTGAAACCATGGAAAGGTCTCTACTGTCATGATGCTCTCTATTATATATCCGTTTTTATCCGTGCAGGGGCGGAGAAAGAATACTAACCTCTGTGGCCGGGGTCGGCCTGTCGTAAAAGGCGACAAAACAACCCACCCTAGCTACGTGGTAGGGCCGCAGGCCCGTCTGGATGGCGACCCCCTTTGGTCTTAAGTATGCCGCCATAATAACCTTGTGTTGTGTTCCGGCATTAGTGACCCAAGTTCCTGTACCCTTAAGGGACAACAGCGTGTTCGCGATGCCACTGGCGTTGCAAACACCTATAGGCGACGGTAACTGCTAAATTCTAAGCGGGCTGTCAGCCTGTCTGCTGTCCTACGCAATAAAACAAAATCTACCTGGTCTTCTATAAGTAGTAAATAAAACAACAAGGCGGGAGCGAGGGAGTCTTGTTATTTGATGGAAATACTTTTCGTAATATGTAAACAACCTGCGGCTACCTGTTTGACAATGCCATGCGTCGTCTTCAATTGCACGTACAAAATACAAATGTAATAATCAATAAAGGCCTCTTCAAAGATGGACATCATTTGACAGAATATTTACGGATGCGACCGGAATCTTATTATCTGATATTGTTGCAAAATAAGTACATACGGAGAGACGTCCCTGAGCATCCCCTGGAACTACCATAGCGGTGGTTATTATTCATTCCAGAGCAGTTCACCAACACGTTTTTTCCACGAAGAGTTCTTTTATTTATTTTTTAAAAACTCGTAGTTTTGTACTCTAAACTCAATGTTAACATGTATTCATATATTAAACTCATACTACAAACAATATATAATACGATATACTTAAATAATAAAAATATAATAAAAACTAAAGTCATCTTAAATTATCCTCAAATTAATATTGTAACGGGGTGTTTGAATTCGGGTCACCAATTGTAACTGGGTGGTGAGCGAAGATACAAACGCAAAGATGTTGAGTACAAAATGAATTGCAATCTGCCAGACACGGGCGCGGGGCGCCCGTTACCTTCTTACGTTACGTTGCGACACTTCTAACGAGTGTAACGACACCGATAACAATACCGTCCCAGCAGGGGTCGAAGCGGTTGTTCGACGGAGCCGCTAGCCATGAAGTCCTAAGAGTTTTGAAAATGCCTGTCCCAACGTAGACGGAAGCAGTATCTTTGCCACTCTAGGGCCCTATGCAGGCGAACTTGAAGGACGTCGCGAGGTACGGGAGTTTACTTGGCAGCCGGAGGAACTTGCCATCGCCTATCTAGACATTGCCTAACGTCATCTAGTGGTGGCGTGACTAAAACACCGTGTTACAATATGTTATAGTTTTAAATTATCCTATATAAAAACGAATGCTAAGTATATCGTGACAAATCTATATTTTGTACTATTAGTTGCTAGATATGACCTTAATTTTGTTTATAGACGGTAAATACTAATTATAAAGCAATCGCGAGATTTTGCATGTTATTTGCAGCGGTAATTTAATGATAAATCCAATAGTAACACACCATATTGTAGAGGAATTATTCCATCTGCATTGACGAATAATTGGTATTTGCAATATTTATGTATTCAGAAAATGTATTATATATAAAATTGGATTATCGGAACAAGCTATTTGATAAATTTAATGAAAGTTTTATTTAAATTTCCTATGTGTTGTTATGCATAGATATAACAATGAGAGCGGCTAAGGGGCTGCAAGATTCTGGCCTCTTCTTTTATAAAATATAATTGAAACTATTTCAAAGATAAGCCAGATGAACATACAAACTGTTTTTAAATTAAAACCTTTATATGTGCAATAGTTTTACTACAAAAATGTTATGACTGTAATTTTTAATTTATTCATATACAACTTCATTTTGCACCTATATAACTGTATGTGTTTAAATTAATGCTTTTTAAATTTGTTCTTGGGACTTAAGCCATTTAATTAACAAAGGATTACAAGTTTCGACCTAAAACCGGCTTTTACACTTATTGTTCATATATCTCGATTATAAAGGTGAAACACAATGCCTGTGTATATTTAGCTTAATTAACGGAGCTAAAAATTATGTAGCAGTAAATATATTTTTGCTGCATAACCACAATTTTTTTCGGTTGCAAATACAAACTCTTCTACACCGTGATATAAATAATATGTTATTTATTTGCTGGTGGGTTCGTAGATACTAATTTAAAAGACTGGAGCTAATACGAAAATCCGATACTAATTCAATGCTAGAGATTCGAACTAAGTCCAGTAACAAGACATTAGCGAACTGAAAGAAACCTATTAAAAGTAACACTGAACTTTCACCCGTACAAAACTAGTTTATTTGGACTTAGAACTTGGACATTAGTTCACTAACTTTAGTATAGCATTATAAATATTGATAGTATAATAGGATATTTCTTAATCTAGCTATTTTTTTAAATTTATATTTGCGTCTTCGGCCGAGGAGTTGCAGGAGATGGTAACTGTTATGAGTGGAGCTTTTGTTAGGAAGGGAATGAAGATGAATGTAAAGAAGACGAAAGTGATGGTGTTTGAAAGAGATGAAACAGTGACAGACTGCAATATTGTGATTGGAAATGAACAAATTGAACAGGTGAATGAGTTTGTGTATCTGGGTTCAAAGTTTACAAGAGATGGAAAGTGTGAGAGTGATATTGAAAGAAGAGTGAATGCAGCAAACATGGTGAATGGAGCTTTGCATTCCTTTATGAACAGTCGGAATGTGTCTAACAAGGCTCGTCTGGCTGTGCATGAGGGGGTGTTGGTTCCGACACTCATGTACGGAAGTTGGGTATGGCAGAAGAAACATGAAAGCAGAATAAATGCAGTTGAGATGAGAGCGTTAAGAAGTATGATAGGAGTCAAACTGAGTAACAGGATAAGAAATAGTGAGATAAGGAAACGTTGTGGTCTGAAAGAAGATGTAGTGACAAAAATTGAGAAAGGTATGCTGAGATGGTTTGGCCATGTTGAGAGAATGAATGAAGAACGATTGACGAAAAAAGTGTATAAGGCGAGTGTGAATGGAAGTGTTGGAACGGGTAGACCTAGGCAGACGTTTCGAGACTAGATCAGGGACGTCTTGAAAAAAGGCCAGGTCAAGAGTACCCTAAACCGAAAGGCATGTATGAAGGGAATAATGAAAGTGGACGAAGCGAAACAAGTATGTAAGGATCGTAGCAAGTGGAAAGAAGTGGTCTCTGCCTACCCCTACGGGAAAGAGGCGTGATTATATGTATTTATGTATATTTGCCTGGGGCTAAGGTTGCGTTAATATTGAAACTCAGTAACGAAAGCTAAGACGGAAGACATTCCGTCTTAGCTTTCGTTACCTTTTTTGACAAAAAAAAGGTTTTCGGTGTAACTTATGAATAAATAAATAAATGTAGTTTATATATTCCCACACTATTCTATTATCTATCTACCTATTATATATATTTAGTTGTATTTCAGTTTTTTATTTTTACGAATACTAATATGTTAGTAGGGGGTTGATTGGTACGTTCCTCTAGTCAGTTATCTCTACATTGTTGGAGTAGAAGCTAGTGGATTGATATTAATAATCCTTACCCGACATATACGTTTTAATAAGTGTTTATTGGTGGCAAAATAAATTGGGTGGCGATGGCAGTTGACTCCGTAATACAGAATCCCCGGGGTTGGGGCATAACAGTAACTATCGACAGGTGAACCTAACGATCCCCTTTGTTGCTTCCGGCAAAGATTAAAACCAAAGGATGCGAACAAAAGAATAGAAATAATTTAGACAGTAAAATATAATAATAATTTGGCCCTATTACATTTTATGTGCATTATACTGTCTGTACTCTGCACCAAATAAAATTATTTAAATTCATCATACAAAAAATTTGTTATATTATAATCGTTAAAGTAAATTATAAATGCTTGCCAATTATAAAACATATTTTTGAAGTCCGTTTTAAATTTAAAATATTTAACATTTTGAAAGCTGTATCGTTTTTATTCAGGTGTTCCTATTGGCTTTGCTATCTGTCATTGATGCAAAGCGCGATCAAAAATTCAAAATTAGGGGCTTATCATTAAATTTTCATGGTATTGAGGTGCCGGTATTTCATATGTATTTACCTATCCCCATTTCCAATGGTTTTCCACAGGTACTCCTCTCGCCTCACCACCATCTGATGTACCTCTATGTATGTCGGTTACACTCACCAGTATACCATAAATTAAATCTGTAAAAAGAGGCGGCCGCCGTAGTTAGAGTCAGTTTTGAGAATTAAGAATCGGTATATCATATTCATTGGTCTTATTGTTGGGTAATTTTTATTTCTTTCATTATACGATATCAATATCAAATTACTCTAAACTTATACTTTGCGAATCTACGAGTTTTGAGAAGCTGTTTACAAAAGAAAAAAGAGGAAAAATGCAGAATAAAGAATATTTAAAATTTTACACAATGTTAAATAAACTAGATATATAGAATAAAATTCATTTTAATTAAGCTTCACTATTAATATTTTTATAAGATTTTGAGTTACTGTATAATGTTTTCATTTATTTAACTATCCCAGAGCAAAGCTTAAATTTATTAAAATCCTGGCTCTAATTAAAAAGGCTAGCTAGTGCTTTTATATAAATTTACTTTTAAAAGCGAACGTAGAAGTAAAAGTATTAGAAATTATAACTAAAAATGATTGTTGAGTTATGTAGTAATCAACCGTTATTTATAACAGAATGAGTTAATTTTATGTAGGGAAGCATTTAATTAGGAAAATAAATTTAAATCCCCATGTAAGATAAAATTAATTTTCGCACCCAGCTACGTGTGTTCCACCCATTTCGTGTTTACAGCTGTGATATCACGTTTATCCTAAATTAGCCTTTTTTAACATTTTAATTGCATAATCTATTTAATATGAAAATTGCATTTAGCTTTTAAATAATTCAGTTACTTAACTTTTGAATGTTTGATTTTGTCTTAAGTACGCTGTCATAATAACCTTGTGTTGTATTCCGGCATTAGTAACCTAAGTTCCTGTACCCTTATGGGACAGCAGCGCATTCGCGATGCCACTGGCGTTGCAAACACCCATAGGCGAAGGTAACTGCTAAATTCTAAGCAGGCCGTCAACCTGTCTGCTGTCATACAGCAATGAAAAAAAAAATTAATTAAATATTATTTTATATTAATGTACTTTATGACATGAATTAAGTGTTAATTTGAAAGAAGTTTGAATCGATAAGGGAGATAAAAAGATTTGTAAATTGGAAAAGGTTTTGAAAATTATTGTTAGCTCCAGCAACTCCAATTAATAAAATAAACGTAAATTTCGTTTCTAATTTGTCACACACAGGGGTGAACTCTGCTGATCTCGGTGTTATTCAGACCGAGTGTACCTCAGCAGTAACGGATTAGTAGTTCTGAGCTTTACTTTAATGAAAAACGATCCCAATATCTCGAGATTGTTTGACATGCTGTTCACGTTTAGCTAGCTTTCTTTCTAATTTTCTACTTTAGTTTAAAAAAATACGTATCTGTGTGTACTGTGTACGCACATAAGAAGCTAAAATGCTAAAATCGGTAAATGACAACACTATAGTTATATTGTAAATCTTATGGATAAAAATAATGTCTGAAATAAATGATTATTATTATAACCAGTAATTATAATTACGTTTGAGTTAAAATCATACGTACTTAAAATACTTTATTATTGTAACTATTATTATACGTATAAAAGGAGGTTATGAACGCGTAAATAATTTAATTTTTATTTATGCGAAGGTGGCGAGCGATATGCTTGGTGTTTGCCAATGGTCTGCTAAAGGCCAATAAAAACATCGTCTCTTATCGTCACGTATTCACAAGACCGGTTTCGGTTCGTGCGCTGGGCCGTCGCACAGTTACAATACTTTTTTCTAACGACGTTATCTTCTTCTTCTTCTTCTCAGTCGGATACTCTTGACAGAGCAGTCGTGGTCACGCAAGACGCCCGGCAGCTCTTCACCACCGCGCGCCATCTGTCCCTAGCTGAAGTCTGTCTTGCGCATTCGTTTAGGGATGTGTTATATATATATATATATATATATATATATATATATATATATATATATATATATATATATATATATATAAAGATTAATGCATTTGTATTGTTGCATTGCATTGCATTGTTATATAAATATTAATATGATTAATATAATGATTAAATTATAATATACAACAACAAATAAATATTGAGATCGCCTACACCGGCTAACTTCACCATGTCGCATTTCAGCTGTCACACAGACACGACGCGCGTGTATCGTAAAAATGTTACTCTCATAATTTCTCAAACACGCCATAAATAGAGATCACGCTTAAAACTTTCCTACGCTGTATATTTTAAATGTCCCTTCTACTAGTTTGAGTCTATTTGAATCAGCGGCAACCGGATTTATCCGGTAGTAAGCAACTGAAGGCGGAATTATCCAGTTACTCTGCGAATGGGCGGTGAGGATTTGGCGCAGGTACACAGCGCGCTTTTATTTGAAACAGTGTTTTAATATTGGAATGGTAGCGAATACCATTCTGGAATATGCAACCGCTTTTATTGAAGTTTTACGGTATTACGGGTATTGTTTTTATTTAAATATTTAATATTGTTTCTGGAATACGGAGTTTGGAATGTAATATGCAAAGAGCGGAAATAATTTTTAAGTAGCGTTAAAGTAATATTAATTTAAATTTAGGGATGTAAGGGGTTCTACCAAATCCTATCAAGTTGAGCACAGCCATTTTTTCCGTGCAAGGGTGGAGTAAGTAACCCCTGCTGTCGGGAGCAGTTTGTTGAACAAGGCGATTAAACAACCAAGGCGGTAGGGCTCCAAGAACATCTGAGCGACAACCACCCTGGTCTCTAAATAGGCCTCCATAATAACCTTGTGTTGTGTTTCGGTATAAGTGACCCAAGTTCCAATTCCCTTAATGCGAGTGAGTGCCCTCGAATTAATTTAGAGTGCCCTCGAATTTTGGAACCCAGTCTGTGTGAATCCCATAACATCCTTATAAACGTGACAGGTTGTGCCATAGGTCATGGAGACCCGATTAAACGGCTGTCTGCTACTTGCCGGCAGTAGTAGTAGAACCTGGATTATGTGGTCTGGGAGGCTGTACCAGCAACTATTGTACGATCCTTGAGTACCGTCTTGCTGGAATGGAGACCTTACGTGGACCCGGCGATGCTCTCCGAGAGGAATCGGGGGCCCTTCCGAGTCCGACACTAACTTACCATATAACCAAAAAGGGAAAGGGGAACGTTGGGAAAATCATGTCGCAATTATTGCATTTTAGGTGGAACGTAACCTAAAACGTCTCCTTTTGTCTCTCAAAATGAAACGCAAAAAAACAGTATAATATCGTCAGCTTAATTATCAGAATGCCTAACTCCCCAAAATATTGAAATAAGTAATTAATTAGATGACTAGTGGAGTATTTTTAAGCCTATCTATTGGAGATAATGAGAGAGATTATGCCTGGTCTTTCCAATATTCCTATACGGAGCTGAGACGTGGACGCTGAGGATGCAAGACCGTCGCAAGATTGACGCACTGGAAATGTGGTGTTGGAGACGCCTGCTCAGAATCCCGTGGACCGCGACCGTACCAACGTTTCAATCCTGAAGGAACTTAACATCCAAGAGAGATTATCGTCAACTATGCAAATACGAATCCTAAAGTTCTTCGGGCATATCACCCGTAACGAGGACTCGATGGAACGGCTGTTTGTGCAACGGAAAGTCGAGGGCAAAAGATCTCGCGGGCGCTCTCCAACGCGGTGGACAGACCCCATCAAATCTGTGATGCACTCCGGCATCAATGATTGCTCTCGCTCTGCCAGACATCGATGCGAATGGCGGCGCATCGCAAAGACAGCGGTGGCGCAGAAATTGACCGACGCATGACCACGACCACTCTGTCAAGAGTGCACGAATAAGAAGAAAAGAATTGGATTACTCCGTATATTTTACAAAAGTATGGCTAATTTGTTATGAGTAACAGTGTTATGAGTAAATTAATTCCCGTGTAAACCAAAAACAAAGTTTTTACTTGCTCGTGTAAAGTTTATCCAAATGTAATTACGCATTCTGATAATTATGCCGACGACATATGGATCTCAGCGGATCATTCAAACTCTAATGCAATGTCATTAGACTTGTACTTGAAGATTTACTGTGTAAGATTTAATAATCACAAGGAAATCGTTTTTATCATCTTCGATCGAAGTTTATCATGAATCATTATTGATTCCTTGTTTATATTAAAATTGTAAAACTTCATAATCAATATGCCTTTTACACTATTAAATTTATGCCATCTCGTTACTATTAAACGCATTGCTTTTTTTTTAATTTGCTGTAGGATAGCAGACAGGCTGACGGCCCGCTTAGAATTTAGCAGTTGCCGTCACCTATGGGTGTTTGCAACGCCAGTGGCATCGCGAACATGCTGCTGTTACATAAGGGTACAGGAACTTGGGTCACTAATGCCGGCCCCCCTCAGGGGCGCTCCTCTGTCCAAGGAGTGCACGGGTGTGCGTACCCGAGGTGCCCGAGCATCCACCGCCTCATTCCCCTTCCGTCCGAGGCGGCGGAGTCCTACCTTTTTTCCCGTCTACTACCCACATCCTTTCCAACTTCGCTCTATATGCGTGGCGCGGTCCCCGGTGGGATGGTTGCGAATGCTAGTTGGAGTCCCGGGTTTTGTCCCGGGACCTGATTTGGCAGTCGAAACCATGCCCATTTCGGCTGCGCTTGTATAGAGAGTGTTCCTGGGGCGGGAACCGCATCCTCGCTGTCGGTTGGTCTTGCTGGGCCGGCTACGACGTTAGGCGACTCCCTGGTTTTTTCTGGAGTGTCGTCTGGTAGTCGTACCCACGCCTGACTGGCACGCGGCGTGGATGCGAGTCCCGTCCGGAATCCCCCAGCTTTGTGGGCTGGGGCTGGGGGACCTATAACAGCCCACCCGAAGCCTAAGGTTCCGTGGTGCGCCGATGGGCTGCATGGCCAGGGGGAAAAACCTGGTCCCAAGCGCCACACCATAGACCAAAATGAAAATGCAGAATGAGAAAGTACTACCCCAGGGAGGTACCACCCAACAGGGTGGAGAATCCTCCCCTGCACCTTCGGGTGCAGGCACGGGCCCAGCGTATTCTGGGGGGGCCCACATTCTGCGAGAGAGGTCACCTGTGGTGACCTCGAGAGATTTGTCATGCGATCCGGTTGACGCCCGGCGCTCGCAGGTACCCGGGCCTGCGAGTGATAAATTGGTTACCGACGGACGCACAGGGGTAGGCGACCAGGCCCCTGTTGCTGATAGTATTACTGGAATCTGTCATAAAATAAATAATGACGGAGGGCCGCGTGGTCCGTCTTCCGTTAGGAAACGTCCACGCGACCCTGCTCTGGTGGGAAGTGGGTCAGTGGACCTGTCCTCAGATGAGGAAGGCCTGCTGGCCCCGAAGTTGCCGACCGCGAGGAGAGGTCGGCAGGCTTCGAGAGGGCTGAGTGCTACACGGCCGCGGAGGGACGCACAGGGTAGGTTCGTGCGCTCCAACACTCCGGCGGCCAGAGAAGCAGAGAGTGACATGGGAGTCACCACTGAGGACCCTGGTGGCGAGAGTTGTGTCTCGCTAGGGAGCTCAAAGGCTGAGCTCAGCGCCACCAAAAGAGAGCAACGCAAAGCCGTCGCGGCCGACGAAGTGTCGCAAATGGCCCGACGCGCACGTGAGCGACGCGCTGCTCTAGCGGCGGAAGGGGGGGAACCATCTGCGGTGGCCCTAAGCCAGCTTGCCCTGGACGGGGTGGACTTAGTCCTGAAGGTTGCCACCAAATCCGGCAGCCTAAAGGGGACGTTCACTCGCGGTCTAAAGGAAGCTGCCGCGGACATTAAGGAGGCGATTGGCATCCTCCTCAACAGGACGGCCTCAGACGAGGTCGCGAAGTTGCAGGAGGAAAACAGTCGTCTCCGAAATGATTTGGAGGACCTCCGGCGACAAGTCGCTGCGCTGAGCGAGCAGCAGCAGCGACGTACGTCGCCTAATGCCGCATCGGTAGTGGCCCCGGCTCCCGCACCGAGACCGGCAAGCACCAATACCGACGACGAGGTCGAGCGCATTGTCCGGCTCTGCATGCTCCAGTGCGGGAGCATGGTCAATGCTCGTATAGAGGCGATTTCTCGGCGCCTCCCTGCGGAAATCCTCCGTCCTCCCCTAGCGGCCGATACACGGCGGAGGGCTGAGGGCCCGCCGAGACCTACGCCTCAGAAGGGGAAGCCCGCGGAGGGTGTTAAAAAGCCCGTGGAGGGAGCCGCATCGAGTGATCAGCCCACGACTGCCGGGTCTAAGGGTGAGACCTGGGCGACAGTCGTGAGCCGCAAGAAGGCCCACAAAGCCGCCAAGACGGCCTCAGCAAAAGCGCGCGCCCCCGGCCGAGCCGCAAAGGCGGTTGCGCAGCCTGCGCGGCGGACTGCCAAAGGCGGTCGCAAAGGGCCGGCGGTACGTGCTCCGCGTTCCGAGGCTGTGACGCTCACGCTACAGCCCGGAGCTGCGGAGCGTGGTGTAACGTACCAGTCGGTCATTGCCGAGGCCAAGGCCAAGATCAAATTATCAGATCTTGGTCTTCAGTCCGTCACCCTCAGGCAGGCTGCTACGGGCGCGCGGCTGTTCGAGGTGGCTGGTGCTGCGAGTGGCAGTGCCGAAAAGGCGGACGCTCTGGCCGCCAAGATGAGGGAGGTCCTCAACCCTGAGGACGTCCGGGTCTCCAGGCCAATGAAAACCGCAGAGATGCGGATTGCTGGTCTGGACGACTCCGTGACCTCTGAGGAGGTGGCGGCAGCCGTTGCCCGAAGCGGAGAGTGTCCGCCGGACAAAGTGCGGGCCGGTGATATACGCACCGACGCCACCGGACTCGGCGTGGTCTGGGTTCGGTGCCCTATAGCGTCGGCGAAGAAGATCGCCTTAAGCGGCAGATTGCTGGTTGGCTGGGTTGCGGCGAGGGTGAAACTCCTGCAGCCCCGGGCTTTGCGGTGCTTCCGGTGCCTGGAGAAGGGGCACGTTCGGGCTAAGTGCACCGCTGAGGTTGACCGTAGTGACCTTTGTTATCGCTGCGGTCAGCCCGGCCACAAGGCGGCCCAGTGTTCCGCAGCGCTCAACTGCAGCTTATGTTCGGCTGCAGGGAAGCCAGCGGGACATAAAGTGGGCGGAGGGGCCTGTGGCGCGCCTGCCAGCAAGGCCAAGAAGAAGAAGAAGAGGAGCTCTAAACCTGCCGGGGAAACCTCGCGGCCCCGGCAGGCTAGTAGCTCCGCGGCCGACTCCCGGCCCAGGACCGTTGCCGAGGGAATGGAATGTCAATAATGGCACAACTCCATTTCCTCCAGGGCAACATCAACCACTGTGCCAGAGCTCAGGATCTTTTACTCCAGAGCATGGCAGAGTGGTCGATCCACGTGGCTGTGGTCGCCGAGCCGTACTTCATCCCCGCCCGTGACAACTGGTTGGGGTGCGCTGACGGTTTGGTGGCCATTATTGGCGAGGCTCTGATCGACCCGTCTCGTGGCCGCGGCTGGGTTGCTGCGGTCTCGGGCGGCATCGTCATTGTGGGGGCGTATTTCTCCCCCAACAAGAGTCTCGCCGACTTTGAGAGTTTTCTTGTCGAGTTGGGCGCCGTAGTAGGCCGCTATCACCCTCGTCCCGTTCTGGTGCTCGGGGATCTCAACGCTAAGTCATCAGCGTGGGGATCTCCGGTCACTGACCCTCGGGGCGAGGTGCTGGAAGAGTGGGCGGTGACGACTGGTCTGGTCGTCCTGAATCGGGGTTCGGAATACACGTGCGTGCGGCAGCGGGGCGGGTCGATAGTGGACGTCTCGTTCGCTAGCCCCTCTGTCGCTAGCCGAGTCCGCGACTGGCGTGTCGCCGTGGAGGTGGAGACGCTGTCGGACCATCGGTATATCCGGTTCGACGTCTCTGCTCAGACCGCGAGCGGCCGCCATCCAACAGCCCCGATTAACGACGGCCCGCGTTGGGCGCTTAAGCGCATCGACAAGGAACTACTCGAGGAAGCTGCCTTAGTTCAGTCCTGGATTTGGGAGTCGACGACGGACGGCCCCGTCGACGTCGAAGCGGTGGCGCTGTGGTTTCGCGGGGCGATGATGCAGATCTGCGACGCGTCCATGCCCCGTGTCCGCCAACAGTCCGCAAGGCGCCAGGTGTACTGGTGGACGGACGAGATCGCCCGGCTGCGCGTTGAGTGCGTTGCGGCTCGCCGCCAGTACACGCGATACCGGAGACGACGTCGACGGGATTCCGTCGAGGAAGACGCGCTGTATGAGGTGTACCGCGCGTCCAAGGAGACTCTGTGGCTGGCCATCGGCGACTCTAAGTCGCGTGCCAGGGAGGAGCTGCTGGGGTCCCTAGATCGGGATCCGTGGGGGCGCCCCTACCGTTGGGTACGGGGCAAGTTGCGTCCCTGGGCGCCTCCACTGGTACAAAGTATGCAACCCCAGTTGCTAGAGGCGGTGGTATCGGCCCTCTTCCCTGAGCGAGTGGGACACGTTCCCCCGGCGATGGCTTCGCCCTCAGCCACAGAATCTCCAGAAGAGGAGAGCACTGATGTCCCCGAGGTGACGCAAGCAGAGATGAGAGCGGCCGTGTCGCGACTCCGGGCTAAGAACACAGCGCCCGGACCCGACGGAGTTCCTGGTCGAGCTCTCGTCCTGGCTCTGAAGAAGCTAGAGCCCCAGCTGAGGGGGCTCTTCACGGCATGTCTCGAGCGGGGTCAGTTTCCCAGTGTGTGGAAGGAGGGGAGGCTGGTCCTGCTCAGGAAGGAGGGGCGCCCCGCGGACTCGCCGTCCGCGTATCGGCCCATAGTGCTGCTCGATGAGGCGGGCAAACTTTTTGAGCGCATTATCGCAGATCGCCTCGTCAGCCACTTGTGCAGAGAGGGGCCGGACCTGGACGACAACCAATTTGGTTTTCGTCGGGGGCGCTCCACCATAGACGCCATCATGCGCGTGAGGGCCCTGGCGGAGGAGACGGTATCCCGGGGTGGGGTGGTGCTGGCGGTGTCTTTAGACATCTCCAACGCATTCAACACCCTACCCTGGAGTTGTATTCGGGAGGCTCTGAAATACCATCGCGTGCCTCCCTACCTCCGCCGTACGGTAGGGGCTTATCTGGAGGGTAGATGCGTCACCTATCGGGGACGTGACGGTGCCGGTCGGCACTTCATGTCGTGCGGTGTTCCACAGGGATCGGTCTTGGGACCGCTCCTGTGGAACATCGGCTACGACTGGGTGCTGAGAGGCGAACTCCCGTCGGGCGCCGACTTGACGTGTTACGCGGACGACACGCTTGTCACTGCCCGGGGGAGCTCGCACAGGGAGGCGACGTTGATAGCCACGGCTGCGGTGTCACAGGTGGTGAACCGCATCCGGCGCCTGGGCCTGGAGGTGGCCCTAAACAAGTCGGAGGCCATGGTGTTTCATGGCCCCCGACGTGCGCCGGCGCCGGGATCACACATCGTGGTCAGCGGGGCCCGGATAGCTGTCGAGTCCACCATGAAGTATCTGGGACTGGTGCTCGACAGCCGATGGGAATTCGGGCCCCACTTCCGGCGGCTGGCGCCCAAGCTGATGGGTGCAGCGGGCGCGCTTTCGACGTTGCTTCCCAACTTGGGGGGCCCGAGCGCCGCCTGTAGGCGGTTGTACGTGGGAATCGTGCGGTCCATGGCCCTGTACGGGGCCCCTGTTTGGGCGTTGGACATGACGGCCAGCACTCTCGCCATTCTGCGTAAACCGCAGAGGGCGATGGCCGTCAGAGTCGTCCGCGGGTATCGCACGATTTCCTACGAGGCGGCTTGCGTCCTGGCCGGATCCCCGCCCTGGGACCTAGAGGCGAAAGTACTCGCGTCATTATATCGATGGCGCGAGGAAGAGCGGGCACGGGGCTCGAAGCCGGCGCAGCGGCAGATCGCGCTGCGCCGAGAGGAGCTCCGTCAGGTCTTGGTGGCGGAATGGCGGCAAAGGCTTCTGCGCCCTACCGCCGGCCTCGCTACCGTCGAGGCGATCCGGCCAGTACTCGACGACTGGCTCGGGAGAAGGCACGGCTCCCTGTCGTTTAGGGTGACGCAGGTGCTGTCGGGGCACGGCTGCTTCGGCAAGTACCTGTGCCGCATAGACAGGGAGCCGGACGCTCGGTGCCACCACTGCGTCCATTGCGGGGAGGATACGGCGCAACACACGCTCGCCGAGTGTGTAGCTTGGGAGGAGCAGCGCCGTGTCCTCATAAATGAAGTGGGAGACGATCTGTCGCTGCCGGCCGTAGTGCGGAGGATGGTCGGTAGCGCAGAGTCGTGGGACGCAGTGGTGTCCTTCTGTGAGGACGTGATGTCGCAGAAGGAAACTGCGGAACGGGAGAGGGAGATCTCGACTCCCTTCCCCGGCCGCAGAAGGCGCACCGGGCGCAGGAGAAGGGCGGACAACGCCCTTTTCCAGCCCCCATGAATAGGTCCAGGGGCGAGGGACTTGGGGAAGTTCCCGCCCTCTATTCGATGGACCCGAGGTGGAGGCGCGCGCGGGTGTCGGCGCGCGCCTCTGAGGCGATGCACGGGGTAGTTAAACACCTCACTACCCCGTGCAGGAGACGAGGCCCGGACACACCGGGCCAGCACTAGTGTGGGGCTGCGGAAGAATTTGGATTCCCGCGGCCCCGCGCGCACGTGTGAGGAGACACCGGGGTGGTGGTTTTAGCCGGTAAGAATCCGGCACGCCCCTCCGCCTTTCCCCAGGCGGAGGTAGTCCATGAGGATTTCCCCACCCCGTAAAAAAAAAAAAAAAAAAAAAAAACTAATGCCGGCCGGAACACAACACAAGGTTATTATGGCGGCATACTAAACCGATTTCAATCAAATTTCACATGTACCCGTATTTTGGTCTAACTTACTGGATAGGATAGTTATCATCTCAATTATTCTCTTATGTCGTGAATTTAAACGAATAAAATGTATCAATTAATTGTTTATTTACTGTTTAGTTTTATGAAGTTCTCATAGATGGCGGTGTACGTTGATTCATCGATAAAATTCTTCAATATTGTTTGACATCTAGGTTGCAAATACACCCAATAGATGGCGTTGTTCGATTTTACCGGAAGGGTTTTATTTCCTCAGTTGCGATTAGAGAAATAAAATATGGCGGTACGAAGTTCGTCGGGTCAGCTAGTTCGTCGGGTAAACTATTAAATATAAATCCTCAATACATTTATAAAATAACGTTATTGTGAGCATTGAATACGCTGGTATATCAAAATTAATATATATAAGGGGCGGAGAAAGAATACTAACCTCTGCGGCCGGAGTCGGCCTGTCGTAAAAGGCGACAAAACAACCCACCCTAGCTACGTGGTAGGGCGCCAAGCCCGTCTGGATGGCGACCACCTTTGGTCTTAAGTATGCCGCCATAATAACCTTGTGTTGTGTTCCGGCATTAGTGGCCCAAGTTCCTGTACCCTTATGGGACAGCAGCGTGTCGCGATGCCACTGGCATTGCAAACACCCATAGGCGACGGTAACTGCTAAATCTAAGTGGGCCGTCGGCCTGTCTGTTGTCACACAGCAATAATAAAAAATAAAAAAATTAAATCAAAATAATATATTTCATATAAAAGATAAAATCTTATAGATTACTTACTGAATGTCAAGAATCTGTGGCGTTTAATAACGCACCTCTTTTTATGATGCGAGATCCAGAAGGCACGACATTTTGGCATAGAGATAATTTGTGACAAGAATAAAACAAAAAGCAACAACGCCATTGTCAGTAAAAGATATTACCTCGAACCACTGATTCTAAAATATTATTGATTTATCAGAGGCTTTGTTTGTGTAGCGTTCAGTCATATATTTCTATAAATAAGTGTTATAATTCTTGTAATTATTTGAGTTATCAAATATACGAACTGCTGTAAATTGCAACGTGTTGTATTTATATGGTAACAGTTTAGTTAGAGTGAAAAGGGTATTTCTCCTGTAAATTAGCAGGGACTCTATCTAGAGCCCCTCAAATCTACTTGCGTTTCCAATACAAAACGCTGTAGAGAAGAAACGGCGAAACAAAGACGAAAAATATAATAAAAAAAACGAGTGTTGTTTGTTATATTTTATATTTGTCTTTTTTATTCCGTACACCTTTAATTACTGTTGTAATTTTGTATTAGTAAATTAGAAAAGACGTGTTCATTTCAGTTTGTTTATTATTGAAGTATATAGTAACCTAGTAACATAGAATGATTGGAAGTATTTTGAATACTAAAAGACAATATAAAAGCCAGTATTATTATAACAATTACAAAATTAAAATAGAAGAAAAAAACATGAGTTATCATAATGGCAATATACTTGTTTATAATATATTGCTTTAATCTATTATTAATATTATATTATAATAATGCGTTGCTAAGCTTGCTGTGTGTGTTAAAAGTACTCAAACAACAAACTGTCGCATAAATTTAACTTGACATAAATTATCAATAAAACAGAAATAGCATTCGTGCAATAAACCGTTTCGTCTCACCTTTGAATTCTCCTTGACACGTATTCAGGACTCTCATTCGGGGGTAATTACCTTCGTATAATAATATCATCAATATAAAACATGAAACATCTTTAATGTTACGACATATTAAAACCCCTGAAATGTTCTTTGTGAGGAGATCGTTAGTTTTGCGCAAGGCCGCCGGATCCAGGCTTTACTCCCATTTAATACCCCAAAAAGAGGGCCTTAATGCAATTCCACTTGTATAAAGTAACCGGGATTTAAGACGAATAAAGATGTTGCAGCGAATAATTCAGCTGAGGCATTTTAAAAGCATTCATATATTTGCAGTTAAGAGCTTTTTGGAACGGATAATTGAAATGTAATTAAAATTTATAAAAGATAAATATTTATTTAGTTTGTGTTTGCAAATTAAATCAATATTTATGTTTTTAACAGACAAGCAGACGGCCTGCTTAGAATTTAGCAGTTACTGTCGCCTTTGGGTGTTTGCAACCCGAGTTTTATTGCAAACACGCTGCTGTCCCTAACTTGGGTCACTAATGTCGGAACACAACACATAGTTATTATGGCGGCATACTTAAAACCAAAGGTGGTCGCCATCCAGACGAGCTTGGGGCTCTACCACGTAGGTGGGTTGTTTTGTCGCCTTTTACGACAGGCCGACTGCACGGATAGAAATGTTTGCTATCCAAAAGTTTGCTTTTCTGTTGTAATCTATAGATATGTTCTAAATAGGAAAAGACGTGTAGTACAATTTTTAAGAGCGTTCATCACAGCGCAATTTTTATAAATTGCTTCCTGTCGCAGTTGCGTCGTGTTTCTCTTTTTGTTCTTATCATCTTTTTCTTATTTATCTTTTTATTTATGAGATTTATGTAAAAATATTTTTATCTATTTCTGTGCAATATAATATAATAAGCTTACGAATATTCTATGTATATTACTTATATTTTTCTCTATTTTAATGATAGTATCTCTAATATTATATAATTGTTTTCATTTTTATTTGTATTTATCTAGGTTGTAATCAAATCTTGCACTTTTGAGCCTGAGGTATATCTAGATTTTAGTTATTGCAATCATCGATATGGCAAGCCTTCAGTGCGCCCTTTTGCATTTTAGTTTAAATAATGCACTGTATATAAAAGAATTTCTAAAGAATAATCTATACAAATAAATAAAATTTAAGTGTATGTTTGTAATATTAAAATAACAGCTTTTTACTAAATGCATTTGGATGTATACCACGGTACATATACCAAAACAACATTTTTTACAATTTTTGTCTGTCTGTCTGTTTGTTCCGGCTAATCTCTGAAACGGCTGGAACGTTATACCGACCGTTTATATTTTAGGGTTTATAGAGTTTGTAATCCAAAATTAACCAAAAGATATATCCAAAAAATTCTGCCCAAAGTCACTATTCCACGCGGACGGAGTCGCGATCACAGCTAGTCTATATATAAATATATATAAGCGAAATACCCTCATCATGAGATCTCTAAAACTATACACACATATATATATATATTATGCCTTTAAATTTGGTATATTTACTCATTTTGCGAAGCAGAAATGCTACCCAAAATGTGTTTTTAAATTTACATGGCAGAACGACGATTGCCGAAGCAGCTAGTTAAAAGACCAATATTTGCAAAGGGAAATGTCAAAATTGAATTGGTGATTTGATGCGGAACATCTGTTCTCGCCAACTCGTCTGATCTGACCCTGTTCACTTCACGGAATAATCCGATCTGCCAACTGGATTATTACATGGTGAGTGAAAACGTTAACACGAGAGGAATTTAATTAATTTCAGATAAAGGTTTTTCGCTGTTATTTTCGCTGTAAGATTTTTGTGATCGTACGGATATTAAACGTATTCTATGAATCCATAAATAATAAGACGAATTAGAAAAAACTCTTTACAACTTTAAGTTTTGAAATAAGTAGTTTTTGGGTGGTCAATATTGCAAATTATTCGTACCCAAAAATAATAATCTTTAATTCCTCGTGTTGCTACATGAGGAGGACCTATTTTGGGTTCATAAATATTAAATTATTGTTCCATTTGTTATCTCTCCCATTTTATACTCATAATTTTTTTCCCTTTTTTTTGTTAATCATTTGTTTGAGCATTATCTGGTTCGGACCATCTCGTGGTTCCGGCCATGAGTCCCGAAAGGTTAAATTCGAAAAAGATATAAAATCATAATTAACGACATAAAAATTTATAAGCTCCTAAAACTGTTCTTACATTCATTCTCTTCTTTTTGTTTATGATTAATGGTTCTGTTAAAGATTTCTTTCCTAGAATTAAACATTCAGCATATATTATTTATAGAAGGAGTTTCTGACCTTCATCTTAAACAAATTTACCCCGCTATATCATCACTTGTGACAACGGTAAAAGATTGTTTCTATTTTGACGCGTACATGGCAAAAGAAGGGTACAAGCTAGTTTTGTAATATTATGTCTTAATATGTAGCCTAAAACATAAAATAAATTTTGCTATTTGAATATTTCTTCATAAACCATCACATATAATTAGAAATTTACTCGTATTGTGCCACGAATTTGAGTTAAATCTAAGCAGGACGCAGATTACTAATTCGTCTAGAAGCCGTCTGCTTTTTTTAAGGCTCTAGTCCTATTATAGCGTTAAAACTCCTTGATTCAAAGTGCACATATATACGTGCTGCTTTGATGAGCACATCTGTAGGGTTGGCATCGATCATCGCGACCGACACTGATGGATAAGCAAACGCATTCACAGATTGAAACCCCCACAAAATATTGTTACTATGTTAACCCCATTTGGTGGAGTGGTGGAAACTTACCCTTCTCGGCAACATTGGAGGATTGTTCTATATTAAACATCCTATTTATAGCTTAACTTGCACACAAAAACAGCATCGATGATTTGATATTCTAGAACAGTCGTTCGAATTTCAAAATAAACTAGATTTTTTTGTCTTTTTTTGGCATGTCGCGGCTTGCGAACTTGCCAGTGTCAAGTTAAGGAAACGAAACATGAACATTGTCAATATCAATATGGCGCCACACTCAATGTATTTGCCAGTGTCAAGTATTTGGATTCTTCAAAATTAAAAATTTTCATGTTTTTAAACAAAGTCAAGTCATCCACTATGCACAGTCACGACTACGCAATTGAAGCTGTAGTCACGTCATGAAGTCAGTTCATTCCATGACTACAGCTCCAGTGTTCTAGTAAAACCAGTGGATGCTGCACTGGAACTCGAGCGGAGATTGAAAGGAAACACGAGAATGCACTTTTCACCACTTTGCTTCACTTGCCTACACCCTTGTACATAACCGAATACTTAACATGTAATAATCCATCATTATTACTCATTAACTCTCGAAGTAACACGAATAAAACAATAAAAACAAAAAGGGCTATGTAACATTGTTGTTTTCCTGCCAATACTCAATAAACTAGTTAATCGTTATATTTCGGTAAAAAGTGAGCAACTAATAAGAAAAATAAGGATTTGTGCTAATACACTAACATAATACACGACATAATGCACAGAAGATTGTTTGTTATATAATAATATCATAAAATGTCCTTTCGGGGGCCGCGGACCTTCCTCTAGAGAGAACAGACACGGTAACGCATAATTAAGGCTGATAGGCGGTTTACACATTCGGCTACAGGTCTACTCACGAAGTTTTCTTCATGCACATTAGGCGACACTGACCAAGCAGTGCGTGTATTGAAACCTACCCCATCACTTCTATGTTGATCTGCGGCTTCTGGTAAATTGTAGCTTCATTACGACAGGAAATAAATATACAGAAATTTCCTCTTTTTGTTTTTGGTCAGTAAAATTATTAAAACTTTGATAAACTTGCAATTTCCACGGCCAATTCTATGACCCAAGATATTAAGAACCGGTTATACAATTTCGTATAATAATGATATAATAATGCTATTAAAAATAAAACAAATAATCAGTATTAATTACCAGCGTGTTTAACCTAATAATCTGAAGAAAGGTCCCCTCCTTTTGCCGCACTACTTAATAATGAGAGTTTTTAGGATATTACCATCGTTTAAAAGACTGAGCTTGACAGATGCAAAATGGCTAGCAGATATGAATTCGAAGACGACAAAGTCGAGGCCAGAATAATGGTGAATAGTGAGCAGGGTCAATGCGCTTAAACAAAAGGGCAGACTGCGATGACTGTGGCACGATAAATCAAGAATAAAGTTCGTTCGCACGGCTTCCACAGAGTTTCAATTGAATACTCGTTGTGGACCCTGTACGGATATATGTAAATGATTTTGTGATAGAACGTGCGTAGCAAAAAATCCATACATTAGATCATAACTTTTAACCAACTGAAGACATTTTTGTGTTTAAAATATAACAAGACACATTAATTTTTTTTAATGCTGTTGGAAACGCCAGTGGCATGGCGAACACGCTGCTGTTCCATAAGGATACAGGAACTTGGGTCACTAACCCCGGAACACAACACAAAGTTATTATGGCGGCATATTTAGGACCAAAGGTGGTCGCCATCCAGACGGGCTTGGGGCCCTACTACGTAACTAGGATGGGTTATTTTGTCGCATTTTACGACAGGCCGATCCCGGCCGCAGAGGTCAGTATTCTTTCTCCGCCCCTGCACGGATGAAAAATACCTAGTCAGGTCATAAATTCTGTCACATGTTTAATGTAAAATAATTGTAACAAGTTTATTAATTATGTAACCATTCATATACCAAAATGAACTTAACAAAACATAGATTCTTATGACATTAAAGTTTATTCAAAATGACCTCCGTGATTTTGAATACAAGCCTTCAATCTGCGCGGCCAGTTGTCTATCGCAGCACGAACGAGGTCCATGTCAATATCGGCGGCTGCCTTAATCAAGGATGTCTTGAGTGACTCCAAATTGGGATGAGGCTTTGAGCACGCCTTTTCCTCCAAGTGTTGCCATATCTTGTAATCTAACGGATTCAAATCTGGACTGGAGGAGGGCCAGTCTTCGTGCCGGATGAAGTCGATTTCACGCGCCGCCAGCCAGTCTTGTGTGCTCTTCGCTCTATGAGCTGGCGCCGAATCTTGTTGGAATACCCAGTGCCTGTTATTGAACATGGTATGAGAAACAGGTTCCACAAGGTTCGTCAGGACTGTATTTTGATACACAACAGTATTCGTTTTTACACCTTTCTCACAAAAATGTACCTCTGTTAAGCCCCAATAAGAAACTCCCAACCATACCATGAGCGAGGATGGAAAATGACCTCGTTGGACACGCGGAATACGGTTGCTCGCTTCTTCACTACTGTGTGCGTATACCTTATCATTTTGTTTGTTGTAGCTCTCTTCTACGGTAAACATTTTTTCATCCGAAAAAAGAATTTCCCGATATTTTTTTTCCGCGTACCGCTTCAACAAAGCGCGGCATCTCTTCAGTCTCAGGTCCATTAGACGAGCATTCAAACGATGTCCTGTTTTTTTTCGATATGCCCGAAGCCCTAAGTCTTCATTTAACACCCTTTTCACCGTGGTTCTGCTTAACCCCATCTGAAGGGCCAACAGTTTCTGCTTACGTTTGGGATTTCTTTGAATTCGTGCCTTCACAGCTTTTATCACTGCTGGAGTCCTAACAGACCGAGGGCGACCACTTCTTGACCTGTCATCTACACTAGAGTCTTCATTGTATCGTTTGATGGTACGATAAACGAATCTTTTGGTAATATTCAAATTTTTCAGTATGTTAAAAATTTGAATTGGCGCGTAACCGCAACGATGCAACGCAATAACTGCAACACGGTCTTCTTTAAGCGTCCACTCCATATTTAAAAATGAGTAAAATTCTAAAAGTTATACATTTTTATTTTCATGAACAATTCGAAATTCTAATTCAATAAACTTTTTTGTGGCCAGCATTCTAAAAGAAAAGTTTTTACTGTGTGACAATACTTATGACCTGACTAGGTATATTGAATACATGAATTGCTGTTTTGGTTAATGTACGTGTATTTATTTGAGCCCTGTTGTCCGGCTTTTGAGCCTTTTCTAAGCATATAAACAGTTTAATTTAAAAAGGTCGCCTATTCGACAAATAAGATACTGCATTAAATACGGCAAACATTTCATCTATATCTACTGTGGCCAAGATAACGATATTATGTTCAAAATGTCGTAGCGTTTACTTCTTTACGAATTAATGTTGTTTACTAAAACTGTAAGAATTGTTTCAACTTAGTGAAGATGAAATTTATATTTATTAAATTTTTTTTTTTTTTTGTGACAATTCACACAGCGTCATCTAGTCCCAAACTAAGTAGCACTTGTATTATGGGCCCTAGACAACTGATATACTACTTATATACTTTTTTTTTGTAAATAAATACATATTATACATAAACACCCAGACGCGAGACGGGAATCGAACCCGTGACCTCCGCAAGCGTACCGAAGTGCGTTATCCGTTACGCCACCGAGGTCGATTAATTTTAATTTCATAGTGTTCTGAATGTTGGGATTTAACCCTTATAGATCACATCACCATAAGTTTCTCTTTTAGACTTGGATCTTTTTTCCTTTCCAAGCAGGGAGTAGCTGGATCCCCTGGAACTTATTATTGGCTGAACATTGACTTGGGGTGATGAGAGCTGCCAAAAAACAAAATAGAACATGGGTTCTCTGTGCTGACTCGACTTAGTTTAAGAAGCATATCCTTCGTTACCTTTTCTAGTTACAGCTGGCTATGGCATCTGATGAGTTCACAAAAAGGTTGGAACAACCAAGAACTAATATGATACGGGGACCGGATACTCAGCGAGTCCATGCCACGCTAGCATTTTCACGTAGTCCTCCCCATCAAGTACAACCGTGTCGCTACTGATTTTACTCAAATAAGTTCGAGTTTTCCGGGCCAAAAATATTAGCTTTTTTTAATGATATGGGATATTTGAACTCCATGATCATGTCAAAATTTAATCTTTATTCCAACTCAATAAATCCTAGTGTAAACTTAGATATACTTTTTATTTTTATAAAACAAACTATAATTGTGTGTAACCTTATGACTATCACGCAAACACAGAATGAGCAACTACAATGATTATCACTTCGATTTTGAAAAATCATCTCAGTATAATATTTGCAAGGACAGCACTGCAGTATACAGTACTTAATAGCAGTGTTATGAGATCAGTGCACCAGATGCACAGCATCATCTGCACGATGCAGCATTGCCAGCACGTAGCCCGTTAGCATCATTTACATAGAGTACAAAGCGAAGCAAGCTGAATATTTGATACGTGATCTTTTACTGTATTCCTAATAAATAGTTTTATAATGCTAGCTATGTTGTGTGGTCCAATCAGCACTTTTTAGGAATTCATAAAGGATAACAGATAAATTACTCCATCAGCCAATCCCAAATTTATCATTATTCCATTCTTATCATTTACGTTAGCGTCTAGTTTTAAACACGTACAATTATTTTTATTTTAGCCGAGTGTTAGTATTATTTTATTGATTTTTCCAATTGTTGCTGTGAAGTATAATGGTTAATCAGACGCTCTATCTACAAGTAGTTATTGTCACCCAGTTGCGATGGTACTAAGCTTCCGTTTAAAAAAAAATACACCTTGTGATGGAATAACATCAGTTAGAAACTCATTTAATACTTCAGTGTTAGAAATTAACACACTAGAGAATTGATTTGGTTTCAATGGGTTTTTAATTAACAAAAGACATTAAGGTCCTACTGTTAGGCTCCTTAGAGTGCACAAAGAGTACGCTGCTGCTCCAGGTGGTGGTTGGTATATCCATATCGCGAGTCAACGGACAACAGGCCCTCACATAATGGCTTGTCTACACTCGCCAATATTCGGTATTTTAAACTTATTTAAAAATTAATAAGTGATATTAGTAAAAAACTTTTTGAAGAATAATAAGATCGTTATTTAATTAATTTAGAAATCACATAAAATACTTCAGAAATGAAATCATTCCGTCAATTTAATTAACAATAAATTCCATCAACAAACAAAAAGAGCTCAAAAACTCCAGGCTTGTGTTGAAAGTATCAAATTAAAGTAACTGTTAAATAAATTAGAAGAAAATGCTTTTAGCTTTGAAAATCTGAGCATTCTTTCAACTTAATTGACTAAACAATTCAAAAGAACGGAGTGAAAATTTGTATTCACGGTCTGTTTGTAGAAATTAACATCGATTAATTCAATTGAATTACAATTCGCTTAGTCGTGATACATTTATTTTGGTAATAAAATCTGTAGTAATTTTATCTATACTTCAAAGAAAATTCCAAAATATATTAATATGATATATTCGGTAAGACTAATGAGTAACTTTCAATTTACTCCATAATAATACGTCCTTTTATTTCCTCTCTTACTCAGTTCTATGTTCTGTCATGTGTTACACCAGTAGTTGGCAACCTTGTCGTCAACAAAAAGCCAAATATAAATAATACACAATTGAAATTTATACAAAGAGCCATTTTTAACATATGCTTTGCTTTGTAGAAGATATCATTACGGAAATACTTATAAATAATAAGTAATATTCCGTGCCTGGACTAAACATTTCGCGGCCGTAGCCGGAGAGTCAAAGAGCCGCGGGTAGCCAACCACTGTGCTACATCACGCGCCTTAACTCCTTAATGCCAGTGAACAGTTTTTTTTTATACGTCGAATGGAATATACACAAGGTGTGAAACATGCTTATGACTGCTATGTTGAAAACTGTTTATCCGTGCAGGGGCAGAGAAAGCTACGTGGTAGGGCCTCAAGCCCGTCCACATGGCGACCACCTTTGGTCTTAAGTATACCGCCAAATAACCTTGTGTTGTGTTCCGGCATTAGTGACCCAAGTTCCTGTACTCTTATGTGACAGCAGCGTGTTCGCGATGCCACTGGCGTTGCAAACACCTATAGGCGAGGGTAACTGCTAAATCCTAAGCGGGCCGTCAGCCTGTCCGCTGTCCTACAGCAATGAAAAAAACTGATATACTTAATTTTACTAATTCACTTAATTGAGCTCATTTTCTACCCTTAAACGCAAATTAATCCTTTCGACTATGACTTGATTAGCAAATTATTTGGTCTCTGTCTTCTATTATATACAAACCGCTTATATATGTCTCTTTATTTCCATTTTTCTATAATCTGATATCTCAAGTGTGGTACTCATAACTTCTATCGTGATTTTTCCACTGGTTTAATATTATTTTATTCCTTAACTAAAAAATTCGGGTGCGCTATCTCATGAAATTTAACCGCAATTGCTTAAAATCCATACTAATATTATAAATGCGAAAGTAACTCTGTCTGTCTGTCTGTCTGTCTGTTCCTCTTTCACGCCTAAACGGCTGAACGGATTTTGATGAAATTTGGTATGGTGATAGATGATAACCTAGAAATGGTCATAGGCTATAAATAATCACGCCATCGTTCTTAGGGGGTAGGCAGTAGGCAGATAACTAAATTGAGTTAGTGATTTTTTGTGCTTATCCGGTATCTATGAGAATCGGCCAACATCTATTTTTCATCCCCCTAAATGTTAGGGGTGACCCACCCCCAAAAATTTTTTTTAAATTTTTTGACATTTTATTATTTATATGGCAGAACAACGTTTGCCGGGTCAGCTAGTTACAAATAAAGTTATATTTCACATTTATACTATCTATGAAGTAATAATGTAAGAAATAATATCATCATCAAAACAAAATTTGTTGCCCACGTAATACGACTTACCTTAACAAAAGCATATTTTGTATAGCCCCAAAATATAAAACCACTTGCCCAAATTGCTACAAAATATTAATTCGGAACATTCTTTAATGTTAATTGATAAGTCGTATTATAACTTAGATGAACATCTTAAGGATAAGTTTCTTAAATAAGGGCAAATTATTATGAAATTTATCAAAATTGACAGACAGATAGACAAATTATTATTTACATAAAATAAATACATATCTCTTAAAAATATATCGTAGAAATAAAAACAACTTACTTATTTGTATATTATTTGTTCACATTTACCCACAACTCTTATCATCATTTCAGCCGGAAGACGCCCACTGCTGGACAAAGGCCTCCCCCAAAGATCTCCACGATGATCGGTCCTGCGCTGCCCTCATCCAACCTATTCCGGCGATCTTGACCAGATCATCGGTCCATCTTGTGGGGGGGGGGGGGGTCTACTAACATTGCGTCTTCCGGTACAACTCTTATGTTTCTACGATATTTCAGAATAAGCACAACCACGATAATCTATACAAATAAATAAAATTGGAGGGTCTGTTTGTAATATAAAATAACCGCTTTTTACTAAGTGCATTCGGACGTATACACGGTACATATACCAAAACAATATTTTTCAAATGTTTGTCTGTCTGTCTGTTTGTTTCGGCTAATGTCTAAAATGGCTTAACCGATTTTGACGGGACTTTCACGTGCAGATAGCTGATGTATCAAGGAGTAACTTAGGCTATTTTGATTTTAGAAAAAAAAATAGTTTTTGTTAAAAATGATATTAATCCAATTTAAGTTGACCTCAGATTTATATCATCAATCATATGAAATAGGGTTTAGCTTAGGCTGGACTTTGTAGGTTCGAACCTACGTATTCCTTAGATGCATGGCGTAACAGTTGCATTTTTTTTTATTGTTTGAGTTCAGCAGACAGGCAAACGGCCCACCCTGGCAGGTGGTCACCGTCGCCTATGGACGTTTGCAGCACCAGAGGCACCACCAACGCGCTGCCGGTCTCGAAGAAATTTTATAACGCCTTTTTTGAAGAACCCCATATCATACCGCGCTGAGAAAACCTCAGCCGGAAGCTCATTCCAGATCCTGAGAGTACGCAACATGAACGTTCTGGAGAACCGTTTCGTACAGGAAGGAAGAGGCTCCAAGAAATGGGGATGAACACCCAGCCGATCGATTGCATTCGATAATATTGACTGTTTGCATATTTCATTTATATTTTATGGTATATAGCGTTTGTAATCCAAAATAATCCATAAGATATATCCAAAAAATTCTGCCCAAAGTCACTTTTCCACGCGGTCGGAGTCGCGGGCACAGCTAGTAGCAAATAAGATTTGCGAATACACCCGGGCGCCTATTGTCTGAATTATTACGAAGAAATTTTGTTCTAAAAAAAATTCAAGCGTACACCCGGTGAGACAAGTTTCTATTTCTCAAACTATGTTTGTCAAATAGTTATCCGTGTAAAACATTAAATTATAAATTTGATTGGTGTAATAAAATTAAATTATGAATTAATAATATAAATAATACAATGTAGGTTAATAATATTAATGGAGAAAAAAATACTAATATGATGCGTATACAATCTTCTTGAACATGTTTTGTATAAAATGTGAATTGCATGGTGATTAAATATAGAGGAATTCACATTATTCACCTGTTGATGTAATTTTTGTTTTAAACTTGCTTTAACGTGATCAAGACAAACGTTCTTCCCAACACTCACAAACCATCTATAATCACAAACCTCGCACTCATAAAAAATATCATTCCTTAAATGTCTATTTCATTTTTAATACATATTTGGAGCACTGCGCAGAAACAAATTCTATCACAGAAAGCAACAAAAGAAATAATGCCTTAAAAGATGTCCGAATGTCCTAAAGGGGTGTCTCCGCAAAGATCAGCGGCCTTTGACCGCGCATGCAAATCCAGCGAATCTCGTGTCCCGTATAATCCCGGCGTACCGGGCTAATCCCGCGATAATACCGGCGAGATCCTTATTCAATTAATATTCATTTACGTTATGTAACAGTATATAGAAAATAATTATTGTTATTTTTTTATTTTTTTAATAGAACCAACAGCGTCACAATATATATATATATATATATATATATATATATATATATATATATATATATATATATATATATATATATATATATATATATATATATATATATATATATATTATCATTGATTTTTTAAATACTTGTTTATTGTGGAAGAAAATGTCAATAGTACTGAATGTTGTGTTATAGGTCTTAGAAAGACGGGTAAAAATACTATTGCTAGCATAGTTACTTCCGTGAGATGGTATATGGAGTAAGGGAGTGTGGCGTGTTCTACGGATCGGTGTATTAAATACAACTCTGTTTAACAATTCAGGGTAGTCTAATTTTGAATTGAGTCTAAAATATTTCGTCTATTTTCAAGCGTTAATAGACCAAGATTCTGACAAGTGCTTTCGTATTATATACCGTTTAAAAGCCTCTGTGTTATAATGAGTACAATAATGAGTTCGTGTGTTTGACCGGATCCCACAAAATAATTAAAACAAAAATCATCCTCAGTCCGTCTGCTTGTTTCGATCAATTCCTTATTATTACGATTAACTGACTACTTACTGATTTTCTGAAGTTTTCTAAGTTAAAAAAAATTGCTGTTGTCTTAAGAAGATAAAAAAAATATTGGTTTAATTAAAAAAAAATTGAATTTTAAGTAAAATATTGTCGTTCTCTGCAGCTTCTACGCATAACTACATACATAAAATAAAAAAAACAGTTCAGATAAATCTTATTATTTGAAAGAGTATTCTTAATACATTATTTTTATTGTTGAAGAACAGTAGACCGGCACAATAGTAAGAAGCAGTTACCGTCGCCTATAGATGTTTGCGATACTAGAGGCACAGCGAACATACTGCTGTCATAGGGATACAGGAACCTGGGTCACTAATGCAGTACAACAAAGGTTATTATGACGGCATACTTATAGACCAAGGGTGGTTGCGATCCAGACGGGCTTGGGGCCCGTAGCTAGTTTTGTTTAGTCGCCTTTTAGGACAAGCCGAGCCCGCCCGTAAGGGTTAGTATGCTTACTCCACCCTTGCACGTGGAAAATTATTATTATTGAAAAATATTATAGTAACCAAACAATGTTGAAAAAATCTAGTTCTCCTAAAAAGGGCGTTACGTTTGTATTTCAGAGCGGCTTATGTACATATTGAAATGAGTTATTTGCTGAGGATTTTTGCCCTTTAGCTGAATCCATTTTTACATTAAATGCAGAAACGGATGTCAAACGAATTCAGTCTATTTCACTTGAAGTTATGAGTTAAACATGTTTTGGAGATTTGTTAGTATTCCATTTTATATTCATAGAAGCTTTTGTTGGAATATAATTCAAGTTTTTGACGTGTTACCTGACGTGTTACCCTGTCTCATTTCTATAGGGTAAGGAATATAGTAATGTAGTGAACCTCGTAGGGCACCTTTTGTCTTTTCCTTTTCAGAGAGAGAGAATGAAACGACAGTTGTTCCCGTAAATTATATCAACGATATATATATTTTTTAAACCAAGCTTCTTGTACACAGGAGAGAACATACGAAAAAATTATCAAAAATTTTACTGCGTGGCCATATTCAGTGAAATGAATGATCATCACGTTCATTTAAACTACCCATTCTTCCATAAAATCTTCTTCTTGACGTTATCCCACATTATATGTATGGGGTTAGCATCTTATATTTTTTCCTTCCACTTAAACATTTACCTGCCATATCTTTTACATAATTCATCCATTTTTTATTTTGTCTACCTCTCCCTATACATCCATTTACTTGTCAAATTTATATATTTTTAAATTCTATGAACAATACCCCCAATTGCTAAAGTATATAATATATTAATTATACACTTCTCATCAAAAAAATCGAAACATCCCTGAAGTTTGGTTTTGAATGAGTTTAATTTTTTTTTACATTTAACGAAAATATAAATAGTGCCAGTTCATTGTGAACATTATAAAGTATCATTTACAAATAATTTTTCAAATTAAAAAAAATTTTAGCTATTGTATTTTGTTCAACACATATGTTATAATCTTTAAAAGGAAATTGTTAAATGTTACAAAGACGTAAAACAGAAAAATATTAAAAAAGTTTTTTCAGTATCTCGTATTCGCTCTCCAGACTCTTATTGCTGCTTCCATGTGGTTCCTCATGGAACGCATAAGCGCCACAATCTTGTGTTGTGGGATATTTCCCAATCTTCTTGTATAGTTGTTTTAAGCTGGCCAAGCGTCTCCGGAGCAGGATCTCTCGCTCTGACTCGTATCTTTAACTCATCCCATAGGTGTTATCTGGGATTTATATCTTGCTGGCCACCCATAACCGCAATACCGACTTCGCTCAGGTATTCATTTACAATGCCTTCGGTATGAGCCCTGGCATTATCTTGCATAAAAATGAAGTCTTCGCCAATAAAATGTGCGTAGGGTACATAACATGAGGTTCCAGATACTATTCGATGTAACGTGACCCATTTAATGATGGTAATTGAGGTCCAGATACAAACGCAAGTTCGGTTTTACTATCGGCACTTATGCCTCGCCAAACCGTCCATGAACCGCCACCGTAACTGACTCTTTCTTCAATACATCTTTTTTCTTCCGTCATTACCATATAGCATGATCTTACTCTCGTCAGAAAACAGAACTTTGCTCTATTGAAGGATGACCAATTTAAGTGCTCAATTACAAAATTAAGGCGCGCTCTTTGGTGGTCTACCGTCTATTTGTTGCCATTAGCTGATTTATGAGGTTTGATGCTACGCTCCGCCAATCTTCTTCTTGTGGTAGAATCGCTTACAGTTGAATAGAGCTGCTGCAATTGAATAGACTTAAAGTAGCGATTTCTTAGAGAAACTGACACAATATCTTGTACAGACGTGACTCGATGTCTATCTGGACGTGACGTGGACGTGACTGGATCCTGGACGGCGAGCCTACCAGTCTCCCGATAACGCTGTTACACTCACTTGACAGCAGAGAGGCTTAGATGTAATCGTGCACAGCACGCTGACAATGCCCTGCATCCAGCAACGCCACGATTTAGGCGGCTTCTGTGGGTGAGGTATCCATATTTCTTAGGAAAAGATCTATTTGATGTCACAGAGTTTAATTAACAATCACGTTCAGCCCAGCTCAGAGCTCAGTATAAAAAAAAAATTATTAAAAAAAATGTGATTAAGTGACGAAATTACAAGGGAATACACATTAAAACAATTTCTACATTCATTTATTGGATGAGAAATCGATATTTTAAATTCTAATTTGGAATTCTAGTACACCATAGTGTAGACGAAACTGCCAGCTATTTATTGGCGTATTTTTTAAATGATATCAATCCTTTTTTTTCATTTAAATGCCGCTTGAATAATACTTTCAGTAGTGTTTCGATTTTTTGATGATAAGTATATTTAGCTCTTCTTACATTTGGACGATTTAATGAAGAACTTCAATAACTTGAAATGGGAACTCGGTATCGGAATGGTGGCATCCCACTTGCGTGTATCCAGACGTCCACCTGACTCAGCCGTAGACGCGGCTGATTAATATTGATTATGTATTCGCTATTAACTGGGTTTTTCGCCTTCACGATTTATGAATGGTGGTGATCCCGTTGTTTTAGTTTTATTGCGTTTAGGTGTCGTCTTCATCCATAATAAACCAACTTAACTTGTTGTAATTATTAAGACTTTTACGGCTTAAACTATGTAATAGGACACTTGTTAAGTAGTTTAGGTTACACTAGGATAAATAAAAAGAGGCGATCCGGCCAGTATTCGACGACTGGCTCGGGAGGAGGTACGGTTCCCTGTCGTTTAGGGTGACGCAGGTGCTGCCGGGGCATGGCTGCTTCGGCAAGTACCTGTGCCGCATAGTCAGGGAATATTTTCAAAATAACAATTGACAACAAGCACACCACACTTTTTTACAATAAAATTCATTCTTTTGTTAATCTCACTAACCTTAATTTAAATTTATTGAAAATTATTTTTACCTTTTAATTTGATTTTTTTAAAGCGTATTTTTTTAAACTATAATTTATTTCATTTTTAATTATATAACTTGTAATCTGGTATTAACAACAATAATACTATATTAAAAAAAATATGTGTTTATGTTGTTAGAAATCATTTTATTCCCAATCTTCACTCCCAACCTTTGTTCTGGCAATGGTCAGGAGCGAATTCGGATGGATCGCTGGCGCCTTCTTCTGCGAGACAATAATGTCTGAGAAGGAGTCAGTGGAGTGGGAGCGGGAGCTGAGATACCAACTCCCCCTACCGCCAACGCAGAATTAGACTACAGCACTGGAGGGCATTAGACGATCTCCAGCCTTATAATATAAACAACGGCTGTGTGCGGCCCATCAGGGTGGTTTCACTAGGTGAACAGCGGGGTTTTTAGTGGGTAGTATCACGAAGTCATACATACTACCCGACTCCCCCGCGATCGTGAGAACTTAACCAAGTTTTTCTCTAAAAATACCCAGCCTCTAGAACTTATCGCAAATAAAAACAAAAACGTTTATCCGGTGAAGGAAAAAGTTGTAGTTAAATGGTACACGCCTGTGGCTGCAAACTTTACCTTGAAGAATAATTCTGTGATAACTTTATTTATATTCAAGTATATTAAAGTCTTCTAAATTCTTTTTATCTTTTGATTCACTCCGATGAACAATCTTCCAGTCTATTGCACATCGAAGTAATAAACTCAAGACACAGTTTTAAAAAACAGGGTGTATATAAATAATCTGTACTTTTATCAGTATCCTCAGCTTTTGAGCGTTTGATTCCGGTGACATTTATACTTTTCACTGCCCTTTGATCACGCAAATTAAAAAAAAAATTACAGATTTGTTATCAGACTGATAAATACCATCTGACAAGCCATCGTCGAAAAAATAACCGTACCTTATAACTTTATATATTATATCTATTTATTTAACCGTATCTATATTTATAATTATTATACATGTGGAAGTAACTCTGTCTTTTACGCTTTCACGCCTAAACCGCTGGACCAATTTTGATGAATTTCGGTATAGAAATAGATTGGGCTTTGTAGAAGGACAGAGACTACTTTTTAAATTTATATGGCAGAACAAAGTCTTCCAAGTCAGCTAGTATGCTTACTGTAGACGATGTGCCAAGCCAAAATATAAAATAAAATAAATTAAAAATGTACATATATAATATAAAAAAATTATAATTAAATACCCTATATTTGAAATATATTCGGCTTGGATATTTCCAAAAACTACCGTCAGTGGCAGTTTTTTCGGAACAACCGCGCCGCGAACATTGTACTTGCCCTAATCAGCAAAAAGTGTTAAAAAATTGTGATAATCACGCCGCGCATTACCAGCATCGTGTACACTTACTACTACGACATAAAAACATACTCCTAGATGAGGATCATGTTCATTCAAAATTCTGCCTTGTGTCGCCACAGTAACGTTTATGAAAATACAAAAATATAAGTACAAGATTTAATTTGACTAAATTAAATTTAGATAGTGACGTGGGTCACGAAAATCTTGATGAGTCTCCATAAAACTGAATAGGTTCAGTTTATCACACGAACATATAGCTACCGTTCGTACTGTACCGTTAGTAATTACTCTAATGGGTTGCTGGGGTTAATATTTACTTTAGCTTAGGACAAGAACAAGGTTCGTGGATTCAATGTCTGGATGTACTTTAGGGCTCGTACTGTTTTTAACTGTCTCTATTGCCTATAAAGTGCACTATATCACAAAACATATCATTACATACATTTACTATTTCTGTTTAACCAATACGTTTCAATACTAGAAGAATTCATGTCGTTCTCAGTAATTTAAGTAAATATGTCTTAGTGTATTCATTAATATTCAATTTAATTAGAATTTCATTCACTAAAATCAATTTTTTATAATTAATAAGAATTATTTTAGCACAGTGGGTTGAAAATTCCGCGTACCAATCCTCGCTTACCTATTTCCTACAAATTATTACTACTACCCGTTTTACGAGGACAGTACGTCGTTAATTCCGCTAGTGTTCATGGTATCGCGTGACCCTCTGAACGCGCGGGATGGTCTATCACCCTGAAGACCACTCTTTACGTCGTGCGCAATTCAGGCTTCAGTTACTCCAAATTTACTCTCATTGGCTGTGCCATAATATTATGTGTTTAGTGTCTAGTTTGTGATCTTTAGCTGGTGGCTTGCAACAGTTCCTCCGCGAGCGGACCTTAACTTAATCAAGGTCATTGCGAATTTTTTTACGCACTGCAAGGCGCCGCATATCCATCGCTCCTCTCCTTCTCTCCTCTCATACAGTCCACTGCTCTCGAGCTATCCCATATAGGGCGGAGAAAGAACACTGACCTCTGCGGCCGGGGTCGGCCAAAACCACCTACCCTAGCTACGTGGTAGGGCCCCAAGCCCGTCTGGATGGAGATCACCTATGGTCTTAATTATGTCGCCATAATAACTTTGTGTTGTGTTCCGGCATTAGTGGCCCAAGTTCCTGTACCATTATGGGACAGCAGCGTGCTCGCGATGCCACTGACATTGCATACACCCATACGCGACGGTAACTGCTAAATTCTAAGCTGGGCCGTCAGCTTGTCTGCTCTCCTACAGTAATAAAAAATCAATACAAATATATCGATTAATATATCATTTTATAATCACGTATTCATATTTAAAACATGATATAGAGTACTAGCTGACCCGGCAAACGTTGTTCTGCCATATAAATAATAAAATGTCTAAAATAAAAAAATAAATTTTGGGGGTGGGTCACCCCTAACATTTAGGGGGATTAAAAATAGATGTTGGCCGATTCTCAGACCTACTCAATATGCTCACAAAATTTCATGAGAATCGGTCAAGCCGTTTCGGAGGAGTATGGCAACGAAAACTGTGACACGAAAATTTTATACCTAGTCAGGTCATAAATTCTGTCACATGTTTAATGTAAAATAATTGTAACAAGTTTATTCATTATGTAACCATTCATATACCAAAATGAACTTAACAAAACATAGATTCTTATGACATTAAAGTTTATTCAAAATGACCTCCGTGATTTTGAATACAGGCCTTCAATCTGCGCGGCCAGTCGTCTATCGCAGCACGAACGAGGTCCATGTCAATATCGGCGGCTGCCTTAATCAAGGATGTCTTGAGTGACTCCAAATTGGGATGAGGCTTTGAGCACGCCTTTTCCTCCAAGTGTTGCCATATCTTGTAATCTAACGGATTCAAATCTGGACTGGAGAAGGGCCAGTCTTCGTGTCGGATGAAGTCGATTTCACGCGCCGCCAGCCAGTCTTGTGTGCTCTTCGCTCTATGAGCTGGCGCCGAATCTTGTTGGAATACCCAGTGCCTGTTATTGAACATGGTATGAGAAACAGGTTCCACAAGGTTCGTCAGGACTGTATTTTGATACACAACAGCATTCGTTTTTACACCTTTCTCACAAAAATGTACCTCTGTTAAGCCCCAATAAGAAACTCCCAACCATACCATGAGCGAGGATGGAAAATGACATCGTTGGACACGCGGAATACGGATGCTCGCTTCTTCACTACTGTGTGCGTACACCTTATCATTTTGTTTGTTGTAGCTCTCTTCTACGGTAAACATTTTTTCCATCCGAAAAAAGAATTTCCCGATATTTTTTTCCCGCGTACCGCTTCAACAAAGCGCGGCATCTCTTCAGTCTCAGGTCCATTAGACGAGCATTCAAACGATGTCCTGTTTTTCTTCGATATGCCCGAAGCCCTAAGTCTTCATTTAACACCCTTTTCACCGTGGTTCTGCTTAACCCCATCTGAAGGGCCAACAGTTTCTGCTTACGTTTGGGATTTCTTTGAATTCGTGCCTTCACAGCTTTTATCACTGCTGGAGTCCTAACAGACCGAGGGCGACCACTTCTTGACCTGTCATCTACACTAGAGTCTTCATTGTATCGTTTGATGGTACGATAAACGAATCTTTTGGTTATATTCAAATTTTTCAGTATGTTAAAAATTTGAATTGGCGCGTAACTGCAACTATGCAACGCAATAACTGCAACACGGTCTTCTTTAAGCGTCCACTCTATATTTAAAAATGAGTAAAATTCTAAAAGTTATACATTTTTATTTTCATGAACAATTCGAAATTCGAATTCAATAAACTTTTTTGTGGCCAGCATTCTAAAAGAAAAGTTTTTACTGTGTGACAATACTTATGACCTGACTAGGTATATTAGATAAACATATTATTATGCAGTAGGTTTCCAAAGCATAAAAATACCTAACTACTTAAGCATATTCAATATTTTGACCGTTTGCCCGAGCTGAACGATATTGATCTTTGCTCTATGAAATTTAACAGGAATGATTAATTTGCCATCTTCCAACACCCAAGACAGATTATTATTATAGTTCTGACCTCACGACCCAGACTTTGAAGGTGGGTGGACTGAATAAAGATAAAACTAAGTCAAAGCTGATTAAAATGCAACTTTAATTAATGAAACTTAAATTGTTGTTTGAAACAATAATAATCTTAGACACCCACGAATAACACAATCTAGATATTAATATAACCAAAAAAAAATCATATCGCCGTTGAAACTGTTGAGTTTTACCAGTTTTTCCTACTTGGATTGGCAATAGTACGAAAATATAAGTAACGTATTTATATGTAAAATATATATTTCTGATACTTTAATACCGTTATCTGATATTGAAGAAAGATGTATTTGTATTAAAAAATAATTCTCAAGAATATTATTTTTATAGTTAGTTGGATAAAAATAGCTGTCATAAATCCGTGTATGTATCTCGAGCTATCGTAGTGGTGTACCCTCATTAGTGATGGGGAATTCGTAATCAATGTTAGATTTTCGTTATTTTATTTTTATTTTATTGCTGTAGGGCAGCAGACAGGCTGACGGCCGGCATAGAATTTAGCAGTTACTGTCGCCTATGGGTGTTTGCAACGTCAGTGCCATCGCGAACACGCTGCTGTCTATGATATGATATGATGGCGGCATACTTAAGACCGAAGGTGGTCGCCATCCAGACGGGTTTTGAGATCCTACCACGTTGCTAGGGTGGGTTGTTTTGTCGCCTTTTATAACTGGCCGACCAGGCCGCAGAGGTTAGTATTCTTTTTCTCCGCCCCTGTACGGATAGATTCTCGTTATCAATAGCCTATTAGTTTTCTTTCCTTGACTGCGATTTTAAATAGTTTCAAGTTTCAGAATCAAGAATCGATCAGTTTTCTATATTTTGCAAATCAGTGGACGTGCGAACAGGCCTCTGGGGAGTTATTATCGCTAGCTCTGGTTTGCACTGCCACTGCCACTGGCATGTCTAAAGCATTGCCGACCGCGAGAGAGATGGGAAATGGAACAGAAAATGAAGATAAGAAAAAAGACAAGGGTGACAAGAAACAACATCGGAGTATGTGTTATAGTATCTAGACAACCGGTATACTACTTATGTACTTTTCTTTTTAAATAAATATATACATCTATACAAATAAATAAAATTGGAGCGTCTGTTTGTAATATTAAAATAACCGCTTTTTACTAAGTGCATTCGGACGTATACACGGTACATATACCAAAACAACATTTTTTACAATTTTTATCTGTCTGTCTGTCCGTCTGTCTGTCTGTTTGTCTGTTTGTTCCGGCTAATCTCTGAAAGGGCTGCACCGATTTTGACGGGACTTTCACTGGCAGATAGCTCATGTAACAAGGAGTAACTTACGCCACTTTAATTTTAGAAAAAAAAATATAGTTTTGGCTAAACATAACCAGTATTGGAAATTAGCCGACCAATTTAACTTGACCTCCGATTTATATCATCAACCATATGAAATAGGGTTTAGCTTAGGCTGGATTTGTAGGTTCGAACGCATGTATTCCGGAGGCGCATGGCGTAACAGTTGCATTCGATAACACTGACTGTTTGCATATTTCATTTATTTTTATTTTATATTTTAGGGTTTATAGGGTTTGTAATCCAAAATAAACAAAAAGATGTATCCAAAAAATGCTGCCCAAAGTATATTCAGTACATTCCACGCGGACGGAGTCGCGGGCACAGCTAGTATTATAAATAAACGTCAAAAGTCCCAGAATCCGGACGAGAATCCGAAGACTTTCGAAAGCCATTGCACCCTGGAAGTCAATGAAAGTCGTCAATGAAAGCTTCGTATGAAGCCGGAATAAAATACACCATCATCTTAGCGTTAAATCCCAGTTGCAGCCCAAACTCTCGCTTTGGCGCCCTGGGTCCGCTTTCCGACTTTTTCTTCTCCACTTCGCACGATCTTCGGCATCTCTGGTGATCAGTCCATTGGCACGCATATCAACTCCTACGACGTCAAGCTAGCACTTTTTGGGTCTACCCCTACTGCCGGGGCCCGGCGGTGGCGGCATGGCCAGACATTTGTTCCTCATATAAGCAGCCGGTTGCCGTAAAACGTGGCCATACCAGCGAAGGCAACACTCCTGCATTTATCCGAAGCCGGAATAAAATATGTACTTGTAAATAGAGGGCAGATGCGAAGATACCACGTTTGTAGAGGGCGTGGGCGCTCGCTGACCGTAGTGCGCACGCGCCTACACACTCGTTGCATTCGTCGTTCCCCGCGCAGCCCGCCAGTCCAGCCGAGTTGCCGACACAAAACAGATTCATTTACACCTCGCTGCAATATCACAGTGTACAATGTACATAGTAGCTACCTTAATAATATTAGAAATTGATAAAATCAATTCACATTCCTAAAACTAAAACGTTTGTAAGGATGTAATGACTCATCATTTGATTAAATCGCAATACCATAAAAGTAGGCGATTCATTCTTCAAACAAGTTTCTAACTTCCTTCCAAATGAATATATCAGGCAAATGGAAGTCTTGGAAACCTACGGCCCATAATTGAGCTAAAAGTTAGAAAGCATTTTAATCTCCGACCTAAATAGAGACCTCGATAAGGCTTCATATAACAAGAAATATATTACAGAGAATTATCGCATGAGGGTTACGTTTGAGTTAATGCCTAATAGACATTGTTTATTAAAGGCAGGCTTTTAATGAGTCAAACATTATATTTGTATTGAAGAGATATGAAGAAGAGATAAGAAGTAAGGATCGATGTTTGTTATAGTTCCTTACATACAGAATGTGAGAAAAAATTGTATTGTGAGAATATATAGTACCAAAGTATAATAATAAACAAATACCGTTTGACCGTTACGGCATTTTTACACGCTTTATATTAGCTTCACTTATGTTTGTTTGTATGTTTGCATGTTTGTAATTATTAGTTTGTAACCGTCTCCTTTGGGAGCGGTTTTGACTCACTTTAAACGGCCAGATTTCGTTCAAACTTTGTAGATATATCGAGGGCCGATGACAATGCAATAATCTGTATAGTTTGTATCATTATCCTTACCAGGATCCTCAGGATTAATGAATTTTCGGTTCTCGTCCGATCACCGAGGTGAAGGAGCATCGGGCGCGGTCAGTACTTGGATGGGTGACCGCCTAGGAAAATCGCGTGACGGTGGATTTTTGTTCTTTTTTATTCTTTTTTATATGTTTTATATTAACTTGACCTGTATGTAATGGAATTTTTCGGAATTCGACTCGATTTTTACTTACTTTGAACAATAAAATCGAAATTCTGCCGAAACGCCATCTGGAGCATAATTAATATCACATTGTCAGAAGATGGCGTTAAATTAATAAAAATATTTACCGATTAGATATTGACAACAAATACATTATATTATCACGCTTTTATTTTATAGTTAATGAAACTAAAAAGTTAAAAATAAATTATAGTTTAAAAAAACTAAAGACACGCTTTTATAAAAAAATCAAACTAAAAAGTAAAAAATAATTTTCAATAAATTTAAATTAAGGATAGTGGGATTAACAAAAAAAATAATTTTATTGTAAAAAAGCGTGGGGTGCTTTTTAAGATATTTTCAAAATAACAATTGACAACAGATTTAATAGAATGAATAGTTTTTAATAGCGCGTATTCAACGAGTAAGATGAGCCCAATAACAAGCGATTATATATTCAAATATACATACACACACTTTTAAATAACAATACAAATCAGTACACGCCACCCATTTTCATAAACATACTTGTAGTTTTAAATCACAATACAGTAATCTTAAAAGGTTGCCCGTAATAGATAAGCGACAAGAGCGCCCTTTGTTCTACATTGTACCCATAACTCAAGTTAAATAATAGCGAGATACATATCAGCTGGTGTAAATGCTCGTTGTGCTTTACTTTATGGCCTCTCGTCTGCCTTAAGTATCGCTCGTCGGCCGCAAACTTCCATTCCTTGAGAAATTACACTTTAATTGCGATTCAAATAAGTTGTAGAGATCAATTTAAATGCGTGCTAACAGGCTTTGGACATCTGTGACTCATATACTTTGTCCGTCTTGGGATCATTCAGCGCCTTGGCCTATTCCGTAGGAATTGAATCAATTAAAACTTTTCGCCCGATTAATACAATCCTCAACTTCCACGGACTTTTTACGATACTCACAGATTTAAGATCTTTGAAATTGTGTGATAATCTTTTTGGGAATATTTATAATTTCAAGTTTAATAGTGTTTTATTTTAATTATTCCGCTAAATATGCGTTAACAAATCAAATAGTTACTTATGATAATCACAGGAATTTTGGCCCAAAAAAGGAAAAGGCTACCCCACCTAGCACATAAGAAATTCTAAGAAGCGATATATGTATACCTTCCGCTAGCATGCAGAAATATTTGCGTAACTATTTAGAACTGAGAGCATCAAGAGGAATTTTTTCAATGGAAACCATTCCAAATTATGATCTTGAAAATGCCTAGCGGTTGCTATTCAAAGATAATTAAGTATAGTCTGTGACGTCACAATGCCTGACTAACAAAAAAAATAGCAAAAGTTTTTCCTGTTGACAAGACTTACCCAAGGTATCTATGACAATACCTTGGAATTCGGTATCTTGCGTTGAATATGAACTATAATTTATACTCAAGCAACAATTTTAATATCATAAACTTGGTGCATCCGTCTGTTATTAACCGGGATCGACAAAAAACTACAACGATACTCTATCGCAAAGGAAAATTGAAAATCCAACAGGATATGAAATCTGTTAGACAATGTCAGCCAACGGTCGTACAAATGGTCGTAAAACAATTTGAATGGAAAATATACATTTAGATATGCCAGGACATGTTTATTCATCTGTTTCGACAAACGAACTTTGTGTTTTTACACTTATTGGTAAATCTATTTTTTGTGTATTGTACAACTGCAAACAAATAAGAATACAATATTTGATAATAAGTGATTAAATATATTCATGTATGTTTGAAAAACTGAAGGCATTCCGGCCGTATTGCTGAATTGGGAAAAAGTGATGAGAGTTCAGAATTAGTTACAGGTTAAAGAAATAAGATTTATTATACGTAGGCTCCATATAAAGGTTCGGGTCGAAAAAGCGCTGACGTAAGGTTTTCATTTAAGAGCTGGGAAAAAAGGCAGCAGTTTCTCAAGTAGAAATTAAATTAAGACGATTTGTCTATTTCTCCTATTTTCTTCAGCTACATGAAAAGGAAATATCGAGAACGCACTATTGCAAACAATGCATAGCAGTTTCACCCCATGACAGCTCGACGGGGAACACCGTATAGTAACTGACTACAATCTACTCGTCTGTTTTTGTATGCTGATTTAAAAACATTCAAATAGGCCAAATAGTTCGTTATTTATGTAAAATATCTTATACAATAATAGTGTCTTTACAACAATCAAAATATGTATACTTACAATGTACGTCGAACAAAATGAGCGAATGCAATATATTTGTCGTAGTAAATTAATTGGAATGAGAGACGTCTAGACAAGTGCCTACATTATTTGCTGATCCCTAATTAAGTTTGTCTACTCAATCATTATCTTGGACAAGAATTCTGTAATATTATATATAAACTCCTTTGCAAAAATGAACGGGCGATTTTGATTTTTCTACATTATTGGTAATAATTTAGTTCTATAGAGGTTTTAATAGCCAAACTATGTTACTGGCACTTAACAGTCTGGATATGAAAAAAGTTCATTCCAAATTCGAAACTTTTGTTTCTAAAACTAATAATCACTTTATTTACTTACTTTTCGCGGGTTTACAGTTAAAAGGTGACCAGGGAACTAAAACTGACTTCACGTTATTTTTAGTAAAATAATTTATGTTTGTCGCATTTTCCGGCTTCTTGTGGCTTAAAACAAATATCTTTGTATCTATTGTAATGGCAGAAAAAGCAATAAGAGTACTAGTAAAATTAATTAGTGAAAGAATTGTAATAAAGTTTTATTTTTTTTAAGTTATAATAATATTTTTTTTATTATTAACAAATATAATGTAATATAAACTCAATCAGTAACTAACCTAACTCCATCAGCAATATCCGAAACTTGTGCAGAAACACTGTCAGGATTCATTATTATTATTTTTTATTATTTATTATGTACAAAAAACCTGTATACACTCAATAAAAATAATCATCGCGACACCACACTGTTCAATGCGAAATAGAAATGAAAATATCTGGCTTGCTTTCTATAAGAGAGAGAGAGAGAGACAGACAGAGAAACATGCGCACGCCGCACAGCTTACAATAGCTTACTATAGCAAAAAGTGTCGTTACAACTTTTCGTGAGAATTTTTTTCCGTCTAGCCCCCTTTCACAACGCGCGATAAGGAACTTCGTTCCAATTATAGCGCTGCTGGAAGAGGGATGTAGCTAATGTTATAGTGGTTAAAAGTGAGTCGTTCGACCGTCCAAAGAACCTGGACTCGATACCAATAAACAGGTTCCGTTTAGAGAGGACAAGGTATGGGATAAAATGTTGCACACAACAACGAGACGACCGCTTTTTAGTGTGTTAGGCGCAGAGGAAACGCAAATTCAGTTACATAGACTTCAAAAGAAACCTTGAAGAGGTACGAGGAGCACAAGTTAGCCTATGAACTGTGAGGAGGAGGCTTTTAGCGGCTGATATACACAGTCGGCGACCAGCGCGAGCCCCCAAGTTATTCGATGAGCACCTGATTGCTCGATTGAGCTTCACTAGAAATTGCCTATCTTGGACACTAAGTAATTAAGTAACTGAGGTAGCATACTCTTGTTCAGTGAGGGTTGAGTTTACCTGCATGATGAGGACCAACGTCAGTAATTATTACGAAGACCAGGGGAACGTTATGCCGACGTGTGTTTTGAAGAAATCACCCCTTATAGTAGGGGATCCGTTATGTTTTTGTCGGGCGTAACTTCCAGCTATCGTATCCTTTGTCAAAATGCACGACCCGCACTGACTGTAATTGGTGATGCCATTTGCCGACGTAAATTTATTATTATATGCAAGAAGATATTATTTATTATTATATGCAAGAGGTCAGTATTTGTCGTTTAAATTGGCTAGCGCAGAGCCTCGACCTCTGTTCGACGCTCGTCGTTCTGTGACGCTCAAGCCACGTCCCTGGGGCGTCGTTGCTCCTTGAGTGTATGCCGGGTTAAATAGAGCCAATTTGAGGCCCTAAGCCTCCCGAACAAAATGTTGTGGGGAACAAAACCCAAAATGTCTTGTAAATCCTAATCATTTCAGTAAGGATTTTATTTTTATATATTAAGATATACAAAATATTTTCTTAATAACACATATGTAAAAGAAAATATACTACATATGTAAACACTATTAAAAACTATTTTAGATTGACTTTTTAATTAACACATATATGCATAATCACACCATAGTAAAAACATATGAAGACATGGACAATATAAATATGCAGAGGGTACATATTGTAAATACGACTTCCTAAATATATCCTAATTTTGGTTGTGCCCCAAAAATATCGGGCGCGTCTAAGATCAAAATAATAATTTTATAAGAATCATTTGTCACTCTGGTTATAAGGTTATTTCATTGTTCTTCCTTCTAATAAAGCAATTAATCACTCAGCGGGTTGTCCGTTTAGAACGGATCTAAATTTAGCCTGTATTCGCACCACGCCTGAGTGTGGCTTAAAGGGATCTCTTGCGGATAAAGTGCCGAAGCACACGACGGAGAAAAAACCGTTTTCTCAAATTTCACATTTTATGTTACCATTAATGTGAAAAAAATTGATTGTTTTCTAAAAAAAATCGTATAGTATTATAATTAGAAAAGAGATGAAATTTCGGGAATCAGCGTTTTCAGAGGATTCAATATTTTAATGAAACGTGTGTTCATCAAATACGATTTTTCTGGTTGTACTTTCATATATTGAGGTCATTGTTACTTAGTATTAAGGACACCTGCTTCGATGTAGTTCTCTAGTAATTATTTGAAACAGTACTTCATTTCATTATTTCATGATTAAAAGCGTGTTATTAAAAATACTTCTAATTTTTAACTTAATCGGTATCATAATGTATTTAAATTTAAAACTGTTTAAAATTTTCAAACATATTATTCTTCTTTACAACAATTTTTATAAATTTAATCCAGATTAATTTTAGATCTCTTGCCAATTATCAATAACCGTATTCAGCAAATGATTAACAATTAGTCTAATTCAACGCTAGAAATTGCATTCATTTATATCTGTGGCACTAAAAAATCAAATCAAAATTTGACATGACTCATTCCAATGTACTATTTTTTTGGTAACAAAAGTAGGTTCAGAAATCTCATTGAGCATTCTCAAAGAGATCCCCAAACAGCTGTTGGCTTTCACTGGGTTCTTCCATCGTGATATGGCTGGTTCTCACGGTGCTTCAGAAAGGTAAGGTTGCTTTTGGAACGAAGTTCCTTATCGCGCGTTGTGAAAGGGGGCTAGACGGAAAAAATTCTGACGAAAAGTTGTAACGACACTTTTTGCTATAGTAAGCTATGCGGTGTGTGCATGTTTCTCTGTCTATCTCTCCCTCTCTCTCTCTTATAGAAAGCAAGCTAGATATTTTCATTTCTATTTCGCATTGAACAGTGTGGTGTCGCGACGATTATTTTTGTTGAGTGTATACAGGTTTTTTGTACATAATAAATAATAAAAAAAAATAATAATGAATCCTGACAGTGTTTCTGCACAAGTTCCGGATATTGCTGATGGAGTTAGGTTAGTTACTGATTAAGTTTATATTACATTATATTTGTTAATAATAAAAAAATATTATTATAACTTAAAAAAAATAAAATTTTATTACAATTTCTTCACTAATTAATCGAAAAGAACTTCGTTCCATTCGCGAGTCCCTTGACACCTCTCACGTTTTTTTGTTGAATGTATGTATAACAAAATATTATTTTGATAAATTTTAAAGTATGACGGCGCAATCTTGAACAAAATTAGCTGTCAGCGTTATACGTCAGATTAGAGTGAGACAAGCTGTCACTCTGACGGAGCGTCGTTCGTTGGAAGCGAGGCATGGACTTCACTTTTTGAAGTGAAAATGGCCGGCGCACCACGTTCACGACGAATCGTCGAAATCCAGCACAATCACTTAAGTACAGTGATTTAATTTAAGTAGAATTAAATGTGAACAGATAATTTAAGGGCAATTTATAATTAATTTCGTTAATTTAATTATTTATCTGGTTTAAAATTAACGTATACTCGATGTTTGATACTGATGTTGATCATTCTGAGCTTAAAAGTACTTTAATCTGAATTGAATAACTTATAACTTCATTTGGTCTGAAGGTCGTAAGTTTGCTACTTATATTTGAAATAAGCGAGAGTTGACCGTGGTTTTAATTATACTAGCAAACTTGCTAATGAACAGTGTATTTGAATTAATAAACAAGTAAGTCTTGTTACTTTAGTTATGATGAAGTTTGCAAAGTTAATTAATACTATCTCGGATATATCCAGATTGAATACAGTAATATATTTATTTTATAAATGCTGAAAGTAAATTTAAATACTTGAAACTGAATACAATAAAATTATGATTACCTTTTCTTTACAAGAAATCGTTTAAGTTGCTTTGAGAAATACCGTATTACTCGCGATTATTAGGCATTTTCGAACTAATAATATGAATAGAGAAATAACATACTAGTTGGAATATCTTGATAACTGCGAATACTAAATGTTTTAAAGATTTCATAAAATATTCATGTCTCAAAAACTCAGTGTCATCGGCTCAGACGAATAACGGCTACCAATATTGTGTACTCTGTCTAAATTAGAAAGTGACCTGGATTAGTCTTATGGGAATATTTTATATCTAACATATAAAATTCTCGTGTCACAGTTTTCGTTGCCATACTCCTCCGAAACGGCTTGACCGATTCTCATGAAATTTTGTGAGCATATTGAGTAGGTCTGAGAATCGGCCAACATCTATTTTTCATCCCCCTAAATGTTAGGGGTGACCCACCCCCAAAATTTTTTTTAATTTTTTGACATTTTATTATTTATATGGCAGAACAACGTTTGCCGGGTCAGCTAGTGTAAGTATATAAATGTATGTAAATAAGAACAGTAAGCGCACAATATATGTATATTATATGTACATGCCCAAAGTAAGAAAACTATGCCCCAATTATGGTTAAATACGACTTATACTTCTGAATGTGAATTATTAAATTGTGTTGATACTATAACAACATGATAGCAAAAAATCCTTCTCGAATTTATTCTGCTAGGAATCGAAAACAGAAATTCGTAGTTGTATGGCTCGGGGCAGATAATCAAATCAAATCAAAAATCCTTTATCATAGCCAAAGTTACAAAGAATGATGGTTGACATATCATTGTAACTAATCAATATTTTTAATCTGTATAATGCTGTAACCCATCTACCAAATAGCTCGGATATGAATACTCATATTTAAAAAAAGTTATTACTTACTAGCTGTGCCCGCGACTCCGTCCGTGTGGAATAGTGACTTTAGGCAGCATTTTTTGGATATATGAGGTCAAATTAAATTGAAAATTCAACCTACTAAGTCCAGCCTAAGCTGAACCCTATTTCATATGGCTGATGATATATGGAGGTCAACTTAAATTGGATTTATAAATTTTCGAAACTTATCATTTTTAACAAATACTATTATTTTTTTCTAAAATAAAAATAGTCTAAGTTACTCCTTGGTACATTAGCTATCTTTCAGTGAAACTCCCGTTAAAATCGGTGCAGCCATTTCATAGATTAGCCGGAACAAACAGACAGACAGACAGACAGATAAAAATTGTAAAAAATGTTGTTTTGGTATATGTACCGTGTATACGTCCGAATGCACTTAGTAAAAAGCGGTTAGTTTAATATTACAAACAGACCCTCCAATTTTATTTATTTGTATATAGATAAACGCTCCATTAAGGACCGTGCAGTCACGAAGACAGAGAATGAGTTAAGCTTAGTTATTAGAGTCTATTATTGACAGTGTAGTAGACAATGCATGGTCGGGTTTACACCAATATGCTAATATCAGCGATCAGTATGCAAACATTGCTTACATTCTAAGTTGTTTTGTTACGGTCTGCTGCATTTTGTTGACATACATTATCGGCATTAAATTAACTTGGATAATATTTTTAAGTGAATTTTTAATTTTCTTTTACTAAATTAATTTTGATTGAGATTCTTGTATTTAGCTAACGAGTTCTTCTTAAGGCCTACGTAACTTATGTGGTTGACTAGCAGGGAATATTGTTGGGCTTTCCTTTCCGGGTTTTAATATCACAGAATTGTCATCTTTGAACTTAATCGCCTCTATTCCATCTAAATATATCATATTAATATATCAAAATCATCAAAATTCTAGTGGAAATTTATTTATTATGATATAAAATTTACAAAAGAAAAAGAAGTAAAATCTAAATAAAAATGGCGTGCTTTTACCCTGAAGACTGCGAGCAATTAGCAGTATGTCCGATGTAAGTGGCCCCTTGTCCAACAACGTGCTGTGAAGATTCACCTATGTGCTATCTCTGCTTGCCACGATGTCCTTCGCCGAAGTATGTATTGTTGTAAAAAGAAGCCGCGAGTTTCAAGGCCTTTAACTTGCCAAGAGGGAGATTGCTGTGAGCCACCACCAAAATATATGAAGATAGACGCATTGTGCGCAAGCTGCCTGTGTCTGCATTCAAGCGCAATGAAATTCAGGACCAAGAGCATTCGAAGACGTTCGGCACTGCGAATTTTCTATTTAGAAGCCCTCGTGACGTAGATGTCGAAAGTGAATTGTGCACGTACCCCGTAAAAGTCGGCGACCCGGCAAGAGTGCACCCTTCACACCCAAACCGACACTCGGATGTTTTTACTCAAGAAGAAAACAATAAAAGTGTCACCTGAGGATATATTAGATGATTGACAACGAAATTTCGTGCCCTACTTTCAATGTGAAACGAGAAAAATAATTTAAATAAAAAGGATGACAGATTTTTCCCCAAAAAGGGGTTAACGTCAAGCAGGCGGCCGGTTTTAAAAACTAAGCCACAAGTATTACAACATGTAACATGTTGTGCCGACCCCATATAATGTGGGATAAGAGCAGGAGGAAGAAGAAGATTCCATCTAGGTCATAATCAGCGTGTTGTGGCTGCACGATTGCATCCAAGCCTCTATACTGTCAATAGAGTGTATCAGCGTTATCGGGAGACTGATATGTTTACTCGCCGTCCAGGATCTGGTAGACATCGAGTCACGTCTGAGCAAGATGATCGGTATATTGTGTCAGTTTCTCTATAAATCGAGAAAAGGAGATTGGCGGAGCTTGGCATGAAACCTCATAAATCAGCTAATGACCCAAAATTTATGGTAGATCACCGAAGACCGCGCCTCAACTTGGCACTTGAGCACTTAAATTGGTCATACTTTCAATGGAACAAAGTTCTCTTTCCTGATGAGAGTAAGATCATGCTGTATGGTAATGGCGGAAGAAAGAAGGTGTACTGAAGAGAGGGAGAGCATTTTTCACAGTGCTTCATTGAAGAAAGAGGCAGTTTCGGTGGCGGTTCATGGAAGGTTTGGTGAGGCATAAGCGCCGATGGAAAAACCGAACTTGCGTTTGTATCTGGACCTCGGTTACCGTCATTTAATGGGTCACGTTACATCGAAGAGTATCTGGAGCCTTACGTTATGCACCCTATGTAAATTTTATTGGCGCAGACTTCATTTTTATGCAGGATAATGCCAGGGCTCATACCGCAGACATTGTAAATAAATACCTGAGCGAAGTCGGTATTGCGGTTATGGGTGGCCAATAAGAAGCTCGGATATGAATCCCATAGAACACCTATGGGATGAGTTGACGTGATGAGTCAGAGCGAGCATATTGCGCTGGCAGCTTAAAAAACAGCTATACAAGAAGAGAGATAACGTCCCACAACACAAGATTGTGACGCTTATCCATTCCATGAGGAACCGCATGGAAGTAGTGATAAGAGCCTGGAGAGGAAATACGAGATACTGAATAAACGTTTTTTAACATTTTTCTAATATTTAACAATTTCTTCTTAAAGGGTAAAAACATAAATATGGAACAAAACACAATAACTAAAAAAATTAAATTTTAATTTGAAACGTTATTTATTAAATAATACCTTATAATATCCACAATTAACTGGCATTGTTTACATTTTTAGTTAAATGTAAAAAAAAAATTAAACTCATTCAAAACTTCAGAGGGGTTTCGATTTTTTTGATGAGAAGTGTAATTTAGAACTGGTAATTTGCATAAAACCCGAGCCACCCTCCGTGCCCTACCGGGTACCATAAATAAGCCTTGATTCATGTTGCTATGGGTGAGTGCACAAGTTTTTGGAACAAATTTGACTTCAAATTAAGAAAGATCGTATACTACATGTGCCCCATGGTTTTTATGTGAGGCTTCTGAGGGAAACACTAAAGTGGCTTTAAAGAGTCATCTTCATGTACATTTACAGTGGCATTAAGGTTTTCCCATCGCAGGGCTAAGGGCTAAATTTATCATAACACTTCCTTTTATTTAGCACTAGCTGTGCCCGCGACTCCGTCCGCGTGGAATAGTGATTTTGGGCAGTATTTTTTGGATAAATCTTATTCTTCTTATTACTGCGTTCGAACCTACAAAGTCCAGCCTAAAAAGGAGGCGGCGGAGCGGGAGCGGGAGTCGACCACCACACTTCCCTCCCGCCAACGCAGGCCACGTCGGCGGCACCGGAGGGCAACTAACGACCTACGGCCGCCGTAGAAAGCGGCCTCGGGCGGCCCCTCGGGGAAGGACCCGCCGCCCGCACTATTGCCGCGAGGGTGAGGGCTGCGTGCTGTTCCGCGGCCCCCCTCAACTCCTAGAGTTGTTACAGGAGAGCGCCGGGGGGACGAATCTTGACCCCCTGGTGCCAACATTTTAGAAGGGGCTCGCCTTAAGAAAAAGGGCAGGCCGGCGCCAGCCCGGGCCACGAGATCGGCAGGCCATATATCCGTGCGCCCGGGCGTAGGCGATAGGAGAACAGCGGGGTTTTTTAGAGGGTAGTCGGAAAAATCCCGGAGTCCCACATATCCCTCGGTCCCCCCGGGCCGGGGGAACCCGTCAAGAGAGGTTTTTCCCCGAGATCAAAAAAAAGCTATGAAAGTCATACATCAGCCAGTGAAAGTCCCATCAAAATCGATCCAGCCGTTTCAGAGATTAGCCGGAAGAAACAGACAGACAGACAAAAATTATAAAAAATATATACATCCAAATGCACTTAGTAAAAAGCGGTTATTTTAATATTACAAACAGACCCTCCAATTTTATTTATTTGTATAGAAGATTCACTTCTGAGCCATGTTTACAAGCTGTTTTCAAGGGTCATCACGAATCGTCTCGCGCGCAGATTTGACGACTTCCAGCCTCCCGAACAAGCCGGATTCCGAAAAGGTTTTAGCACCATAGACCACATACATACGCTGCGGCAGGTTATACAGAAGACGGAGGAGTATAACCAGCCACTATGCTTGGCGTTCGTGGACTATGAGAAAGCCTTTGATTCGATCGAGACCTGGGCGGTGCTTCAGTCTCTCCAGAGGTGCCACATTGATTATCGATACATCAAAGCGTTGAAGTGTTTGTATGAAAACGCCACCATGTCAGTCCGTCTCCAGGATCAGAACTCGAAACCTATCCGACTGCAGCGGGGAGTCAGACAAGGCGATGTCATATCGCCGATGCTGTTCACTGCTGCGTTGGAAGATGTCTTCAAGCTTCTGGACTGGAACGGACTGGGCATCAACATTAACGGTGAGTACATCACTCACCTTAGATTCGCAGATGATATCGTAATCATGGCTGAAACCATGGAAGACTTAAGCCATATGCTTGATGGCCTCAATACAGCTTCCCAAGGAGTAGGTCTCAAAATGAACATGGACAAGACGAAAATCATGTCTAATGTCCATGTCGCACCTACCCCCGTAACAGTTGGGAACTGTACTTTCGAAATTGTTGACGAATACGTCTACTTGGGTCAAACGATCCAGTTAGGCAGGTCCAATTTCGCGAAAGAGGTCACTCGTCGAATCCAACTCGGATGGGCAGCGTTCGGGAAGCTCCGTAAAATCTTTTCGTCCCAAATACCGCAGTGTCTCAAGACGAAGGTTTTTAACCAATGTGTGTTGCCAGTGATGACATACGGAACGCAGACGTGGTCGCTAACTATGGGCCTTATGAGAAAGCTCATGGTCGCTCAGAGAGCAATGGAGAGGGCTATGCTCGGAGTTTCCCTGCGAGATCGAATCAGAAATGAGGAGATTCGCAGGAGAACCAAAGTAACCGACATAGCCCGGATGATTGCAAAACTGAAGTGGCAGTGGGCTGGGCACATAGCTCGAAGGACTGATGGCCGTTGGGGCAGAAAAGTCCTCGAATGGCGACCGCGTACCGGAAGACGCAGTGTTGGTAGGCCCCCCACAAGATGGACCGATGATCTGGTCAAGATCGCCGGGATAGGTTGGATGAGGGCAGCGCAGGACCGATCATCGTGGAGATCTTTGGGGGAGGCCTTTGTCCAGCAGTGGGCGTCTTCCGGCTGAAATGATGATGATGATGGTATAGAAGATGAGGCCCACAAGAAAGGTAATGAAATAGGTGTAATTTAATATTCTTTTTACAGATGCAGACATGCCACTGGGGCATAAAGAAGACCTGAACCGAATAGAGAAGACTGATTTTTGAAATCATACAGTAGGGTACGTTAGGGCTCCAAGCACGTCTGGGTGGCAACCACCCCTGATCTCTATATATGCCGCCTTAATAACTTTGTGTTGTGTTCCGTTATTAGTGACCCAGGTTCTAGTATCCTTATGCGCCCCAGCGTCGCAAATATCTATAGGCGACGGTGACTGATTACTATTAGGTGGGCCATCAGCCTGTCTGCTGTACCTCGCCAATAAATAAGGCACAATTACCATGGTGATAATTTAATAGTTATAGGAAACTGTTTTTTATCTCTAGTGTAAAATGTTTCAAAGAGGCTAACCCACCAACCTCGTGTGAACTTTTATAACTTGGTATACGCATCGATTAGTTTGATGCATATTCACGAGCGTCGATGGCTAACGTGTAGACTTGTCGCCAAATGATTGATGCCACTTTCATGCTACCTTTCATAGGTTCGTGTTTCCGATACGTTTGAGCGGATATATGTATCCTTTTAAGTCAACGTTTGCTTTTTCATAGGGTAGGCATTTGTAACGATTAGCTGTTTTCTATATCCTTATCATGATTGCCAGCAGCTAGCTGGCAAGTTTATTAGACAATAAATATGTCAGGTCTTGAAGCAGCTTTTTTTAGCTTTTTTGACGTATTATGAAGAGTTTTTGCAGCTGCTTCCAATTAACATGTTGACTTCGTTCCCATTGAGGGTAGATTAAAACATTGTAGCTCCACTAATAATAAATGGCGATGGTTATCTATTGGCAGTTAAAAGTACCCGAACGCCATCAACTATCAAGCAAACACGTCCTTAACATCCGCACATAGTAGATTAAAAGGACACTAGCAGTATTTTTAGTTCTAGCAGCTCATGGCTATCAGAGCTTACATGTTGTTCGATAGAAGTGCTAGTATTATTGTATATAGTATTATTGAAAATGGTTGATAACCTTATACTAAACGAAAAGTATAATCTTCAATTCCATACATTTAATAAAAATAATAACAACTGGCGGGGCTGAAGGACTGTAAATTATGCAGGGGGGGAGGGTGGCGGATCCGTAAAAGGAATGGTGCGGCTTAGGCCTCGAAAGATGGTAGCCGCGGTGCGGATAACAAGGGTAGTGCGGGTTTAATAATTATACGTGGAAAGGAAAGAAGACGGAAATACCCAACAAGTCAGAAAGAGCGGCAACTCACCTGATGTTATCCAATAGTTCACAATATAATAACACTATAACACATATATTAAAACTCGTGCGGGCTTAATTTTAAGACTCGATGGTACGTGTCGTCGGCGCGGGCGCTCGCCAAACAGAGAGAGGGCGGCGTGGCTAGTTTTATCGAAAACCACCGTCAGGCGCCGCAGCATCTAAACTAACTTGCGGGTAGGCAGGAAAAAAAGGATAGGATGAGGCGCCTAACCAACAACCACTACGTAAACCACTACCTAATTGTACAATACAATGTCACACTTGGAGACTATCCTAGAGGTCCCAGGCTCGAATCTCACGATGTTAGGGCAGCTTTTCTTCGTCTAATCTGCATATTATAATAAAATTGCTACCTAATGATTGTGAAGGAAAATATGGTTACGAAACCTGCATACAGAGGTCACCAATATGTGTAATCGGGTCCGCCTTGGAGAATTGATACGGGTATATTGTCCCCTATAAGGGAGGCTTAAGCCCATCAGTGGGACGTTATGGGCTGTTATTATTATTGCAGCTCAACACGACATAAAAGTATAATATTTTAAGGATGGGTAACTTTAGTAAAAGTTATAAAGAATAAAAAAAGATTCGTGGTGTAAAATAACAAATTTGCTTCAAGATTTATTTTGAAATAAGTAATCTTATATATAAAATTCTCGTGTCACAATGTTCGTTCCCGTACTCCTCCGAAACGGCTTGACCGATTCTCATGAAATTTTGTGAGCATATTGACTAGGTCTGAGAATCGGCCAACATCTATTTTTCATACCCCTTAGTGATAAGGTCACTATTCCACGCGGACGGAGTCGCGGACACAGCTAGTAGTATGTACAAGTCTTTGAAAGTCATAAATACGATTCCTCAAGCGCAACTTATACGTTTAGATGTTGAAATACGAGACCCAAAAGTCGTGAATTATTCGCGAATGGCAGTTCAGCCTGAAGGGCACGGAAGGAGCCTTGCCCTTGCTACTACTTAATATTACGCCCGAACAGCGCAGCTGGCATAGCTCAGCAGAGGTCTGCCTGGCTAAGCCAGCAGGGCTATTTCCGAAATGCAATTAATGTTTCCAGTCATTAAGATTTTAATTCAATCTATACATCTATACAAATAAATAAAATTGGAGGGTCTGTTTGTAATAATAAAATTTTTGTCTGTCTGTTTATTCCGGCTAATCTCTGAAAGGGCTGCACCGATTTTGACGGGACTTTCACTGGCAGATAGCTTATGTATCAAGGAGTAAGGCTATTTTTAGTTTAAAAAAAAATAGATTTTGTTAAAAATGATAAGTTTCGGAAATTTTATATTCCAATTTAAGTTGACCTCAGATTTATGTCATCAATCATATGAAATAGGAGCTTAGGCTGGACTTTGTAGGTTCAAACGCACGTATTCCGGAGGCGCTTAGCGTAACAGTTGCATTCGATAATACTGACTGTTTGCATATTTCATTTATATTTTATGGTTTATAGTGTTTGTAATCCAAAATAAACCATAAGATATATCCAAAAAATTCTTCTAAATATTTTTGCTAGCGCAAATTCAATGCTTAATGTCGTCCTGCTCAGACGGCAGTCGCTTCATAAAAAACCAAATTAAACATATATATCCAGTAAAAATAAGAAGAACAGCCAACCTAGGTTTCTCGCTGCTTCATAATGGTAAGAAAGAGTTTGACTTGAACTAAATAATAAACACAATAAATACAACAATATAATTTTGACCAACGTAATTTTATTACAACTCTGACATTATGACAATTTTACGAATATTTACACGATATGTACATTTTATACAGTGCTTATTATAATGCAGCGGTATACAAAAGAACGTGACTCGCTGTGCGATAAAATATTACGTTAATAAATTCTTCGTTACAATTCTAGGCCGAATCGAAATTTTGTACAAGAAATAAAAAATCGGCCTTAGAGGGAACCACTCTGGCAGCGGGAGAGGCAGGGCTCGTGCCTCTCGTTGCTGTCATCCGCGCTCCCGTGGATACACTCACACACACATTAGTGCACATTAGTCAATGGATACAATTAAAGTGTCTTCTTCGACGACGGCGCTTGAGGGCTCGCAGCGGCGGCGAGATGCCCGCACTCAGAGCCTCGTGTGGGAAAGACCGTTTGTAGCTATAAGAGGCGCTAAGGTTGGTGGCCTGGCCTCCAGCGGCATTACTTCGCTACCCGCCACAGAGCGTGAAGTCAAAGCCGTCGACGCCTCCGACCTGGAACCTCCTACAACCACAGAAAGACCGCCCCTGGATTCCGCACGCGCCTGGGCCCTAGCAGCACCACCTCCTCTCTTTCTAGGTATAACACTGTTCTCAACATGCAGAGCTGCGTTAACATCTTTACCGGCTGCACAAGTGCAAGCCTTCAAGAAGCTTTTCTTGAAATTATCGGACAGGAAAGCGTACAAAATTGGATTCATCGCAGAGTTGCTGTAGCTGAAGCACGCCGCTACTAGGAACACAGTGATTGTTATACGGTTGGCACACTCATTTGGTGGAGAATATATCAGAGCTACTTGGAATGCCCAGTACGGTAGCCAGCAGAGAACGTACACGGCAATAACCGTCAATACCAACTTGGTCACTTTTCGGTGGGAACGTTTCTTTTCTTTAGATTTATTTTTGGGTCCCACAGTCTTCAATTTGCGAATCACCAAACAATAAAAAACAAAGATCAACGTCAGGGGAGCTGCAAAGCCAAGTGCGAACGAGTATAGGGTAAAAGACGTTTGACCTTTGCTGGATTCGCTTTCTGGCCACACTATGTTACACGAAAGACCATTTTCTGTTGGAATCAGAGTGGTATACATGAAAATCGGGGTCATCACCAAAGCTGAAGCTGTCCAGGCAGCGGCGGACACAACTCTAGACACAAATGGAGTCCTCAATCTCGGCGCGGCAATGGGGTGGCAGACTGCGATGTATCTATCAGCGCTCATGATGCATAGAAATATGCTGCTGGTGAACTGGTTGATTCCTGTCGATATCATGTATGCTTTACACATGAATCTTCCAAAAGGCCAAGCCCGTAAGGACATCGTGACTATAAGGAATGGTATTCCGATCAGGAAACATTCGTCAGCTATAGCTAGGTTCACAATATACATGTTTGTGACCGTCTGCATCTTGGAATACCGCAGGACGACGTAGATGACCAGGGTGTTGCCAAGAAGTCCAACCACACAGACGAGGGCGTACAAGATTTGGGTAACGACGTACACGACGGGCAGGTTAATATTTGGGCAATTCTCGAAAGTTCCATTGAAAGTTCCATTCTCCTCGTAGGAGTAGTTTCCAGTGCCGTACATTTCGACGTCTTCGAGCTCCATTTTGAGGTTTTCTTGATTCGTAGACAGGAAACTGTATTTACCTGTAAAAAACAAACCGTCTGTGAGTGGTATGAACTTGCGAGTGTTCAATTTAGTGGGCGTGTTTTCAGAGTTTTATCGATAGTTACGTTAGTTGGGGATAACTGTACAATTTAAAATATTTAACTTGGATTACATTAGTAAACGATTTTGCTGTTCGAATCGTATGACTATATACGATTCAAACTTAACTTTATCTAATGGCGGTTTATCATAGAATAACGTTTTAAAGCTGAGATTGATTTAATTTGTTTTCTACGTTTGTGCGTAAAGAAAGTATTTAATTTGACTTATTATTTTTATTGTTATTTTTATTGTTTCGTCTTTTATTAACTTCAAGTTATCATTTCAAAACTTGGAGTACACTACTACAATCATGGGTTGACCCTTCTCTTCTTCTCTGCAGAGGCGTGATAAAAATACTGACCCTGCGGTCGTAGGTTTCCAAGCACGTTTGGACGGCAATAACCTTTAGTTTATAAATACTCTACGATAATAACTTTATGCTAAGTTCCGGCATTAATGACCCAGGTTCCAGTCCTCCTGGTGTCGCAAACATCCGTAGGCGATGTTATTTTTTTTTTTTTTTTTTTTTTTATCGCGTAGAACAGCAGACAGGCTAACGGCCCGCTTAGAATTTAGCAGTTACCATCGCCTATGGATGTTTGCAATACCAGTGGCATCGCGAACACGCTACTGTCCCATAAGGGTACAAGAACTTGCGTCACTAATGCCGGAACACAACACAAGGTTATTATGGCGGCATACTTAAGACCAAAGGTGGTCGCCATCCAGACGGGCTTGAGGCCCTACCACGTAGCTAGGTTGGGTTGTTTAGTCGCCTTTTACGACAGGCCGACCCCGGCCGCAGAGGTTAGTATTCTTTCTCCGCCCCTGCACGGATAATAAATTAAATTAAAATTAAAAATTCCTAACTTGAAAATATTCTAAAATCAGATTATCATTATACAATTTTTAGGCAATGTTTAAATTACTACCAATTCAGTGCATGTAAAGCTGTTTCAAGTAGAAATAGCAGGAAGAAATCTGGTTTCAAAACATACATCGCATTTCGGTAGCATCCTTACTAGACTTATGTCATGGATGATTCCAATTATTTCTACTCCACCTTTCTTTCAGAGGCAACAATAGTAAAATCTTAGCTTTAAATATTCAAAAGCTTTTTTCGCGTCTGTTTAAAGCTCGTACGGAACCCACGGATCAATGATAATATTGGTACAGTATTTAATGGGTAATTAAAGTTATCTGGACGTCGTACTGTGACTGGAATTCCCGCCAGATGGCGCGATAATAGTTTTCATGTAATTAGAGCCATTTCATAGCAGTTTTATTACAGTCGACATGAGCGTCTGCACTTTAAACTACTATAAACAGATAATATACTTGTAGTTTACTTTTAGTTTTAGCACATATTATGATATTCATGTTTTATAATTATATACTAATAAATAAGACAAGATTCAGGCAGCTATCCTTGGGTCGGCGAAGGACCTCCTTCGCCGACCTGCTTGGAGTGTCTAAGGGTGGTCGCAAGTGACAAGGAGACATGTTGGTGGAACGACACAGTCCAGAGGGAGACTAGAGCAAAGAAGCCCTCTTTAAGAAGTGGCAAACGTCCAGATCTCCTGAAGTTCGCGACGCATACCGGGTGGCAAAGCGCGCCACTAAGAGAGCTGTTGCCAGAGCCAGACGAGACCACTTACAACCGCTTTACGATAAGCTGGAATCGTCTGAGGGGCAGGAGCTCATCTATAAGTTGGCGCGCTACAGGGTCAAAGCGGCACAGGACATTTCCAAGTGCCGCTGTGTAAAAGACCCTGTGGGCAACCAGCTATGCGAGGACATAGCGGTGAAGGAGAGATGGCGCTCATATTTCCACGAGCTGCTGAACACGCAACACAAAGAGGTGCAGCCGCCAGATCTTCCTCCGAATCAAGGACTAGTCCCACTGATAACGCCTGCAGAGGTCCATAATTGTCTTTGTCGCATGGAGAACCGGGAAGCTGTTGGAACTGATGGATTCCCCATCAAAGCCTGAAAGGCGATGGGCTCTCGTGGTGTGGGCATCTTAACCGAACTTTTCAACCGGACACTCCTCACCGGTACGATCCCGAGCCAATGGAGACTGAGTATCGTTACTCCAGTCTTCAAAGGCAAGGGTTCAAGTGCAGGAGTGCAGTAGTTACCGAGGGATTAAGTTCATGTCCCACACCATGAAGCTCTTCGAAAGGGTTATCGACTCTCGGATTCGACAGGAGTGCACTGTCTCGGAATGTCAATATGGGTTTTGCCCTGGTAACGGGACAATGGACCCTGTTTTTTCCCTAAGGACTATCGCGGAGAAATACAGGACGAAGAATACGCCTCTGCATTGCCTGTTTCTCTACTTGCAGAAGGCATTCGACAGTATTCCTCGCACGATAATCTGGTGGGCATTGCGGTCCAAAGGGATTCCAGAGGCCTATATTAACATCATCCGAGACATGTACCGTGACTCCGATTCCGTAGTTCGAACCGCTGTTGGCAACACAAAACCTTTCTCCATCACCGTCGGGGTTCACCAAGGATCCGTCCTTAGTCCGTTTCTGTTTAGCCTGGTATTAGACGTATTGTTAGACATCATCAGAACCTCACATGAGCAGCCCACGTGGCTGCTCGCGTGGCTGCTCATGTGAGTTAGGTAGGAAGGTACGGTTAGGTAGGTAGAGTTAGGTAGGTAGGTACGGTAGGATCTCCCGCATTCGCGGCAGTCTTCATGTCCGTGACATTGCGAGTAAATTACAAGAGTGTCGGCTCCGTTGGTACGTCCACGTTTTACGGCAATCGGATGCTTACGTGAGAAACAAATGTCTGGCCATGCCGCCTCTGCTGGGCCCCGGCAGGAGGGGTAGACCCAAAAAGTGCTGGCTTAACGTCGTAAAGGGTGATATGCGTGCCAATAGGCTCACTACCAGGGATACTGAAGACCGTGCGAAGTAGAGAAGAAAAAGTCGGAAAACAGACCCCGGGCGCCGAAGCGAGAGTTTAGGCTGCAACCGAAATTCAACGCTAAGACGATGATGATGATGAATTTCAGCTGAAGCTGCTAAAACTAACGTCAGAATTGAAACGTGTTTTATAAAAAAAATCTAACTTCGATCGAAACTTCGGACTATAACTGGTAAAGCTATTGTTCACGATCAAACTACGAGAGCGCAGGAGTAGAAAATAGGCGAGAGGTTATTTCTACAATGATTGATAGCGATGACTACGGATATTTGGTACCCTTAAAATTCATTGGTGAGTGATCTGACCTTTTCAATGCGAACCTCTTATCCATTTCAATTAATTTTATGTTACTACGGGCTAAGAAATGTATTCGTGATCCAAACTCGCGAGGCTTAAACGAATCTACTTTGGGTTTTCATGAATATGTCTGAAATAATATTACTTCTTCTCACAGGCCTCCCATCCCAACTTATCCCGCTCTACTTGGATGATCGAGATACGAGTATTGTTGAGTAAATTTCTGAAAGTTTATTGGAGTAATTACCCTTTGCGTGGGCCTATAATTTATGGGAGAAATTATGAAAGAAACAGCGAATTAAATTCCTCAGCAATATTTTTTTCCTTGTTGTTTTCTATTTATATCTTCTTTTACCTTACAAGTGGGTATCACGTGGCACACCCACGAATTTGTTGCCGTAGACACGTGAAAGATACGCGTGAGAACTTTTTCAGAAACCTTAAATATTTGACATTGCGGAGTAGCGGGATATTGTGAAAAAGTCACCTTCTAATACGGCCATTGTTGGGGGGGATTATAATATTTCCATTTTTCTTTGACAGGGTTATGGTAAATCTAAAAACCTTTCGTCATACTTTTATAAGAGAAGAAAAGTAAGTGAACATTTGAGAGACAACTTATAAAACCTTCTGCAATACTAGAACTTGACGTAGTTTTGATCATCCTACCTAGTTTTGGTTTGCATTTTGCTTAAGAATTTCATTTAACATGAAGTACAGCTCATGTACATGCCTTTCTGTTGGTGTGATGGACCAGAAGACAGGGTTAACATTTATAAACTTAAAAAAACAGGTGAAGGAATCGATTGATTTTTATTTTATCAAGTGATTTCAAGATGGTCTAATTTGAATAAAAATACAACTTACATTGCGTTCATAAATAATTATTTATTCAGCTCATATTTAATGTTGACACCAATGGACCTGGAACAATGAAAAACAAACTTCATCTTAAAATAATGATGTAATTTAACATTACCCTTTATATACCCTTTATATGTTAAAATATATTGTATTTATTCTACGATTTATTTCGACTGCTTAATAACAAACGAGGCTCTCATTAATGATCATAGGATAAATGGCCCTGTTAAAGCTAAAAGTATTTTGCGAGTATTAAATAGTTATTTGTGAGTTGTGGATCGTAAGCGTCTTCACCAGATACATTAAGAGTCACATATTCTATAAAAATTTATGAAATAGTTGAAGCAAGTATCCGCTGTTTTTAAAGTGGAGTTATACGGAAAATATACTTAAGAGAGAGCGAACAAAATGGGTTTTAATCCCATCTAACAATAACAAGTCCACGTTTACATTGCATGATTAATGGTAACGGAAAACAGTACAATGTTTGGCTCGTCAAACGCCCGGCGAAGAATTTAGGTGACTAATAGGGCTGGCACGAGGGAGCTTTCCGTTTATTGTGTCCATTTGCAGAAACCTACTTCTGTTTTCTTTGAAAATGTAGATTAATTTAAACTTGCATACTTGAGATGCAATCGGAATTTAACACAAAGAGGATGAATGAAATGAAAGGATGAAATTACTTTTACTACAAATAACTTCAAAATAGTTATCTGTGGTACCGAGATAATTGTATCGTATCGAAATGGAATCAAGTGGTATGCTCGGAATGGCACAACCCTATTAGACAGTTGTTAGCTTGATGTGCTTAATTTATAAAATTAATACATCGTAATAAAATACAAAACTTGAGAGGTGTCAAGGGACACCCGGATGGAACGAAGTTCCTTTCGATTAATTAGTGAAGGAATTGTAATAAAATTTTATTTTATTTTAAGTTATAATAATTTTTTTTTTATTATTAACAAATATAATGTAATATAAACTTAATCAGTAACTAACCTAACTCCATCAGCAATATCCGGAACTTGTGCAGAAACACTGTCAGGATTAATTATTATTATTTTTCATTATTTATTATGTACAAAAAACCTGTATACACTCAACAAAAATAATCGTCGCAACACCACACTGTTCAATACGAACTAGAAATGAGAATATCTGGCTTGCTTTCTATAAGAGAGAGAGGGAGAGAGAGAGAGACAGACAGAGAATCATGCGCACGCCGCACGGCTTACAATAAATAGCTTACTATAGCAAAAAGTGTCGTTACAACTTTTCGTGAGAATTTTTTCCGTCTAGCCCCCTTTCACAACGCGCGATAAGGAACTTCGTTCCAAAAAAACACCAATATCAGTCAAGAAATATGTAATAGGTGGACAAGGAAGCAAAGCCCCTTATCACATGTTCGATGATTTAGTATTCAGAAGTGAGGGTTTTAGAAAATATTAGAGGTGGATTGGGGTTCGTCTATTAATTAAATTTCGACGACGGTTGGACAACGGTCAGTGTTACTGGCATTTCGAGAATTAGTGGATTTTCAACTCAGTTGTAAGTTTAACATTAACTCAATAAATTTAAACAGATGAGATTGTTTTGGGCGACAAGGGTGCCTATTTATGAATTTAGTTGTATTGCAGTTGAAGTTAGTATGCCATAATGAATCATCACCATCTTAGCATTAAATTCTAGTTTAAACCCAATCTTCGAGTTTGGTGCTTGGAATCTGCTTCCGATTTTACTTCTCCACTGCGAATGGTCTTCGCCGTCTCTGGCAGTGAGTCCATTGACACGCATATCGCCATTTACTACATCAAGCCTTTACTTTTTGGGTCTCCCGCTCCTACGGGGTTCAGACGGTGACAGCATGCCTAGATGTTTGTTCCCAACGTAAGTAGACAGTTACTATAAACTGTGGCCATACTGGCGAATACTTTTAAAATACAAATATTTAAATTAATCGTGCGGAGATTAAAGGCGTGCTCATCATTGACAACAGATTACTATTTAACTGACAATAGGTGACGGTAGTAATTAAAAATATAAAAATTGTTATTTACAAACATTACTGCCTATCACCAACCACAGAGTATATAATTTAAGTAAATCCACTTTATCGGGAACGTAGACATGACTAGCGCACAACCTTATTAACTTGCTAATTTCGTGACCTATATCTGTAATATGTTAGCTACACAGCTTTTGTTCACAAGTGAACTTTAAGATTATAAAGTTATGCGATCGTTTTGTTCATTTGATAGTACTTTATATGCAATGCCAGTGGCATCGCGGACACGCTGCTGTCTCATAAGAGTACAGGAACATGGGTCAATAATGCCGGAACACAACACAAGATTATTATGGCGGCATACTTAAGACCAAAGATGGTCGCCATCCAGACGGGCTTGAGGCCCTACCACGTAGCTAGGGTGGGTTGTTTTGTCGCCTTTTATGACAGGCCGACCCCGGCCGCAGAGGTTAGTATTCTTTGTATGCCTCTGCATGAATAATTAATACAAATTTCGATAAATATTTGCGCTACAAGGGCAGCGCTGTCGAATCACCAGGAATTCTCTCAATAGAACCAAAGGAAATACGACCTCTGTTTCTATTTCTTAAATTACTTATTTACGTTAAGTTCAATCTCGAAATGCAAAAATAAACAATTAAGGCATAATTCGGAGAATTTTCATGATATAACAAAAACAGTTACAGGAATATTCCAGTATTTCGAATAATATAATTTATTTTGTTCGTGTAATAGCGTGTAGGGTTGCCAACTCAGCATTTACTTTTCAAAATAATAATAGCGCTGGTTTTCAGTTGGTCTCAAGTCCACCACATTTGAAGGTGGTGCTATGCTTCGGGGGCAAATCGGCTGCCGTATACATATATGAAAAAAGAAACATTTTATACGATAGGGCAATATACGCCCGACGACTAAAATAGAAATAGGCGAGTGATGTAGCGCGTACAGCTGATAGCAGATGGACATTAAATATTGGCTGTTTGGACAGAACCGACAGGCAAAAGGAGAAGAGATCTCGAACGGTGTTACGATGATCTAATTCAAACAGACCAGATCTAGCTCGTGCTGGATATCAAAAGCGAAGAACAGGTCCGGTTAGATGAAGTCGAATGGGCCTTACTAGATAATAATAATAATGTGTTTTAAATACATATAAATATTTAGGTGAAATAATGAAAAAGTAATTATATCAGTAAGAAATAAAAGGCTTATTGCTATTACTTGTGGTCACCCAGGGGTCGAAATTAGACCATAAGAACTTTATTAGGGTTCTTTTGTCAAACGCTTTATACCTCCATAATCCAAAGACTCATCATAGATACTCAGTTAATTTGCCATTATTCTACATCAGTTTGAACAGCATCCCTGTAAAACTTCAAAAAGTTTTGCATTAGTTATAAAACCTGCATTGTAAACCCATTTCGTAACCATATACGCATTTTGTATTTACACACCATTCTGTTTATGCTTGAGCAAGATGTATTTCACAAATTATAAATAACTATACAAATAAAAACAATTCCAAAGTTTCACGATGATATTAATTTATCCCTAATGGGAAAGGCAAAGGACTTTAGTCCATACAGCCAGGTCTTGTTCTTGGTAATAATTAGAGAAATTTGGTAGTTTTAAAGGCCGTAACCACGTCTTCATTGTTCTTGATCGTAAGGCCGAAACCATGTCTTGACTTAATTCTTATAAAAATTGACTTAATTCTTATAAAATCTTCGGTGTTGTGAATTGGTCTCCAAAGTTTAATTCCTTTTTGACAATTTTGACATTCAATAAGATCAAAGAGAATATAATCACTAAGTCTATAGACAATTAATGTCAATTTAATAAATATACGTGCATTGTTAATAATTGTATAGTATTATTATTAATTAATTATTTAAGTATTTACTAATGTAATATATACTAGTATTATGAATTTAAATATTATATTAGTATATAAAATTAACCTTCATGGTCTTTACCATAACATAAATTCTTATAAAAAAACAAAATACCGTAAGTAAAGTATGTATGTGTGTGTAAGTTGTGTATTATTCAAGCAGTAGTGTGTGTAATGTTTATTTTGATTAATTTAATGTATCTCTAATGGATTTTAGGTAAAAACCAGCTTTTTTCACTTCTCTTGCATATAAACATTAACTGTACAATTTCATACTCCTCGTAAAAAAGGGTACAAAGTTTTTGCTTCACGTATTAATATACCTAGTCAGGTCATAAATTCTGTCACATGTTTAATGTAAAATAATTGTAACAAGTTTATTAATTATGTAACCATTCATATACCAAAATGAACTTAACAAAACATAGATTCTTATGACATTAAAGTTTATTCAAAATGACCTCCGTGATTTTGAATACAAGCCTTCAATCTGCGCGGCCAGTTGTCTATCGCAGCACGAACGAGGTCCATGTCAATATCGGCGGCTGCCTTAATCAAGGATGTCTTGAGTGACTCCAAATTGGGATGAGGCTTTGAGCACGCCTTTTCCTCCAAGTGTTGCCATATCTTGTAATCTAACGGATTCAAATCTGGACTGGAGGAGGGCCAGTCTTCGTGCCGGATGAAGTCGATTTCACGCGCCGCCAGCCAGTCTTGTGTGCTCTTCGCTCTATGAGCTGGCGCCGAATCTTGTTGGAATACCCAGTGCCTGTTATTGAACATGGTATGAGAAACAGGTTCCACAAGGTTCGTCAGGACTGTATTTTGATACACAACAGCATTCGTTTTTACACCTTTCTCACAAAAATGTACCTCTGTTAAGCCCCAATAAGAAACTCCCGACCATACCATGAGCGAGGATGGAAAATGACCTCGTTGGACACGCGGAATACGGTTGCTCGCTTCTTCACTACTGTGTGCGTACACCTTATCATTTTGTTTGTTGTAGCTCTCTTCTACGGTAAACATTTTTTCATCCGAAAAAAGAATTTCCCGATATTTTTTTCCCGCGTACCGCTTCAACAAAGCGCGGCATCTCTTCAGTCTCAGGTCCATTAGACGAGCATTCAAACGATGTCCTGTTTTTCTTCGATATGCCCGAAGCCCTAAGTCTTCATTTAACACCCTTTTCACCGTGGTTCTGCTTAACCCCATCTGAAAGGGCCAACAGTTTCTGCTTACGTTTGGGATTTCTTTGAATTCGTGCCTTCACAGCTTTTATCACTGCTGGAGTCCTAACAGACCGAGGGCGACCACTTCTTGACCTGTCATCTACACTAGAGTCTTCATTGTATCGTTTGATGGTACGATAAACGAATCTTTTGGTAATATTCAAATTTTTCAGTATGTTAAAAATTTGAATTGGCGCGTAACCGCAACGATGCAACGCAATAACTGCAACACGGTCTTCTTTAAGCGTCCACTCCATATTTAAAAATGAGTAAAATTCTAAAAGTTATACATTTTTATTTTCATGAACAATTCGAAATTCGAATTCAATAAACTTTTTTGTGGCCAGCATTCTAAAAGAAAAGTTTTTACTGTGTGACAATACTTATGACCTGACTATGTATAGGTTATATATTGATTCTAAACAGATCGATGTATATGCCCTAGGGCGATACACAATAGAGGACAACATTAAGATGTAATCGGGAATAAATTTGGGATGACGGTGGTTCTAATTTTATATTTAGAGGCGGTTAACCCTAAGGTTTGTTTGAATCAGCAGCGTCGATCTGCTTGTTGCGCTGAGATATGTGCTCATCGACAGTCTACTACCGCGAGCCATGAATCTTGTATATCATATGTAATACATCACCTAATGTTCTATTATATTTCAATATTGGCACGATAATAGCTCCATGTTGAGGGATTTTATCCATGACACTAATGGCTTTATGTGGAATAAAGGTAAATAAAATTTTTTAGATATACATTGTACTAACATGTTTTTGTGTGTAAATACTCGTATTTAAAAATTAAAGGTTTAGATAGGCACGTTTTAAAATATATATATATATATATATATATATATATATATATATATATATATATATATATATATATATATATATATATATATATATATATATATATATATATATATATATATATATATAAATTTACGGGCCCTCGAAAAAGAGTATATCAGTTGTTTAGTACCCATAACACGAGTGTTATGCTACTTAGTTTGGGACTAGATGGCGCTGTGTGCATTGTCCCAATATATTTATTTATTTTGTCAGTGGACCCTTCTTTCACATTAAAGTTGATTTGTGCAATGTTCGGGGTGCCTATGCTTTTCATTACCATCTCGCATTCGACCCATTCATGGTGAAAACGCGAGTATCTTCTCCATCCGACACATCGTGCTAATAGTATCATGGTTATTATTCTGAACAAACTTTACTTCTTAGATTTGAATCTGTACATACATTTGGGTCAATGATTACTATCGCCGTCTTTGAAGCATCGGAACAAAGATCAATGAATCATGTAAGTTAAAATTAAAACATTCTGAAGTTGGTAATATACCTCTGTCATCTTATTACAAAGTGAATCTGTCTCTTGTTCCACAGCAATAAAAAAAAGCTTTAGTACTTTCGTTTAAACGTGTAAAACGTCACGTTCCATTGCCCGAATGTAATCCATCTGAAATGGAATTACAGAAAGAAACAGACAGTCTGGTGGGAAATTACATTATAAATTCAATAAGAAAGTTTGGCTGTCCAGACGAGACGAGAGTGACGGATTTTCCACTGAGCAGACGTGACATCTGAATGTAGCTAAATAATAAATGTAAACTTGAACTAAAAATGGCCTGTCGAACTAACGTATCCTTAAGAAGAGTATATTTTCGAATGAATATTGAATTTTTTATAACTTTTCATCTCGGAATGGGGTATTAAAGTTTTGTGCGCGAAAATGTTCTCGCTGGTTTTGCAGGTAGACAAAGATTAACTGGAGCCCCTAAAGGCGTATCACTAACCTTAATTAAAAATACTTTCTTTTAAAAATGCTTCTTAATACCTATTATTTTGGGTAATCGTTTTAATATACCTAGTGTGTTCTTAAATAATATCATTGTCACGTAACTAAGAAATAATATAATATATTTTGCATCGGTTTCGATTTTAGAATCAGAATTAGAGATTTCATTATTTTTTTTATTTTAAAAATGGAATGAAGGCATAAAAAGCGTCGCACTATATCGTTGCGGTAATTCACTAACCACGATTTTTAAGTAACTACGAGTCAATATCACGCAGAGGCTTATGCACCGTACCAGGGAGGGACAGGAAAACATCCCTGGCCCTCCTTCAGCCCAGATCCTAATGTTTGAGATTATAAAATATGGCAATTGTTATAGGAAAAAGTGTGTTCTAAGCCGAATTAGCCGAGGAGTCTTAAGATATCCTTGACGAAAGCAATGGCAGATATACTCGTAGGCATGAATATGGTGCGTGCTGCCATTGGCGAGTAGCTGAGACTACATATTTAGAGAGTGTATGAAAAATGGAGGTCCGCCTTCCATCTCGAGTAAATACTATGTTACAGCCATCCTAATTTATTTTCTATTCAACAAGTAAACAATTTTTTTATTGCTCTAGGACATCAGACAGGCTGACGGCCCACTTAGAATTTAGCAGTTATCATCGCCTATGGGTGTTTGCAACGCCAGTGGCACCGCGAACACGCTGCTGTCCCAAAAGGGTACAGGAACTTGGGTCACTAATACCGGAACACAACACAAAGTTATTACGGCGGCATACTTAAGACCAACTCACATGAGCAGCCCCCGTGGTTGCTCATGTATGCTGATGATATCGCGCTGACAGATTCGGACAGGGGTAGGCTGGTGCAACGCGTGGAGGCGTGGAAGGAGTCGCTTGAGAACGGTGGTCTGAAGCTCAATGTGGCGAAGACCGAGTACTTGGCCTGTAACTCCACAGATCCCACATCCGTACGCATAGGCGGTGACACGGTCGAGCGCACGGACCAAGTAAAATACTTGGGATCTGTATTTCACGCGTCTGGTGACATCGATTGCGACGTCAAGGCACGCATTGCTGCCGCGTGGGCCAAATGGCGTGAGGTGACTGGTGTCATTTGTGACCCCAAGATGCCGGTAAAGTTGAAGGGACAGGTCTATAAGACCATCATTAGGCCTGTCCTTTTATACGGCTGTGAAGCGTTGCCGGTGTTAGAGCGACACAAGCAAGAACTGCGTGTCACGGAGATGAATATGCTTCGGTGGATGTGTGGAGTGACGCGGAAGGACTGCGTTAGGAACTCCCGCATTCGTGTCAGTTTTCATGTCCGTGACATTGCGGATAAATTGCAGGAGTGTCGGCTCCGTTGGTACGGCCACGTTTTGCGGCAACCGGATGATTACGTGGGAAACAAATGTCTGGCCATGCCGCCTCCGCCGGGCCCCGGCAGGAGGGGTAGACCCAAAAAGTGCTGGCTTGACGTTGTAAAGGGCGATATGCGTGCCAATGGGCTCACTACCAGGGATGCTGAAGACCGTGCGAAGTGGAGTAGAAAAAGTCGGAAAGCGGACCCCGGGCACTGAAGCGGAAGTTTGGGTTGCGACCGGGATGAACGCTGAGATGATGATGATGATGACTTAAGACCAACGGTGGTCGCATCCAGACGGGCTTGGGGCCCTACCATGCTAGCTAGGGTGGGCAGTTTTGTCGCCTTTTACGACAGGCCGACCCTGGTCGCAGAGGTCAGTATTCTTTCTCCGCCCCTGTACAGATAATTTTAACATGACCTTTATTTTTTATTAGTATTTAAGGACCGACTAAGCACATAACAAATCTAGTTTACAGTTAAACACGTCTTTTGTTACCATGACTTCATAATATGGGTTCAGGATGCTTTGTTTGAAATAAATAGGAAATAACTGAATTAATAGCAATATCAGTATAATTATTTCTTAATTATTATTTCATATACAATCTGTGATACAATTTTTTTCTCTAGACTTTTTAAAAATAGCTATCCCCTCTAAAATTACTTTTATAATTAAAACGAGCCAAAACGGGCAAATTGTTAAACAAGTTGCAGAATCAGATAACGAATGCGTTAAGATCCTAAAAGATGGAACGCTAAAGGTTAATTTAATAAGTATTTTAGTTAGTACAAATACTGCCACAAATATTATAGAGCGCATAACAGCCGTTACAGCTGCACAAAGTAGCCTGTGCACTACAAAAGAATGATCTCTATCTATCTATAGAAATGGGCTAAGAACGATGAGAGATAGAAATAGTACAGAAAATGAGAGAACAGAATTGCGTCAGGACTCAAGAGAAAACAGGACTTTAGAAAATTTTACCTTGATACATTGCTAAAATTTGGAGATGCCTTTTTTTGTAGCTAGAGTTCAGCAGACAGGCAAACGGCCCACCCTGGCAGGCGGTCACCGTCGCCTATGGATGTTTGCAGCACCAGAGGCACTACCAACGCGCTGCCGGTCTCGAAGAAATTTTATAACGCCTTTTTTGAAGAACCCCATATCATAACGTTCTGGAGAACCGTTTCGTACAAGAAAGAAGAGGCTCCAAGAAATGGGTGTGAACACCCAGCCGATGGCGGGCAGTACGGTGGTAGAAAGACGACGAGGGCACCATTCTATATAGTTCTTCAAAACACTCACCGTTATACAGACGGTAGAATACATAAAGAGACGCAAAGTCTCTCCGAAGTCCAAGCGTGTCTAGACCGTCTGTGAGTATGGGATCGCCAACAACGCGAACTGCACGCCGTTGGATCGAGTCTAGGGGATTGAGCTGACAGGTGGGTGCTCCAGCCCATAAATGTGAGCAGTACTCCATATGCGGTCTGACCTGTGCTTTATATGGCACAAGCCGTTGCCTTGGACTGAAGTAATGCTTGGACCAGTTTAGCAGACCTAGTTTTTTGGAGTCAAGCTTAGCTTTACCCTCCAATTGTCCCCTAAACTGCACATCATTCGTGATGTCGACACCAAGGATCCCAATACTGCTTGCGATGGAAAGAGAGGTTCCTTGAAACTGTGGCGCAGGTGCGAACGGGGTTTTCTTGGCAGAGAGTACGCAGACCTGCGTCTTCGAGGGGTTGAACTGGACAAGGTTTTGTCGTCCCCATTCAGAGATTCTCTCTAGAGAGTTCTCTACTTCAGACACAAGTCTGACCCGACTTACTTCCAAAACCGCAGGAGAGAGATATGCCTACGTTAGTATGCAGCGAACAATAACAACCATTCGTAAAGCGGTGATAAAGAAAAAATGTATAGATAATTGAATTTATCTATTCAGTATTATAGTTTTTGGGCGCATAACGGTTCACATCCAAATCTGCAACAATATACAATTTATTTCAATATTGACTTAAATTAATATATATCATCTTAAATGAATACATCAAATACAACTTGTTTACAATATTGCTAGATCTAAGTCCGAATGCGTTTACTTCATATTTTAAAAAAATTTTGGAGACAAAGATTCCCTATTCGACGATTATTTTGTAATAACCTGGTTATAACCATTTATAGCCGTTTAGTCCAGCTTCACCCACAAATCCAATAATGACTCAGGTGACGACCAAGTCTTTAATGGCATGTCGCTATGACCACCGCTGGTTATCATTTACCAGCTGAGAGGTAGCAAGAGGGACTAAGGCGCTACCCCACATACTTAGCCAAATTCCTCAAAATAACATAAGACAAAAGTGACTATCATTTTTACGGGACGCTACACGTAATTGCTTTGGATTCCCGCCTGCCTTATTCATATATAAAGTAATTAATTAATTTAGAATTACTAACAGTACTTAACTACTGTAAGAATTTTGTAACTAGCCTACTAACAATCTATAGATGGCATTTTCCGAAATAAATGATTATTATTATATATTTTCAATGAAATATTTTACAAGTTTCTTTATTAACGCGGTGAAGTCGACCTTTGTTTCATATATATTGAATTGAATACTCTTATTTGTTAAATATTGAAGTTTCAGTTACGTCAACGCTAGCCAGTGTTATGTTTAAGGCAAATATTAGGAAGTCTAACAAATTCAGATAAAATAGTAGAAACAGAACAAACACGCGGCCAATGTTATCGCGGTGGGCACACATGTGGTGCGCTCGTAAATTATTTATAATAATGAGGTGCACGTATCTTCGCCTATAAACTGCTCCTTATAGCCATATTACAATAATAAAGTGATTCAAGTGTATACAAATGTGCTTACACATTACAATCTGGGAACACTTGCAATCTACATATATATACTACGATGTAGCTGGTTCAACTATATTTAATTTAATCGAAGAGCTGGAAAATCGTCACTATTTTAAACAGCCATATAAATTATAAAAGTAAATCTTGTTTATATATCCTTAAAGAGGTATTTCCTCTAAATAATACCTTTGCTATAACTAGAATTACTAACTAAAAACTAAATAAACAAAAGGCATTTGTTCAAAGTTAATCATAAAAACTGATTGTCACTTTCATTAATACTAATAACGCTTTTTTCTTGATTAATGCAAGTTATTTTAAAACAAAGAGCAGGTAGCATAGCGACAAGCACGTAATAATTTTCTGAACCCAAATGAACGCCAAGGGAGTGAGTTCACGTACGCCATCGATGACCTGTGATTATCAACAATATAAACCATAGCATTAATATATTTATTGAGGACTTCGTAGCAATATTCATAATTAACAAATATTGTGATGAATGATTGATTAAGTTTATTCAATAATAGTTAATTTGACCTATTGTATCCTCACTTTATTTGTAATGTACTTAATATATATTTACAACCAATTTAAATTCAATTCATTTTGACTGTATTCATCGCTCGATAACTTTTTCCGAATATTCGTTTTGGATTATCTAGGGTCAAAAAGAAAACAAATGAAGAAACAAAAACAAACCCTATCTTACAATTTTTCATTTTTTAGTTAATATTTTAAGTCATCTTTACCATCTCAGCGTTGAATCTCGGTTGCAGCCCAAACTCTCGCTTCGGCACCCGGGGTCCGCTTTCCTACTTTTCTTCTCCACTTCGTACGATCTTCGGCATCTTTGGTGGTTAGTCCTTTGGCACGACGTCCCTACGACGTCAAACCAGCACTTTTTGGGTCTACCCCTCCTGCCGGGGCCCGGCGGTGGCGGCATGGCCAGACATTTGTTCCCCACATAAGTAGCCGGTTGCTGTAAAACGTGGCCATACCAACGAAGGCGACACTGCTGCAATTTATCCGCTATATCACGGACATGAAGGCTGCTGCGAATTCGAGAGTTCCTAACGTGGTCCTTCCGCGTCACTCCACACATCCACCGCAGCATATTCCTCTCCGTGACTCACAGTGCCTGCTTGTGTCGCTCCAGGACCGGCCACGCTTCACATCCGTATAAAAGGACAGGCCTAATGATGGTCATATAGACCTATCCCTTCAATTTAACCGGTATTTTAGGGTCACAGATGACACCAGTCACCTCACGCAATTTGGCCCACGCGGCAGCAATGCGTGCCTTAACGTCAGAGTCAATGTCACCAGACGCGTGAAATACAGATCCCAGGTATTTCACCTGTTCCGTGCGCTTGATTGTGGCGTCGCCTATGCGCACGCGTCACCGAATCTGCCAGCGCGATATCATCAGCATACATGAGCAACCATGGGGGCTGCTCATGTGAGTTTCTGATGCTGTCTGACAATCCTTTAACGAATTAATTAATGACAGCAATACCGACTTAGACCTGTTTCATTCTAGTATTAATACAATGAAAAGGCAGCTTACACTTAACTTTTTTGCGAAATACATTTGATAATGCTAAGTATCTTACTAATAAACTTACTGAATTTACTCATTGGATTGATTCTCAGTCATTGAATCGATTAATGATAACAAGTTTGTACTATTTGTTTTTGTACTATTTGTATTCTAATCTGTCACTATCAGTGGAGACTTGTAAAGACTTTCTCTGTATTTATTTTTAAGTTATTAAATGTTATTATTAGTTGTAAGTCTCTCTAAAACTTAAATAAATAAATAAATACGACTAATACCACGCTGAACAGAAACGGTCTAAGAACGGATCCCTGGTGTACGCCAACAGTGATGGGGAAGGATTTTGTGTCACCAACAGCGGTCCGAATCACAGAATCGGAATCGCGGTACATGTCTCGGATAACGTCAATATAGGTCTCTGGAATCCCTTTGGACCGTAAGGCCCACCACATTATTGCGCGAGGAACATAGTCGAAGGCCTTCTGCAAGTCGAGAAACAGGCAATGCAGAGGCGTAAGGGAAAAAACAGGATCCATTGTCCCGTGACCAGGGCGACACCCATATTGACACTCAGAGACAGTGCACTCCTGTCGAATTCGAGAGTCGATAATCCTTTCGAAGAGCTTCATGGTGTGGGACACGACCTTAATGCCTCGGTAATTACCGCACTCCTGCACCGACCCCTTGCCTTTGAAGACTGGTGTAATGATACTCAGTCTCCATTGGCTCGGGATCGTACCGGTGAGGAGTGTACGGTTAAAAGGTCGGTTAAGATTCCCATACCACAAGAGCGCATCGCCTTCTAGGCTTCAATGGGGACTCCATCGCATCCAACAAAAGACAATTCTGGACCTTTGCAGGCGTTACCAGTAGCACTAGTCCTTGATTCGGAGGAAGATCTGGTGGCTGCACCTCTTTGTGCTGCGTGTTCAGCAGCACGTGGAAATACGAGCGCCATCTCTCCTTCTGCCATCTGTCCTCGCATAGCAGGTTGCCTACAGGGTTTTTTACACAGCGGTTCTTGGAAATGTCCTGTGCCGCTTTGACCCTGTAGCGCGCCAACTTATAGATGAGCTCCTGCCCCTCAGACGATTCCAACTTATCGTAAAGCGGTTGTAAGTGGTCTCGTCTGGCTCTGGCAACAGCTCTCATAATGGCGCGCTTTGCCACCCGGTATGCGTCGCGATCTTCAGGAGATCTGGACGCTTGCAACTTCTTAAGGAGAGTTTTTTTCGCTCTAGTCTCCCTCTGGGCTGTGTCGTTTCACCACCATGTCTCCTTGTCCCACTTGCGACCACTCTTAGACACCCCACGTACCTCCTTTGCCAACCCAAGGATAGCCGCCTGAATCTTGTCCCAGTAAGCCTGAACTGGTTCGCCCATACCACCGGTGCACTTGTCACCGATGGCTAAGGCGGACACCTGAGACGTGACTTCATCAGCCACCACCTGATTCGGTGCTGAACGCGCTCGGCATGCGTGTCTTTAGGCTTAGCGTCTGCGCTAAGCCTAAAGACCAAGGTCCATGACAAGAAGACGATGTTGTGCAGCGAGACTCTCACCGGGTATATATATATATATATATAGCTAATTTCAATACGAAATTAGCTTAAATAAATTATTAAATATTAATACTTGTTATTTAAACTTAAACCACAAAACAGTTTCTCTTCACTTTTCAAGTGTCATAAACGGTATAATTTATAATGAAAAACAAACTTTACACATTTCGCCTAAAGTTGAAATTGTTTTAACTGTAGTAAATTTTTTCTCCCCAACAGCAAAAAATAAACTTAAAAATGACTCACTTAAGGTTGAAATTTGAGAATATTCAAACCTAAAATGTAAGAAGGCGAATTAAGGCCCGATAATACTTTCCAGTGTAATGTTAAAAGTCTGCGTTAGTTTTAGGTCGTTGACATGTTTGGAAACAAAGAAAAGTGGATATGCTTAAAATATAGTGGAGAACTTTAATAGATTTGCTTCCAAAGAATTTGGATCCGATTTTCAACATCTAAAACTAAAGGCTCACATCAAAAGTAAAATCACATGCTTCGATGAACTGTTATTCTATTTGATACTACTTAATTCATAAAACTAAAAAACACGCTTTTATAATTATCAAACTAAAAAGTAAAAATACTTTTTAACAAAAGAATAAAATCACTGACGAGAAAATTAATGTAACTGTTTTAAAAAGCTTGGGATGTTCGTTAACAATCATTATAAATTTTATTTACTCATTGCGAAATGTAGACTGAGTTTAAAAATATTGTACAAAGCACCCAACTATAAAATATAATTTATTTTTTGTCAATTCCCAATCGGTAAATGTTTATATTAATTTAACGCTATCTTCCAGCCGTTTTTTTAAGCGAACCTTCTATACGGATGTTCGGGCCATTCGATAAAGGTGCCTTCGCGGCCAGTCTATCCGTGCTAAGTGTCAGATTTACCGTTACACAAAATCATCAGATTTAGTACTGTTACGCGCACTGTTTATTTTTTCCTCACGTCTTTTTTTTCATTATTTTTAACGCTTAGTTCCTACGCTTTATACTATAAAGCTTCGCTTCTTTCGGGCATCCCTAGACGGCACTGTTTTTAATTTAACGCCATCTTCCAGCAGTTTTATTATTTAACGCCAGATGATATTTCGGTAGAAGGAAAAGAAAACGTTAATCCTGATGATCTTGTAAGGACCATGGGACAAAATTATTAAATTTGTGTATTGTCATCTTGACAAGTGTGACCATTTTGCAGTTTTTTCATCGTGCAAAGTGGGTAAAAATCGCGTCAGAAAATTCAGTTACATGGATATATATAAATAGATAGATACATACACAAAAAGATAAAATAGCCTTTTATATTTTTAAATAGAATAAAAGGAAATTATTTTGACTGGATGATATTGACTTATTTAAAGAGTAAAATGTATTGTATTCAAAAGTATTGATTATATATATATATATATATATATATATCTCACGTTTCTTATATATATGAGACAGATGATATAAAATTATGTATGTTAGTTAATTTATGTATGTTTGTATGCCGAAGTGGTAAAACATAATGCACACTTTTATAGTCTTATAACATCTATTGTAACTATGTTTTGAGCAAATAAATGAGTTTGATTTAGTCTGAATATAAAAATTCTATTGACTTTGCTCAACTCTGTGTCTAGTGAAAGTAATCCTTCGCATTAAAAAAAAGCGCGTCTTTTTGTAGATAATCAACAAATTAGAAAATTCATGAAAAACACTTTTGTTTCGGCGTTATAATTAAATTAGTGAATAATTCAACAACGACGCTTTAGGAATTAAATGATCATCTCATCAGATTTGGAAACTCATTACCGTAACTAACGTGTTTTACTTTCGCTTCACTTCACGTCGTACGCGGATAAATCGTAAAACGTGAGAGCAGCATAAAAACGAGGAGTAATCCAGTAATTTGATATAAGGCACGTGGAGCGGCGCAATCGTCGGCCGCTTTACAAATTCAATTCCTCATAACAAACTCAATCACGAAATTTTTATTCTTCACTTTTGACGGCAGCTTTATGAATACCTAAGTGCCACTTACATCAATATTTTATGAGAAAGGTTATTTTTGCGAAGACGAGTGTCACCAGTGGGGAGAGGAGTTTCAATAATACGATTTACTTCTTGTAAATCAACATCACTTTCCTTTTATATCGAGTCTTTAAGGCAACCTTTACTAAGGGAAATAATATATAACTCGCCTAATTGTTGTATTAGCATTTCAAGCGTCAATATGTAGGTAAAACGAATAATAGCTATAACATTATATTCATAACGTATTGACATAAATTGTTTACGGGGATGAGTTTTATTTTTGGATTTTACTGCTAAAGAATCGATTTTCATATATAAGGCACCCGGTATAAGAAAAATGTGAGAGTAAAATCTACTAATGAATGATCTCGTTACGTTTTCGGTGCGCGTGCACCGGAACACACTAAACAAAACAAAACGATGTATCTCTCAAGGCAAAAATTACTTTATTTGTTACAACTTAAGGTTGATTTCACATTAAATGTTGTTTAACATATGTCTTTTCATTTGTAACTGACAAGAGTAATTTATTGCTTTGCTCATTTTATATGACGAATGATCGTAAGTATTAGATAATGTTTTGGAGATTTGTGACTTTATTACTAGGTGCCATAGTTGTAATTAGGTTGAACTTAAAACTGTTTTAAAACTTTTTGTATCAAGATGACGCGCGACACATGCTCGAACGACCTTGTGTCGTCTTATTGGTATAATATTTGTAGATTACTCCTTATGAAACGATTTTCTTATTTTTATATAATCAACACAATAATAGTTTTTATATATATGTATATTTTTATATATGAATATTATTTTCATTAATTTGTTAATTTACCCTTTCATATGGTATTAGTCTTTTTTCAGTTAAATAAACTCTTTTTGCGTATGTTTAGACAATCGTACTTAAGTAGTAAACTCCAGTCGTGCGTCGGAGCTGACACATAGAGTTTTTTTTACTAGCTGTGCCCGCGACTCCGTCCGCGTGGAATAGTGACATTGGGCAGCATTTTTTGGATATATCTTATGGTTTATTTTGGATTACAAACCCTATAAACCCTAAAATATAAATAATTGATTTATACAAACTGCGTTCGAACCTACAAAGTCCAGCCTAAGCTGAACCCTATTTTATATGATTGATGATATAATAACTCTGAGGTCAACTTAAATTGGAATATAAAATTTTCTAAACTTATTATTTTTAACAAAAACTATTTTTTTTCTAAAATAAAAGTAGCCTAAGTCCCGTCATAATCGGTCCAGCCGTTTCAGAGATTAGCTGGAACAAACAGATAGACAGACAGACAAAAATTGTAAAAAATGTTGTTATGGTATACGTCTGAATTTACTTAGTAAAAAGCGGTTATTTTAATATTACAATCAGACCCTTCAATTTTATTTATTTTTATAGATAAGAAAAGTAATAGGATGGGGCACAATATAATTCGTTACGCGCCATGATTACACGAGTGTTACTGCAGCCATCCTCTCTGCTTTATTTCATTTATGGGGCTCGTCTTCCTGATTATATTGTTTTTACATTTCACTAAGAAGATTACGGCACTTTATTCGTTTCCTTAGGGAAAAGATTTTGTGTTATATGTCTTCCATTTACTGATTATATCATGTAATATTTTTATAGTAAACACTATTATTACTATTGGGTCACCTTTTTATATTTAGTTTAATTGACTAAAATAAACTATTTATCTAACAAAGACATGGAGAAATTCCGTGTAAGTCATCAATTGTTTTTTGTCTTTAAATCCCTTCTTTATGAATTTCAATCACATGTATTTTGGTCGAAGTTTCTCCTTACTCGCGTATTTTGTAGATAATGACGGATGTAAGCTCTAACAGTATTCATATGAGAAATAAAATAACTCTTTTCTGAATAAATTCAGTGATTTATTGTATGGTTGTGTTTCTTCTAGCCAACCTCACAGTATGAGTGACATATACATAAATGCTTATTCTCTGAGAGAGGTGTAAGGGGCCCTACTAACATCTTGGGGCCCAAGTCAACCTCACCTGCTGAATAACGGACGAGTTTGCTCAAACTTTACCAAATCTTACTGATAAAGTCCGAGTTAAATAAATATAAATATCCTGCAACAATTCACACGGGGCGGCTTGAGTTTAGGTTTAAACAACTTATATATTAAATAATTAAATGAGTAAACACAAAAAAAAAAAATTAAACATAAACATCCCAAAACTTGGTACGGAAAAGAAGTGAACTGAACTGAACGGAACTAAGTTTCGTGTAAAAATTTATTAATATACCGTAAAAATCTTTCCTTTGAAATTTCAGCTACCTCAAGAATTGAATTTTTATAGTCTTAAGGTATTTTCGCAACGTCCAATTGTGGTCGGGTAAGTATCTTATCATGCACTATCTTTGACCTTAATTTTAATGTATGGGACTTTTTATAACACAGGGCGTGTTTAATAATAGGAGAATCTAGAATAGGACACCCTTTTGTTGCTCGTAGCACCGATCCATGCGCGAGTTGTTGTGGCAAGAACCTGTACTTTAAAGGCTGGATTGAATGGACAGCTTACATGTAGCCACTTTCTTAGATACTAAACGTTAGACTCTAGGCACTATTTCTATATTTTTTTAATTCAAATGTAATGGTTTTTAATGGTACCTGATAATAAAAACAAAACGACGTACCAACATTGATATCAGTAATGATGACGGCGATACATCAAGTAATTACAACCGCGGTGTCGCAATAAAAGGCATTCGCGAGCGCGGATAATGGAGGCAGCACGCCCAACGGCCATTAGCCTCGCGTGGTGACACCCGCAGCCTAATTAGCTGAATTAACATTTGATATTCCTGCTTTGTTGCCGACAATAGTAGCGCTTTGGTCACGATGTCCATTCCATAAAAAAATTCATTGACACAAATTACTAGTTAAATTAGCTTACATATTTTCTAAATAACTCACAAAACTCACCACTAAATAGATTCCAGGTGATTTTGAACGTAACTTCCTTACCACATGTACTTACTTTTATAATCCTTGTTAGTTTATTTCAGTAAATGAACCCCAAAAAGACTTTTTTTTCTTGCTGTAGGACAGCAGACAGGCTGACGGCCCGCTTAGAATTTAGCAGTTACCGTCGCCTATGGGTGTTTGCAACGCCAGTGGCATCGCGAACACGCTGCTGTCCCATAAGGGTACAGAAACTTGGGTCACTAATGCCGGAACACAAAGCAAGGTTATTATGGCGGCATATTTAAGACCAAAGGTGGTCGCCATCTAGACCGGCTTGAGGCCCTACCACGTAGCTAGGGTGGGTTGTTTAGTCGCCTTTTACGATAGTCCGACCCCGGCCGCAGAGGTTAGTATTCTTTCTCCGCCCCTGCACGGATAAATACATATGTGACAATAATCTTTTTAGACCACGTTCATGCGGTTATTGAACATGGATTATTGATATATATTAAGCTTTTGTTTATGTTTACTTCATCACACCTTTCATGACGAAAACAGTCATCAATATTCTTTATTGTGACCATAGATCAAGATTCTAGTATGTAAGCTCATCGAAATACCATCATATTTGAAATTCAAATCCAGTTACTACTAAAGTAATAAACATTACTAGTTAAAACACAGTAGATATCAATATAGAGACGTATTTCTGAGATTTAGTTGAATATATCCATTTGCTGACTCGAGACAAATTAGAAAATAATATCGGCATGAGAAAGTCTCGTTTTCTCTTGTATTTTCGCCCGCGAGCACTAATTAAACTCGACACCGGCCAACAATATTAATCCCTTTTACACTTTAATTCTTTCTGCAAACTTTCCTCTAAAAGCTTTCTATAAAAACAAGAATTGTTATCGAGTAGTGAACCTTGTTCGTTAAATTCGATAAATTGGGAAATATCGTTTTACCTTTCAGTTTACGAATTGACTACGGTTTGTTTGCGGATCTACTCGCAGAAACTAAATAAAATGTGCATTCATTTTGCAAAAATATATTAGTTTAGTCTATATTACAGATTAATAATAATATTTATTATTAGAGAGAGAGTGAAATATCTTTATGGCTAATAAGCTGGCTCAGCCGACGGATGGATCTGGAAACAAACAAACAAAAACTAGTTTTCACGTATTTACGAGAATGTTGCAAAAGTTGTTTTCGAAAGATAAAAGACTAATTGTTTTAACAAACTCATATATTCTATACCTATAAATATTTATAGCTATAATAGCTGTACGCTGCGCGCGTTGCTGCGCTACTTACTAAAATAAATTTGAAGGAAAGACATTACACAAATATTGAATTTATTTCGAGTCATTTTATTGATTATACGGTATACAGCTGTGGGGCTGTACCAAAGAAAGCAATATTCAAATAATTCAACGTTTCCAAAACAAAGTGCTCAGGGGTATTGTCAATGCACCCTGGTATATTAGAAATGACGACCTCCATCGGGACCTTAAAGTGGAACTCGTTGCTAACGTTATTAAAAAGTACGCCGAAGCTCATGAACAAAGGCTTCATCACCATGTGAACGTCGAGGCCATCCAACTCCTCGACACCACGGACATAGTGAGAAGACTAAGAAGGAAAAAACCTTTTGAGTTAGTTTAGTGCAGTGCTAGTGTAATGTAGTGAATCAGGTACTACTACAAAGAACACAAGAACCAAGTGACTTCCCCTTAATAGACATTAAGAAAAGTGTTAATGGACACATTCTTACTAAAGTCTACTTAGCAAATTAAGTTAAATTTATATTACTAATTAGTCTACGTAAATAAGGCTAGATTGTAATTTCAAATGAGTTACCAAAAGGTAGATCCATTTTCAAGAAAAAATTTTTTTTATTGATTATGTTCATGTCGAAAAAATTGTGACATTGCAGCGTTTTGTTTCAATTTGATAATTATGGAAATGCTGTGAGATACACAATATTTCTTGTTTTTCCATCTGGTGCGTAAACGAACAAATCCGATGGTTTTCCGACACGTGAGCAAGCCACATAGAGCTGCCCGTGTGAGAAGCATGGATTCTCCAAATTTAATCCACACACTTGTAATGATTGTCCTTGTGCTTTGTTGATAATCATTGCGAAATCGAGTCGCACCGGGAACTGCAAACGTTTGAATTGGTATGGTATATATGTCGGCATCATTAGGATACGTGGCAATAGTACGTCTTCACCTTTGAATTTTCCAGTCAAAATTGTTGCCTCGAAAACATTGTACATCATTTTCTTGACTGAAAGTCTGGTTCTATTGTAAAGTCGTGTTGAATTTATGTTTCGAAGAAGAATGAATTTTCAATGTAAGAACATGCGGTGGCATGCCTCAAATCAAGCGAATTCAAGAATTCAGTTGGATAGTTGACAACTTCGTCTTGATTCACCACAGTATCGATGGACTTATATGTTGTCGTTTCGCTGGATATTCCACTCTGAATAGTGAAATTGATGATATTGACATCGATGTTTTTGGCTGCTAATATAGCACGCGTACTTAGCCACTGATGATTTTTGTAGTTCTGTGCAATGTTTGGGAAAACTTTTTGCACCAAGTTGTCTATGATTTCTGTGATCTTACAGAAGTTTGCTGGCAAGGTAAATTCTGTAAGTAAATTTACTGAGTAAAGTAACTGTAAAGTAAAAACGTAAGTGAGTACACTGAGTAAATTCATCAATATGCATTCGCTCATTTCCAATATCGAATCAAGCTGGCTATAATAAATATGTTCGTAATATAAAGGAAAGAGTTTTTATGCAAAGATGCAAAACTTTTTCGATACGTCCATAATATTAAAACATGGATTTTAATTTCACAATTTACATAAATTCTTACGTTCAACTGTCACGGCAATAAATGAAATTCATTGGAATGATATTGGCGCCATCTGTCAAAGATTAGTCGTATCAACTTAGAAACCTTTGTGGGCTCATGCACAACACTGCTGCAGAACATGACATGATCAAATGCATAGTTTACGATTCTATAAAGGACATACAGACAAACATTCATTTTTATATATATAGAAGATTTAAGTGTGAAAAGAAAAATGTGTTTCTAAAGATTTAAGAACATTGCGTGACAATAATTTCCCAGCTACGTCTTGCTTGAAATGGGTTGTGTTTTGTTTACATTGTCCGTTTTATATTTTACAGAATTATTTTGCAAACATTGCGGTCATTATTTACTTTGTGACATTTTATGAAACATTGCGAATGAAACATTTCCCACCGTTTTATACAACTGGCTTATTAACAGCGCCGTTTGAAATATACACATACAGTAGAACTCTATAAGTGGAATACCAAACTTTCCGACTTATGGAATTTCGACTTAGGCGGATTTAGATTTATCGCGATTAAGTTTAAAATTGATTGTAACTTATCTATTCTTTCTAAGTTATGTTTTTTAATAGAAACAAATAGAAAAGGAGACGAAAAAGAACATGACGGTCTTCGACATGGAATCACGTTGTCAAAGGACTTTGAAGTCCGTTGTTTACAACCGAAATAGCTAAAATGTGCTGTCTTATATTATTATGTTTGTGCTTACGAACCATAAGCAACATAATACATATTAGTTAATACTAATACGAATTTATTTATTTCTTAAATTAAAATAAAATGTTCTACAATAGACTTAGCTAACTCAGATAAGGCCACATGATAATCTGATATGGACCCTAATGTAAGATTTAGTTAACATTGTACAAGATAAGACCAATTTTAGTTTTCATATTACATTTGCATGACTGTCTGGGAGAAATATAAATTATTGAATACCTCATATAGCTCAAATAAGGATCGGTACATGTAACAAAATGAAATATTTTCGTTTTTATTAAGGTAAGAGGCAATTTACGATATAACATCAAATTATGTTTGAATTGAAATCAAATACCTCGCTTGCGTGTTTAATATTATAGGTAATAAACGTTTAAAGTATTCATGTCAATGTAATATCGTAAACGGTGATTGAACTCATAAAGATGTAACATTCTTCCCGATCAATGCTCTACGATACGAGGAGAGCTTGGTGTTCACAAAGAATAAGTAAATACAATATTTGTTTAATCCTTACTTAGAGGGTAGTGAGGATCTTGTCTCTTGATTTTGTGAACTACCCTCATTCTCGCATGAAGTGAATGGTGAAAATGAACGTGGGACGAGTGGTAGTATCGTGTATGTGTCTAACGCGCGGGACGTGTTGATGTTCGACCTCCCTGGGGACCACTCTCTAAGTCGTGTGTCGCGGTTTTCTCGAATTTTCCTTATTGGCCGTGCCAAAAATAAAGACATGTTGTATAATAGTATTCAGATTTGTGTCGTTTGGCTGGTGCCGTGCAGAAGTTCCTCTGTAAGCAGACCTGTACTTAACTGGGAAAGGATGGAATCAAGGTCAGTGCGAAATTATTTTGTCAAGGGCAGATAGCAGACAGGGGCTGCAGATCGAGGGTAGAAGAGAGGAGCTGAACCAGGTCCAGCTGACAGAGTGGCTACGCCACCTGCAGAACCCCGCGTGTCAGTTACGGCCCGTCATGTCAGAATGGCTGCTGAGAAAGCACGGCACCCTGACGTTCCACCTGATACAGGTGCTCAGTCAGTGGGTCAGGAGGAAGCGGGTCTGGGACGCCGCCGGCTTTTTTTGTGAGGCGGTCATATCCACGAAGGAGACGACGGAGCGAGAAAAGGAGCGTAACAGTACAGTCTCTTCCCGCCAGGGCTGACAATGGCGAAGGAACGTCACCAAACTGCAGTCGTCATAGGCCCCAGCCACGCGGTCTGCCGGCAAGGGGAAGCCGCAGATCAGCGGGCTGGAGATCAGAGGGCTTCTCACCTCTGTGAGAGTACAGAAGCAGTCGGGATACGACACACATACTCCGGCCGAGTAAGTATACACAGGAGAGGCCGGCCAAAGTCAACATGGCTGGCCCAGCTCGCCTGGGTGGTAGGTACATGCGAAAATATATCCTTCCCTCCCAGGTTCCGGGTATAAAAGGAACACTGGGCTGGTTTTTTTTTATTGCTGTAGGACAACAGACAGGCTGACGGCCCGCTTACAATTTAGGAGTTACCGTCGCCTATGGGTGTTTGCAACGCCAGTGGCATCTCGAACACGCTGCTGTCCCATAAGGGTACAGGAACTTTGGTCATTAATGCCGGAACACAACACAAGGTTATTATGGCGGCATACTTAATACAAAAGGTGGTCGCTATCCAGACGGGCTTGGGGCCCTACCACGTAGCTAGGGTGGGTTGTTTTGTCGGCTTTTACGACAGGCCTACCCCGGCCGCAGAGGTTAGTATTCTTTTTCCGCCTCTGCACGGATACATTTTTTAGTAAGTAACCCAGCGACATGCGTCCCTTTAGCAACTACGGGAGACGTACATTGCACGGGATTCTCACACTACCCTGCCGCCATCCCCCAGGCGGTCGGGTGTTAAATTAAGCATTTTCCACATCATAATAAAGAAAAAAAGGTATCAGACAGAGACAGAGTAATAATACCGACCTCTGCAACGTGGTCGGCCTGTCGTAAAAGAATTCTGATCCCATTTTTCCCACCAAGTGCACTCGTGTAGATCAGCTTGTAGCCATTCCCAATGAACCGAGATCTGCTTGCATTCCACCGAGTCTCCTGCAGGAACGCCACAGCCACCCTCCACCTGGAGAGTACATTGGCCAATTCCCTTACGCGTCCAGTTAGCGTGAAAATGTTCCAAATTGCGAAGCAGAGCTTTGAGGAGCTTTTTGATTGGGCTAGTGTCTTCAGCCGTGCTCACCCACGGCACGGCAGCCCTAGCCCATTTGGCACAGGAGTCGGGCGAGCTTCCTACACGTTGCTTTGCGGCGAAGCCCTATCCGTGGCAATAGTACCCTTTGTTATATCTACCATTATTATATTTAGCTAGTTTTGGTTTTTACGGGAGCGACTCTCTGACCTCCCAATCTTTATAGGAAAATCGAATGGTGCCCTTTCTCCGCCGCATACAAGCTGGCAGAAGAAGTAACCCATCCAGCCTCCTTTTATGACTCCCCTGGGATGATTTGTGGTGGCCCTATTCCTTTCATCGACCGGGACCACACGGCATATCGCATATTCCGTATCGCAAATATCTCTCCCTAAACACAACCATTCCCCTCTCAGTGGATAGTGAACTGTTACGTTCTACAGTGTATTCTGGATTCGAGACCGGCATGTTGTTTCGTTTTGTTTTTTTAACCGACGAAAAAACGGAGGAGGTTATCAATTCGATGCGTATATATTTTCTTTTTTTTTCTGTTTTATTTATATATGACCACGTATATCTTTTTACAGAGTAGTCCGATTTTAAAAGTTCTTTTTTTATTGGATAGGGTACCACCCTGAAAGTGGTCCCATATAAATTTGAAAAAAAAATCCTACCTTAAGGGTATGAAAACAGAGAATGATTGATTATTCACTCACTGATTATATCTATGATCACGCATAACTTTTGACAGAATTGATTTATTTAAGATAATAAAAACTTTAAGTTAAAGTTTAAGTTAAAGAACTTAATTATTAAGGTTAATAAAAACACGGTTTATTATTTTTTGCTTTTCAGTTTTTTCGGCGGTTTAATTTTTTTATAAGTAAATAAATTACCAATATAAATCACATCATAATATAAGCATTTGATCAAAAAGTACGTTATTATCGTGTACTTAAATATAATACTATAAAAGCAGATATTCATTGTTTAAAGGGTAATAAATCTAGCTTATCCACGACCAGTGGGAAATTAAAAGCAGAGAGATTTACAGAATTTAATATCTATTATTTCAGAGAATAAAGGTCTCGACAAGTTACGTACTGAGCTACGCCGTCACTGGCTGGGTATTAGCATGTCAATACGCCTTAGTATTTTGGTCTAGTTCGGTGGTTCGATTATTCAACACGTCTACATTTCGCATATTTACATGACATAAGAATCTAGTTCAGGTTTTATAATGTAAAATTTTAATCAGTGTTTCTCAGAGGCTAGTAGCACCTTCTATATTAACTCTTCAACCTGTAGTCTTGGTTGCATAGCAAGACGTGGCTTTAATCTGACGCACGCTGATACGTATTGTCACAGAATAAAACTTTCGTTCCCTACTTTTCTTCGTCAAGAAAAAAATAGATGTGGCTAAATTTGATATGGACATGAACAAAAGGATGGTTTGATTTTCCTTAAGATAGAAGGAGCACTGATGTCTTGGTGCTAGTGGACGGAATAGTATATTATTTGACTTTGAGTGCATTTAAGAACGAGATGGAATGACTTTTGTTCTTCTTGCAAAGCCTCCTATCCAAATCAACTAATGCAGTAGCCATAAAAAGTATAAATTAATATAAACACGCCTAAGCCACTTACACTTACTGTTAAGAATTTTATTATATAACTAACCCACTAATAACTTATGGATAAAAAAAATGTCTGAAATAAATGATTATTATTATTATAAGCCAGTTTCTTTATTTCTTTTTCATATTTTTCATGTAAATAATTTTTTACCATATAATTTTCATACTGTCTTATATTGGCTAAAATAAACAATTTTTTAAAGGTGGTTAATTGCTTTTAGGTATCCATAAGTAAACTATTCATTTTTTTTACGACCGTGCATAAGATATTTAGTATTGGTTAAACATAAACTTAAAATGAAACATTCGTTAGCGGAATATAAGTGCTTGTCTCTGTTTGATTTTAACATGTCTTTACAATATAATACTACGTCCACATATTTATATATCATTACAAGCTTTATTGGTTCTGGTGTCGAGAATGGAAACGAATATTTGCCATGCTGTAATTGACAATTTTACATATGTTTTTAAGTGTTTACTTTTTGGTTGAAATATTCCGTTTTTTTTTATCAGTTTTATTTCATTGATAAAAATCAATAACATTTTTTATTGCTATAGAACAGCAGCCTATGACTGTTCGCGACACCAGCGGCATCGCTAGCACGCTGCCGTGCGCGTAGGGGTATTGGAACCTGGGTCATTTATGCCAGAACACAACATAAGGCTATTACGGGAGTATGTATAGATACCAGGGCTGATCTTCTAACAACCTAGGGTTGTTTTGTCGCATATAATAAAACAAATACTCGATATTAAGTTTAACTGTGAAATATAACAGACCGTAAACCTATACTCGTAAGTAAATGATATGTATAATAAAACAGATTCCAAGCCTTGAATACGCAAATATATATACCAACTATGAAAATATTCTACCCCACTAAACGTTATAAAAAGCCTTTTTTCATTAACTATGAATAACAAAGAGATTATTGATATTGCTTTTACATCGAGATTCGGCCATAAATCACTATATTGAATACGTACAATGTATCAATCCGTACGATGTCGTACAAAAGCGCGTCATTTATCAACTAACAGCTGAATAGCCACGGCTTTGGAAAGGTACCCGAATATTTTCTCATCAAACCGTCTTCGTAATGGCGAGCATCCGGAGTGGCGAGCACCAGGCACCAATTTGGACACCGAACAATAAGTTATTCGAAAAATATGCTCTCTATGTCTGAATTGAGGAAACTATTGGTGAAAATTAAGTAATTATCTGTACATTAAGCTATGTGTTATTAGGTGAGTTATCTAAAAGAATCATCATCATCATCTCAGCGTTCATCCCGGTTGCAACCTAAACTTCCGTTTCGGTGCCCGGGGTCCGCTTTCCGACTTTTTCTACTCCACTTCGCACGGTCTTCAGCATTCCTGATAGTGAGCCCATTAGCACGCATGTCACCCCTTACGACGTCAAGCCAGCACTTTTTGGGTCTACCCCTCCTGCCAGGGCCCGGCGGAGGCGGCATGGCCAGACATTTGTTTCCCACGTAATCATCCGGTTGCCGCAAAACGTGACCGTACCAACGGAGCCGACACTCCTGCAATTTATCCGCAATGTCACGGACATGAAGACTGCCGCGAATGCGGGAGTTCCTAACGCGGTCCTTCCGCGTCACTCCACACATCCACCGCAGCATATATCATATCTTATATATAAAATTCTAAAAGAATTTTATATATAAGATATGATATATTCTAAAAGTGTGGTGTATGGTTCCGGGTTTGCGTATGTTAAACGACGGGTGCATTTTAAAATGATTTATTTGAAATATCGATGAAACGTTTACAACATTATAAGGACATTTTATTAAATTACGTTCTCGATCGCGTGCGGTCATAAAGCGACTGCCTACTGCCAACGGCAGAGTATTATGACTGAAGGAGAGTCCCGGGTGGCGAGTATCGCGAGGGCGGCCTGCCACGCGTGGCGCGCTTCGGGTATCTCCCGGCCGCTATATCCTCCCCCTCGAGGGCAGGAGAGAAACACCTCTCCTGCGCTCGCACAGGACTCCCTTTCACTTTAGGCGGACGGCCTCTATTTCTCTTTGGTACGACGGGACGAAGAGGCATGTCGTTGTCATTACGAAGGTAGAGTCGCGTTAGTTGTGAAACGTGAAATTTGCCCAAAACATTTTCTGGAGAATCTAAACTGGACACCACGTAAGTAGTTGGGCTACATCTTTTTGATATAACGTAAGGTCCATCCCTTTTTGGCACAAACTTATTTGAGAAAGCTTTTGAGGCGTCGCTAAGGGTGTGTGTCTTTATGAGCACCCTATCACCTACCGCAAACTCCTCTGCTGGTTTACGTGACTTGTCGGCGTACGCTTTTCTCTTGTCCTGCTGTTTTTCGACTCGATCCCTGACACTTACTAAGGAATCTACGAACTTTTGCAAATAAGGCGTGATTTGAGGAATGAAATTCTCTTTATTCAGTACCGATCTTATATCATTATGGACCTCTAAAGGAGAACGCAACTCTCGCGCAAAATTAAGATAAGCTGGCGTAACACCTGTTGTGTGGCAAACAGCTGAGTTCATGGCAAACCTCACTAATGGAAGCTGCTGAGGCCATGACCCGTGTTTGGTATTGACTAACTGAGCCAGCTGAAACTTTAAATCTCTGTTTTTACGTTCGGCAGGATTTGCTTCTGGGTGATAAAGAGGCAGAAGATCCTGCTTGATACCTAAAACGAACATGACTTGCTGCATTACAGCAGAAATAAACTGAACACCATTGTCTGAAACTATTCGACGGGGTAGACCGTAACGAAGGAAGTACTCTTCGACGAGAATTTTAGCACTTGCTACCGAAGAAGCTTCTGCTAATGCAAACAGCTCAACCCAACGAGTCGCGGTGTCCTCTACTAGCAAAATCCATTTTTCCCCACTAGGACCTGCTGGAAGGGGACCAAACAAATCAATGGCCAAAACCTCTCCTCTCTGATTTAAAATAGGAGTTTGCAAGAGGCCTGAAGGCTTTTCGTTTGAAGCTTTATATCTCTGGCATGTTATACAGGTCTTTATAAAATCTGAAATGATACGACGCATGCCAGGAAAATAGAAACGCTGTGACACCCGGTGAAACGTGCGGTCTACGCCGTGATGCCCTGCAAGAGGAGAATCGTGGCATTCCTTCAAAATCTCGAGGCGAAGGCTTTCAGGCACAACGAGCTGTGGCTCTTCGCTGTCGACATCTGGATTATATCTATAAAGAACTCCCTGTTGCATAAAATAACCACGCTCGGACCAACGCTTCACATCAACGGATATGGGGTCAGCAACTTTTTCAAAATCTGAAATTATTTTGTTAAGTTCTGGGTCTCCTAACTGAGCCTGACGCAAGTCGCTCGGACGACGCGTGGGCAAGTCAACCAGAACTGAACACAAACCACACTGATCTCTAGTATCGGATTCACAAGGAGGGCGACTAAGGGTATCAGCAACTACATTAGCTTTTCCAGGTGTGTACTGAAACCGTAGATTAAAACCTTGTAACTTAAGAGCCCACCTAACTAACCTACCAGACGGAGATTTCAACGTAAGCAACCATCTCAAAGGTTGATGGTCACTGCCTACAATTACTTCATGGCCATCGATGTAACCTCTGAAACGTTCGACAGCCCAAACTACGGCCAATGCCTCGCGTTCCGTAGTACTGTAATTTTTTTCGGCTGGTGTAAGCAGGCGGCTGGCAAACTCAATTGGTCTTTCATCTTTGCCTTCTCCTTGCAGTAAAACGGCTCCTAAAGCATAGTTACTTGCATCGGTTCGAAGAACAAAAGGCTTGCTGTAGTCTGCCTGAATCAAAATAGGAGCTGAGACAAGACGATTTTTCAATTCTTGGAAAGCACCAGCTTGTTCTGAAAACCACGACCATTCTTGATTCCTTTTAGTTAGACGAGTGAGTGGTTCTGCAATCGCAGAAAAATTTGGAATAAATTTTCGAAACCACGAACAAGTCTGTAAAAATGTTCGAAGATGACGCAACGTAGTAGGAGGTTTCATTTCGGATATAACACGTATTTTCTCGGTATCAGGTGAAATCCCATCTTGAGTGATGACATGACCGAGGTATTTCACCTTATCACGTGCAAAAACACACTTTTGACGATTTGCACGCAACTTGAACAGACGCAATCTATCAAAGACGGCGCGAAGATCAGCAATATGCTTTTCGAAACCTTCTGATATGATCAACAGATCGTCTTGGTAAGCCAAAATAGTAACGTCTTTGAGAGACGAACCAGACTTGAGTCGATCGACGAGCCTTTGAAAGGTAGACGGCGCGTTTTTGAGGCCAAAGGGCATTCGAATAAAACGGAAAGTACCAAAAGGTGAAACAAACGCCGTTTTGTCACGATCGCATTCTCTTACTAACACTTGCCAAAAACTGCTACGCATGTCTATAGAAGTCATGAAACAATTTCTTTTTGTTGACTGAACTAGCTCGTCAATAAGCGGCATAGGGTAAACGTCTGTTTTCGTAACTGCATTTAACTTCCTATAATCGACGCAGAAACGCACTTCACCATTCTTTTTGGGCACCATCAAGGCCGGAGAAGACCAAGCGGACTCACACTCCTCTATGACACCCTCTGCCAACATCTTGTCAATTTCTTTACGCATAACCTCTTTTTTGGCTGGCGTTAACCTGTAGGGAGGGACAGCGATAGGAGCGTGGTCACCTGTTTCAATTCTATGTTCCGCGTAAGAAGTTGGATCTCCCCCTGGTGCAAAGATATCTTCATATTCATTAATGACCTTAGAAATTTCCGTACGTTGACACGGATTTAAAGACGTTGCCTCGTCATCCCGCAGTACACCAAGGGACGCACACGGTAGCCCAGGTGACTTGTTTTCAAAACGTAAAGGAAATACACGCGACTTCTTTTCCGAAAAGGTCCACGTGGAACGGCCAAAATCAATATTTAAATTAAATGACGTAAGGAAATCGATACCCAGCAACGTTTCATTACTTGTTGCATTAGGGAAAACAAAAAATTGTACTACTTTAGTTTTCTGTTCGAGAGTCACCTCAACTTCTGTGGCTAGTAAGTCCATAGTCTTACTAAGGCCGTCGGCTAACTTGACAATTTTTGTTACAGCATAAAATGGCTGGGCTTTCTGTTTAAGAAGTTTGTATAAAGTATGCCCAGCAATGCTACTTTTAGCCGCAGAGTCAGCTAACCCCACTCCATGTTCACCCAGTATGGATATATTAAGAATCGGCCGTAATGGCTGTTCATTTTTATTAAAACAAACGGGGTTAAAATGCAAAGGTTGACAATCACTGGCTTCTTTGAAAAAAGTTTGAGAACTATTGTTCCTAACCACATTACTGTTAACAGAAAATGACTGGGTACTACTGACTTTGTTGCTACAAGTTTGAAAACCACTTAAATCAACATTACGATTACAAACTTTACAAGCTAAACATGTACAAAGGTCATTATTAACAGTAGGACAAATTGAAAGAGGTATAAAATTACTTACATTATTACATTTCTTACTTCTACAAAAATACCTTAAGTCGGTGCAAACGCTTCGCGGCGGCGAGTTACAAAGGTTTGTCGGCGGCGGCGCCACAAAGGATCGCGGCGGCCGCGGCGGCGTGTTAGAAACGTTTGTCGGCGGAGCGCCAAAGGATCGCGGCGGCCGCGGCGCTTGGCGAATATGCGGGAAAGTCCTCAAACTTCCGGCGTCGCGCTCGCGCGGCTCGCATGACGTAATCGCGCCGGTTTCGACGGAGTAAAACGCACTCGTACCTGGGTTTTTGGTTTCTTTCGGGTTACACTTTACGCACTTAGACCTGACTGTGCCCGTTGCACCGCACCCGTAACACTTTATTGAAACTTTTTCCCTTTTATCACTTTTAACACATAACAGCTTTTCGCACGTGTCTTTTAAATGACCGCGATGCTTGCAATAGACACAAAACAAACGATTTTGCTTGCTGTTGACGTACGCACTGTCTGTCTTAATGTCGGTCTCCACTGGAACACTGCGTGAGCTGCTCGAACGCGCTTCGGCGTGAAGAGGCGGTCTCGACGATACCGTGGGGACTACACTGGTCTCTCGAGCTTCAGCTAATGAATCTTCAATGCTGCGAGCCTTCCGAAGTAGATCCTCAAAGGTGAATATGCTCTCGCGATCGACCCGCTTTCTTATACGACGATCCAAAAGTCCAAAGGTCATGTCTAATTCCACTCGCTCACATAAATCTCCAACAGGAAGCTTAGCCAGCAACGCTCTCACCTTGGCTATAAACAAGTCCGTAGGTTCGCTTCCTTGAGACAATGTGAAGAGTTCAGAATATATCCTATGAGGCGGTCGACGCATTCCGTATGCCGAACGAAGCCTCGTAATTGCTTCCGCCCAAGAGGTTGTGGTAGACTTGACGCCCTGCCACCAAACTGCTGCAGAACCAATGAGAAGCATGGACAAGCCCTTCAAGGCGTCCTCATCACTGACCCTGAGACATGACTTATATACACTTACTGCGTCTATAAAGTTATCTACGGACTCATCGGGACTTCCCGAGAAACGTGCCGTACATTGTGTGAAATTGCCGCACTTCTGAACAGCAACGTCCGAAAAGATAGCGGACGGATCTGGAGTTGACGCTCGTACTTCCCTAAGTAACTGAGAGCAAAACTCCTGCTGTGACTTCTGCAACGACGTGATAAGGTTGGAGAACATCTCTTGTGACATCGTCACACTCTGATTTCCCTCTTCTTCACCATCCGACGACGCAGCAGCACCTTGACGAGTACGCGGCATTTTGTTTTCACTACAACACTACACAAACACGGTTTTAACACTGGTTATTTTTTTATTTACGTTGGGCGCCAGATGTGGTGTATGGTTCCGGGTTTGCGTATGTTAAACGACGGGTGCATTTTAAAATGATTTATTTGAAATATCGATGAAACGTTTACAACATTATAAGGACATTTTATTAAATTACGTTCTCGATCGCGTGCGGTCATAAAGCGACTGCCTACTGCCAACGGCAGAGTATTATGACTGAAGGAGAGTCCCGGGTGGCGAGTATCGCGAGGGCGGCCTGCCACGCGTGGCGCGCTTCGGGTATCTCCCGGCCGCTATAAAAGTTATTTAAAAGAATATCATATGTTAATTAATTATTGTTACCAAGTTATATACAGTTTGCAGGTTAGCAGCTCAATTAAACGCTTAAGTAGTTCGTACATGGATATATATCTATATATCCATGTATCCATGCATCAATGTAACGGAATTTTCGGACTCGATATGTACAGTACACTTCTAATATATGAAAATTTCATGATTATTATTAATCTTGTAGTGTAACATTAATGTATGTTAATCCTATCTAATATTTTACAAAAAGGTTTTACCAAATGCTTTTCGATATTATGACAAAATAAATATTACTCGTCCGATTTGACGTACATTGTCATCTACAAGTCAAAAAATTGTATTGCTTTATTTAATAGTACATATGTATCTACATATGTAGATGCATGGATACAAAGATGCATACTATAATATATATTATAACTAGCTGTGCCCGCGACTCCGTCCGCGTGGAATAGTGACTTTGGGCAGCATTTTTTGGATATGTGAGGTCAACTTAAACTGGAAATTCGACCTACTAAGTCAAGACCTATTTCATATGGTTAATGATATAAATCTGAGGTCAACTTAAATTGGATTTTAAAAATTCCGAAACTAATCATTTTGAACTAAATCTATGTTTTTTTTCTAAAATAAAAGTAGCCTAAGTCAAGTAGCCTCCTTGTTACATCAGCTATCTGCCAGTGAAAATCCCGTCAAAATCAGTCCATCTATTTCAGTGATTAGCCGGGACAAACAGACAAACTGACAGACAGACTAAAATTGTAAAAAATGTTGTTTTGGTATATGTACCGTATATACCTACATCCGAATGCACTTAGTAAAAAGCGGTTATTTTAATATTACAAACAGACACTCTAATTTTATTTATTTGTATAGATAATAATGTTCATGACTTACTCGCATATACTTGTACAAACAAACAGGATAATGTTGATGTAAATTAATTTTAGGTGATCAGATTTCAAATAATAATAATTTCGAATTTAAAATATTAATTTAACTACTACTACAATCTACTAATCCCACAAACTATAATTATTTGTTTTGAAGATTTAACACTACAATTTGTACCTGGTATTGTAATTATAAATGTTGCATATTGTTCGATCCTTGCATAAGGGTATTTGAAATCCCGCCACCTGATTTTTGTTATCTACCCTCACTCTCGGTGAGGTAATAATGGTAAGCGAGGGTGGGACGGAAAAATTGCTCGTTCATGTCAACGTTTGACATGAGATAACCGCCTTTGCACCGTGTGCTATATTAATCAATACTAACGAAAAAACTTCTAAACGGACGGGACGTTCGACCTCCCTGGTTACTCTAAAACTCTAATTGGCCGTGCCATTAAATATGTTCAGTGTTGTGACTTTAGCTGGTGCCGTGCAACAGTTCCTCAGCGACTTGAACCGAACCGGGAAGGGGTGGAATCAAGGTCAGTGCGAGTTTCTTTGCCCATAGCAAGGGATCACATCTCTCCAGCCACCGCTCCTATCCCATCCTCTATCATACAGTCCACTGCTCTCGAGCTGTCCTTCTCATTCCTGTACGGTGCAATCTCGGTCCGTGACCGGCATCGTACACATATTGATTTTTACTTTTCCCCCGAATCCGTGCCTGTTGACACCATTGGCCTCATCATTTGCAAACATTTTGTTATATTAGTTAGGAGCGGCGTCCATCATTGTCCGATCCTAAACCCGATCATTTGTTAGCTGCCCACAAATTCGATGCCACCAACTGATACTGATTTGTATGCGGTTATAAGAACGTGAATTATGTTACATGTAACGTTTATATATTCATGCATTTTTCTACTTAGATGATTTACATTTAACTGAAGGCAAATGTCACCAACAGCCATACGTGGATAATATATATATATACGGTTAGGATAATCTGTCTTTTAATAATGTATAATTTTTAATTTTTAATAATATTTATATTTAGCTAAATTCCGACTGCTTGTTTTCTAAATAAAATAAAATAATTTGGTATAATAACGCAAATAAAAAACGAAAATGAAGTCCCAGCAAGTTGAAATTTATCCCAGTAAGTTAAAAAACAAAAACAAATGTTACGTGTTATAATTTCCGCGTCCTTCATTAATAGTAATTGTTTGAAAGAACCTGTCTCAAACTCCACAATATAACTTAACCACAGAACTTAATCAACATAAAATACCAAAACAAGTGCAATAAATACCTAAAAAGTATTTCCCCAAATATGCTGGTTCAAACTTTTAAACGATACAAGTAGCAAAACATAACGCGGAAACTTTCTGTGGAACTGGAAATGTCGTGTGCGAGCCTTAGGGAGCCAGTCCCGGCACAGGCGCGATTAAACAGTAGGTAGGCAGTACCCGCGGTTGTTGCATATCTATGGTTGACCGCTTTGATTTCCACAAATGTTTTGAACTATTGTTTCGTTGTTTGATATGTGTAGGTACACACGAAGCTGTAAAAAAACTAGTAACAAGATATCAAAAGAAAAAAGTCTAAAAGTTTCACAATAGCCCACAGTATATTGTAGGCTGGAACATGATAGATGCAACAGGGGTAAAACGTTTGTATGAAAAAAATATTCAAAGAAGTTCTTTAGATCTAAATCGATTCGCCTGCGTGCGACGAGTGAACTGAATTATTTATGTTTGTTCATCATCAAATAGAGGATCATTCAGTTGTTTGTCATGGTCTCCCTCGCATGTGGCCAGACTAAACAGTAAAGAGTATATTTAGCATCAATTGAATGTCTCTGAGGAAAATTCAACATAGCTGTGTTTTGATATATTTTTCAATGATGCTGTTTTTATTTATCGTGGCATGTGTGCTTTTTATTATTGATTTGTAATATGTTTTCTTATTATTACTTACTAGCTGATACCCGCGACTTCGTCCACGTTGCTTTCGTCATGAGGCAGAGATAGAAGAAAGTTTCCCTCTCCTGCGCCTGCGGGCTACACCGCTTGCCCCCCAAAACACACATTACTGAACACGTAATGCTTATAAAAATCGTTGTTTCTTAAAACTTTAATAACTTTATATTAAATGAAAATATCACAATATTTTATTTAGATAAGAGCCAAGTGAGATAAGAGGCAAGAATGAAATAAAACTTAGAAAATTTAATTGAAATCTATCCAGTAGTTTTCCCGTGATGCTCACACAACTGCAGACCTCTATTATTTTATTTATACAGATTTACATTCTGTATTCTTGTATTTTTTTTTATTATATTACATTAGTTTTACATTTTATCTTACCTTTAAGCTAATTAACAGCGTTTTTTGTTTAGTTTAAGTTTCTTTATTAGTTTATATTTGGATATATATCGGTTATCATTGTGGTTTTCCGCCAAATAAGATGCTTGATTTTCTAAAGAAGTTATCAAAAACGTTATTGATTAATACTGGAATATACATATAAAAGTTCTCATGGTCGTTGCAAAAAATTCCACAGATTTTCGTGTGCCTTTCAGGTCATCGAGAAATTAACGCAAAGGTGTGCCTAAGTTTTTTCCACAGCTGTACTTAGAGTTGACAGGCTGCAAAATGCGAGCTTTGAATGCAACTGGGATTAAAATACTACGTTTATGATGGTAGAAATAATGGTCCATTGTTAAATACGAAGATAGTGATGAAAATGTGTATAAATTTCACGCTTGTCTAAGAGTATTTCAGATCTTTTGTATTATTTACACAATTTTGTACGTTCTTCGACAATATTGAAGAAAAACATTACATTACTTCCATGCCTATATTTTATGAACAAATAGTCTGAATTCGGAATGATTATAAAATGAAAGAATTCTTACTCCGTAAATATCCCTACTTACAACGTACCTCTCAAAAAACAAGCCGTAGAGCGCCGGGAATCCCAAAAATAACATTTTAATGAGCTAAATATTTTCTAGCACGACATTCCGCGAAGACAAATGCCGCAACAAATCTTCGTCAAGTTTATTTAAGAAAAATTCGCGTCACCTTATTTTTGTACTTTTTCGTAACTTAAATGTCAAACCAAGTAAAAATACACTTAAAATAAACGCAACAAAGCTCAATCTTGAATTTAAGTCTTACAAAATTGATAATAAATTGAATTTGAAAAAGAATATTTTCAAATTTAAGAGATTTTAAATTGATGAGAGTTTCCATAATAATAAACTGTTTCAATATGATGTAAGTGTAAGTTCACAAATTGTGATGCCTGTGGAGTTTACGGGTTCCATTCCCGATCGTATAGGGGGACTAGCGGATCCAGATTTTATGATGGACAATTAACAAGTATACATAATTTATTTAATTTAATGATATATTTACTATAAAATTTTATGTCAGCCACTCATTATTTTAATTTAATGGTTATAAACTCATATATTATGTAGTAAACTAAATTAAAAATAATAAGTTAAAACGAACTGATAGCACACACACTGTTCTTTAGTATTGACAGTGCACCTAAATTTGTATAACACAATCAATAAAAACTAAAGCCATCGAATTGGGGTCATTTTATTCAGACATGAGTATTTTCCACGGCGTCACCACTACTGCAGTGGAACCTTAGATATAAATAATTAAAGCCATGCATACAAATGGTGCTATTTCATTCTATTACAGAAACGGTAATGAGCTTCGGTAAGAGCACAATTTGTTGCACTTTCGAGTACATTGCTCGTTCTGCTTTGCCGTTTCAGTGTTAATGCACTCAAACCGAGTGGTGTAACGTAAACTAATAAACGCTGTGGATTGATATTAGCGAAGGCATGCTGGAAAGCAATTAGGTTAATATTTCGTAATGAATTTATCGAAATTTGAATTGCCTACATTCTTTTGTTTTATCACTAAGTAGATAGTCCATCATCAAAGGTTTTGCTATTGCTTGTAGTTGTTATTTTTACTCATATGAAATTTTTGACTTATAACAGTATAATTCTATTGTAAAAATACAATAAAAAACTTTTTTATTGAATAATTATATATAAAACTGTAAAGTACTGACAGTAAAAAAGCAATACTAAAAGTCAAAGAGAAATCAAAGCTCTAAGAAATACGGAGTCACTACAACGCTTGTTATAAATCAGCAAGAAGCAGTGGAATAAAGCAACAATAAATGAACCTTTGTTTGGTTTCAAAGTCATTCGCCTTTGAACACGTTATTATTTTTAAAAAATGTTGCAAGGTACTGAATTTACAGTCGTGATAGTGCTTATGTCGCTTCGCATTGCACGTTCTTGGCACGTGACGAATTCAACAATTGTGAATATTCGAGAAGGTTCGCCTGTGCAGCTCTAATACATTGAAACATAGCGGTTGTATTGTTTAACAAGGCTGCAAAGACTCCTTATTAATGACATTTATGTGCAACATATACTGAAAGTATATGTTTGTCGTTGAAATTATATTTCGTGGATCATAAGCGACGTTTCGAGACCAGATCAGGGACGTCTGGAAAAAAGGCCAGGTCAAGAGTACCCTAAACCGAAGGGCATGTATGAAGGGAATAATGAAAGTGGACGAAGCGAAACAAGTATGTAAGGATCATAGCAAGTGGAAAGAAGTGGTCTCTGCCTACCCCTACGGGAAAGAGGCGTGATTATATGTATGTATGTATAAGCGACGTGTAGTTTAGACGAATACGACTTGTTTTGAGAGGTGAAAATGCACTAAGCATTACCCCGCCGCGTAGAAACGAATGAGGGGGTGTGTGAGACTCCGCGTGCAATGCGCCCCTGCATCCCTTTTGTAGTGTTCATAAGAGTGCCTCATTGATTCGATAATGTTAAGTAAGGCGCTTGGGGATGTATGTCTGAATGTGTCACGCAACTTTTTTCACAATCTATACGAATAAATAAAATTGGAGGGTCTATTTGTAACATTAAAATAACCGCTTTTTACTAAGTGCATTCGGACGTATACCAATAAAAATATACACGGTACATATACCAAAACAACATTTTTTACAATTTTTGCCTGTCTGTCTGTCTGTTTATTCCGGCTAATCTCTAAAATGGCTGCACCGATTTTGACGGGACTTTCACTGGCAGATAGCTGATGTAACAAGGAGTAACTTAGGCTATTTTTATTTTAGAAAAAAAAATAGTTTTTCTTAAATATGATAAGTTTCGGAAATTTAATATACCAATTTAAGTTGACCTCAGATTTATATCATCAATCAGCTTAGGCTGGACATTGTAGGTTTTATTTTTAATAATAATAATAAGTTGAACCTCACATATCCAAATAATGCTACCCAAAGTTTTCCACGCGGACGGAATATTGTTAGCTGCACAGGCGAACCTTCTCGAATATTCACAAATTAACGGCACATACATCAAAAAATCATTTATTTATATCAAAAATCATTTATTTCGGCACTATACAATTTAAATACAGTATTACAGGGACATCGTTGCTACCCAAAAGTAAAAACATATTGTGCTGCAGTAGCAACGTTCACCTCCGTTCATCACAACTACATTGGTTTTATAGCACGTATAGAAAATAGATTTTGTGCGTGTGTGTGTGTGTGTGTGTTGTGTGTGTGTTTGTGTGTATGCTTATATACATAACGTACCATAGACTAAATCGCATACACTTCACCCTTCCCTAAGCTGAGGGACACATGTTAGGTAGTTAGGCAAGCTAGTGGGTAGGTTTACCCACTAAAACTACCCCAGTGTTCCTTCGTTCACCTTGAGCACCGGCCACTGACTCGCGCCAGCCCGCATTCATGGGCTGTATATGTTCCGCGCTCCCTCTTCTTGACCATATGGGTGCGAGCTGCGACCTTTACCCAGTGAGCCGCGTCCGTCAGTCGCCAACCTCCGGCGACGAGTGGTAAATTAATAAATAATAATAAATATGTTGGGGCATTTCACACAACGCCAACTGTCCCAAGCTAAGTTGCATAGCACTTTTCATATGGATACAAGACAACTGATATATTACATATATACTTTTCTTTTGTAAATAAATACATATTTTATATGAACACCCAGACGCTGGATAGGAATTGATCCCGTGATGCCAGGAGGTCGTCCTAAAGCTATCCTAAGCCTTAAGAACTATCGAAATTTAAGAACGCTTAGCGAACCCAGAAGAGTACGTTTGTATTACATTAGTGAATGCACGAATTATTTAAATGAAGAAATTATTCGCAGAGAAATGATTAAAAGTCGATCCAGCGATATAATGGCTCAAGGGTTTTTAGGCAGCATGCGATTGCGACCGTTACTGGTGATCACCATCTCTGGGCACGGTGAACTCGCCATAACTACATCGAAACCCACGTGGAATTCCACTACCAACCACGCTGCCAACTCTTCGGTCTTCGGTTAATATACATTTTCAATAATTAAATAATCTGTTTTATAAAGTCACAATATTGAGTTATGATACAGAATAAACGCATCCACGAATACCAAATCCCATAATTAATCCGTACAATAATCAATCAAGCGTGTTTGTATTCAGCTGGCCACTCAACTCCCACGCCCACGCGTGAGCTTGGGCATCCATCACTGTCGTGCTCTACGGTGATAGCCGTATCAACACTCAATTTTATTTTTCGCCGTAAGCCTAAATTGAATTGTTTACCCGTCGTGAAATCAGAAATCAGGCAAGATTCGCGTTTTTTTGGCATTTGAGTAATTTATTACTATTGTGATTTTTCTACAATTACGAGAAAAGATTAGGAAAGAGGGTAGGATACGCAACACATGCGCCATCTGTCCCAAATTTTGGAGATTTTATTATGGATATTAGACAAATGATACACACCCAGACCTGAGCCGTGAATTCAACCTTTGATTCTCTTAGGAGAATCTGGTCGTCTTTATTGTCTACACGTGAGCATTTGTACGAATGTATTTGTACTGACGTAATTTTATTATTGTTTAAGGTATTCGGGATCATTGCAGACGAATCGGTGCAATTGGCTTACGTGTCCAGCTGTTAAACTGAAAGTTGGTAGGTGAAGCGCACCGAGGCACAGTTCTTTATTTTACAACCGTATGTCTTCTACCCTATACAGGTTTATTACTGAATAACAAACAACAAAGTACTGCTAATAAATTCACAATAAGAATAATTTTTTGTGTCTAATATTCAGGAAGCTTTAAGCTAGCAGCGAAATGAAAAACACTCCTACCGGTAGCTAAATCTTTTGTTTACATATTAGTTTGGGTAATTTTTATATTTGAGGTATTAGGCGCCACACCTCAAATAATTTCTTATCGGATCTTACAATGAAAAGTGTACGATGCCGGTCACGGACCGAGAGTGCACCGTACAGGGATGAGATAGCTCAAAAGCGGTGGTTAGAGATATGCGCTGTCTTGCAACGACCTTGATTCCGTCCGTTCTCGGTTCAGTTCAGGTCCGCTCGCGGAGGAACTGTTGCACGGTACCACCTAATGTCACCGAACTAGACACTGGACACACAATGTTATGGCGCCGCCAATGATAGTTAGTGTTGGAGTAACTGAATCCGCCGTACGCTTCAGTACGGAAAGGGGGTCGAACTTCGACTATCCCGCGCGTTTAGAGGCTCACGCGATACTACTGTCATCCCACCCTCGCTTTAACCATTTACATCACCCAGAGTGAGGGTACATAACAAAAATCAGGAGACGAGATTTCAATTAACCCTTTATACAAGGATCGAACAAAAAGTAACAAACACCTTTCCCACAGATAAATATTGAAATTCAGTATCTCCAACTTTTTGTCAGTCAGTTAAAAAATATTATAAATGCTCGTATATTAAAACTAAGAACCCTCAGAGAGATTACCGGAAAAATCATTTTTGAATTCCAAGACATTGTTGCCATTAAAACCATAAACCTTGCGGTTGAGTAGCTTAGTATAGACAATAGTACTCGGCCATAATTCATTCACAAAAATAAAATAAATCAATTTGATTACGTAATTTACAACACAGTACAAGCTGGTTGTATTCATTACTCATTTGTGTTTACAACTATTAAAGTCCCAGTGAAATTTACTAAGAACGTGTAGCAAGGCGGGAATTGTTTAAATCCCCACTACTTCCCCGCTATTGCCGTTTTACGAGCAATAGTCTCGATTTTACTGCCGAAAATATGAATTGCTGAATGTTTGCTTATGTGTAGAGCTACGAACTCTGAAAATGTATTACGCTTTAAAAAATAAATTACGACCAGTTATAAATCCTATCAAGCCGTATTTAAATGTTGTTCGGTAACATTTATCAATATTCACACATTTTATTCTATTTTATAATAACTTCAAGAGCTTATTGGTATACGCTTATATGATGACTAGAGGAGGTAGTTGAAGAAAAAATTTCTAAAGATGCCTGTAGTGTAGAAATCAGTAAGAAATAATTAACTATTGTTATGATGAAGATTATGTACAATCTTTATTTATCGTTTTCTGCTTATCTACAAAAATAAAATTCTGTTTTACCTAGTCAACAATGAAATATATGAAAAAAAGAGAAATTTCTTTGTGATGTTAGATTGTTTAATATTTAATTACCTTTCCTATGTGCAGAGAAAAATTAATTATGTTTGACTTACATTGCGCCATGCTTGCTTTCAACGCGAATCTTTTGTAAGTTTGGCAGAAAATTTTTGTATTATTTTCCGCGTCTTTATTACTTTTTAATTTATGCAAAAACAAAATGTCTGTATAATTCATTCGGAAATGAAGTCGCATGGGTTTCGCCTTCTGCTGGCTTACAGGCACAGAAGCATTTTTTCTTTTCTGCTTGGAAGCTCTTCTCTGTGACAATACTGAACGGCGGAACTTGAGCTCCAAAATCAAAAAAATCAAAATAAAAAAAAAATAAAAAAATTTTTTTTTTACTGAAACTTCAACATCTTTACATTGATCCTGATAGTTTCGTTCGCTTACATTATTTTTAATAAGTCTCTAACACTTTTTAAAAATGGGATACATTACTCTATGTTTATAAGAATGTCTTATGTGTTTGTTTTCATAACTCGCTAAGCTTTGTAAAATTTTTAACGTCTACTGTAGCTTTCGTTGTGTTGAATATGACCAAAGGTAGACCAGTTTTTTAACTACATTCAGAGCATTTCTTTCATAAAGCTGAAAGAGAAATGGTATTGCTGTTTAGTCAATAATGCTTTCAACGGCTATAACTATACTTATATTAACATAGAAACTATTATTTCCAACCGAATTAAAGATATGTCTAAAATAGATTCGACAATTATTGAATGTTGCTTGTACATTTATATAAGATTGGTGGTGTCGTCCTCACGCGTAGTTGCTTGCCGCCCAAAATGCGTGATGTTTTATTGTTTCAATAACAAGCGTTCTACTCTCTAAAAACCAACCTAAACCAAGTACGAATTTCTAGTGTAGCCCTACCGCCGTAGCCACATTTCCACGAGAGTTTTTCATTATCAGCAGCCATCAGAATCAAGTCAAATTTCATAAAATGTAAATAATCATCATCGTCAGTCTATTGAAGTCCACGGCTGGACTCTCCCAAGGCATGCCACAGAGCTCTATATCCGTCTTGTTGCATCCAGTCCTCGCCAGCTGGATTTTACGCAGATCGTCGCACCACCTCGCCGCTGGGCGTCCTACGTTTACCCAGTCGCGATACATACACAGTCCACTCAAGAACTCGTTTACCCCATCGGTTATCGGTCTGTGACAGATATGGTCAGCCCACTGCCACTTCAGCTTGCCAATTTGAAAAGCGATATCGGTGACTTTGGTTCTCTGATGTAGCATTTCATTACGAATGCGATCCTTCAGAGAAACTCCCAGCATGGCTATGTCCATAGCTCGCTGAGTGACTTTAAAAAGGTGGACCAGCCCTACCGTAAATTTTGAATGCTCTTTGTAAATACCTTTCCTAGTACTAATATCTACCAGATCAATACACAACGAATACTGCCAAAGTACTTTTTCATCTTGACAATGTCAGACATTCCATTATAACATAATAGACAGACTTTATTTTCATACATATTTTTTATGAAAAAAATTACTTACTTTTGACAGACACACACATTTAAATCAGAACAAATTATTGGCAGGTTATTAGAAATTATACTGTTGTATACGTGGAAATTGAATCCACGGACACGGTGTACATTAAGCCACTGAACCAATAGGCTAAATACGCGTAACACCTTACATTTAATCGCTCTCTCATTCCTAGGACTATATTTCTGAAAGTACAAAGAGTAACAGGCACTCCGAAAGATATCGACGGTGTTATTTTCAAAATACATAAAGTTAACGCACCGGCATATATTTAAGTGAGTGGCAACTGACGTGAGGGAAATGCGGTTTGTAAGTTGCCGAAACGACAGAGCATAATATATGAGGGGGTAGCTACTAGGTACCCTGGCAGCCTGGCGACGCGATAGTTAAGTGGCTGTGCTTGGCGGCATTGGCCGTCACCATGGCATCCCGATGAACGCCTTCGTTGAAAATTATGACAAGCCAGTTTGTACACACGTGAGCTACAACCGGATTCCAGATGATATCTATCTATCGTTTAAATGAAACGTAATATTGAAATATATCTTATCAACACCGTGTAAAGAAAGACGGAATGTAAATATTTTTTAAAGAAACAATTCTTTGATGTTTTAAAATAATAAGTATTCACTAATAACAACATACATATTGCTTCGTTCGTTATATTTATAAATGTTGGTGAAACAGTATAAGTAGTCTAAGATTAATCATATAAAACACAATTGTTGTTTTTCACAAAATATTTAAGACTAATACAAATTAATAAAATAAAATAATTTAAATAAAAAGTATGACAGATTTTTCCCCAAAAGGGGGTTAATGTCAGGCAGGCGGCCGGTTGTAGAAACTAAGCCACCACTATTACAGCATGTTACATGTTGTGCCGACCCCATATAAAGTGGGATAAGAGCAGGAAGAAGAAGAAGAAGAAGACACATTAATAATCTAGGACAGCAGATAATGTTGGAAGCGCATTACAGAGCCACATGGAAGATGGCGAGTGCAAAAAAGAGAGACACAACAAGACACATTCATGAATCTGCTTTTTGCCATTGTCTTTTAATTAATACTTCATATTTTTTGTATTGCAATTATGACTTATATTTAATTTAATGTAAATTTAATCAAAGTAATGCAAATCTATGGGTCGTACAATGTTTGATCTGATTTAAATAAATAAATAAAAAATAGCAGTGTTGGAGGTGATTTCACAAATAATTCTTTAAAATTTAAAGTAAATATTTTTTTACAAACCTGTATTTTCTGCGAACTTTTAGCTTAATTATTTTTACAGTTATTTTTAAACAGAAAATATAATGTCATTCTGCAAATATGCTCATTTAAGAAAATCAATATACTATGAAGTCTGGGCAATATACTATGAAGCTAAATAGCATGAATCATATATACTATATAACTTGGTCATAATATTCTAAAATAGATTGCGAGAATAGCCTCGTTATTTGTAACATTTCTATCCAAGAACGAGATTGCCTGCTGATATGTTACCAACAGGTATATTAAACGAATATATTACACAACATATCGTTTATAGGACTTTCTAGTAATAGCTATTATATAAATCAAGAACGTTATTGAAAATAACAAAACATATGCAACATCGTAATAGATGATAATATTAAAATTCCACTTCTAGGTGTTTTATTAAAGGTTGGTCTACAAAAATGTTGTAAAGAATTATTATTATATACAATATATTCTATTTATATTACTAAAAGTCTTGGTTATTAGAAACACAAGATAGTCAATTTACGGAGACTAAAATTGATATATTAAAAACCAGTGTGGCAATTTACTCATTCAAAGTTACAGCAAAAAGTGAGTTCCGAAGTACGAAGAAACATCACTTTAGTAGTTCATGATTTATACTTGGCCATATTTCTCGAATTGTGAGCAAACTGGAATTTGAATATTGTAAGAACCAAACCCTTAAAACACAGGCTATATGAAGATTATATTTTAACCCATTCCACCACTAGCAACATGCCAGAATTTCTTAATTAAAAACACTATTTAATTATTACAACTTTTATTTGATAGAAACCTAATTGTTTTATCAACGATATTTACATGAATAAAGTTGTTGTCGATGATTATTTATGCATAAAATGATTACGCAAACAGACCGGCGTTTTGCGGGCTTAGTGCTTTAACACCATAATATACAATAGTTGACCCGGTTGACCGGCGATTCGCCGGCTTCGTGTGTCAATGGGCTAAAAGCTAAATTTCATTGTTAGCGGACAAAAAACATTAGTTTGAAATATCACATTTCACTGTTTCGTTGTTACAGTGTAGCTTCATTAATTAGCTTTTATTATAGCTTTAAGCTTCGTGTATTCTTGTTGTCTACAGATAATATGATTATTCAAAATAGCTTGATTAATATAATATTTAATAGGAAGGAGCCATAGAATAATTTAACCTTTTTAAAACTACATTGAACAACTTTAATACGGTTGTATATTATTCAGTACTTTGAACCTCGAAATATTGGCAGCAATTTTAGTTTAAAACGATAAACATGCCGAAGCATGTGGCATGCTGCCGGCAATAGTCGTCTGATAACTCCTTGTGTATGCTCTCTATAAATAATCCAGCGTTGTGATATCTATTTTATAGCGTTATTGTCACCTAAAATAGCGTTTTGCCAATTTTCGGACAAACGCAATATAAAAAGTATGATTACATCCTCTGTGGAACGACTTTTAGTATCGGTATATGTGGTTCGTCGACTTTTTACTCTCATATAAATTTATTTTGAGGACATCTGATTTTCTGAGTATAATAACAATATAATAAAAGTTGATAAGAAAAATATCTTTCCCCGTATTTCAAAGTATCCCTTCGGAAACATATTTCAATAACCACTTCAATTGATTGAATTCGCTAAGTCTGCGAAGAATTTTACGATCGGCTTCGTTGCACTTTTACCAAAATTGAGAAGCCATCTACCTAAGTTATATTTTCTACTTTATGCGCACTGATCAGCAGACCGTAAAGAACACGTTCGTTATGGAGAATCTATTTATGAGAGTCCGAATATAAACATCAGTAAAGTGAAATATTTAATATACTTTCAAAACGGTTGATTTGTTTAAAATATATCCTATTCGTAAAATCGATAGACGTGTGCCGATTTAATTTAGAACATGTAATGAATCAAATCTTATGCTTGAATTTCTACGTTCAAGAAGCTCTGTTTTACCGACGTAGGCTATTTACAAAATATATCTTAAAAATAATTTTAATTATCAACCGAAAATACGTCTGGTTTTCTATCAAATGGACTAACAAATGGCCTAAAATAAATCATTATTTTTTTTATTCCTGACGAACAGCATACTGGCTGACGGCCCACTTAATACTAAACAGTTAGCTAGGGGCACCGCGAACTCGCTGCTGTTTCATAACGGTAATAAAAATTATATAAATAGGTATAAATGTCCTAAACAAAGCAATAAAACTCAAAGTTAGCTAAATTATTGGATTTATTGTACCGAAACGGATAAATATATAACTAAATCGGTCTTTAAGTCAATAAAAATCATTATTGTATCGGAAAACATAGGAGTGTTCTATAAAAGATTGATAAGCAAAAATCATATGGCTAAAAATGTTTTCTGTTACGCGGCATCCAAACAACAAAAGACTGCTCCGTATGACCTAAACAAATAAAGATAAACTCACGCTTGTAAAGGCTATCGAGAAACAAATAGGGTTGACTCACACGCATTTATTAAGCATTCACATTTGAAGGCTAAATGTATGAAGTACTTGTACTGCTTTGTACAAGAGCGAACAACGCAAGGCGAGTTTTTTTATTGTTGTAGAACGACAGCTGATAGCCCTTTTCTTAATTAGCAGCCATCGTTGCCTACGGATGTTTGTGAAGCCAAGAACACCGCTACATGCTGCCGTCCACGTAAGGAAACTGGAACCTGGGTCACCTATGCCAGACTATGAACACAGCAAAATGCTGTAATGGCTACATATTTAGAGATTAGAAATGGTTGCCATCCAGACGAGCTTGGAGCCATACCACCATATGCTGTAGGCTGTAACATACCGTAGATAGGGTGGTTTTGTCGTCTTTTACGTCAGGCCCAACCCTGTCTAGTATTACTCTGCTCCTACACAAAGAAAGTGGTTGCAGATAAAAGTATGTAGACTTTTGCGAAAATTAGCTTTTATCACCACTACTTAATATATATCCACAAAAATGAAAATGCTTTAGTGAAACTTGTGAAGTGTATCGAAAAATTTGACTCCGGCAGTCTAAAATCTTGAAATATGTACAGCGTTTCATTAGTTATTAAGAAAAACATTGTTGCACAATGAAAATTGGTGGTGGACATTTCACATAGCTTTGAGATAATTTTATGTAAGTAGAATGAAAATTTTATATTAAGTGTATCTGGCAGCCCTATTCGCACGGGTAGTACGTACAATATACTTTATTCGTTTTATTGTTACTAAGAGTAGCCCAGTGAAAACGGTACTCCCGCCTGGGTACCAGAGCGCCGAAATCTCGCCACCATTGGTCGTGACCTCTCGCTCCCGGCCATCACTAGCTCCCGCTTCTGCTCCGCTGCCTCCTTTGCGGATATAACTACGTCGCAGAAGGAGGCGACGACTGTCCATCCAGGATCGCCCCCGACCATAGACAGAACCAGGACCGAGAGCGACAGGTCCACGCCGATTTCGGGGACGAGGGCATGACGTGGCGCTCTTCACGCTATGCAGGGCACACGGCGATAGTGTGGGTCACCGTGTCCTCTTCGTAACCCGCGCCACAGTGCTGGCAGCTTGGCGTCACCTCCCATCCTATGCGACACAGGTACCTCTCGAAACGACCGTGCGCTGAAAGGACCTGCGTCAGGCAGAAAGTGAGGGCACCGTGGCGCTTTCCTATCCATTCGGCCAGGACGAGTCTCACCGCTTCGATGGTGGTCAGGCCCATGCCGGGGTGCACAGGGCGCTCCTTCCACTCCCCCATGAGCATCTCGTTGCACAACTCCGCCCGTTTTACTTCTACAATACTTCTCAAGGCGCGGGGCGAAAGCCGCGCTCGGCCGCATCCCGGCGCCACTGATATAGCAGCGCCAGAACACGAGCCTCAAGGGTCCATGGTGGGGATTCAGCCAACAAAGGAGGCTGCTTTAAAAGACACCGTGCGGTATCTCCTAATCGCCCTGACGGCCAAGAAGCGGTGCGGCCTGCGTAGCAGTGCCGTCGTTTTGGCCGTCAGGCGATTCGCCCATATGGTTACTTACCTATTTGTTATTTTATGTATTCATATGTATTTGTGGTAAATATTATAATTATTTGTATAAATTATTATTATTTAGTATGTGTTATTGTTTAATGTGTGTCATTTATTTTATTATTATGTATATCAATAAATATTGATTTATTTGAGTGTTAACAATAATCCTGCACATGTTTTACATCGCCAGATAGCTGTTCTCGACTCCTTTACCATAATACATACGTTGCCTGGAAGAGATCGCTATAAGCGACAAGGCTGCCTATTGTTTAACGTTGTTTTATTTTTTAATTTTCCTTCGATATTAAGTAATTTTTAAGTTAAACAATAAAGAGTTATCTATCTATCTATCTATAATATTTATATCTATTAAATTAATGTTTTCATTTGTATAAATTGTATTATAGAGTTGTAGCAACAACAAAGTACTTAACGGTTGTCCTCAACTCCGACACAGAGGGCGCCACAATACAAAACCTAGAGGGCGAACATACATAATTATGATAATTTATTTTCAAGAATCATTCCTCCTAATAATTTGAAAAGGAAATATAATAAACGCGTATTGTATGCTGTAAGAGCTTTTGGGTCAAGAGATGACACAATAGTATTGTGAACAAGCATTGTTGTCCTTTTTGAGGATCGACTTTATGGGACACCAACAACTTCACCTAATGAGGACATATCTCCTCTCCTATGGAAAAATAACAAAATGTCGACGAATAAACTTGTGTTGATTCTACGGGAAGAAATTGACAGTTTATTATATTTAGATACATGTATTCTAAATTTGAAATCCATGATACCGTATCACGTGAATTAATGTTTAGTTGTAGAACTTGCCGCGCTTCTCGTGCGAGGCGCGCGGTCTGTATTATTTTAATATACGTAGGTAGGATTAAGAATTGAACAATAGTTAACCTGCGAAATATCAGATAACTCTTAATAACTGAAAAATAAAAGTCTGTATCCTATAATTACATTGCAGTTACTATAATAAAAAAGTGATTACTACTTGTTGTTTTTTATTTTTGTTTCCTGTTTTTTACAGGGAAACAATTCGTTTATTTTATCTGCATACATAATATTTGTAATAAACTGGCTATAGAGCGTAACAAGGGCTCTAAAGTATTCGCACGAGACTTGTCTATTGGGCAGAGCCAACTGACGAAGTTGAAGACCGACGACGGCAGGGTCGTTTCATCTAAACCCGAACTTTTGAGGGAAGTCGAGAAGTTCTACGGACAGCTATACACGACCACACGGGCACCTGCTAACAACAAGGCTAAAGACCCAAGAGCCAAATTAACCCGACACTACACCGTAGATATCCCAGACGTCAGTCTGTACGAGATTAGTGTGACCCTTAAACAGCTTAAAAACAACAAGGCGCCGGGTGATGATGGAATTACAGCCGAGCTTCTGAGAGCTGGTGGTACTCCTGTGCTTAAAATCCTCCAGAAGCTATTTAATTCCGTCATCCTCGATGGCAAAACGCCGCAGGCCTGGCACGGAAGTATAGTGGTGCTGTTCTTCAAAAAGGGCGACAAAACCCTTTTGAAGAACTTTAGACCGATATCACTTCTGAGCCATGTTTACAAGCTGTTTTCAAGGGTCATCACGAATCGTCTCGCGCGCAGATTTGACGACTTCCAGCCTCCCGAACAAGCCGGATTCCGAAAAGGTTTTAGCACCATAGACCACATACATACGCTGCGGCAGGTTATACAGAAGACGGAGGAGTATAACCAGCCACTATGCTTGGCGTTCGTGGACTATGAGAAAGCCTTTGATTCGATCGAGACCTGGGCGGTGCTTCAGTCTCTCCAGAGGTGCCACATTGATTATCGATACATCAAAGCGTTGAAGTGTTTGTATGAAAACGCCACCATGTCAGTCCGTCTCCAGGATCAGAACTCGAAGCCTATCCGACTGCAGCGGGGAGTCAGACAAGGCGATGTCATATCGCCGATGCTGTTCACTGCTGCGTTGGAAGATGTCTTCAAGCTTCTGGACTGGAACGGACTGGGCATCAACATTAACGGTGAGTACATCACTCACCTTAGATTCGCAGATGATATCGTAATCATGGCTGAAACCATGGAAGACTTAAGCCATATGCTTGATGGCCTCAATACAGCTTCCCAAGGAGTAGGTCTCAAAATGAACATGGACAAGACGAAGATCATGTCTAATGTCCATGTCGCACCTACCCCCGTAACAGTTGGGAACTGTACTTTCGAAATTGTTGACGAATACGTCTACTTGGGTCAAACGATCCAGTTAGGCAGGTCCAATTTCGCGAAAGAGGTCACTCGTCGAATCCGACTCGGATGGGCAGCGTTCGGGAAGCTCCGTAAAATCTTTTCGTCCCAAATACCGCAGTGTCTCAAGACGAAGGTTTTTAACCAATGTGTGTTGCCAGTGATGACATACGGAACGCAGACGTGGTCGCTAACTATGGGCCTTATGAGAAAGCTCATGGTCGCTCAGAGAGCAATGGAGAGGGCTATGCTCGGAGTTTCCCTGCGAGATCGAATCAGAAATGAGGAGATTCGCAGGAGAACCAAAGTAACCGACATAGCCCGGATGATTGCAAAACTGAAGTGGCAGTGGGCTGGGCACATAGCTCGAAGGACTGATGGCCGTTGGGGCAGAAAAGTCCTCGAATGGCGACCGCGTACCGGAAGACGCAGTGTTGGTAGGCCCCCCACAAGATGGACCGATGATCTGGTCAAGATCGCCGGGATAGGTTGGATGAGGGCAGCGCAGGACCGATCATCGTGGAGATCTTTGGGGGAGGCCTTTGTCCAGCAGTGGGCGTCTTCCGGCTGAAATGATGATGATGATATTCTTTGTCCATTATGATATCACTGACGCCTTTTATATAAAAATTGTAAGCTATGGTTATAGTTAGTTTTATTTTATTGCTGTGAGACAGAACAGAATTTACATAGCAGTAACCGTCGCCTATGGGTGTTTGCAACGCCAGTGGCATCGCGAACACGCTGCTGACCCATAAGGGTTCAGGGATTTGCGTCACTAATGCCGGAACACAACACATGGTTATTATGGCGGCATACTTAAGATCAAAGGTGGTCGCCATACAGACAGGCTTTGGGCCCTACCACGAAACTAGGATGGGTTGTTTTGTCGCCTTTTACGACAGGCCGACCGCGGCCGCAGAGGTTAGTATTCTTTCTCCGCCCCTGCACGGATAAAAACTTTAACTTTTTAAATATAGGAACGGCTACAGAAGAGGGCAGCTACGAGAAAATATCTCAAATAGAAATAGAAAACTGATGACAGTTTGTACAAACTTATGACACAAAAAATTTATTAACACATTATAGTAAATCGGTATACCTTTACAACGGGCTCGTGTACGCTGCAAAACATGATGCGGCTCTGACGGTAGTCACACCTGCAGAAATTAAACGTAGCCAAAATCTACCCAGCGTGAGAAAGAAGGAGCCGGCGGCGCACTACTCCCCGGCTTTGAAAGCGAACCCATATTAGTCGAGACCGCGGCTTGCCTAGTTCGTTCCGTGACCCGACGCTCAAGAGCAACAAAGGAATACTGGGATACTTTTATTAGGTATACCTGCAAAATGCGTCCTCCAGCCTAGAGATGGGGACGTACCGGGTCAAAAATGTGTGTAGTGCGTTTCCACCTCCCAAAACGGGTTAAGCTCTTGAATGATAACGACGGTTACTTAGCATTTTAGCTCAGGTACACTTGACATTAGTTTTTAGTACGACTTTGTTCCTTAATACATAAACTACCTTTTTGAACTTCGTAACAATAAAAGTTTTAATTTAATTTACAATTTTAGTATATGGAGTATTTAAAGCTAATTACTTAAATGGAATTCGGGCTAATAACGTAGAAAATATTTTCTCTGAATAAATATTTATGTAGGTTAAAAGTTAAAGTTTTCACAGAATAAAATAACTAAACATTAATTTCATGTATTCTTTATAAACAAAAATCTTGTGAGTCTTAAGTTATGTTTACTTATGTAAAGTTAGACGGCAACCGGTTACTTACGTGGGGAACAAATGTCTGGCCATGCCACCACCGCCGGGCGTTATAGACGTTGATATGCGTGCCAATGGATTAACCACCAGAGATGCCGAAGATCGTGAGAACTGGAGAGGAAAAAGTGGGAAAGCGGACCCCGGGCGCCGAAGCGAGAGTTTGGGCTGCAACCGGGACTCAACGCTAAGATGATGATGATGACTTATTAACATCTTTAGGTAAATGAAGTAAAAATCATAATTTAAAAAAAATTAGCAGACGTAAAAAAGACGGAAAATTTTCACGCAGTGAAGCCAATTTTTTCATCTATATCAAACTTTGGTACATATAATGAAAAAAATTATAGAAACTGATGTAACAGAAGACTAGTCAAGTCTGTCGCAGGAAATGTGGGCGATGAAGCTACTGTAAAAGGACCCTCAGCTTACCGTTTACCGTTATTCAGTTTACCGTTAATGGAGACTGCATGAAATAGGCAGGAAATATGTAATACAAACTTACTTAGGTAGGCTTATATTCTGAGATGGACTATGAATGGTTGAGACAAGCTCAATGTGGTTTTGGCCTCTCAAGCTTGCCTTCTTTTAGCCACGGTATCAAAATGACTACTTAAGCATGTGTCGAAGGGTATAATCAAAAAAGGCATAAATAAAGTTGCTAATTAGGCCGTGACCTAAATATGCTTAGCCAATACAGGAAAATAAGTAAACCAGCTATATCAGTCCATCAGTTCCTTTTATAATGTTCTTATAACTTGATGAGTGAATTGTTCTTAAGTGAGCTTACTAAGTTGGCAATAAGTTCGTTTCCGCGGGTTCGGAGCTCAATGACGACGCTTAGAGACGAATGCCAGTTCCTTGTTGTGCACAATCAATAATGAATTATTTACGTCTTCCGACGCAGATGTTTCCAAGACAACTTGGTATATTATGCTATACCAGCTGGATGACCGAGCTTTGCTCGGTTTTTTTTTTTATAAATTGTGTTTTTTGGAAATTAACAATTGATTTTCTTAGTCTAACCTCAAAGCAAACACTCATTAACTTCGTGTTACTTAACAACGCCATCTGCTGGAGTAGCTTTAGTGTTGTTGTGTCGTTAAAGCAATTAAAAAAAAATAGTATTATTATTCGCCGATAGATGTCAGGAAGAGTCACCTTTTTGTTATTTTTCTTCCAATAAAAAAAGCGAATAAAATTACATTTTCTAGAAATGATTCCTAGCTAGATCGATTTATCGGTGTTTTTTGGAAATTAACAATTGATTTTCTTAGTCTAACCTCAAAGCAAACACTCATTGACTTTGTGTTACTTAACAACGCCATCTGCTGGAATACCTTTAGTGTTGCTGTGTCGTTAAAGCAATTTAAAAAAAATAGTATTATTATTCGCCGATAGATGTCAGGAAGAGTCACCTTTTTGTTATTTTTCTTCCAATAAAAAAAAGCGAATAAAATGACATTTTCTAGAAATGATTCCTAGCTAGATCGATTTACCGCCCCCGAAACCCCCCGTATACTAAATTTCATGAAAATTGTCGGAACCGATTCCGAGATTCCAATTATATAAGTATGTATATATATACAAGAATTGCTCGTTTAAAGATATAGGATAACTTGATGAGTGAATTGTTCTTAAGTGAGCTTACTAAGTTGGCAATAAGTTCGTTTTCGCGGGTTCGGAGTTCAATGACGACGCTTAGAGAGGAATGCCAGTTCCTTGTTGTGCACAATCAATAATGAATTATTTACGTCTTCCGACGCAGCTGTTTCCAGGACAACTTGGTATATTATGCTATACCAGCTGGATGACCGAGCTTTGCTCGTTTTTTTTTATAAATAGTGTTTTTTGGAAATTAACAATTGATTTTCTTAGTCTAACCTCAAAGCAAACACTCATTAACTTCGTGTTACTTAACAACGCCATCTGCTGGAGTAGCTTTAGTGTTGTTGTGTCGTTAAAGCAATTTAAAAAAAAATATTATTATTCGCCGATAGATGTCAGGAAGAGTCACCTTTTTGTTATTTTTCTTCCAATAAAAAAAAGCGATTAAAATGACATTTTCTAGAAATTATTCCTAGCTAGATCGATTTATCGCCCCCGAAACCCCCCGTATACTAAATTTCATGAAAATTGTTGGAGCCGATTCCGAGATTCCAATTATATATATATATATATATATATATATATATATATATATATATATATATATATATTCAAGAATTGATCGTTTAAAGATATAGGATTTATGTGAATTGAATTTTATATCAAGCATCCATAGTAATAGAATTTGAAACACCAAAAATAGGCCATTATTCTTTATATCACATATACGAATATACTTGACGGGGTGCGTGTACTTGTCGTTGAAATTTCACCAAACTCGAGAGCGACTTAGTTTTTAAATTCACTCCTGTGGAGCGTTATGTCTATGGTAGCGGCGCGCCCTACTTGTTTTCTCACCTTTTTGAACGGGAACCGCGAGCGCCGGGTCTGCGATGAACTGCTTTTTAGTTGTGTTTTAATTATTAGTAATACATTGTAACTATTAAGCCTCCGATCCGATATACGCTCACATTATCTACAATGAGTTCTGGTGAAGGCCCTCCTGCTTATATACTCATGTTTTAGTGTATATTATGTTGTATGACAGATTATAATGCACGGCGAAAATCACAGATTTAATGCGTCACTTCCAAGAGAAAAAAGAAATAAAGTATCTTTATTATGTGAACGCGGTTAATATTAAAGTAGCTTACATTTGTCAAATTTACTACTAGCAAAAGAAGTTAATTCACAGACTTATCCGTATTTATGTTTATCCGTGCAGGGGCAGAGATATAATACTGACCTCTGCGGCCAGGATCGGCTTGTCGTAAAAAGCGACTAAACAACCCAAGCTAGGTGGTAGATCCAAACCTTGTCTTATGTTCCGGCATAAGTGACCAGTTTTCAGCAGCACTAAGTGGTTAACGGCGTGTTAGTGATGCCTCTAGCTTTGCAAACATATATACGGTAACTACTAAATTCTCAGTGGGCCGACAGCAATATAAAAACTTATACAACTAAACTAGAGAACTAAATAGGAATTTTTCCCGTTTCCATGTTGACGTGCTCCCAGCCTGTGGCAAAAACACAGAGTGCAGCTGAGCCAGGCCCATTTCTCGTTTAAACTGTAAACGAATAAAAAACCAGTACAATTACGCAATTTACACGAATGAATTACCCTCGTTTGGACGGAATCTGGATGCCGCTGCTATCGGCGTGCTAGGGCTACTACTGCTGTAGTGGCTAAATTAACAAATCAGGTTCCTTCAAGTATGACTTATTTATATAATAAATATGTTGGGATTTACCCCACACCGATATCTGGTCCCCATGCTAGTGATCTACCACTTGTGTTATGTGTAATACACAACTAATAAATAAATATATAGCGATAACGCCATCTAGTCCCAAACTAAGTTGCATAGCACTTGTATCAAGGGAATGGTATACTACGTGTATACTTTTCTTTTGTAAATAAATACATATTATTCATAAACATCTAAAATCGAGACGGGAAATGAACTTGCGACTTCCGTGACCGACATACGCTAACCATTACGCCCCGGAGGTTGTTATTTATTATATTTATACTAAGTAAATAAATACATAAGCGAGGTGAGGCAACACTTGCGAAAATTGGCTGTAAACGACTGTACGCAACGAGCCGAAGATTGGGCCTATAGCAATCCTTGGGAAAAACATATGTCCAGCAATATGCTTCATATAACAAGGTAATAAATATTACGAAATTTTTATGTTTTTGTCATATACTGTGTAGAACATTGGCAACCCTGTGCACAATTGGCGCGCTTCCCGACTCTAGCCACCAATCTTATCCTATACGCCATTACACGATACTATGGCTTTTTAGCACCACTTGCTAAATGCATTTGTGGGTTAACTGCCACGTTTACTCTGCACTAATACTACTTGGGGGATGGGGGAGAGGAGGTATATTGCAGTGGTCACGCTCGTTATTGTCAATTTATTTGCGAACATGAGAAACACCTTTAGGCGTACTGCAATCAAATGAAAATGTCTCAAAATAAAATTTTATGTTCTTAATCTCGACCATTTTAATTTTCGTCGGCTTAATGCATTTCACTATTTTGGGAAAACAGCATTTTAGTTGGAATTAGTTAATGGTTATGTTGATTAGCCAAAGACGTAACGGCTAAGAATGTCCAGCTAGAAATTAGTGTTTTGCATTTTGTAGAATATGCAAAAATGCACCCATTATAGATAAAAACGTATATTAGTGATTTTTTGCAGTTAATGAGTTCTTGCAATAAGCCTACGTTTTAATAAACATATCTAAAATACTTACTACTTCTTTTGTCTAGAATTTTATTTACATTCTAGCAGCTTAAAAACTATTCAAAACTAATTAGCTACTTTTTACTCCACATCTAGTCATCTACGTCGGTTGACTGATCATTCCTATATCCGTAAAATTAACTATATCACTTAACGCGTTATAAAGTTTTTTTAGGATAATCGAACAAGTGTAGTTAAATCTTCATAATGAAAATTTATTGGGATTTAGGTAATACTTAAATTTACGTTATGACATGCAAATCTTGGTTCTGAGATGCAAATATTGTCACTGCCTGTGAATAAATACTCGCATTGTCGAATATATATAAAAAATAGGATAGCATATGTCGTAGTATATCGCTTATACACTATAATAAACTAAAAGCCGACAAATGTATGAGCCAGCCACCTATTACGAGGTGATAACACCACCGCCAGAGGGCACTAAACGGTTAATGCTGAGCCAGTTAATGGAGATGAGCGTTTAACTCATTAGGTGCCATTACTGCCACCGCGAGTTATATTGAGCTGGGACAACATCTCGGTGTTATGGATTATTAGGTCGATGTAAAAGTTTGAAAGGGATTTTCGAAATTATTTTTTACTTTCGAAATTTAAGTTAATATTTCAAAGTAATATTTCTACATGTGGAGGATTGATGAAAACAAGTATTTCGGTACCAAACTCACATTTAATCTTGATCACTGCTATTTATAATTCACACAATATGCACAATGGATTCTTACAATTATTTTTATTTATACAAAAATTACTAATACTATTATTGATACTATTATTAATATATTTCTTTAATTATTTTTATGCAACGAACGGTTTGTTTTGGTTTTGTAAGTCAAACGCGCGAACTTCACACTGCACATTCATGGCGGCCGGTGGAGTCTTCTTTACACGACACGACTGCTGACGCCTTACGACTTTTGAGTTGAGTCGTGTCGATATATACTTATATTTAATATTCATAGACTTACATATTATATTATGTAATTGCGTGTCTTTGAATAATGTGTAATAAATATAATAATATATGTATGTATGAGTTTTGTGCGTGAGGGTGTGTATGTGTTTATATAATATATCCACCATATACATGATGATTAAATACACTCACCCTAAGTAATTTTATACGGGGCCGAGACTTGGACAGTGACGGCGGGGCTGGTGCACATAGCTCGCAAAATGTGAAGAAAAAGAAGAAATTATTTATTTAGGATAATAATGCTATTACAAAAAGAGACACAATATATACAATAAAATTACTCGTCATAAATTGGACCTATCTCAGCATATGAAGGGTTTTTTAATGATACATAAAAACCAGCGCTGTTTTCCCGAAAGGCCCATTGAGTGATCGACACTTAGATTTTTTCTTTAGATAATTATTGTACAACTACCTAGTCAGGTCATAAGTATTGTCACACAGTAAAAACTTTTCTTTTAGAATGCTGGCCACAAAAAAGTTTATTGAATTAGAATTTCGAATTGTTCATGAAAATAAAAATGTATAACTTTTAGAATTTTACTCATTTTTAAATATGGAGTGGACGCTTAAAGAAGACCGTGTTGCAGTTATTGCGTTGTATCGTTGCGGTTACGCGCCAATTCAAATTTTTAACATACTGAAAAATTTGAATATTACCAAAAGATTCGTTTATCGTACCATCAAACGATACAATGAAGACTCTAGTGTAGATGACAGGTCAAGAAGTGGTCGCCCTCGGTCTGTTAGGACTCCAGCAGTGATAAAAGCTGTGAAGGCACGAATTCAAAGAAATCCCAAACGTAAGCAGAAACTGTTGGCCCTTCAGATGGGGTTAAGCAGAACCACGGTGAAAAGGGTGTTAAATGAAGACTTAGGGCTTCGGGCATATCGAAGAAAAACAGGACATCGTTTGAATGCTCGTCTAATGGACCTGAGACTGAAGAGATGCCGCGCTTTGTTGAAGCGGTACGCGGGAAAAAAATATCGGGAAATTCTTTTTTCGGATGAAAAAATGTTTACCGTAGAAGATAGCTACAACAAACAAAATGATAAGGTGTACGCACACAGTAGTGAAGAAGCGAGCAACCGTATTCCGCGTGTCCAACGAGGTCATTTTCCATCCTCGCTCATGGTATGGTTGGGAGTTTCTTATTGGGGCTTAACAGAGGTACATTTTTGTGAGAAAGGTGTAAAAACGAATGCTGTTGTGTATCAAAATACAGTCCTGACGAAGCTTGTGGAACCTGTTTCTCATACCATGTTCAATAACAGGCACTGGGTATTCCAACAAGATTCGGCGCCAGCTCATAGAGCGAAGAGCACACAAGACTGGCTGGCGGCGCGTGAAATTGACTTCATCCGGCACGAAGACTGGCCCTCCTCCAGTCCAGATTTGAATCCGTTAGATTACAAGATATGGCAACACTTGGAGGAAAAGGCGTGCTCAAAGCCTCATCCCAATTTGGAGTCACTCAAGACATCCTTGATTAAGGCAGCCGCCGATATTGACATGGACCTCGTTCGTGCTGCGATAGACAACTGGCCACGCAGATTGAAGGCTTGTATTCAAAATCACGGAGGTCATTTTGAATAAACTTTAATGTCATAAGAATCTATGTTTTGTTAAGTTCATTTTGGTATATGAATGGTTACATAATTAATAAACTTGTTACAATTATTTTACATTAAACATGTGACAGAATTTATGACCTGACTAGGTATGTTGTATCACATTGTGTGTTACTATACCTTTTGTCAACAGTAAAAATGAAAATTATAGGTTTAGTTCTTTCACTAACACAGAACAAAGACTGCATGGTTTATAGGACTAACATTATTTTATTGTTGTGTTTATTATGATGATTAGAAACCACTTACTATATTTGTATCGAAGTAAGCGCAAGTTAGCACTGCCGTATGGTATTCCGTGACGTCACTCAGTATATGCATACTGAAGTGGCAGTGGACTGATCACGTCTGTCGCAGGACCGATGGACGCTCGAGCAAACGAATCCTGGAGTGGAGACCGCTTCTCGAGAAACCTGGCCGATTGGGGCTGGATGGAAAAAGCAGGGGTTCAGGTTTTATGGCGCGAAATTGGAAACGTCTAGCAGTGGACACTGGACGGGTAACTACGAACTAGTTCTAATATTTTTATAAATCGTCCTCAAAAAGTTTTAAGCTCAAGATGCCCACCTTATTGTGAATCTGTTTACGTCACGTTTGTCATCAGCTAAGCTAGAAAATCGGATGTCGTGTACAAAACCTATACAACTACCTAAGATAGAGGTGGTGAAAGCGACATCAGATGAGTAAGGAGGATACAGAGGGAGTTCATGCGTTGAATCTCTACTACGGAAAGAGAAAATTATTAAAAGATATCAACCGATCAGGAGATGTCTATTAATTGAAAAGCCTTCTGCTCCTACTAATATACAAATTTAATACGTTATTCATGATAAATAGACCTGGATGGGTAAGATTCTGATTATAAACATAGAATTGTGAATGTGACATTATGTTTTCTCAGGATATAATCGTGTCTGGACGCGATGTGCTCGTTATAGTTCAAAATACAGTAATTTCAGAAACTGTTTTATCTTTAATCTTTATCTCTCCAACCGAACTTGTAGGTAATACTCGTGGAATTTATACGCTCCGTGATTCAGTACAACAACGATGGTCAGCATAAAGTTCGAACAATCAAGGCCGCGTGATAAGCATAGTACGCGCCGGCGGGGCCACTCTACCGTGACGATCTGATAAGAGGTACAACGCCCAAATTAATAGGTGCAAATAGGGGCCAATATTATTTGAACCCTCTTTATGTCGCCGACGCAACTCAATTAAGGAGTCCGTCCACTATGACTTTGTCATGAACATAGCTGTCGAAAACTGGTGTCGCACCGAACATAGCACTCGACAGAGTTGATCACTAACAATATCGTCTATAGTCGTAATTGTTAGTCTGCTACTGGCAGCTACTCGCCCCAACCCACATAAGATTAAGGACGGAAACGAGAACCTAAGAACAAACGCCCGGTATCACTGTTACATCGTTGAGACAGACAGACTGAAGTAAAACATTACGAAAGAAACTTAAATACATCAGTTTATATGGTGTCGTAATAATTGTGCTCACGTTTCATTTTCATATCAAAGCCCTCGGAGGAAGGTCTGCTAATATATTATCATCAGACTTGTCGGAGTAAGCAGCAACGAGGTTTCGTGATATAAAACATGTGTGAAGTTTTAAACTGATAAATTTTGAGACAGTTAATTTACTATGTACGAAAATAGCCTATTCAATCGCAAACTACGTGAGCAGACGTTCGCGCGTACACTTTGCAAGAGATCATTATCACAAATAAACTTTGACGTATCTATTTTTATAACAGTTGACATTAACAGAACTTTGCTTCTGATATATTCAGGTACATGAATCTTAGGCGTGGCGCAATTATTTTATTTTAGATCTGCTTCACAACCTTCACTTATTAGGTAAATTAATGTATAAAAAATTACTTACACGTTAATTTCAATTGGAATCTTGAATAACGTTTAGTTTTATCCTTTAAATAGATTTCACCACCGTGTGATTTAAATGCTCCAATATCTAATTAGTGACATAAAATGGAGTCCTTTAACCTTTTAAATACATTGAGCTCATTATATTAATGCTATTAGCTCAACACAGTAGTATTATATTCCATAAACGATGAAAGCAGTATAACAGAAATTATTATTTGAAACAAAATTGTTTTTATGAACAAGGTAGATTAAAATAATTTAATTATTAAGGTTAAACATGCTAGGGATGTGTCCCAGATAAATATTATTTGTACTGAAAAGTATCGATCAATATCGCGTACTATATATTGAAAGTATACAAGAATATTTGGCTGGTGCTACAATCATGCTGCGCGCACGGCGTATAAAATTGCCTAGCCGCGGTGCGCAGGTGACGGTTGTGGTGAAATGCGGGTTTCAACTTCGTATGATGACCGTTACAGGAAGGGCTATAAACAAAGAAATTTTTATTTTTGAAAAGCAATTTTCTTTTCTCTCCTTTGATACGACGATAATAATTATTGCCCCTTAATATGAGTGTGGTTTTTGCTAAAGCTTAGATAGGTTCTTTCTTTGCCAATTGTGGAGCATCAAAATGAATATTCGAAGTAGACTAATTAGATTTCTGGTTCGATTCAATTATATCTAGATGTTAACTCCAGTTCACAAATGAACTGATAAAATAAACATTTTACATTTGGCCGTAAGTAGACCGCCTATCGCACTCTAGCTATGAAAAGTCTAATATGAGTCCCACTGTGTGGGCTCAATTTAAGTTCTGTGACCACATAGTCGTTGATTCGAAACGTTTCTTAGAACTTTTTTTATTTAAAACTTTAGTCTTTAAATAATTATTAATCTCCTAGAATACGCTTTCGCTGTTTGACTACAATCAGTCCGTTGAGTCAATATTTCACGATATGTATACATTTGGACCTCGATAAGAGTCCACGATGTATCTCGTATTGATAAGATCTACTTCCAAAATATTGGCTGAGGGCGATTAAGTATGAAATCATACAAGGGTTACATTTTCTCAATGAACTTTTCAGTTTCTAGTGTATTAAATAGTCCTAGTAGCAAAAAACATTAAGCCGTAAACTCATAATTAGTTTATTCAATCAAATTAACTCGAACTCTGGGATACTGAGCTAAAATATAAGTTGTAGTAAGTGCAAAACAGTGCGAAATAAAGTGTATGTAGTAACGTTCAAGTAATTGAGTTTCTGAATGTATTTCGGGGTCGGAAATGTTGCAACATTTCCATTTGACCTAAAAACAACTAGATACTTAACTTGTATATGAAAACTACTATAAAAAACTATTTCAAGTGGAATTGTCTGTACATCTTGTCAAGCTCCGTGGACTATTGATTGGAGCTATATCAATTGAGCCACACGAACTCAATATTCAGCGAATAATTCCCGGCAGGGGAAGTTTTTATCGCCGGATATTCAAGGACCAACGATTTATCTGGTAAATTTCTCATAACAAAGGAATAAATTGATTAGTTAGTGGATGCACAACGATCTACGTGAATGTACGTATATTCTGATAGAAAATGTGTTTCATATATTTTTATTGCTGAACAACAGCGTACAGGCTGACAGCCCACCTAATAGTTACCGTTGCTTAAAAATCTTTGCGATGTCAGTGACAACACTAACATGCTACTGTCCACGTAGGAAAAGTCATGTCTATGCCGGAACACAATACAAGGTTTATGGCGACATATTTTGGGACCACGGATGGTGTCATCCAGACGGGTCTCGAAACATACCGCCTAACTAGGAGGTCAGTATTCTTCCGCCCCTGCAATCCAGGGTTCAGGATCATAACATCTTCTTCGAAAATTCCTTCTCCATGCTAAAAATCTTACTTGTGAAACCTCAATCAAAGTTTGCCCATTTCAAAGTTTGGCTGTAGCCCGAATGCTCGTAAAATTATTGTTAACTCAAGGCTACATATGGCAAACTAAGAGGTTTCCGAAAATGTCCTTCATTTGCAGTACCCATGCGGAGTTCGAGAACACAGTTACAAATTAGAAGCAACTTTGCTGTTTGTCATTGTGAACGTGAGCTCCATATAAGATCACTTTATAAGTTGAGGACAAGTTAGCCAGTCAACTGAGTAAGTACTGTACATACATTTTAATCCCAAAACTTCTAGGTTTTCCAATAGCAATATTGATAGAAGAATGCGTGTAATCGCTCATAAATTGCGATCTGTGCACATTTTGCTAAATAAATTTTTGATGTGAAGACTTCTTTACCCACGTTGAGCACTTTTTGGTGGGGGAAAACCTTGTGAGTTTGCGTCACCGACATGCGTAATATTTGTAACAGTAAGCTATACAGGTGACGTATTGTGCAACATCATTGTTGTTTATATCTTTACAAGTAAAATTGAATGGATTTAGTAATAAATACAAATACTATCCATGCATAATATGATTATATATTAATTTTTATTTCAATTAAATTGTATTTATGTAAAGAAAATACATTTCTTTAATCCTGAAAACCGATGGGTGAAGCAGCGACAATGTACTTACATACCTACCAATAGATGGCGCGTTACGTCATGTCGGTGAATAAAGCAGTTTGTATTGTAATTGTATTGAGGTTATGAAAAATATTGTCGATTTAAATAATAAACTTTAAATGTCGTTTCTTTGGTTTTCAGGTAAGATTAAGTTAAGTAAAATCAGTGTATTTGTTGTATTGTGTACCTAAATGTGTAAGTAATTAAAATAAACATCTTTGGTTTTCAGAGCAACGATATATTGTTTTGATTCAAATCGATCACTCCAAATAAATTGTCTTAAATTTTGTCATGATCTTGTAGGTACAGTCCTTAATATATTTGAATAATAAATAAACCATAAAAACATGTATATAAGTATTGCTTTGAGTGTCAATAGATGTGAAAACCAGATTGATGTTGATTATTTTAATTTGAACATTTTGAAATTTAAAATTTTAATACTAAAGTTCTAAGTTATAAGTTTTCACTTCTATCGGCAGTCACTATGACTGCCAATTTTAGTTTTTACATTCAGGTGGGCTGGAGCAGTAGTTCTAATTGTGCATAATGTGGAAAATTTTACGATATACGCGATTTCTTTATGGAATGTGTTCGAATGAAGGATGCTCGTTGTACAAGCGACTTGTACAACAAGCATCCTGTCGAGACCGCTTTCTACTGCCACTCTTTGTTTACATTAATTTTGAAATTTATAATTAAAGTTTGGATAATCTGTTATTACGGTAAAATAATCGAAAAAGCCTAAATGTATTTAGCTACGGAAACTGATGAAAAGCCTTTTATGCTAAAAGTTTCTTGAATGGGGGTTTGTTCACAATTCAAAAAGTTAATTCCGATATAACGATGCCAAACCAACGGCTTTTGTATGAAGAGGAAACACAAAATTAGTAGCTTAAATACAATATTATATTTATACAATTTCATCGAGTAACAGCTAGAGGCGCTAATCAATAATTTCAAATACATTATTATGCGTTTCAATTATGAATAGGATCGAATTTGCGCCATGTTGTGACGTCATAACTGTCAATTCGAATCAGATGGGTAGAGTCAGCAAAACATAGCGTTAACGAACCGAACAAAACACGTTGTTTAGAACATTTGGGTTTGTTTCAATTAAAGACAGTTTCTTGCACTAGGTGAGGGCATGTGGTCGTAAAGACCTACAAACACATAAATGACTGACATACACACGCTTCAGCCGTGTCATAAAATTTAGACAGTAAAAATATTTATAGTACTCTATCTGTTAAGATTTCACGCCTAGACTGCTGAACCAATTTTGACTAATTTTGGTACAGATATGGATTGGACCTTGGAGAAGGACATAGGCAACTTTTTGTCACGAAAATGAAACTTGAAGGGGGTGAAATACGGGCGAACGTAATTAAGCTCTGTTTTTTTTTATTTATATGGCAAAACAACGTTTGCCGGGTCAGCTAGTTGTTCATATATCAGATGAGGATCATATCGACGCGCACAAGGTTGAGCCAATTAAAACTTTGTCGAATCTTATATATACATCATTATTATTAACTGCGGCATACGAAGTTCAAAAAGTGATCGTGTAAACGGTGAAATTCAATAGCATTAAGTAGGACGCGTGCTGTATTGACTAGGCTTCTGCCTCACGAGATGACGTCATGACGTTGCATGATCCAGATCTTCAAACAGATTGAGAACTCAATCAGTATTCACTATCGCAAACTTAAAGAAAGATGCTTAGAATAAACCGCAATGGGAGTGGTTCCTTGAATACACAATTTTCTTTAAAGTCGTTGTTGCGTACTTAGCACAATCAATTTACCGCGAATATTTCTTAGTATCGAGTTGATCGTCTCTAAGCAAATGTATTGCCACCCCTCTTCTACGACGACGCTGCCATCTCTCGAATCGATACATTTCAAAAACATACGCTGCGGACGCGTCGCATCGATCTCCGTTGTTCTTTTCAATATTTCCATACATTAACTAGCGCAATCGAAAGTAGTTCGGGCCAGTGTTTCCTACAGTCTTAATAGAAGAGCTCCAGCAGCACGAAGACAAGAGGTAAGTGGTAGTGCATTTGTGGTGCTAAGATTCTACTTCCGATACCGAACATATTTTTGGTCCATTCGAACCGGATTACGAATGAAATTGATTGTGCTAGTATTACAACTTTTCAATATTCATGTTCATTTATGCATATTTTCATAATTAAAAACTAATTAATTTATTTCAAATTGTACTAAGAACTATTTTTTCCAAAAACTACCTACTTCATAATTTCGAATCAATATCGTTCACGACGATTGCAAATTGCTCTGCACGGATAAAGGCGGTCGCACACAGCGCGAGATGTTAAAAAAGAAATTCATTAAGAATATCAATAAAGAATTATAATTAACGCTTTCCATTTAACCTTTCATATATATTTAATACACTCTTTAGTCAAAATCAATATTAAATAAAATATTAGTGTATTTACTCTTGTAAAAGTATATAAACATTGCAAATTTGCATTCTTTTTCTTATTCCGTTTTATTTAATATACAGTTTAATTTAGTTTTGTCAAATTTAAGCATGTTCCTTAATTTTAATTTTCTTTTATTTTTAAAATTTAAACAATTGTCAACTGTTTAATAAAATTAGTTCAGTGTGCCCCTAACCTATTTTATAATTAAGTAGGTCACCGTCACTGTTTCTCATTATTTCTTAAACGTTTATTTTACATTATTTGCTTACTACTACATTACTATTTACTTACTTTTATATTCAAACTTACCTTTTTATATTATTTACTATTTAAAAAATGTCGCTTTCCGAGAAAGAGTACACAGAAAAAGAACAATTATTGTTCGAAAGAGAAATACGGATGGGCAACATTAAAAAAATGTTAGATTATTCCACAAAAAGTGAGGTTCAGTTTAGGTGCAGGCTTCGAGAGCTAGCTTCATGTAAGAAAGAATTCATTAAAGCTCAGACTAAACTAGAAAAATTGTTAGTGAAAGAAAAAACATTTAACAAAGATGAACAATACGCGATTCGCGAACAATTTGACGATATGTTTTATGAGGTTCAAGCCGCGTCGGACTTATTGAAGTCACGGAGTCGACACAGTGAGCCCAATATACACTCTCCTCTAACACGTTCTTCCCATTTCCGTATGTTACCGTTACCACCTTTGCAATTACCTTGTTTCGACGGAAATCCAACTGAATGGCACAGCTTTTATGATCTATTTAAGTCTTTAATTACTGACAACGAACAATTATCCGACGTAGAACGGTTTAGGTATTTATTATTATCTTTAAGAGATGAACCGTATAACTTAATCAAATCATTACCGGTCACTAATGAAAATTACGAAAACGCAATAAAAATCCTAATAAACCGCTACGACAACAAACGAATTGTGGCATCTAAACACTTGGATCGCATTATTGACCTCGAGCCATTGAACAGTAAGAAATTACATGATAGTTTGCGTAATTTAATCAACATATATTTCGAAAATGTAACCGCTCTTAAATCCTTAGGCTTTCCTATAAAACATTGGGATTTTTTTCTACTAAACATCTTACTACGGAAAATTACAGATGATATTAGAAGCCGTTTCGAAACATCACTTTCTTCGCCTAGTGATGTACCTTCCGTTGGCGAGTTACTCGATTTTCTTGAAAAGGAACTAACAGCCTTTGAAGTGATGTCCAGCGCCGGCAAAATACTCTCTCAACGAGAGACAACGCTTTCAATTCAGCCTCAATCGCGGCGTCGTTTTCCTCTTTCGCGTTCACTTACCGAGACTCCGCGTTTTACTTCTTCTACTCCTAAATCTTTCAATGTCCATGCCACGACTGCTAATAATCTGGAGTGCAAAAATTCCTCCGTTGCAAGTCCTTCACATTTCTACAACCGCACTAGGAAATGTTTTTATTGTCAGTCAACGTCCCATCCACTATACAAATGTGACAATTTTAACCAACTGGATTTAGAGGAACGTAAAAAAATCATTTCATCGAATAATATCTGTTTTAATTGCTTATCTGTGGGACATCGAGTGATAAATTGTAATTCTAAATTTTCATGTCGGAGTTGTGCACAGAGACATCATTCAACTTTACACGAAGATGACCCAAAGGTTACATTTCAAACTGCTTCTCCGGTAAATGCCAGTTGTAACAAAGTGTCTCTGGCGCCATCTGTCCGAAGTTCTCCAAATGATACTGTCCCCGATAAACAAGAAAATTGCACAGTCCTCTTAACTACAGCATTGGTCAAACTAAGACCAACCGGCAACGAACCCTATGTTCCACAAGCGATCCGTGCACTCATAGATCAGGGTAGTCAAGCCACTCTTATTTCCGAGTCGTGCGTCGAACGCTTGAAACTACCGAGATTTCCTGTTAATCCTAACATGTCTGTTTCAGGCATAAGCGATGCCAAAGCAACTCCTCGTGGAAGGACGTTATGTGAAGTTACTCCTCACGATAAACCAGATCCCAAGCTTTACATAGAAGCTTTGATTATTCCTACAATAACAAATTACGTGCCTATTGTTCCCCATACTTTCGAAAGCATTTCTCATTTAAAGGATATTCCTTTGGCTGATCCAGAATTACGTTCTGCACGTCCTATTGAACTCCTGATAGGCTCAGATTATAGTGACAGGATATTACTTCATGATAATATTATAGGCCCGCCAGGTACGCCCGTGGCCATGAATAGCGTTTTCGGGTATTTACTGAACGGTAAAATATCAAATTCAAATCATTTAAATTTTTCCGTAAATTTAAGTACTTACAATTTAAATATGCATCTTCAGCGCTTTGAGGAAGTAGAAGCTATTTCTGAAGAAAAATCTCTTTCGAATGAAGACCAGATTTGCGAAACTATATTTTCCAAGTCATTTACACGTGACGACTCTGGTCAATACACGGTAGCTCTTCCTTTTAAAAATAGTGTTATTACTTTGGGTGAATCCAGAAATATTGCGCTTACTCGCTTGCTTCAATTAGAAAAACGTTTCAAAATGAATGCTTCTTTGCATACGGAATACTGTAGATGTTTGCAAGAATATTTAGACTATGGACACGTGGAACCGGTTTTATCTTACGTGGCCAACAATTCCTATTATATTCCGCATCACGCTGTCATTAAATCTTCTAGTTTAACTACAAAGGTCAGAGTTGTTTTTAAGGCCTCCTCCAAATCGGCGAATGGTGTTTCCTTAAATGACAACAGTCCCACTGATGAGGACACAATGATTCTATCAGCTCTAAATGATGGTTTGTCTGTTAAGGTGTTAGGGTTACAATGGACTCCTAAATACGATACTTTTCATTATGATTTCACGTCTCCATCTATAACTTGTTCCAAACGAAATATTCTTTCTGAAATTGACAGGATTATGGATCCTATAGGATTTCTTATTCTTATTACGATTTTTGTTAAATATATGATCCAACTTTTATGGATTTCCGGCATAGATTGCATCTGTGATCAATGGTTTCAATTTCTTTCCGAATTACAATTACGAGTACTTGCAAGTTTAAAACTTCCTTGGTATAAGTTTGCTAACAAGGCGAGTGTACGAATACATGAATTTACAGATGTATCCGAAAAAGCATGCGCGGTTTTGGTTTACATTCCTGTTATTGATGAACTTGACCATATTTCCGTCAATCTAGTTTTCGCGAATACTAAAGTTGCACCATTAAAAAAGCTTTCCTTACCCCGATTACAGTTTTTAGCTACCGCTCATCTTACAAAATTACTAAACAAGAGTAATCATGTTTATAAACCTTACGTCCAAATTGAAAATATACACACATGGAGTGATACTTCAATTACGTCAACATGGACTCTCTTGTGCTCTCATGAGTGGAAAATATTTGTTTCTAATCGGATCAGTTTGATCACTGGTGCTATTCCGGCATCACATTGGAGACATATTCGTTATGAAGACAATCCAGCTGATTTTGTATTTCAAGGCATTCTCTCATCAAAATGGGATCACGTCGTATGTTTTAATAGTCCAGAATGGTTGACTAAATGTGAGATGATGTGGCCGGTTTCAAAAGTCGATTTCACTAATGACGAAGAACGTCGTAAGATTGTACAAAACTGCAATTTTAACGATATTACATTTTTTGAAAATTTTCCTTCCTTTCCAAAGGTCCTTCGAGTTATGTCCTATATCTTTAGATCTTATCTTAGATGTAAAAATATCAAATTTTATGAGCCAAAATTCATAACATTACTGGAATTGAAATCTTGTAGTAACGGATTGACTTTTGCTGTTCAGTATTTATGGAAACGGTGGAGTGTTGAATGTTTGTCCACTCTGCAATCTCGTTCTAAACGGTTTCACAAAAATAAATTCTGTCAATCGCCGGCACCCCTCACTGTGGATTCTGTAGCTGTCGTGAAAAACGACACACTTCCTCCCTTGCAGTGGCATCTTGCAATCGTACATAAACTGCACCCAGGTTTCGATAATATTACTCGCGTCGTTACTCTCCGTGTGGGCCAGTCTTTCTTCAAAAGACCAGTGATTAAAGTTTGCCCTTTACCAATTGCACAATAGCGTTCTTCATACAATTTTTTCAAATTATCCATTTTATTTCAATTATTCAGTTAAAGTTGCTTCCTTATACAAAGTATTATTACAAGTTAAATTTCGTTAGCATTTCTCCACATATCTATCTTTGTTCAATATATTTTATTTTCTGTTTTAATTATTTTAGTTTCTAGTATTTTCCTATTATTTTCCTTTAAAACCATAACCGGTTTTAACGCCGGCACTATGTTGCGTACTTAGCACAATCAATTTACCGCGAATATTTCTTAGTATCGAGTTGATCGTCTCTAAGCAAATGTATTGCCACCCCTCTTCTACGACGACGCTGCCATCTCTCGAATCGATACATTTCAAAAACATACGCTGCGGACGCGTCGCATCGATCTCCGTTGTTCTTTTCAATATTTCCATACATTAACTAGCGCAATCGAAAGTAGTTCGGGCCAGTGTTTCCTACAGTCTTAATAGAAGAGCTCCAGCAGCACGAAGACAAGAGGTAAGTGGTAGTGCATTTGTGGTGCTAAGATTCTACTTCCGATACCGAACAGTCGTTCAAAATAAAAGATTGCTTTGTTTATTGCTGGGGAGCAGCAGACATATTTTTTATGGCTGACGGTCCACTTAATAGCAAGCAGTTACCGTCGCCTATGGATGTTTGCGACGCTAGAAGCACCGCGAACACGTCGTTGTCTCATAGGGGTACAGGAACCTGGGTCACCCAAGGATAATGAAATGAAAAATGAAATGAAAAACACTTTATTGTTCACCAGCTAGATTGTACAATGAAAACTAGAATAAGTTACAATAGTATAATGCACGGCATTATCGCTAAAAGCGATCTCTTCTAGTCAACCCTATAATGGAGTGGAGTCCATTATAGGGTTGACTAGAAGAGATCGCTTTTAGCGATAATGCCGTGCATTATACTATTGTAACTTATTCTAGTTTTCATTGTACAATCTAGCTGGTGAACAATATATATATATATATATATATATATATATATATATATATATATATATATATATATATATATATATATATATATATATATAATTGGAATCTCGGAATCGACTCCAACAATTTTCATGAAATTTAGTATACGGGGGGTTTCGGGGGCGATAAATCGATCTAGCTAGGAATCATTTCTAGAAAATGTCATTTTATTCGCTTTTTTTTTATTGGAAGAAAAATAACAAAAAGGTGGCGTTTGAGTAGTCCCAATTTAAACTGAAAAATGACTCTTCCTGATATCTATCGGCGAATAATAATACTATTTTTTTTTAAATTGCTTTAACGACACAACACTAAAGCTATTCCAGCTGATGGCGTTGTTAAGTAACACGAAGTCAATGAGTGTTTGCTTTGAGGTTAGACTAAGAAAATCAATTGTTTATTTATATTATTTGTGTCTTCTTAATGCACGTGTTCACTTAAAAATGCCTAAACGATCTTGGAAAAAAACGCTTATAAACAATCTAACTTCACGAAGCCGAAAAATACCGAGCAAAGCTCGGTCATCCAGGTACTATTAATTAACTCGTGGATGGCGGTGCACAAGCTTGTTATACGTAATAATAACATAAGTATATTTTATAGTATAAACTATAAACAAATAATTATATTTTTAATCCATTTACACAAAATATAAGAAATAAACATATAAGTAGTAATGACAGTGAATGGATCAATACATAAGCATGACGTAATTAATAAATAAAGATTTGGTGACCTTAGCGATTTTATAGGGACAGGTAATGTTTATACACCAATTTCTTAAAGATAGGAAAGGCTTTGTGAATTGGCTTGTGAATTTTGGCTTTATGAATGTATACAGGTAGGGACTTCCATAGTTGAACGCTTGAACAGAGAACAAATTACCAAGAAATTGAGTGGTGTGCTTGGGGATTACTATTATAATTTTAGACTTCCGGCCGATCGCAGAGTATGAGGTTTGATATGATATATGATATGGTTGAAAGCAAACCGTTCTTTAAGATACAAAGGGGTAGAAGGGGTAAAAATAATACTGTATAAGAGTGACAGTAGTAGCCATCCAGGTTGGCGTGGGGCCCTACCACGCAGCTAGTGTTGTTTTGTCACCTTTTACGACAGACCAACCCCAGCCGCAGGGTTATTATTCTTACTCCGCCCCTGCACGGAAAAAATGCTTCTAATGGGTAGATCAAACGAAAGTCCGTTTAAAAGAATACTAACCTCTGCGGCCGGGGTCAGCCTGTCGTAAAAGGCGACTTAACAACCCACCCTAGCAACGTGGTAGGGCCTCAAGCCCGTCTGGATGGCGACCACCTTTGGTCTTAAGTATGCCGCCATAATAACCTTGTGTTGTGTTCCGGCATTAGTGAACTAAGTTCCTGTACCTTTATGGGACAGCAGCGTGTTCGCGATGCCACTGGTAGGTATTACAAACATACATAGGCGATGGTAACTGCTAAATTCTAAGCGGGCCGTTAGCCTGTCTGCTGTCCTACAGCATTAAAAAGAAAAAGTCCTCGTCGTTCCATAAATTTACTCGAATCTACCACTGATTATTCTTTACTAGTTGACCCGGCAAACGTTGTACTGCCATATGAATTAATAATAAAAAAGTCTTTCTCCTTGTCCAAATTCCAATCTATGATTATAAATACCAATATTCATCAAAATTGATTCAGCGGCTTAGGCGTGAAAGCGTAACAAACAAAATCACATTCGCATTTATAATATTAGGTTAAATTAAACAGTTGAATAACTGCACTGATGTCTTAAGTTATCAACTTAAACAACACCTTTTTTGCAATGATATTGGAATGAATTTACATTATAAGTTTTATATTGATAAATACCTATTATAACTTCTTAAACAAACACAATTATGAAGCTGGAACTGTTTACCATTAGTCCAATTATGGCCGCTAATTTTCAATTTCGCGAATAAGCGAATTACGCTCCCCAACAAACTTTTTTGTGAACGAAATAAGTGCGTACGCAAGTTAATTATTTAATTTTATCCAATTTTTCATTTCCATTGTGTTTTTATTATAAAGTCTTAAGTCACAGACGCGATTCTCTTGGAATTGAATCTTAGTAATCGTATAGATGAAATTAGTCTCGGTTTATTTTATTAGAGATTCTGCGATGTCTCTATATGGCCTTAATAATATAATATGGGTTAAAATAGCGAGGCCGACATGACTACGTCAGCTTTACCCCAGAGTTCCGGTGTGGTATTCGATTTCCCCGGGATATAAAAAAGGTTGACTATTTCGAAGCTAATCCTATCTACGTCTATTCTTCTATCAAATATGTCATCCCAAATACCTCTGCCCGTGCGGGAGGCACCTGCGAAAGCATATCCATCCCTCCCGGGCAGAAGGGGAACACTGGGGTGATTTTTAGTGGGTACAGCGACATACATCCCTCTTGTCCACTGTGAGGGGCATACGGGCGCATTGCATGGGATTCCCACACTACTCCGTCGCCAAGCCCAAGGCGGCAGGGGGTGCATTAAGCACTATTCACCCTACTAAAAAAAAACACTAACACACTAGAATTAAAAAGAAATCGAAAACACGTATGGTGTTGTAATAAAATTATACGAAAACGAATATGATAAAAAAAATATCTCGTACAACCACAACAACCTTCCGATTAATATCTGAACATCGCGCTGAAACTGAAACTAAAAGAAATACCGGGAAAATTAATTTCCAGATTTCCGTTAACGGAGAAGCTAACCTAATTGCCTTTTTGTAGACACTGTTATATAAGGATCACACTACGAGTATATAATATTATATTACATATGATAAGAAATATATAGACTAAATCTTTTTTTAACGACTTACAAGAATTTTTGTAGATATTATAGTAGCATCTCATAAAAATGAAAATAAACTATTTCAACTAAGCAGTTCTCAATGTAGTACAATAAATAGACAATTTAGGTATTCATAAAAATATATTTAAACATAATGATTTGATTTGCCCTAAAACATTAAATGTCCAGGGTTATTATATTTTTTATCGGTAATTTTTTATATTATATATATTTCTTGGGTGGTGGTCTGACACTTATTTTAGTATGAAAAATTGTAATCTAAAACGTTGAAAGAGTCGTTTATAATAAAGACTAGTGAAATTCACATTTCGAATATAAATATTTTGAGCAAATTCAAGACATATATAGGTTACGTTTTCGGGACCACTAAACTCGTGAGGAGTATTTATAATTTAGAAGTAGTTGTTTATATATTAGGCCTTCACTGAAATTGATATTCAGTTAATGAAGATTAAACAATTAATTTTTAGGGTTAATGAATTTTAAACAATTGAGAGAAGTACTGAGAGCGGAGAGGGTTGGGAATCAAGTGTAAGCGCCGTGAACCGCTTAATAAGGCAGCTCCCGTATTTGTGCTCAGCTCACGTCTAATTCGAAGGCTTTCACACGTTAAATTGCGACACGGAGAGGGGCGGCTCTCGTATCGGTAATCGGTCCGAGTGCAAATTCATTGAACAATACATTAATAGAATTAATTACTAAATATCTCGTAACTGAAACAACGATTGTATTTTAGTATTTAATATCTGGATGACCGAGCTTTGCTCGGTATTTTTTTTTATAAATTGTGTTTTTTGGAAATTAACAATTGATTTTCTTAGTCTAACCTCAAAGCAAACACTCATTGACTTCTTGTTACTTAACAACGCCATCTGCGGGAATAGCTTTAGTGTTGTGTCGTTAAAGCAATTTAAAAAAAATAGTATTGTTATTCGCCGATAGATGTCAGGAAGAGTCACATTTTTGTTATTTTTCTTCCAATAAAATAAAAGCGAATAAAATGACATTTTTTAGAAATGATTACTAGCTAGATCGATTTATCGCCCCCGAAACCTACTGTATACTAAATTTCATGAAAATTGTTGGAACCGATTCCGAGATTCCAATTATATAAGTATATATATACAAGAATTGCTCGTTTAAAGATATAGGATTATAATTTTGATCGCTTGTCTGATTCATTCTTCGCCATAATTAACCGTCAAGCTACGACTAATAGTTAACAAATATAATGTGTCTTAGCTTTCAGTTAGAAAGGCGATGTGCGTATTTCAGTGTTGTCACAGGACTAAAATCCTGCAAACTTGTTTGTGATTTTTCTTCTAATAAATATATGGAAAATATGTGCTCGAATTCAGTTTATTCAGAAGCGCTTGTCGTATGGCTCGCTAAGCTTGTTCATTTGTCTTGTATTACGCCCCTCCAGCAAAATGATGGGGCGGCCAGATTCCTACTTATAAATGGGACCAAACAGTCAAGCTTCTTAATCCATAAATCTATATATTAAGACGTGAAGCGAAAACTTTGTTCCCCTATTTACGAAAATTGCGCGGACGAAGGAGTACGATATTTGGCATAGTTAAAGTTTATATGGAAGAGAAGTGGAAAAATATATTTTAATTTGCCTAAAATTCATTAGAAAAACATGAAATTAATGAAAATAAACATTACATACACAACATACACACAAATACCTTACTTACGCTTTTTTTTTTTTTTATAAGAGTTTATGGCCTGGATATAATATTTCAATTCATAAGATACATAAGTAAAAACAATAATAATATATAAACACTAATATTATACAATTGTTAATAATATATATTTAATAAATTAACATTAATTGTCTATAGGCTTAAGTGATTATATTCTCTTTGTTGTTATTGAATGTCAAAATTGTCAATAACAAGAATGAAACTTTGGTATTGTTTTTAATTGTATAATTTACAATTTGGGAATTTTGTGAAATATATCTGGCTCAAGCATAAAGAAAAAGGTGTATAAATAATCCGAATTAATTTATTCTTGCATATTTGTGAGAGTAATGTTTGCAAAGTGCTAATTAATCCCTATATGATTATGAAAAGGATTTACAATGCATGCATTTTGAAGTTTTACAGTGATGCTGTTCAAACTGATGACGAAAAATGGCAAATTAACTGAGTAGCTATGATGAAACCTTTTGGAATATAGACGTATATATAGCCTTTGACAAAAGAACCCTAATAAAGTTCAGGTTTTAAAATTAAATTAATTATCGAATTTCAACCCCTAGGCAACCACTAGTATCTATAAATAAATCTATATATATTAATATATATATATATATATATATATATATATATATATATATATATATATATATATATATATATATATATATATATATATATATATGTATATATATATATATATCGCACCTTTAGTAGTACAAGGTCTTAAATGTACTTTTAGTGATTTTACAGGAGAGCCGTTTTAAGATTTTTTTACGTTCAATATCGTATTCTTCTGCTATATATTATTTTGAAATCATTAAGAATAATTATTTCAAAGTAATATATAGCAGAAGAATACGGTATTGAACGTAAAAAATCTTAAAATGGCTCTCCTATAAAATCAGTAAAAGTACATTTAAGACCTTGTACTATCAAAGGTGCGATATATATATTGTTTGAGACGAAGTGTTTTTCACTTAAAGAACTAAATAATGCTCTCGTGCGGCTGCAACATTAGCAATCCAGTGGCAGCGAAGGAGACCACCCAAAAGGGAACTAGGTGCGGTTCATTTAAACACCGAGCTGCATTCAATTGACCTCATTAGATGTATCTAATCAAGTAAGAACTTATTAATAAATTTGTGTATACTTTCACGTTTATTGCAACTGCTCAAATGCATGCGTATTTTCGTCACGTCTGCTTTCCTAGCTAGATTTAATATTCAGTATTGACATAGTCCCTCCCAAACTAGACGTTGGTTAGGACTATACCGATTTCTATAAGGAAAGACAATTATTATTGACTACTTCCGACACTACTTGCTCATTATATATCATTTTTATCTACAAATTCACGCCGAAACCAACCCCTCCTGAAGTTACTATTAAACGATTAACCACTTCCGGAAAATCCTCCACCGGGTCTGCAAAAACTACCAATATTGCCAGCAAAACGAAAAAGCGAGATGTCCAACACTTACATTTATGCCCTAATAATACAAAACATAAATATTGACGTAAGTGGCGTCCCCTATAAAGCAGTTTTTATTTTAAGTTAATTGAAAAAAAAATATTAGTAGATTTTTCACTATGCTCAAATCCGTGTCATCTGGATTGTGAGTTCCTTGTTGTACAAGAGAATTTTTTTAAATATATTTGGTCATTTCACATAAGGCCCTCTAGTCCCAATCTTAGTTGCACTTGTGATAAGTGTACTAGACAACTGATATACTTTTTTGTAAATAATACATATCTAATATATAAAATTCTCGTGTCACAGTTTCGTTGCCATACTCCTCCGAAACGGCTTGACCGATTTTAATTAAATTTTTTGTGCTTATCCGATATCTATGAGAATCGGCCAACATCTATTTTTCATCCCCCTAAATGTTAGGGGTAGTCCACCCCTAATTTATTTTTTTTTATTTTTTGACATTTTATTATTTTTATGGCAGAACAACGTTTGCCGGGTCAGCTAGTTATATATATAAACATCCAGACGCTAGACGAGAATCGAACCCGTGACTCCGCAACCATACCAAAGTGCGTTAGCCGTTACAACAGGAGATAATTAGGATATTCTAAACACTTAGAATTCCGGTGTCTGTTGCCGGACAATAAGTCTTCTCATCACAATACGATACGGAGTTTTTGAAAAAGTTTCAAAATTTCTTCGAGCCATCGTGCATTCGTGCTAGCAACACCCCTGCTATCAGGTGGGACGTTAGAATGTGTGTATCTGACTGTCCAGCTATAAATACCTGTGTTGTACGAGTGTTAACTCGGTGGTAATCTTCGAGTGTTCCTTTTGTAGGAATATAATCACGTATATGTACAATGATACACAAGGCAAAGGCAACGTTTTATTAGACAGGCGCCTACGGAGATTTATGGGAAAGATGTCCCCCTATCACAGTATAATAGAATAAACAGTGTTACATCTCGATACAAAAAGCAAGGGCGCCTTAAATCATCATCATCATCTTTGCGTTGTATCCCGGTTGCAGCCCAAACTCTCGCTTCGGCGCCCGGGGTCCGCTTTCCGACTTTTTCTTCTCCACTTCGCACGATCTTCAGCATCCCTGGTAGTGAGCCCATTGGCACGCATATCACCCTTTACAACGTCAAGCCAGCACTTTTTGGGTCTACCCCTCCAGCCGGGGCCCGGCGGAGGCGGCATGGCCAGACATTTGTTACCCACGTAAGCATCCGGTTGCCGTAAAACGTGGCCGTACCAACGAAGCCGACACTCTTGTAATTTATCCGCAATGTCACGGACATGAAGACTACCGCGAATGCGGGAGTTCCTAACGCGGTCCTTCCGCGTCACTCCACACATCCACCGCAGCATATTCATCTCCGTGACACGCAGCTCCTGCTTGTGTCGCTCCAACACCGGCCACGCTTCACAGCCGTATAAAAGAACAGGCCTAATGATGGTCTTATAGACCTGTCCCTTCAACTTTACCGGCATCTTGGGGTCACAAATGACACCAGTTACCTCACGCCATTTGGCCCACGCGGCAGCAATGCGTGCCTTGACGTCGCAATCGATGTCACCAGACGCATGGAACACAGATCCAAGGGCGCCTTAAATGCTTATCGAATATTGGTGAGCAGAAAGATCTGCTTAGATCAATAAAAAATTAAGTTTCCACGTGCACATTTTTTTTTTTGAAGTTGTAAACGTGACAACGTTGTAAAGGATTTTGTATGTTCAGATGCAGGTATCTTTACCGGTCACTATGTGCTTTTTCTTCTCAAAATACATATAGGTACCCAAACACTGTCTATTCCGTTATTATACACATATATAGGCAGTTTATATTTTCATAATCCATACTAATATTATAAATGCGAAAGTAACTCTGTCTGTCTGTCTGTTCCTCTTTCACACCTAAACGGCTGAACGGATTTTGATGAAATTTGGTATGGTGATAGATGATAACCTAGAAATGGTCATAGGCTATAAATAATCACGCCATCGTTCTTAGGGGGTAGGCAGTAGGCAGATAACTAAATTGAGTTAGTGATTTTTTGTGCTTATCTGGTATCTATGAGAATCGGCCAACATCTATTTTTCATCCCCCTAAATGTTAGGGGTGACCCACCCCCAAAAAATTTTTTTTAATTTTTTGACATTTTATTATTTATATGGCAGAACAACGTTTGCCGGGTCAGCTAGTTCTAAATACATGTCAAGCTAATCTAACCTTGAAAATCATCCATTACTTTGAAAATCGGATATACAATACCATATTTTGTCTTTTGCATTACGTACTCTTGCAACTGCATGTGTAATAGTCAGATGGTGTGATAAAATGCCGCTTCCTTGTGCGTACTATGCTATCGCTATGTACTGTATGGCACGTAGACAGCTAGCATCACCATGGCAACACTGGCTCAACTTGCCAAAGTAAACAACGTGTTATGTGAGCGAGGAAACAATACAAACTTAATACTACTTCAAATAACAATATATTACTGTTTGCAGTCAAGATTGGGGAGTCGTGTCCCTTTTTCTTAAAGCCAATTTAATATTTAACTTGCTCGTCTTTGTTCGTAGAGTAACATGCTCCACTTCGTAACAAATTATTGCAGGTTCTGACGTTAATGAATCAATATTTAATTTGAACAAACTTATTAACTTCGTAATAAGTTACAAAGTCAAGAAATGCCTATGAGCTCCCATAAAATTAATTATGTCTACATATGTACTGAATGACTAGAACACCTAAACATTTTTATATATGCAATATTCATTTTTATATATTATCCGTAAATAATGTCACTGGCAACGTAAACCTATGTGCTTACAAAAGAAAGAAAAAGCGGCCATCTTATAAACCAGCAACAAACACCGAAGAGAGTAAAAAGTTCCATAAGCCCAAAACAACGCAAGCTTGATTGAGCGCTAAAATGCTTCCCACATCTTAATCGTTTTAACTACAGAGTATTGCAAGTTTTAGAGCAAAATGTTTTCTAAGCCGCATAAGACATGAAGAGCTTTGCGGCGTCTTTTAAGAAAACAGTAACAAACAATGGAAGGAATCATAGATATTGTATATTATACTCTCGTATCCTGCAATTTAATATTGTTTCTAGGTTTTATTCCTGCATATGTATCATATAGCATTTATATCAGTCAAACAGTTATCAATAAGGCTCTTGAAAGGCGCAATGTGATGTCCCAAAAAGGCGAGCCCGAGACGCCGCGTGAGGCCGGCAGTGGCCACGTGCTGCCCAACTCGATATATCTGCGAGGTCTCGACCTAATTTATTTGCCTTTCACGGTGAAATGCTTGACTGGTCAAGGGGAAGGGTGGCTACAGCCTCCACTTGCTACGTCTTTCACTGTTACTCATTGAAACTATTATTGATGGGAGAGGAAAGATGTATAATTTACATTGGTTATAACAAAAATATAATGTGTGGAAAAAGGCGAAGAAGAAATCGGACAAAGAATTGACAAGATACGGGAAGAAATAGACCACAGTAGAAAAATATATCTAATAGATATTTATTCTACGACAGACATAATGTGAAAAAATCGATTGATATCACCAATACCTCATATATATTGCACTAGCTGTGCCCGCGACTCCATCCGCGAGGAATAGTGACTTTAGGCAGCATTTTTTGGATATATGAGGTCAACTTAAATTGGAAATTCAACCTACTAAGTCCAGCTTAAGCTGAACCCTATTTCATATGATTGATCATATAAATCTGAGGTCAACTTAAATTGGATTACTAAATTTCCGAAACATCATTTTTAACAAAAACTATTTTTTTTTTTCTAAAATAAAAATAGCCTAAGTTACTCCTTGTTACATCAGCTATCTGCCAGTGAGGCAGTCATGTCCGCAAAGGAGGCGGCAGAGCGGGAGCGGGAGTCGACCACCACACTCCCCTCCCGCCAACGCAGGCCACGCCGGCGGCGCCGGAGGCCCAGTAACGACCTCCGGCCGCCGTAAAAAGCGGCCGCGGGCGGCCCCTCGGGGGAGGACCCGCCGCCCGCACTATTGCCGCGAGGGAGAGGGCTGTGTGCTGTTCTGCGGCCCCCCTCAACTGTTGATCCAGGAGAGCGCCGGGGGACGAAATCCTGACCCCCGGCGCCAACAATTTAGAAGGGGCCCGCCTCAAGACAAAGGGCGGGCCGGCGCCGGCCCGGGCCACGAGATCGGCAGGCCATATATCCGTGGGCCCGGGCGTAGGCGATAGGAGAACAGCGGGGTTTTTTAGTGGGTAGTCGGATGGTCGAACATCTTTCCCGGAGTCCCACATATCCCTCGGTCCCCCCGGACCGGGGGAACCCGTCAAGAGAGGTTTTTCCCCGAGACCAAAAAAAAAAGCTATCTGCCAGTGAAAGTCCCATCAAAATCGGTGCAACCATTTCAGAGATTAGCCGGAACAAACAGACAGACAGACAAAAATTGTAAAAAAACGTTGTTTTGTACCACACTCACAATAAAAAATATTATATTTTCTTGTCATTGCCTGCCAAATACAGGACAGGGTCGGCCTGTCATAAAAGGCTACAAAACAAGCCACCCTAGGCATTAGTGATCCAAGTTCCTGTACCCTTACGGGACAGCAGCGTGTTCGCAATGCCACTGGCGTTGTAAACATCCATAGACGACGGTAACTGTTAAATTCTAAGCGGGCTGTCAGCCTGTCTGCTGTCCTTCGGCAATAAAAAAAATCCCATCAGAACAACAAAGTTATTATTTAAAATCACTTCTTTCTTAGAACCAGACAAGCCCATATGTGATTTATATACAAATAAAATTGACACCAAAATATTGTCAAGGGGCTGCAGTGTAAATGAAGTAGTAAAAAGGTTCCCCTTGATCCGAAACATGAAATGAAACGGATGAATAGAACCTTTTTGCGGGTCCACTAATACAATTTGTTATTCGGCCCTTGTGGAAGTTGAACAATGAAAAAAACGACAGCGCGATATTCACTTGAGGATATTTACAACGAATCTTCGTGTTACGGGCCCAGCCGCAGGCTACGTTTTAGCCATATTCTAATTTTATTTTCAGCCCAGATGTAAAGAATGTGATTTTTCTGTCTTTGTTCCTACTTCCCACTCCAAAATGAATACAAACTTTTTAAATGCGTACAAATAGGTACAGCAAATTGGACAATACGCGATTACAGTTGTTCAGATACGAAACTCTTCCACAGATAATCATATCTAAAGATACATAAATTTTTTTTTATTGCGTAGGACAGCAGACAGGCTGACAGCCCGCTTAGAATTTAACAGTTACCGTCGCCTATAGGTGTTTGCAACGCCAGTGGCATCGCGAACACGCTGCTGTCCCATAAGGGTACAGGAACTTGGGTCACTAATGCCGGAATATAACACAAAGTCACTATGGCGGCATACATAAGACCAAAGGTGTTCGCCATCCAGACGGGCTTGAGGCCCTACCACCTAGCTAGGGTGGGTTGTTTTGTCGCCTTTTACGACAGGCCAACCCCAGCCACAGAGGTTAGTATTCTTTCTCCGCCCCTATAAGTATGTCGCCATAATAATTTTGTATTGTGTTTCGGCATTAGTGACTCAGGTTCCTGTACTCCTGTAGGACAGCAGCGGTACCTCTAGGGTCCCCAAACATCCATAGACGACGATAACTGCTAACTATTAAATGGGCCGTTAGCCTGTCTGGTGTTCCTCAGCAATAAAAAAGAAGACGAATTGCACTTAAATGGAACTTGAGGATTAAGTTAACAAACAATTGTGAGCAATAATTAGTTAATAATGAGTATTACAACTAACTGCATGGACTACTGAAAAGTTAACGTGTCAATAGTCAAATTTGAGTTTGACTTGCAATTTAAGCTCTTCTCATTGTACTAAATATCATATTCTCGTGATATTTAGTAGTTCGCATAAACTTCAGGAGATAATTCTACTTTAAGTAAGTAAATGTTCTATAAAATAACACGCATCAGAGTTACGCTGAATTATTAGAATTACAAAACTTGTTTCGTATAAAAAAAATATTTTATTGCCCTACAAAAAGTGTGCATGAGAAATGTATATATACTTTTATTACCTATAACTTAATAAATCCGTAAGTATACTATAGAAACATCCTTGAAGATGTCACTGATAAGGTATTTATAATGTGTATGTGCCTGTCTTTCTCCAAGGTCCAATCCATCTTTATACCAAAAGGCGGTCTGGACGTAAAAACGCTACAGACAGATTGAGTTACGTTCACATTTAGTAATAATTAACGACCTCCGTGACACAGCTAACGCACTTCGGTACGCTTGCGGATGTCACGGGTTGTATTCCCGTCTCATATCTGGGTGTTTATAATATGTATTTAGTTACAAAATAAAAGTATATATGTAGTACATCAGTTGTCTAGTACCCTTAACACAAGTACTATGCTACTTACTTTGTAACTAGTTCTAAATTCACATAACGCCATCTAGATAGCGTTATGTGGATATCCCTATTATATTTATTTATTTAATTTGATCGTATTGTAAGTTTGGATTAACAAGTTCAACCAGTCAGTTAGTGAGTATTCAACTACGTATTGTCACAAAGTTCTTATATTTTCTGTTAATAGTGAATTTAAGCGAACTGAGGAAAACTAATTCAACTTTGCAGGCAATAAAAGGCAGCTGGTTGATGGATGCTACAGTCTTGTTAAGTACTTAAAACTTATTAGTTCAGTAGTCCGCGTAGACATAAACAACTTTACTGTTAGTAAAAGGGATGTTTTTAGAGCTAAGATGTTTAGCCTCATACCGGATAACGAATCAACATAGTTATTACTAGTAAATAGATTATTTAAAATCAAGATTTTACTTTTAAATAGTATATCAGTTGTCTAGTATCCATAACACAAGTGTTATGCCACTTACATTGAGTAGAAGGAATTATCCCAGAATATTTATTTATCCATTTAATAGCGTACAAAAACATAGTAGAGGTTCGTGCGGCCACAGTTTAGTCAAATCCTGGAAATTATTGAAATAGAGGTTGGTAACGGAAAGCAGTTCGCCTGTGGATTCATGCCGATGAAGCCATTGTCGCGCATATTAAAAAAATCAATCATTAATGAAACTCATCTATGCTTGTGTTCGAAACTGCCAATCCTTTGGGATTTTGGTTTGGTGGCGGTCAAATAAAACCACTTTTCACGATAGAAGATGAAAGCATCTATTTCTGATTTGGGTATACAATGCATTACTGGGAAATTTTCGCGTGAGCTTATATTACCGTAAGCGCCATCTAGTGGTAGAATTAATTATCAATTTTTTTTATAAATATTTCATTTCTGACGAATAAGTCAGTCCTATTTATATACAGTTTTTTTCACGTCTTTTTCTTTTTTTTTCTGAGATTCTTATCATCTAGCACAAGGATGAGCAACACGCGGCCCGTTACACATGTTTGTGCGGCCCGCTAAGCATTTCTAAAATTGAATTTATTTTATCAACTTTCTTCCATCATTATATCGTTATAAAATTGTGATTTTTTGCCAATTTTTCATTAGAAAAAACAGTGCCAAATTTCAAGTAAATTCGTTTTTCTATTCTTGTATGTTTTTATCTTGCATTAAAATTTGTATATGAAATCTTTATTTTTTTAGTTTAATATTTTTTTATTCTAATGTTTATTATAAATAAAGTTTCGTAAATTATTAATAACAGTTAATCTATGTGCGGCCCGCCAGAATTTTTTTTAATTTAAATTGGCCCATTGATTAAAATGGTTGCTCACCCCTAATCTAGCCCATAATTAGGTTTACTACGATTACTAAATGCTACTTAAATAGAGTTCTTATATACTAAAATATTATTCCAGCATTTCTTGGTTACTGGTTTATTCTTACTTACTACCTCACGCCTACAATTAAAATTCAGGTACAAACATTATGGTTGCGTCTATCACATTAGGTTAACATTAAAATGTAATAAATATATAATAGGTAAAACCAAATTATTAATTTGTAAAAAGAAATATTAAGGAATATTTAATATTTTATGAATAATCGCCTTGTAAAGAAAATGTGGGCAAAGCATTCTTTGAGTTTTGCTACGTCACGCTATTAAACCGTCCGGCGTCTTGAAACGTGAAATTTAATATTTAAAGACAATGCCAAGAGCTTAAAAATGTCTCCACAATAGAAAAGATTAGAAAATAGTAGAGTCACGCACGGAAAAATAACATCGTCCGGGTCACAGCGTCAACGCGGCGGACTTAAGTTAATAGCGACAAAATAAAAATCATTTCAGGCCCCTTTTAACACTAATGAAATGGAGCTCAAATTGAATCAATTTTCATTTGCCAAATAGGCGGTTGTAATACCTAAAATTGGTTTTCCTCTGTGCAGGAGCGGAATGGAAATACTGACCCCTGCAGCTAAGGGTAGCCTGGCGTAAAAGGCGACAGAACAGGGTGGGACTGCAGGTCTGACAAACATGTCGCCATAATACCATTGTCTAATCACTCATCATACTTAATATTATAAATGTGAAAGTAAGTTGGTTTGTTACGCTTTCACGCGAAAACTACTTGACCGATCATCATGAAACTTTGTACACATATTCTTGGATCGTTATATCAAGCGAAAATCTATAAAATCAGATTTTCAGAATAATATGCCTGAAATTATTCCCCGGACTGGACGTGAGAAATTCTAAAGAAGAACGCCTGCCAATTCTAATTTCATTTGGAGAAAAGGAACAATTTCTGGCTATGCCCAAACTGGAGAGCTCTTCCGGTCAAGATCAAGCTAAAGCTGTGTAACGCACTTTATGAGTGGAAACTCGAAGACAAAGTACAAATAATGTGCTGTGACCTAACTGCGTCTAATACAGGGCGATTGAAAGGCGCTTGTGTACTTTTGGAACAAAAACTAGAGGCAATTAGTACTCTTTGCTGACCGCCATCACGTTTACGAACTGGTTTTTAAAATATGTGTTCGAAACAAATATCAACCAAATCACAAGTAGCCCTGATATCACAATGTTCAAAAAGTTTAGAGATAACTGGAAAACTATTAATCTTGCTGATAATGAAACCTACATCGATATCGGCACAAAAAATGTTGTTATACAACCATACAATAATTGTTGACATTTTATAATCAAGAATTGCAAAAGACATTGTACGTGACGATTATCGAGAACTGATTGAACTATCAATTATTTTCTTAGGAGGAGATAATGAGAAAAAAATTAGAATCAGACCTCTTGGAGCGATGCATTAAGCTAGGTGGATAGCTAGAGCTATTTACTCTTTAAATATATGTTTGTTACAATCTCAGTTCAAAATTAGCGCCAAGGATAAACGAGCACTTCAAAACGTTTGTTTATTCATTACGGTTATATGTAAAACCATGGCTTCAATGTAATCTGGCGGTGAACACACTAAATCAAGATTTGTGCTTTTTACAGAGACTTACGAATATGCAACTGTTGACAAATTGATCTCCAAAGCAGCCCTGAGCAAGTGTAGTCAACATCTTTGGTACTTTTCAGAAAAAAATGCCGTTCTTTCACTCTTTGATGATGAAGTTGATGAATAAACCAAAGGAAATATTTTACTGAACTTACAAAGAGTGAGTTTGTATAATTCTGGGAAGAGATACGTTCCATCGAAAGAAGATATGTCTGATTATTTGTATGATAAGTAGGAATACATTTATTTTTTATAATTTTTTCACTAAACAGATAATAATACTGCCTTATTTATTGTTGCAGGAAAATCATGATTTTGTGTCTTTCAAGAGTAAAAATGTATTTTCTCGATTGAAAATTGATAAGAACTTCCTCCAGAGACCCGTTTCTACGTGGAACGATGATGCTGCCAATTTAGAGGTAAAAAGAAAAGTTATTACCTTAAGGTCAGTTAATGATACAGCTGAAAGGGCTGTAAAACTTATGCAAGATTTACGACAGATCGCCTACGGCTGTAGAGTTCAGTATTTTCATTCTGCCCCTGGACGAAGAATAATTAAGACATTACTTATTATAAAACAATTTCCGCCGAAATCTCGCAATAAACAATATAATCTGAGCGCTCCTTTTAGTTATATACTCTAAGAATTTAATATCCTCAGTACAAGTGACTGCCGTCGGTAATTAACCGACAGATATAATTCTGACATTTTGTATGATGTAGCTTTCAGGTGTCGTATTAAATAAAGGTCTATTATTAAATAAAGTGCTACAAGCATTATTTCGAAAAATAATTGGATGATTATTTCCTTTCAAGAAAAAATGTCAAATGACAAGGAATTATTCTAGTAATAATTCCTTTTTCATTCGTGCAGGGACGGAGAAAGACTACAGACCTCTGCGGCCGGGGTCGGCCTGTCGCATAAGGCGACAAAACAACCCACCCTAGCTACGTGGTAGGGCCCCAAGCCCGTCTGGATGGCGACTTTGATCTTAAGTATGCCGCCCTAATAACTTTGTGTTGTGTTCCGGTATTAGTGACCCAAGTTCCTGTACCCTTATGGGACAGCAGCGTGTTTGCGATGTCACTAGCATTGCAAACACCCATAGGCGGCGGTAACTGCTAAATTATAAGTAAGCCGTCAGCCTGTCTGCTGTTCTACAGTAATAAAAAAACAGAGTTCATCAATTTACAGTTTTTTTTTCAGAAAAATAAGGTAAAATTACAGATGACGGTTAATATATTGGATATATGGTATAATATGTTGGAAGAAGAAGACATTTTCTGCCGATTCCACGTAAGGTGGCATAAAGTCAGGAAGAAAAACATTCTTCCATATTCACTTTCATCTTGGTGGTAGCTCCTGATTGGTATCCGCAGTTAAGTAAGGTGTAACTGATTGCGAGATTTCGGTAAACCGACGTACAGCCTACTTAATGACAAGCCGTAACTGTTCAGACGTTCGCAACGCCAGGTGAATGCCGACGCCATCAGCTTCATCTATAGCATGTTTGTACACGATTTAACTGATAAATAAATTGTGTGTGAGGATGTGTTCGACCCCCTGAACAAAATTGTCACGTTAATGCTTTTGATTTCGGTTTATGTTTGTATTTGGAGAAACACATTTTTAAGCAAATAAATGTTGTTTTACTTCGAATACTCTTTGTTTGTACTTAAGATTAAGTTTGTCATCTAAGTTAGGGCAATAAAGAGTTCCATACTACATAGTATACTTGGTTAAGCAGAGCTTAAAGTGGTAATCACCTCTTTAAAGACATGTTACGAGAACGGGTAGTGGTCCCAAATACAACTTCTTATACAATATTGTGTTTACGAGAGTCCTTGGTATACATATTATCATTTATTCCAGTTTATATACACGTGGAGTTTAAACTTATATTATATTATTACATGTTCGTTCGATGAAGAAGGTATTTGAGCTTAAAATCAAGTTTATTTTCATGCGATTAGACTAACTGCCTATATTTATTGCTTTAAACCGCACACAGGCTGACGGCCCACTTACTTAATATCCGCAGTTACCGTCGCCTATGACTAGTGGTACCAGAGGCAACGCTAACACGCTGCCGTCCACGCAACGGAACGTTGGAACATAATACAATGTTATTCCATAACAATCTAAACTATGATAATTTAGTTTATAAATATGCCACCATCGGCATATTTATAAACTAAGGGGTGGTTGGTATCCAGACAGGCTTGAAGCATTACTATCTAGCTAGTGTTGTTTTGTCGCCATTTACGACAGAGAGGCTAGTCCCGGCCTCAGGGGTCAGTAATCTTGCTCCACCCCTGCACGAAGAGCCTATCTGAAATGTATGCGAGAATCAATACGTCACGTGTTTAATATCACCACATATAAAACGTTCGTTATTGTATGCATATTTGTGGAGATATTTAAATATTTTTTTCAAATCAAATACAGTAGTGAACAAAAATTTTATTTCGACATATATAAACTCCTTTGCAAAAAACGGGCGGTTTTGATTTTTCTACAATATTGGTAATAATTTAGTTCTAAATAGGTTTTAATAGCCCAACTATGTTACTGGCACTTAACAAAAAGTCTGGATATGAAAAAAGTTAACTCCAAATTCGAAACTTTTTTTTTTTAAAATAATAATCCTTTTTTCAGTTTGTGACTTTTTACTTACTTTTCGCGGGTTTTCGGTTAAAAGGTTACCAGACAAATAAAACTAACTACTCGTTATTTTTAGTAGAATAATTTATGTTTATCGCATAATCCCGCCTTATTGTGACTTAAAACAGATATCTTTGTGTCTATTGTAGTGGCAGAAAAAACAATAAGAGCTAGTAAAATTATAGCGCTGCTGGAAGAGGGGTGTAGCCATAAGTCGTTCAACCGTCCAAAGAATCTGGACTCGATACCAAGATATAGGTTCTGTTCAGAGAAGGCAAGGTTCTGGGAGAAAACGTTGCACACAACCATGTGACGCCCGTTTTTAGTGACTCAGGCGCGGAGAAACCGCAAATGTAGTTACGCAAACCTCAAAAGAAACCTTGAAGAGGTACGAGGAGCACAAGTTAGCCTATGGAGTGTAAGGAGGAGGCTTTTAGTAGCTGATATAGGCAGTCGACGACCAGCGCGTGCCCCCAAGTTACTCCATGAGCACAGGATTGATCTTCACTAGAAATTGCCTATCTTGCACACTAGGTAGGATATCGGCGAGTATTACAAAGACCAGGGAAACGCTATTCCGACGTTTTGAAGAAATCACCCCTTGTGGTGGGGGTCCGTTATGTTTTAGGCAGCCGTAACTTCCAACTATTGTACTGAGCTAGTATTAATTGAAGATGGCTCACTATGTGCAAACGTGCATAAGAGAAATCCTTTGTCAACATGCACAACCCGCACTGACTGTAATTGGTGAAGATGCCATTTACATGGACGATAATACTCGGGCCCACCTTTCTGGAGACGTAGATGCTAATATGCGAGAGGTCGAGAGGTCTTTTGGATTGGCCAGCGCGGATCGACCTTAACCCCACTGAGCACGTCTGGGAACTCCTAAAAAGGCGAGTATGATCTAAATAGCCCCCTCCCCAAAACATCAGGGAGCTTAAACGTGTGATCTCTACTGAGTGAAAACAAATTCCACAGTACACCATCAAAAACCTGGTGGAAAGCATGCCAAGACGATTATATACCGTAATTGCTGCACGAAGAGATCCTTCTATTTACATTAACTGAAACACCAATTCCAGGATTTAAGTGTTAAAAACTATATTCTCATTGATAATAAGAAATTTCTCGTCATCTCAGCTAATAACATACTAAAAACAACAATTAACCATTTACTATCCATAGAAAAGCCAATGACTGTAAGGGGTCTGTTTTTTTTAAAGTAGTGTATATATAATACTATAATATCCGGATGACCGAGCGTTGCTCGGTATTTTTTTGTTATAAATTGTGTTTTTTGGAAATTAACAATTGATTTTCTTAGTCTAACCTCAAAGCAAACACTCATTGACTTCTTGTTACTTAACAACGCCATCTGCTGGAATAGCTTTAGTGTTGTGTCGTTAAAGCAATTTAAAAAAATAGTATTATTATTCGCCGATAGATGTCAGGAAGAGTCACATTTTTGTTATTTTTCTTCCAATAAAAAAAAGCGAATAAAATGACATTTTCTAGAAATGATTCCTAGCTAGATTGATTTATCGCCCCTGAAACCCCCCGTATACTAAATTTCATGAAAATTGTTGGAGCCGATTCCGAGATTTCAATTTTATAAGTATGTATATATATTTTTTAGTATATATATATATATATATATATATATATATATATATATATATATATATATATATATATCCGGGTTGCCTGGAAGAGATCGCTCTGTAGCGATAAGGCCGCCCATTGTAAGTCAAGTACTCATTGATTGTGTAAATAAGTTTCATTGTGTTTATATAATTGGTTTACAATAAAGTGTTATCTATCTATCTATATACAAGAATTGCTCGTTTAAAGATATATAAATATATATAGGATATATAATATGACTCCAAAACGGTAAAACTAATATTCACGAAATTTTAAGTAAGTAAACACGTCGTGTGTGCAACTATGGAGGCGAAACCCTAATCTTGTTAATTAAGGTAATATTGTTGAATTAAAATTATAAAAAAATGTACGTTTTTAAAAGTTCCTAGCTAGAACATTTCTAATATAAAGTGGAATATCAAAAGCTAATGAATTAGATTAAAATGAACCCCAACGGGAATATTGTCTTTGTTATAAAATACAAACAATTTAATTTTATGAAGAGCATCTGAAACGATCAAATTTGAAGTTAATTGGTGTTTCCGTCGCGAGCCATCGGAAGGATTTAATTAGTCAGAGGTATCGAATTCCGAAGCATCGAAACAAAAAACTTCTCTTCCGATATTCTAGCTAATCTTTCATTAATTAATTTTCGGTGGAAACCTTAGACGAGGCACGAAAAAGTTTTAATATGGCAAGCAAATTTCATAGGGGTATACCACTGTTCGGGTTTTCGGTGGTAGGTCGCGCTGGCATCAGTAGGCTCTTGAGTGTCAGATGGGTGGTTTAGGAATGGAAAATTGGACAAATTTGCTCTAGATTTCACTTCAACGAAAATCTTTTTCTGTGGGTGTTCATTTGTGATGCAGAATTCTGCTAACATTTATAATATGACCTGTATAATGTATCAACTATTGGTTTATATATTGGTTTTGAATACAAAAAAATTAAATTATATAGAAGTATCAAAAAGTTTGGACTTTTTCAACCATTTAATCACTTACAAGATTATTAAATAGGGCGTTAGAATCGCATAAAAATATTGTTTACAGATCATCTGTGTTCATATGTACATAAAACTAATATTTTCTTGACATAACCACTCACTATAAGAAATTCTATCCAAAAATAAGGTTTACAAGCTTTTCAATAACTTGGACCGAATTTCGAAATCCTAATAAGCCAATCTACGAGGTAGGCTTGTGTAAAATCTATACAAATAAATAAAATTAGAGGGTCTGTTTGTAATATTAAAATAACCGTTTTTACTAAGTGCATTCGGACGTATACACAGTACTTAAACCAAAACAACATTTTTTACAATTTTTGTCTGTCTGTCTGTCTGTTTGTTCCGGCTAATCTCTGAAATGACTGCACCGATTTTGACAAGACGTTCACTGGCAGATAGCTGATGTATCAAGAAGTAACTTAGGCTATTTTTATTTTAGAAAAAAAAATAGTTTTTGTTAAAAATGATAAGTTTCGAAAATTATATATTCCAATTTAAGTTGACCTCAGATTTATATCATCAATCATATGAAATAGGGTTCAGCTTAGGCTGGATTTTGTAGTTTCGAAAGTACGTATTCCGGAGGCGCATGGTGTAACAGTTGCACTCGATAATACTGACTGTTTGCAGTTTTCATTTATATTTAGGGTTTATAGGGTTTGTAATCCAAAATAAACCATAAGATATATCCAAAAAATTCTGCCCAAAGTCACTATTCCACGCGGACGCAATCGCGGGCACAGCTAGTTTCAAATATACACTAAATTAAACTCATTTACTAAAAAAAAGCCTTATTGATTTGTTTTCTGAAATCCAATTTAAATTCGTTAGTCCACTGGTCCAATCGCTTTATACGAACTCAATAAACGAATCTGCCGCCCCTATTACTACTTGAATGGGGGCTGTAACTCGATTGGGAGGCGCCGACTAATTCTATCAATTCACATTGTTTTTGAATAACAATGCAAACATTTCACGCTCCCACTTAACACAATTTGGTCGAAATTTCCAGAGTTCTTTTGTCGAGAGAAGAAGTGGGACTCCAAAACTTTTACTTTTTTCTTATAATTTCCAATGAATATTTCACGCATTTATATATCTAATATCCACGGTCTACAATACACATTTCTTTAGTATAGGTATGATCTATAAATAATTTTGTTCTATATAAGTTAACTCGTACAAGAAACTGTCTTGAGATAAATCTTTGATTGTCTTTATATCATGTTATCCTAGTATTAAACTTATACATGTCATATGTATTTCTAAATGTTTTTGCGCCAAAAATCAATTTTAATTTAACATTAATTATGAAGTAGCTATAAGAATACTATATTATAAAATAACATCATCTTTGGGCGGAATATTTTTCTGATTCCAGTGCTCGATTTTGATTTGATTTCCAATTAACTTACAACCCGTATAAATTAAAACTCATTGAAACGGAACAATTTACATTGAAATATTTTTTCGATATATCGCAGAAAAGTTATTGTAAAATTGGCAATTGATGCGAGCTCGTTATTTTTATCTCTGCTCTGATAATAAAACATAACTGCTTACAAGCGGGTATGTATTTTCAACTCCACAAAAAACAATTGAAAGACTCTTTTGACAGTAATACTAATATTTTTCATTTATTATTTTATTCCTATATTAAAAACTAGCTGTGCCCGCGACTCCGTCCGCGTAGAATAGTAACTTTGGGCAGCATTTTTTTGGATATATCTTATGGTTTGTTTTGGATTACAAACCCTATAAACCCTAAAATATAAATGAAATATGCAAACAGTCAGTATTATCGAATGCAACTGTTACGCCATGCGCCTCCGGAATACGTACATTTGAACCTACAAATTCAAGCATAAGCTGAACCCTATTTCATATGATTGATGATATAAATCTGAGGTCAACTTAAATTGGATTAGTAAAATCCGAAACTGATCACTTAACTAACTAAACACATTAACTAAAAACATTTTTTTTTTCTAAAATAAAAGTAGCCTAAGTTACTCCTTGTTACATCAGCTATCTGCCAGTGAAAGTCCCGTTAAAATCAATCCAGCCATTTCAGAGATTAGCCAGAACAAACAGACAGACAGACAGACAAAATTTGTAAAAAATGTTGTTTTGGTATATGTAGCGTGTATACATCCGAATGCAATTAGTAAAAAGCGGTTATTTTAATATTACAAACAGACCCTCCAAGTTTATTTGTTAGTATAGATGTATAGATTATTTCTCGCTCGTGCTCCTATTAATAAAATTATGAGAGAAAATAATAAAAGCTTCACGGATGTGGATATATTTCACCTTTCTGCTGCTGCTTTTAGGAATAGTGTAACTAAGCAATTGGTTGTGCAAACTGAATGACCATCTGTATGTACATCTCTTTCTTTTTATTATAGGTTTATAAATTATGTTATAAATGTGTAGATATTAATCTAATGTAGTTTACCTTAGCTTAAATTTTTTTACAGTTTGCCACTGTGAGCAACGATACTGGTTTTACCATTAGTAATTTAAATTTTCATTTCACCTCTATTGTAATTTTTATGGTAAAATTGTTTGTAGCTCCTAATAAATTTAAAAAAAACATTACGTTTTAGTTAGATTTGTCATTAAAGCGTGTTTTTTTAAACTATATTTATTTTTTCTTAACTATGTTTATTCTAATTAGGTAAATTTAGTAAAAAAAACTGTGTGTGTCAGCTACGACGCACGACTGGAGTTTACTACTTAAGTACGATTGTCTAAACATACGCAATAAATTAACAAATTAATGAAAATAATATACATATATAAAAAAAAGTTTTAAAACAGTTTTAAGTTCAACCTAATTACAACTATGGCACCTAGTAATAAAGTCACAAATCTCCAAAACATTATCTAATACTTACGATCATTCGTCATATAAAATGAACAAAGCAATAAATTACTCTTGTCACTTACAAATGAAAAGACATATGTTAAACAACATTTAATGTGAAATCAACCTTAAGTTGTAACAAATAAAGTAATTTTTGCCTTGAGAGATACATCGTTTTGTTTTGTTTAGTGTGTTCCGGTGCACGCGCACCAAAAACGTAACGAGGTCATTCATTAGTAGATTTTACTCTCACATTTTTCTCATACCGGGCGCCTTATATATGAAAATCGATTCTTAAGGAGTAAACTCCCAAAAAAAATGTTTATTCTAATTAAAATTTGCTTTCAATATTTCATCAGGCGTAATACACTGACAGACTCATATACTGCATCAAAGTAATAGACGACTTTGAAATAAATATTTTAACCAAGTATGCAATCTTTCTAGACCACGTCTCCTTCTGTAAGAACCTGTCTCCACAAACCTTCTGTATATTCTAGAAACCGTAGACTAGTTTATATTTAAATTTCTACCAATCGTTCGTTGATCCAAGCCCTCCCGTACCACTGCTACAATTTGAGCCGCTTGTTCGGACGAAGTATCCATATTATGGTTCAAAAACATTCGATGAGTTAAAAACTAACCCAACAATTCTGCTAGTAACAATAATTCAATTGACAAAAAAATAAAAAATCGATGAGAATCAATTTAAAACTTTGCTATAAATAACACGCAAATCTGATACTACGAGTAAATTTTCTTTTCCCGGCTATATTCATTTGTTTTACTGCAGTTCTTTAATTTAATCTAAAAAGTTTGCATACTTATTAAAAAAAATCATTTCAAAGTAATCCTGAACTTTGATGCAGTTTATGAGTCCGTCAGTTTATATAATACGTCACCATTTTTTTAATGCTGGTGCTCCTAATCATGATAATGAGATAGTCTTACCGAATTATTGTATTGTCATCGGTCCTTGATAAGTCTAAATAAAAATAAAAATCTAGTTCAAAGGAGTAGGTTACAAACAAACAAACAAACGTACAGGTGAAACTAATACAAGCGTATTAAAAGATATCATGAATCTTAGGTTCCAAAATTAAAAGATTTAAGCAACTGGGATTAATACATTGAAGGTATGTTATTTGAAAGCTAAAGGTAAGCCGTGGAATGTAGTTACAGGTGAAAATTCTACGCGTCTTTTTGTACGAATGCCTTTCTGTGTCATTTTTTAAAACTCGATTTTCTCCAATAAAAAGTAAAATTGAGATAAAATAAATGCTAATTTGGATCTTATAGATCCTGTCATCTAACCCCAAAACCCGAAAGGATAACCAAATGATGCTCAGCCTGTTAGCTATCCACTACTGGTTACTACTCGTAGTTCACTACCGGTACCTTCTGGAACCAGTAACATATTTGCTTTTACAATACCATGACATTTAAGAGCACAATTATTCTCGTTAACTGTAATTGTGTGGCCAAAAAATATATTAATATATTTTTTTCTTAGGACAAATTTATTCATAGTATTATTTACGTACTCAAATTCAATTACAAAATTCTTGTACGGCTAATATATTTTAATTATAATGTAACGCTAGATAATAAAGTTAGTACAAAAGTATTACAGACTCTATATTCCCGTAAAGGCGTAGGAAAGAAGCAAACTCAGAGCAGCGCCTTAGATACGAGTAGAACAAATCAGCTGAGGCAGCAATGACCCATATATTGGAAGCAATTTAGCCCAGTGTGCACCACACTTTATCACTCACGACGCGCTTACTCGTGCAGCGCGTCGAATAATGACTCTATATCGTACACAGTATTGGATAGAAGGCTGTTTTAAATGCTACCTTTAAGATAAAAATAAACTCGTTATTTTACTGTTTTTTTTTTGTTTAGCAAGGTAGAGAACTAAAGTGAGGACATATTCCGAAAATATTCAAGTAAAGTGCCAATGGGCTCATTATGTAGTAAACGAGTTTTAGCATGGAGACTGTATCTAGGTAAATAGATACGTGCCCCAGGATGGGAAAGATATGGGATCGGAATGAATGATGTCCCAACAGTGGATGACTATTATCTGACGAAGGTGACACCAATCTTACAATGTTTTATTTAGTTTTTGAAATTATATTTACTTTTATAATGTACTTAATTAAGTATCACACATAAACCTCAAACCGTAGGAAAGTATTGTTACTGTGTTATTGTATTGTACAAGTGACACGAAGTCATTGTATCCAAACCAACGTCCTCACTATTTAGGAGGTCAAAGAGCATGTCAAATAGGAAGAAAAGTAAATTGGATACAAGTTTATATATAATAAATTAAATATAATATATATTTGTGTGTTTTATTAAATTACATTTTTTTATTGCTGTAGAACAGCAGACAGGCTGACGCCCCACTTAGAATTTAGCAGTTACCGTCGCCTATGGGTGTTTGCAACGCCAGGGGCTACGCGAACACGCTGCTATCCCATAAGGGTACAGGAACTTGTGTCACTAATTCCAGAACACAACACAAGGTTATTATCGTGACATACTTAAGACCAGAGGTTCCCAAACTTTTTTCTCATAGACCACTTTCAAAATTTAGCTGGTTTCGGTGGACCCCCTGCAGCTACATTTCTACCATATTCAAATAACTCGACAAAAAAATGTGAAGATTAGATCTTACTACGGAATATGCGTTGCGACTAAATTCCAACCATGAATTAGTATTCGCAAAAAAAGTGATAATTGATTGCTTAATTAATTAATTGATTCTGCTGTAAGAGGATGTCAAAAAAGTGAAGTTATCCAATCAAAAAAGTGATTCCATCCGACTTTACTTTTTTGACATCTACTCACAGTACAAGGAACCAATCAATCTTCATTTATTTCATTTAGAAAACTTCTAGTTCGGAGTGGTAAAAAGAAAAAGAAAAATAGTATATTTTTTGCGTTGTATTTATTCAAATATGTAATTATTACACTATTAATTATTAATAGTATTGTAATTATATTATATAGTAATATAATTAAAATTAAACATTAAACGTAACTTCCACAATGACAATCACAAAATATTCACAATTTTAATGGGAGCGATACTTGATGGATTGACAGCAAATAATTAATATTTGGCTTCAGTTTTGTTACGAATAACCACAAATATCCCCGTTTTGTGATATTCAATCTTCTTTTTTTTGTTATAAGGTTTGTAACGAAACTAAAACTTTTTTCGACAAGATATGTCGAAGGAAACGCTATAAAAAGCTTTCTCGCAATTTCCCACAGTCCAGGATTTTTCTGGTATTTCTGCCTGCAGCCAAAACATTTGATACCCTTTTTTAAATTTCACCGTTAGCTCCTCATTAGTGCCAAGCTCGAGTAGCTTCTCTTGTATCATCACACCCTCCACTTCCGTTTCATCAAATGGATTTATGATCCATGGTGGTATTTGCATCGTCAGAATATCTTCAAATCTGATTTTGAAGTCATCATGCAGGACAATTAAAAGTTGAGCGTATGTCTGAATATCCTCATATCAAGGCATTAAATCTAAGTTAATAATCTAGATTAAAAACTGGAAAATTCACGCCGGCTAATATTTTGCTTCATAAATTTCAATTTTCCAATAAAAGTTGATATTACATACACCCTTTGTTTTTATTAAATTGAGGCTGCCCCCCTGTAATTGTAAGTTAATGTCATTAAATTTTTTGAATAAATCTGTCAAATAATTGATTTCTGCTTTCAAATTGATCAGGTTTTCTTTCAAATCTGGATCTTTACTTTCCAGAAACTCTAAAACTGGTTCAAAAATTGAGCAAAATCTTGTTAAACATGCACCTTTTGACAACCAGCGTACTTCAGTATGTAACAGCGATCGTTGGAAGTCTTTATCATTTTCATCGCACAATTGTAATAAACGCGTATTCAACGTATTGCTTCTTATTTTGTTAACTGCATTAATCACAAATTTGGTTAATTGATGCAATCTATCACTCAAATTTTTCACTACTAGGTGTTGTCCGTGGATGACACAGTGAATTGCAGTTCCTCTGATATAATTCTTTTAAGATGGCTTATTGTTGTTGTTGTGAGTGCCTCTCCTACAGGAGGTTAGCTGTCAGCTCTGAGAATATTTTCCTGTCCTGGGCCAAGCTGGCTTATAAGCCCACGATATCGCCCGACCATGGCAGGAGCTCCATCTATTGCCACCGAAATAACATTTGTGGAATCGTTCCTTAAAAAAATCACTCAAAACATTAAATATTAATTCGACTTTTGTGTCCGTCTCCAAATATTTTGAAAATAGTAAGCTCTTCATGGATTCTTTGTCCATAACAAATCAAACATATGCCAATAATAATGCTGAAGCATTATTATTGGCGTATATTCGTGAATGCTGAATCATTATTATTGGCATATATTATTGGCATATTTATTACCAGATAAAGTTGTTTCGTCTAGTTGAATAGAAAAATGAGTTGTTTGCAGATAATTACACAAGAAACTTTCAATATCAGATCTCATTTCATCAATACTTCTTTATACAGTGTTGTTACACAAAGGAATTATTTTGAGTATGTCAAATGGAAATTTTTGCAGAACAGTTTTAAAACCTCTTCAACAGCGGGTAAAATTAACTGTTTTCCAATGGTGTGCGATTTTTCAGATTTCGCTATAAGTAATGATATATTGTAAGATGCCCTTGCGGCCATCATAGTTACTTTCAGATGTTAAAGCGAACATACTGTGCACGGTGGGTCTCTTTTCATATATTTCCTTCAATGCTTGAAAAATTTCATATCTTTACCTATTTTATCAGGATGACACCTTCTTAGATGATCTTCGAACTTCGATGGTTTTTTTATTGCTGTAGGTCAGCAGACAGGCTGACAGCCCACTTAGAATTTAGCAGTTACCGTCGCCTATGGGTGTTTGCAACGCAAGTGGCATCGCGAACCCGCTGCTGTCCCATAAAAGCACAGGAACTAAGGTCACTCATACCGTAACACAACACAAGGTTATTATGACGACATACTTAAGACCAAAGGTGGTCGCTATCCAGACGGGATTGGGGCCCACCACATATCTAGGGTCGTTTTGCCGCCTTTTACGACAGGCCGACCTCGGCCGCAGAGGTTAGTATTCTTTCTCCGCCCCTGCACGGATAGAAATGTAACAATAATGAAATGTATTAAGACCAAAACAAACAAATCAATTGAACCAACATCATAACCGTCCAATTACATAGCTGATCTAGTATTTAATTTGCAGACATTTTTTATCATCATCATTATAGCAATGAATCTTCATTGCATCCTAATCCTAAGCCATAGGTCTCATGTCATTAACATATAGATATTTATCTTATCTTATATCTTTAAACGAGCAATTCTTGTATATATATATAATTGGAATCTCGGCATCGGCTCCAACAATTTTCATGAAATTTAGTATACGGGGGGTTTCGGGGGTGATAAATCAATCTAGCTAGGAATCATTTCTAAAAAATGTCAAAAGGTGGCGTTTGAGTAGTCCCAATTTAAACTGAAAAATGACTCTTCCTGACATCTATCGGCGAATTTTTTTTAAATTGCTTTAACGACACAACAACACTAAAGCTATTCCAGCAGATGGCGTTGTTAAGTAACACGAAGTCAATAAGTGTTTGCTTTAAGGTTAGACTAAGAAAATCAATTGTTAATTTCCAAAAAACACAATTTATAAAAAAAAATACCGAGCAAAGCTCGGTCATCCGGATATTTATGATAATATTCAATATAGTAAATGACAAATATTTTATGAAAAATAGGCAATGTACAGCAGACAATGTAGAATGGACAGATTATCCGAAATACAGGATCATTCCAGCCCCACGCACAAAAGGCTCTAAAGAAATGAGGCCTTATCAATCCTCAGCCACGTTGTGGAAAGGTTCATGGATTCAACTTATATAATATAATAATATACAGTTTTATGAAGTTCTTATAAACACAACTATTCTTTTTCTCGTTGTCTAAGATAGAAATCTACAGTATTTGAATGTAAAAGCTTTCTCCGTGTGGAAAAACCGCGGATAGGATTAATATTGAAATGTCTCCTTTATGCATATAAAGTACTACAAGTATTTCTAAGATTCAAAATTGTGTGCGATTCGTCATTGCATCCAGATTCCGCTTGTGAGCAAGTTTTTACCCTCGAGCCCAGGGTCCGCTATTGAGTAATGGCACACCGTGTGCAATGCTAGTAAACATCAGTACCTTGGAGTCTGTACATTGCACTTCTTTTTCTTGTACTGTAATAGTCAATGTAAATATTTGATATAATCTAGAGGATGCTTAAAATATTTAGAAACGAATATGTATATTTTATACTAAAATACATTTACGGACATACGTATACTAAAAAACATTTACGGACAAACTAGCGCCCATATAAAATTGGAGGTACCAGGCGACGAATTTCCACTAGAAAGAGGCGTCCGGCAAGGAGATCCAATATCACCAAAAATATTTTCCGCTGTTCTGGAGATGGTTTTTAGAAAACTAGAGTGGGATAATGTAGGTCTCAATGTGAATGGAGAGAAATTGAGTCACTTGAGATTTGCTGATGACTTAATACTTTTTTCTGAATGTCCAAAGATATTAGAAAAAATGTTACAACAATTATCAGATGAAAGTGCTAATGCTGATCTCTCAATGAATATAACAAAGATGAAAGTTATGAGTAATTCCCTACAACAAGATCCTATTAGAGTTAATAATCAATCACTAGAATATGTTAATGAGTATATTTATTTAGGACAATTAATTTCACCGACAGAAACCATGCAAAAAGAAATCGAAAGAAGAGTAGCTAACACGTGGAAGAAATTTTGGTCACTGAGTGAAATAATGAAAAACAAAGAAATACCTATGCCGGATAAACGAAAAGTTTTTAATGTCTGTATTTTGCCATGTTTGACGTATGGATGCCAAACATGGGCCCTTACTGATCAGCAACAAAATAAAATAAATGTATGTCAGAATGGAATGGAAAGAAGTATATTGGGAGTGAGTAGAAGAGATAGAATAAACTTAAATAGAATAAAAGGAAAAACCAAGTTTGAAAAAGTACAAACAATTTGTAGAAAATTAAAATGGAGTTGGACTGGGCATATGTTAAGGGAGAAGAATATTGAGAAATGGACCAAAATTATTACCGAATGGTACCCAAGAGAAAGTAAAAGAAGTAGAGGAAGGCAATTTAAACGTTGGGAAGATGATTTTAAGAAGATAGCTGGCCCAGAATGGCTACGTATTGCAAAAAATCGGACAATTTGGAAAGCCTCAGAGGAGGCCTTTGTCGAAAGACAAGCTGTTGAAGAAATCTAACCGATTGTCGAGAAAAACTTAACTATATATTTATAATAAAAAAAAATAATAATAATAATATACTATTGTAAAAAAGAAAAAAACAGCAATAAAGGTTTATTTTATTTTATTTTATTTTTATGTATATTTTGATGATAATTTGCATAATCAAAACATCAAGCAATAATTTAATTAAGATACCCAAAACTGTTGAAGTTATATTTTTAAAACATGCTCAAATAAAACGTGGCGTGACCGTAAACAGAAGGACAATGACCTCAACAAGTATAATAGCAATTTATTCGCTAAGAATTGTAAAAACAAGGGCAAAACCAGATTTCCAATATTACATTTAAAGAGTAATCAAAGACAGGCCTCCATTTTTTGAAAGGTAAGAAAGATCAAAGCGTTTCGTCTAATGGTTGCTTTGTTTTTGAAAGAAAATGGCCGTGTTCAATCATTCAGTTGTTTCGCTATTTTATTAAATGCTTTTTATCGCTTGTTTTAGCTCATGAGAGGATCTCGCGGAGAATGATTTCGTTACAAAAATCATGTTGGACATCGATAAATTTTTTTATTAATTCCTTCAGTATATACAATACTTCTTCTATATTGCATGACTCTTGAGCTACGGCCTAGGCTTCACATATTCTTGCTCATTTGTTTTTACGATTTGTTGTAGAAATTTTGTATACTGGTTTAAAACTCCAACATTTTTTCTAAGAAAAAATCGCTAAGTTAGATTTTTAGCAATAGTAACCACCACGAAGTCTAGATTTGGAATGCTTACTAAATAGGTAGAACAAAACGCAATACATACATTTTTACATAAATATTTATATTAAGTCAGTCTTGTAGTCAAAAAAGGACTAAGTTATCACATCACATATGTCGTAAAAGGCGGCAAATAAATTACTCTTTTTTCTGGTTTACACACTGCACTTAGGTAAAGTTCGTAAAGTTCAGTTTTTCTTAAGATGTTACGTAGTCAAATGAAAGGCATTTCTGTCAAAATCAAATTAGAAAAAAAGAAACCAAGGAACATTTTTTTAAGAAACGGAAACGGACACAAAGAGCGGAAGTTTAGTTGGTAATTAGTTTAGAAATAAAGAAAATATTTATGAGCCTACACGCGACTCAAATTGGGATAACTTGATAACTTCCAATGCAATAGAGATCACACGTACTTGATAGCACATAACGATTATAATGAAAATACCAGCTGGATGACCGAGCTTTGCTCGGTATTTTTTTTTTATAAATTGTGTTTTTTGGAAATTAACAATTGATTTTCTTAGTCTAACCTCAAAGCAAACACTCATTGACTTCGTGTTACTTAACAACGCCATCTGCTAGAATAGCTTTAGTGTTGTTGTGTCGTTAAAGCAATTTAAAAAAAATAGTATTATTATTCGCCGATAGATGTCAGGAAGAGTCATTTTTCAGTTTAAATTGGCACTACTCAAACGCCACCTTTTGACATTTTCTAGAAATGATTCCTAGCTAGATTGATTTATCACCCCTGAAACCCCCCGTATACTAAATTTCATGAAAATTGTTGGAGCCGATTCCGAGATTATATATATATATATATATATATATATATATATATATATATATATATATATATATATATACCTAGTCAGGTCATAAGTATTGTCACACAGTAAAAACTTTTCTTTTAGAATGCTGGCCACAAAAAAGTTTATTGAATTAGAATTTCGAATTGTTCATGAAAATAAAAATGTATAACTTTTAGAATTTTACTCATTTTTAAATATGGAGTGGACGCTTAAAGAAGACCGTGTTGCAGTTATTGCATTGCATCGTTGCGGTTACGCGCCAATTCAAATTTTTAACATACTGAAAAATTTGAATATTACCAAAAGATTCGTTTATCGTACCATCAAACGATACAATGAAGACTCTAGTGTAGATGACAGGTCAAGAAGTGGTCGCCCTCGGTCTGTTAGGACTCCAGCAGTGATAAAAGCTGTGAAGGCACGAATTCAAAGAAATCCCAAACGTAAGCAGAAACTGTTGGCCCTTCAGATGGGGTTAAGCAGAACCACGGTGAAAAGGGTGTTAAATGAAGACTTAGGGCTTCGGGCATATCGAAGAAAAACAGGACATCGTTTGAATGCTCGTCTAATGGACCTGAGACTGAAGAGATGCCGCGCTTTGTTGAAGCGGTACGCGGGAAAAAAATATCGGGAAATTCTTTTTTCGGATGAAAACATGTTTACCGTAGAAGAGAGCTACAACAAACAAAATGATAAGGTGTACGCACACAGTAGTGAAGAAGCGAGCAACCGTATTCCGCGTGTCCAACGAGGTCATTTTCCATCCTCGCTCATGGTATGGTTGGGAGTTTCTTATTGGGGCTTAACAGAGGTACATTTTTGTGAGAAAGGTGTAAAAACGAATGCTGTTGTGTATCAAAATACAGTCCTGACGAACCTTGTGGAACCTGTTTCTCATACCATGTTCAATAACAGGCACTGGGTATTCCAACAAGATTCGGCGCCAGCTCATAGAGCGAAGAGCACACAAGACTGGCTGGCGACGCGTGAAATCGATTTCATCCGGCACGAAGACTGGCCCTCCTCCAGTCCAGATTTGAATCCGTTAGATTACAAGATATGGCAACACTTGGAGGAAAAGGCGTGCTCAAAGCCTCATCCCAATTTGGAGTCACTCAAGACATCCTTGATTAAGGCAGCCGCCGATATTGACATGGACCTCGTTCGTGCTGCGATAGACAACTGGCCGCGCAGATTGAAGGCTTGTATTCAAAATCACGGAGGTCATTTTGAATAAACTTTAATGTCATAAGAATCTATGTTTTGTTAAGTTCATTTTGGTATATGAATGGTTACATAATTAATAAACTTGTTACAATTATTTTACATTAAACATGTGACAGAATTTATGACCTGACTAGGTATATATATATATATATATATATATATATATATATATATATATATATATATATATATATATATATATATATATATATATATATATATATATATATATATATATATATATATATATATATATATATATATATATACAAGAGTTGCTCGTTTAAAGATATAAGATATGATGGCTATACAGAAATAGATTCCGGATAAGCGTAAGATGAACAGAGTGACCCAAATAGCCCTTCAAACATAATGAGGTCTTTTACGGTCATGAAAAATACATGAAAACAATATTTTTGATTACATTGATGTAAAAGTAAGAAGAAAATCATGAATAATATCATAGGAGATGAAAGGATCGGTCTGCGTCGAATGCAGAGTATTTCCTGTCACGCTTCACACTCGTATATATGTACATAAGATCGAAATCTGGCAATGCCAATGATGTTATGACCCCTGGTTTTATTTAGAAGCCATACTAAAATGTATTCAGTATTATTATTATTATTTCGAAAGGTGGCTATGCTAGTTTATTCGAACCTAGTATCACTGCGTCCAATTTAATGAACTATTGTGATCGCCACATTTAATATAGCTCATTGGCAAAGCCTGCCTCTTTGATGTAACGATGCAGTTTTTGTATGTATTCAGTAAGACATGCCTGTCATGCGACAAGTATGTCGTGAAAGATGAAAAAACAACCCTAGCTAGGTGACAGGGCTCGAAGCCCGTCTGGATGGTAACCACCCCAGGTTGTATTGTATTCCGGCACAAGTAACCTGTGTTCCAGTTCCCCTAAGCAGCGTATTAGTGGTGCCCCTGGGACCGCAAACATCCATAGGCGACGTTAACTGATTACAATTAAATGGGACATCATTTTGTTTGCTATTCGACAGCCATAAAAATATGCTAACAATTAAATCAAAACAGTAATATAATAATGATGATATAATTAGCAATTTCCACGTCTTATGGACATGTTAGATGCAGATATCTGAATAAATATTTCTAATACTGATTATTTTACCTACGTATTGTTGTACCAGGTACATATCAAATAACCAATTTGATTTACAAACTTATAAATCACTTAAATATGTTTACTTACTTTAGTATCAGAGTAGATGCGTAACCGATTCCAAATGAATTCAAAATCTGGAAAAACAACATCCAATCAGTTATGGAAACAGTAAGTAAATATGGTATAAACAGTACACGAATAAACAATCCAAATAATATTTAGATTCGGTCTGATATCCGAACGAACCAGGTTATTCAATCTCTATATCAAACAAATAGTAGATTTTTTCTTTTTTTCTTATAATATACTAATATTATACACAAATAGTTTTTATTTCTTCCGGGTGAATTCAAAAACTTATAAATGTTTTTTTTTTACAATAGGAAGCTGTTCTATTAACCAGTAGCATACGTTATACTATATTTTCTGCCCGGTCGAAGCCAGAGCAGGATGATAGTCAAGACATTATTTATTGCACAAACAGTGTTACTTTTTGTGCAATATATATAAGCCTTAGATTGCACAAATGGTCTTATTGCTTGAAAATATATTTTCGATCAATTCATAACATTGCACACAAAAAAGATTTTTTAAAGTTAGTTTTGACTTAGGAATTGTAAAATGGTGGTAAAGTCTAGAATTTTCATTGAAATAAAGCAGATGTTTTAAAGGTCTGGTCCCTTAGAAAACATTGCATAATAAAGTTGTAAATATTGATATGTTAAAGTTGTATTATTCTTTGTTAACGCTGACATTTGATTAGAAAAAAAACTTCTAATTAATTGTATAGTATAACTAAAACCACGGCATCACATTGCACTCGCCAACAATTAAAAGTGATGATTGATGTATATGCTTCATCTTATATCCATTCCTCGTTGATCTGCGTACTCAATAAATATTCATCACTCGTACCTAAAAAATTTAACTCTGAACTCTAAGCGGGCTTACATGATAAATATATTTTGAGCCTCAACAAGAGCAACATAAAATAATTTTACATTTCTTATTCTTAGTTAGAAAAAATGTCAATCTACATTCATTTTTGTATAAATCAGAATGCTTTATCCGATTTTATATAGAGAAAAGGCTTTCAAAAGAAAATTTTTGTGAGCCTTGTAAAATGAATCCCATTGAAATGCTTTAATCTCCGCAAATCAAGAGAGCTTATTTACGATTGCGATTCAGGCTAAAGACATTTAGTCTGCCGTAAAGAATATAACTCCTATTAAATTTGCTTTTGTTACACATTTTATTACTTATTTGTACCCTTGTAAGAGCGGAGCAGTGACCCTTGTGGCTGGGGTCGGTCTGTCGTAAAAAGCGACAAAACAACCCTAGCTAGCTAGGTGGTACGGTTCCAATCATGGATGGATGCCATATGGATGGCAATCAACCCTGCTCTAAAAGTATGTCGCCATAATAACCTTGTATTGTGCTCCGGCATTAGTAACCCAGGTTGTCGCGATGCCCCTAGTGTCGTAAACTTAGCAGGTGACGGTAAGTGAATACATAAAAAAAACTTATTTTGAAATATTACCTGTAACTGAAAGTCTATTACTTACCGGTTTAGAAGTTGCCATATTAACGCATGTACAAAATTTAATAAATTTAAAAAATACTACCATACCATTGATATTTGGTTTCTATTCTTTCAACACTAAGCTTTAAACTATATATTTGCGAAAATCATCCAACAAATCAATTGTGTATAATCAATTTTATAGCTAAATTTAAAGAAAGAATTACGAAGAAATTGAAGGCGATGGCGGACGCCTATCCGCATAAAACTATCGAAGGAAGTTGCGATATTACCTACTCGTTGTTTCTATCCTGGGCACGTAAATAATCAGTTATCTAGTTCCCAGTTGAAGTATTTAAAGTATCGAAAACTTCCAGTCACGGATTACTTAAAGTTTGAAGCCAAAACATGACGTTTGAATCACGTCGCGTATTTCATTGAGTAAATACTTGTACAAACGGTCGGAAAGCCAGGTCGGCCGTTCGTCGCCGTCTAGAGTTAACTGACTGGACTCCTCTGAATATTTATGTCACGATTCGAAACTTATCAAATTGATATCGTTACCCAATTTTCAAGTTGAATTTTCACACTTTGGTCCTAAATCGAATGGGCTAACTGATGTTGTACGTTTCAAAATTTAACTCGCATAAAACCAAACTGGATTGAGGACAAATAAACTTACTTATATACAAAAAAAAGTAAAGTTTCTATAACATTTAAGACGTTTTTAAACCATTGTTGTACTTTCAATACCAGAATAACAACATACAATACATACATGTATATCTTGTGTTTCACAATTCTTTTCGGTAGTTAAGTGATACCGCGAATCCCACGATGACATAGACCGCTTTGATAGTTGTTCCCGCCTTATGTATGTTAGGTAGTTGTTTAATATATTGTTGGCAACACCAACGCCCTGTCTCTTCACCATTAAAGTCAGTCACACGTCTATTAAAGTCTTTTATTAAAATAATACAAATAACGTCCAGCCCGTCCATCCTGCAAACCATAACAATGTGTACATTATAACATAACTGCCACGTACCCCTTAAGGGGAGCCGGAGCCCCGCAGTAAGATGTCATGGGCTTTGGACTTCTGGTAATTGTATAATATTTCGACACGTCGCGTCCGTCTTTTTCGTCAACACTATAATTAAATACCAGTTCTGTAATTTTTACCAATTCATTAAAGCTCATTTTACAGTGGATACTGTATTCATATTTAAATTATGTAAATTTAAGATTATTTACTCCATGCTGAAATACCGGTGGTACTCCATTTGCTTTTTAGTTGATTCAATAAAATATTTCAATTTCAATAGAATAAACAAATCGCTTACAAAAGACATGTAAGAATTACATAAATTAAATGATATAATTTTTTTTCAATCATAGATATCAAATAGTATATATCACTATCAAATAAAACAAATATCAACCCAGTTAAAATTACAATAGATTGTAATTTTTTTAACAAATATTATAACTGATATAACAAATGTCCCATGTCTTTACTTTTCTAAAGATACTTATAAAATTAGGAAAAGCATCACATAAATTAACTACGCTGCCAATTTTATTGAAATTATTAATAACCGGTGCACATATCAATTGGTATGAGGCATCCGTCCATGGAAGGTATCCCTTCAAATTGTTAAGCAATTCGGACACATCCTGAATGCCATAAATTAAAAGTACCGATGAGTTAAACATATTTTATGGTGAATCACGTGAATCGTGGGTTCATGTTAGGGGAATAACGTTTGAAATTCAAAATCTCTCGTTAAAAGTTGTTTTGTGAGCCCGCCCACCAGGGGCGGAATATCAACATATCGTTTCATAACAGGCACGTGTAGTCCTAATCATTCTTAAATCATCTTCATAGCCGCACTGTAAAGCAGACTTTTGTCTTGGAGCCCAGGGTTCGATTACCGACTTTATCTTATACACTTCGCACTGTTTTGAAAAATCTAGTCGCGCGTATTTCGTCTATTGTAACTAATTTTAGATGTCCAAACGGAATAGAAATCTATTACATCTATACAAATAAATAAAATTGGAGGGTCTGTTTGTAATATTAAAATAACCGCTTTTTACTAAGTGCAGTCGGACGTATACACGGTACATATACCAAAACAATATTTTTTACAATTTTTGTCTGTCTGTCTGTCTATTTGTTCCGGCTAATTTCTGAAATGGCTGCATCGATTTTGACGGGACTTTCACTGGCAGATAGCTTGATGTATCAAGGAGAAACTTAGGCTATTTTTAATTTAAAAAAAATAGTTTTTGTTTAAAATTATAAGTTTCAGCTTAGGCTGGACTTTGTAGGTTCGAACGTATGTATTCCGGAGGCGCATGGCGTAACAGTTGCATTCGATAATACTGACTGTTTGCATATTTCATTTATATTTTATATTATAGGGTTTGTAATCCAAAATAAACCATAAGATATATCCAAAATATTCTGCCCAAGGTACAGCTAGTAATTAATATATACACTGGAAAGTGAAAAAAATATATGAAGCCGCACTTCATTGGTAATGAAATTGTGTCTATCTTTATCTAATATCATATAGGCAACGTTTACGTCAACACGTATTGGAATATATTTAAATTAATGTCAATGCTAAACACAAAAGATCCCATTGGGTCGAAGTGTCCGAGATATTTCTCGGCCCCGAAATAAGATAATGTCAATGCTAAAATCTCCGCCCGCCCCACACGTTCGACCACTCTAATTCAGAACTGACAACGAGCAATAAATTATCGTACAAATGTAGAGTTAAAATGGCGTGAAAAAATAGCGAGATGTGTTTCGCATTCAAACACACGCTCATCGCCGTTCATTGTACGATCCGTGCGCATTAGTCAAACGGTAAACAAAAAACCGTTGACGTACGTGAGGTGCGAATCTCATATTATAATTGTAATCAAGAAATTTCGCTTAGACGCCACGCGTCTGCGTGCTCCGAACGCTGGGCCATTAGAACCCCATTGCTTTGTTATTAAACAACTATCTAATATATAAAATTCTCGTGTCACAGTTTTCGTTGCCATACTCCTCCGAAACGGCTTGACCGATTTTGATGAAATTTTTTGTGCTTATCCGGTATCTATGAGAATCGGCCAACATCTATTTTTCATCCCCCTAAATGTTAGGGGTGACCCACCCCCAAAATTTTTTTTTAATTTTTTGACATTTTATTATTTATATGGCAGAACAACGTTTGCCGGGTCAGCTAGTATATGTATAATAAAACGGTTTACCTGGCCTAATAAAGGAAAATTGTCACCGGTAGGTTTCTTCAAGATATTTATCCGTGCAGGGGCGGAGAAAGAATACTAACCTCTGCGGCCGGGGTCGGCCTGTCGTAAAAGACGATAAAACAACCCACTCTAGCTAGTGGTAGGGCCCCAAGCCCGTCTGGATGGCGACCACCTTTGGTCTTAAGCATGCCGCCATAATAACATTGTGTTGTGTTCCGGCATTAGTGACCAAAGTTCCTGTACCCTTATGGGACAGCAGCGTGTTCGCGATGCCACTGGCGTTGCAAACACCCATAGGCGACGGTAACTGCTAATTTCTAAGCGAGCGGTCAGCCTGTCTGCTGTCCTACAGCAATAAAAAAATGATTGTATATTTTTTTATATTTGAGTATATTATAATTATTGTCTGCTATTTTACTGTCATTAGCAGACTAATGTTCCAGAAGCCCACTGTTGTTTTAGTATCAATATGTTACGTTTGATCATCATGTACCTACATTATTTTGAAATTAATATTTGTTTTGATGTTTCGAGAACACTCGTATAATCACAAAGGAAAACATAGAAATTCAATTATAAAGAAGAATGTTCAGTTTAATTAATGTTGAGAAATAGAAACGGTGTATCTGTTTTCTAATCTTACACCAATGTATAAAAGGCATTCTTGTATATTTTTTTATTGCGTAGGACAGCAGACAGGCTGACAGCCCGCTTAGAATTTAGCATTTACCGTCGCCTATAGGTGTTTGCAACGCCAGTGGCATCGCGAACACGCTGCTGTATATACATGTATTTTTGTGTTTGATTTAAAACGTGTGCTAATTTTTAGCCGTTTTCATCAACAGATTGTGGGTTTTAAGGAATAAATTTGTTTATAAAAGTTTTACTCATTATCTGTACAATAAAACTTTTAATTTAGCCGCACTTTCCCATAAAAATTATTAAACCATTTAATTTTTATAATTTTCTAGTGTTTCTTGTATTGTTGCCAAGAGATGTAAACTAAATGTTTTAAAACAAGTCTGATGATATTGTATAATATGAATGTTTACAACTCTTAGCACTTTGACACTGACACGATTAGTCAAAGACGCGCTCACAATCCGCCTCGCCTCTTGTAGCGCTTATATCAGTGGTATGACAATTTGTACAGTTTTATTCTCCGTGCAGGGGTGGAGTTCTTGCTCCGGTTCTACTCAGTATTCTTATATAGCCCTTGCGCCTGGGGACAACCTTACGCAGAGCGGACAACACCACTCCAGTTAGGTGGTAAGGCTCCAATCCCGTCTTCATGGCAACCACCGCTGGTGTCAAAATATGCTGCCTTATTTTTTGGTCTCGGGGAAAAACCTCTCTTGACGGGTCCCCCCGGCCCGGAAGGAGGGACCGACGGATATGTGGGACTCCGGGAAAGATGTTCGACCATCCGACTACCCACTAAAAAACCCCGCTGTTCTCCTATCGCCTACGCCCGGGCCTACGGATATATGGCCTGCCGATCTCGTGGCCCGGGCCGGCGCCGGCCCGCCCTTTGTCTTAAGGCGGGCCCCTTCTAAATTGTTGGCGCCAGGGGTCAGGATTTTGTCCCCCGGCGCTCTTCTGAATCAACAGTTGAGGGAGGCAGCAGAACAGCACACGGCCCTCTCCCTCGCAGCAATAGTGCGGGCGGCGTATCCTCCCCCGAGGGGCCGCCCGGGCGTTGCAAACATGCAACAATTAATATTATTATTAAATTAATTTTTTTTATTGCACCAAACATTATAAAGTGTGAAACTTATATACTACAAACTTATACAAAATGAGTAAAAGTAGACTTGCTCCAGAACTAGATCTATCTGTATCTCTGGGGCAAGTTTCTTCTCCCATTTTTAATTAACTAATTCTGCATAAATGAATATTATATCTTTTACAATGCGAGTTATTATGCGTCAGTGCGAGGAAGCGCTTGTGTGCGCGCAAGCATTTGTGTGTGTGCGCGCGTATATGTAGGTATGAATTTATCTAGCTAGCATAAATACCTATATGTATTACTAGCGGTTCGCCCGCTTCGCTGGTCGAATAACAGAAAACATAAATATAAAAGTGCGAACAAATTTATTTTGTTATTAATACACTGTCAAAAAATAAGCTTGATTTGAGTGAAACTACTCGGCGAAAGGAATATTCCTCCCAAATTTCAAGTCTCTACGCCTTATGGTTCCAGAGATATCGTGATGAGTGACTATATACGTGGAAATCTATACAAATAAATAAAATCGGAGGGTCTGTTTGTAATATTAAAATAACCGCTTTTTATTAAGTGCATTCGGACGTATACATATACCAAAACAACATTTTTTTCCATTTTTGTCTGTCTGTCTGTTTGTTCCGGATAATCTCTGAAATGGCTGCACCGATTTTGACGGGACTTTCACGTGCAGATAGCTAATGTATCAAGGAGTAACTTAGGCTATTTTCATTTTAGAAAAAAAAACAGTTTTTGTTAAAAATGATAAGTTTCGAAAATTTTATATTCCAATTTAAGTTGACCTCAGAATTATATCATCAATCATATGAAATAGGGTTCAGCTTAGGCTGGACTGTGTAGGTTGAATTTCCAATTTAAGTTAACCTCAGATTTATGTCATCAATCATATGAAATAGGGTTTAGCTTAGGCTGGACTTTGTAGGTTCAAACGTACGTATTCCGGAGGCGCATGGCGTAACAGTTGCATTCGATAATACTGACTGTTTGCATATTTCAATTATATTTTAGGGTTTATAGAGTTTGTAATCCAAAATAAACCATAAGATATATCCAAAAAATTCTGCCCAAAGTCACTATTCCACGCGGACGGAGTCACGGGCACAGCTAGTATTAAATAAAACTCTGATATTTGTAATGTTTATATTCCTTTTATGTTATTTATATTCCTTTTATGTTATTCTAACAAGATCAGAAATATCTGATGTGGTTTTATCATAAAATGTATTATTGGGTGAAACATATTTTCTTTAATATTGAATTCTGATTTGTAATGGAGTAAAAATAAGAAGAGCGTGTACATCCATTTGTATGATTCATATGATTCAAACCTTTTAGTATTAAATATAAATCTTTTTTTTTTTTGAAGCATTAGTGATACTGATCGCTTTGTGCGACGAACGTCCCTGGGACAACTACTGACGTTTTTAAAATTTCCACATCGTAGCTGCACATTCGTTCGTTCGTTTTATTGTCGTTAGGGGTTATTAAATAAACATTTTTTAAGTTCATAAAGCATTTATTTAATTAAATAAAATTTAAATTTATCTATTTAAATTCTTATGCTTTATGCATAAATTGACGAGTTTAATATAAATTCAAAAATTAATTAAACGAGTATAGCCTGTTATTAAGTATTTATGTGCAAGCGGAGCGACCTCTGTTCGCCAACGAGGAAAACAAATACGAGTTTAATAAACTTATTGAATACATTTTGCCCCGAGGATGCTAAACGATGCGTGCTATTGGACACAAAAATGCCATAAATTGGTTGTGTTCAGCACAATGAAGATCGTCACCACTCCCACCACTCCCAACGAAACTAAGCTTTCCGTGAATAAGCAGACGTTCTATTTTTATTTTATGCCTGCAAAGGACATAATGCTTAATACATTTAGTACTTTTTTTGAAGGCAGATAAATATACTTTATGAAAAAGCTTGTCAGAAAATTAAACGCTTATAATAGATAATTTTATACACGATATAAACAGGCTCGTCTATAAAACTTTCGCCAGACGACATAATGTTGTAAATTTAGTAGTCCATCTATATTGTTTGGAAGTATGAAACTATCATTGAACAACAAACAAGCAACGGCGGAGTATGCGAGGAATTTTACTGTATGGCTTTGTTGGCTAAAGTTATCCTCTTGTGGGTATATCGCGGAAGCACTCCACACAGCTCAACACTGGCAACGTTCAGTGTCACTTCAACGCAATATTATATACATGTACAATATTATCATCTTAAGTATTTTCATTGGCAGAACATATTGTTGTTTTTTTTTAATAAAATTAATTTTAAATAACTATAAATAGAATGTATATTGATATGATCTTGGAATCATATATGATTCTTTGACTACAATTAACGGAGGTAGCATGGTCGTGTAACCAGAGCCCTAACAAAAGTGTCACCCAATTTCAACCATAGTACGTCGTGACAGTTACTACATAGCTAGCTAGAGGCTTTGCTACGTGGTAGGGCTCCAAGCCCGTCTGGATGGCGACCACCTTATGTCTTAAGTATGCCGCCATATTAACCTTGTGTTGTGTTCCGGCATTAGAGACCCAAGTTCCTGTACCCTTATGCGACAGCAGCGTGTTCGCGATGCCACTGGCGTTGCAAACACTCACAGGTGACGGTAACTGCTCAATTCTAAGCGGGCTGTCAGCCTGTCTGCTGTCCTACAGCAATAAAAAAGGCCGTAAATGAAGTGTATCATTCGGTTTCACTTTCGGGGTTGACAAACACTTTTATTTCATCTTTTTTCTTTTCTGACCATTTCGCTTAGAAAAGGAGTTTCTTTCTTCATAGTGAAGCCAAAAGCTACTCCGAAATAGTATTCTTTGACAATAAAAATTACCTTCATTTTCTACCTAAGTTCACAAGCAAACGGGAACTCTTATCAAAAGAAACGCTTTTTATAAAATCTGCCAGACATTTTACTTTTTTTTTCTAATCAGTAGGTAAATTAAATTTTGTCTAAAATTTCGTAAAACGAATAAATACTAATATCGAATAATCAGTGTAATAATTAAATGATTAATATTGTTGCGATAGTTATTTACCATCGGTTGGGCTCGCAATTTGCATGCAGTCCAAAAGATAAATTCAATAAAGATAAACTCGGATGTATGGGATCCCATATCATATATCTATGAGACTACGACACAATTAATAAGACCTTTTTCAAAATCTCATAACAGACAAATATTTCTTTATTTTATCATTTAGACAAAGGTCTTTTGTCATTTTCCACGGGATTTATATGGTAACAATAGTCGAAGCGACACAAAGGATGCTTTCCGCTCTAATGTGTTGGCAGTGGTGCTATCCGGGTGGATAGGAATCTTGGAAGAGGGAAACAAGAACGTAGACCTTATTCATGCCATTTTGATGACACTATTACCTTTTGTTTCCGATATGTCTCAATTATATTCAACTGGATTCACGTGAAGACATTTTTCATTTGTTTCTACACGCTCTCTCGAGTTTACTTTATTGATATTAGTGAGTTTCTTGTCTTTTGTATAAATTAAGGAGCCGTTGGCGATAAGAATAAATTACAGAAAATATTGTTATTTGAAGTGGCTCTAGGCATTGGAAGTAAACAATAATAAAAAGGAAAATTCAGAGGTTTATTAAATTTTCTATATTAAGTAAACAGTTTTCTTTGCGTACATCTAATATTCATCAGGTATTGTAACAAACTCGTTAGGTCCCGATCCTAGGAATACCACCCAACGTTGAAATAACAGTATAATAACACATATTATAGCAAACGTAGTTTAGTTTTTCGACTAACGAGGGAGTTTTCTTGCCTTTAATAATTATTGGAATATAATCGTTCTCACGTAAGATATTAAAACGGAAGGGAATCAAAGTATTAATGAATTTATTCAAAATATTTTTTTAATAATATGTATGTGGTTCATTTTATACATTCGATATGCTGCTATGCCCTGGAGGTAACATGCTAGCAATACACACGATTACACGAAGTGTAGGTACTGCGAGTACCAACATGTTTGAAACAAGTATTAACAACAGCAGCGTTGTATTGGCTGCCATGTTATCGTTTACCGACAGGCCCTTGTTGCTTTTTCGCCGAATCCTCTGTTTTTATTGAACCTTTTCGGGATTGAGCCGTCGGAGCCAAATTGTTTTAAGTCAAAAGAGGCCATTCAACGTAATTCCAAAATAAATAGATCGAGGGTAAATGGATTAAGAAACAAATTTTTGAAGTGTTTATAAAATAAAGTTGTCGTGGATATATACTAAATTATTGTATACTAGCTGTGCCCGCGACTCCGTCCCCGTAAAATAGTGACTTTGGGCAGCATTTTTTGGATATGTGAGGTCAACTTAAATTAGAAATAAAACCTACAATGTCCAGCCTAAGCTGAACCCTATTTAATGTGATTGATGATATAAATCTGAGTTCAACTTAAATTGGTATATAAATTTCCGAAACTTATAATTTTTAACAAAAACTATTTTTTTCTAAAATAAAAAATAGCCTTAGATACTCCTTGTTACATCCGCTATCTGCCAGTGAAAGTCCCGTCAAAATCGGTGCAGCCATTTCAGAGATTAGCCGGAACAAACAGACAGACAAAAATTGTAAAAAATGTTGTTTTGGTAATGTACCGTATATACGTCCGTTTGCACTTAATAAAAAGCGATTATTTTAATATTACAAACACACACTCCAATTTTATTTAATTGTATAGATATAAAAATGCTTAAGTGGGTGTAGACCGTATTGGACAAATTCATAATACTTTTGTAAATGACGGTTGAAATAAGTATTCCAACATTACAAAAGTTAATTAAGTATTAAGACATACAATAAATGTGTGACGCAGTCGCCTGTACTGGGGATCATATTAGGGACACACGCTCGCGCTGTTTGGTGAACGCGACCCGTGACCTGCACCTACTACAGTCGCACACGATTACACCCGACTCATATTATCATGAGCACACAAAACACAAATAGGTTTCTCTGCGTACGCCCTTGCACGTTTATTAAACTGTGCTTTGGAAGGCTTCGTAATTAAACGTATTTGTATTTACTTAGTTATCGGTCTTATTCACATTTTGGAACAGTATTATTATGATTTCCTCATAAAATAACCAATAATATACAATTTGTAAATAAATAAATATATTGAGACAATTCACACGAAGTCATGTTGTTCCAAAAAATTAGCATAGCACTTGTGCTATGGGTACTAGACAACTGATGTGTATCTTATATTTTGTAAATAAATACATATTATACTTAAACACGCTCCGCAAGCGAACCGAAGTACATTAGCCGCTACGCCACGAAGTTCTTCGTAATATACCTTCTAATTGAGCATACGGAGTCTAGGCATTGCACTTGTCAATAAACGAAGGGAAATCATACTGTATACATACATATACTTAATATTAGCAATCATATAAATACGAGTAAATGTACTGCGTCAATTCATATTAACCTAATCCAAAATTAAGAGCGCTTGTGTTATGGGTACTAGATGACTGATATACTAAAATAAAAGTACAATATATACTTCAACGTTTCAACGTTTCGAAATCGTTATTCGTTGATTTATAAACCGTATAAATGCGAAAACGTGTAAATCGGGGGAAAGGTGTATTTATTTTTGATTAGGCGGACAGCCCACTCAGTACATAACTGCCGTCGCCTATGGATCTTAGCGACGCCAGGGCACCGCTAACACGCTGCCGTCCGCATACAATGTACTGCGTACACGACACGAGGTCATTATGAGGGCATATATAGGGGTGGTTGCCAACCAGACGGGATCTTACCACCTAACTGTGTTAGTTGGTTAGTCGTCTTTTACAACTGGCTGCTCCCGGCCGCAGAAATCACTATTCTCACTCTGCTTCTGCACGGATCCGTGCAGGGGCGGAGAAAGAATACTAACCTCTGCGGCCGGGGTCGGCCTGTCGTAAAAGGCGACAAAACAACCCACCCTAGCTACGTGGTAGGACCCCAAGCCCGTCTGGATGGCAAGCACCTTTGGTCTTAAGTATGCCACCATAATTACCTTGTGTTGTGTTCCTTCATTAGTGACCCAAGTTTCTGTACCCTTACAGGGAAGCAGTATGTTTGCGATGCCACTAGCGATACAAACACCCATAGGCGATAGTAACTGCTAAATTCTAAGCAGGCCGTCGCGTATTTTTTATATTTCTCAAGACGAAGGTTTTTAACCAATGTGTGTTGCCAGTGATGACATACGGAACGCAGACGTGGTCGCTAACTATGGGCCTTATGGCTATGCTCGGAGTTTCCCTGCGAGATCGAATCAGAAATGAGGAGATTCGCAGGAGAACCAAAGTCACCGACATAGCCCGGATGATTGCAAAACTGAAGTGGCAGTGAGCTGGGCACATAGCTCGAAGGACTGATAGCCGTTGGGGCAGAAAATTCCTCGAATGGCGACCGCGTACCGGAAGACGCAATGTTGGTAGGCCCCCCACAAGATGGACCGATGATCTGGTCAAGATCGCCGGAATAGGTTGGATGAGGGCAGCGCAGGACCGATCATCGTGGAGATCTTTGGGGGAGGCCTTTTTCCAGCAGTGGGCGTCTTCCGGCTGAAATGATGAAGATGATGATATATATATATATATATATATATATATATATATATATATATATATACCTAGTCAGGTCATAAGTATTGTCACACAGTAAAAACTTTTCTTTTAGAATGCTGGCCACAAAAAAGTTTATTGAATTCGAATCTCGAATTGTTCATGAAAATAAAAATGTATACTTTTAGAATTTTACTCATTTTTTAAATATGGAGTAGACGCTTAAAGAAGACCGTGTTGCAGTTATTGCGTTGCATCGTTGCGGTTACGCGCCAATTCAAATTTTTAACATACTGAAAAATTTTATTATAACCAAAAGATTCATTTATCGTACCATCAAACGATACAATGAAGACTCTAGTGTAGATGACAGGTCAAGAAGTGGTCGCCCTCGGTCTGTTAGGACTCCAGCAGTGATAAAAGCTGTGAAGGCACGAATTCAAAGAAATCCCAAACGTAAGCAGAAACTGTTGGCCCTTCAGATGGGGTTAAGCAGAACCACGGTGAAAAGGGTGTTAAATGAAGACTTAGGGCTTCGGGCATATCGAAGAAAAACAGGACATCGTTTGAATGCTCGTCTAATGGACCTGAGACTGAAGAGATGCCGCGCTTTGTTGAAGCGGTACGCGGGAAAAAAATATCGGGAAATTCTTTTTTCGGATGAAAAAATTTTTACCGTAGAAGAGAGCTACAACAAACAAAATGATAAGGTGTACGCACACAGTAGTGAAGAAGCGAGCAACCGTATTCCGCGTGTCCAACGAGGTCATTTTCCATCCTCGCTCATGGTATGGTTGGGAGTTTCTTATTGGGGCTTAACAGAGGTACATTTTTGTGAGAAAGGTGTAAAAACGAATGCTGTTGTGTATCAAAATACAGTCCTGACGAACCTTGTGGAACCTGTTTCTCATACCATGTTCAATAACAGGCACTGGGTATTCCAACAAGATTCGGCGCCAGCTCATAGAGCGAAGAGCACACAAGACTGGCTGGCGGCGCGTGAAATCGACTTCATCCGGCACGAAGACTGGCCCTCCTCCAGTCCAGATTTGAATTCGTTAGATTACAAGATATGGCAACACTTGGAGGAAAAGGCGTGTTCAAAGCCTCATCCCAATTTGGAGTCACTCAAGACATCCTTGATTAAGGCAGCCGCCGATATTGACATGGACCTCGTTCGTGCTGCGATAGAGGACTGGCCGCGCAGATTGAAGGCTTGTATTCAAAATCACGGAGGTCATTTTGAATAAACTTTAATGTCATAAGAATCTATGTTTTGTTAAGTTCATTTTGGTATATAAATGGTTACATAATGAATAAACTTGTTACAATTATTTTACATTAAACATGTGACAGAATTTATGACCTGACTAGGTATATATATATATATATATATATATATATATATATATATATATATATATATATATATACTTATACTAACTTATACTAACAAAATGTCAATAAAATGACGATAGATTATTCAGTGTGAAAAACTCTTTTTAAACTTTTATGAACAGTAACAGTTTTAGAAGTATTATAAACAGTTTCCGTGAAAAAGTTTGGTGGTTTTTTGAAATTATGCCAAATAGGAATTTAAAACATTTCCACGAACAAGCCCAACTTGTTTGGAATATAGCGGTATTTTCATTGGGTTTCAAACTTTGTGACAAGGTTTGGTGTCACTTCATTTAATAATCAAATCGCGGTAACGCGCTGCAACTGTGTTGAAATTCACGCCTCGATTATTATGACTACACTGAACTTGATATTTTAACTGATTTTACATTTAGTATTGATTTTCAAGCTTACGGTAACAGTTGGATTTTGGCTCCAAATAGCGTCAATTAAAGTAACCGTTTACAATTTTTGGCCGGTCTCGAAAAAATACTACTAAAATATAATATAAAACCAGGAACTACTTACTGTAGGTTCTATACATAACTTCTATATCTATACTACTATTATAAAGAGGAAAGATTTGATTGTTTGTTTGCTTTGAATAGGCTCCGAAACTACTGACCCGATTTAAAAAATTCTTTCATTGTTGGGAAGCTACACTATCCCCGGGTAACATGGCTATATTATATTTTCAAAAAATTAGGGATCCTTACTAAAACTCCAATAATGTAACCCAAAGTGTAAAAAAATTACCTAAAATATTATTTAAATCGCGTGCGTTGCGAAAACTATTGATGATAGAATAAAATAATGTACTACAACTTTGCAGAACACATCATTATTTACAAAAAGTGTCGCGACAGCATATGTCTAACTATTATAGTTATGCCACAATAAGTGTTCTTTTATTTTAAAAATTTAATTGAAATGCCGCCCCTAGAAAAGACTTTTTATTTGGATCTTGGTATTAATCCTTATCAAAATAAATTACTTCATATTCAAAACTGTTTCAATACCTTTATATAACTTTTTGAATTATTCAATTCGGATATTCCATTCGAAAGATATCACGAGTTTAAAAATGTAAGTATTAGAAAAATGTTGCGTGGTAGCCGCTCACCCTGTTCGGCTAGCTAGGCAGCACCATATGCAATGTAGGCGTGCGTCACTGGGGTTTTTACAAAAATTAGAATAATAAGACTTATTAAAAAATAACGAAAAATAAATAAAAAGTAATAACAAAAAAAAATCATTAAAATAAAAGCTCATAGAAATAATAATATTCAAACTTTCTTTATAATTTTATTTTTTTAATAACCTGACGCAAATAGAAGGGTTTGCCCTCAGGGGCGCTCCTCTGTCCGAGGAGTGCGGGTGTGCGTACCCGAGGTGCCCGAGCATCCGTCACTTCACTCCCTTCTCCGTTCGAGGCGACAGAGTCCTACCTTTCTTTCCGTCTACCTCTTACATCCTTTCCAACTTAGCTCTCTGTTCGTGGCGTGGTCCCCGGTGGGATGATTGCGAATACTGATTGGGGTCCCGGGTTCTACCCTGGGACCTGATTTGGTAGTCGAAACCATGCCTATTTCGACTGCGCCTGCACATAGAGTGTTCCCGGGGCGGGAATTGCATCCTCGCTGTCGGTTGATCTTGCTGGGCCGGCTCCGACGTCAGGCGACTCTGCTTTTTCTGGAGTGTCGTCTGGTAGTCGTACCCACGCCTGACTAGCACGCGACGGGGATACGAGTCCCGTCCGGAATTGGCCGCGGACCTGTCACTCCCGGCCCTGGTTCTGTCCATGGTCGGGGGCGATCCTGGATGGACGGCCGTCGTCTCCTTTTGCGAGGCAGTAGTGTCTGCAAGGGAGGCGGCGGAACGAGAGCGGGAGTCCGCCACCGCACTCCCCTCCCGCCAACGTAGGCCGCGTCGTCGGCGCCGGAGGGCGGGCAACGATCTCCGGCCGACGTAGAAAACGGCCGCGGGCGGCCCCTCGGGGGAGGATCCGCCGCCCGCACTATTGCCGCGAGGGAGAAGGCTGCGTGCTGTTCCACAGCCCCCCTCAACTCCTAGCGTTGTTACAAGAGAGCGCCAGGGGGACGAAACCCTGACCCCCTGGCGCCAGCACTTTAGAAGGGGCCCGCTTTAAGACAAAGCGTGGGCCGGCGCCGGCCCGGGCCACGAGATCGGCAGGCCATATATCCGTGGGCCCGGGCGTAGACGATAGGAGAACAGCGGGGTTTTTTTAGTGGGTCGAACATCTTTTCCGGAGTCCCTTATATCCCTCGGTCCCCCCGGGCCGGGATAACCCGTCAAGAGAGGTTTTTCCTCGAGACCGAAAAAAAATAGAAGGGTTTAATTTTTATTTTTTTGTTAAATACCCGTGCGAAGCTGGGACGGGCTGCTAGTGTGAAATATTTTAGCTATACCCATCATCATCCCAACGTTATTAATTCCGGTTGCAACAAACAAAACTTCCGCTTCGTTGTCCGCTAAATATTTTAGCAATACTGCTGTAGTAAAATAGTTGAGAAGAAGTTTTTTTGGGCTTACTATAACTTCATTATAATTACATAAACAATAAATATTAGTACACACAACGCCACCTAGTCTAGTAAGTAGCATAGCACTTGTGTAATGGGTACCTTTCTTTTGTATACACATAATGGTCTAGAATTATAAAGAACAGCTCCAAAGACTTCACTCACACAAATTCCTATAGTACCTGTTTAAGTAATAAATAATAATTCATAGAACGCGCTCTACGACATCCTGGAGAGTACAACATTATATGGTCGACTAATAAATTAACGCTTCTGCTAGTTTTCAGACAGAAGAGAAGTGGCACGAAGGTTGAAGAATAGAAAAGCTAGAGTTGGATTGCCAAATAAGCGGTAGTCGTCTTTAGAAGTCAAATTTAGTCACATATTTTCATCTTTTTATGCATAGATGCAACAATCAGTGACCCGACGCTTTTCAGTGAAATCTCGTGAAATACATCACAGAACGATCACTTGGGAAAGAAAAATGTGCCATAAGTTTAAATTAAATTAAAGGCGTTTCCTGTTCCTTATAAAAATAAGTAAATTATTGTCTATGTATTACATTAAACAGCTGTTGTGTACCTTATTTGAACTAAAAATTCAAACAAATCCGATTTACTTTATCGAAAATACATTAAACTTTAACAATACGCTTTTATTGTCTGCAGACGAACAAATGAACTCGATAAATATATTCGAACTTAATATCTTGAATGGTAGTTCGATTTTGGAAAGTGGCAGACAAACACTATTTTCACTCGATCCGAATATGTATTTTTACCATCGACATTATTTGAATAAAAGTTTTATAAAACGTAATTTTATTCTGATTTATCTGAATTTCAAATTTATTAAAAAGTAAAAAATAATTCTTAACATAATATTAGAGTTAGAGACGAGAAAATGAATGCCACTATTCTAAAAAGCGTGGGGTGCTCGATATCAATCGTTATTTTTCACTAGTTTTATTCCGAAATGTCGAGTTTAAAAATATCGCACAAAGTTCCATCACGCTTTTAGTTTTGAGCTTGATTAACTATAAAAGCGTGTTTTTAGTTTTTTGTAACTATATTTTTATTTGTTTTCAATTCCCAATCGGTAAATATTTTATTAATTTAACGCCACCCCCCTGTAGTTTTATGAATTAAACGCCATCTTCCGGCAGAAGGAAAAGAAAGCGTTAACCTTGATGATCATGAAAAGGACTGTGGGACAAAATTATTAAATTTGTGTACGGTCTTGACAAGTGTTCGAAACTAATCGATAGTTTTGAGTTTTTACAACTGTCACTGTATACGTCAAAGTCATGAATCAGCTGGACGAACGGACGGTGCCCGGCTCGTAAAAGTTGTACGGTTGGACTCGGGAAAATTGTTGCATTCGGCTCCCCAGTTTGCATTTGAGATTAGAACTCATTAAGGACAATTGTGAAGTAAGTGGAGTTGTGGTACGGCTACTTTCACGCGCCAGGGAGATAGTTTCGCGTGTCGCCTGCGCCGCCACGCCTTACCTCATCATCCCCTACATTTCCTACCACATCCTCACCCTGAACCTCCTATCTTAAGGTACGATACGACGAGGTCATCGGATTCGTGGTGAGTAATAGGCTAATTGTATTATAATATTACTAAGAAAAATTACATTACGGCGCCGCGCGATCGCGGCATATGTTCGGCGTGCTGTTTCGCGGCTCCCCTCAACTCCTAAACTTATTACAGGAGAGCGCCGGGGGGACGAAAGCCTGACCCCCTGGCGCCAACACTTTAGAAGGGGCCCGCCTTACGACAAAGGGCGGGCCAGCGCCGGCCCGGGCCACGAGATCGACAGGCCATATATCCGTGGGCCCGGGCGTAGGCGATAGGAGAACAACGGGTTTTTTTAGTGGGTAGTCAGAAAAATTCCGGAGTCCCACATATCCCTCGGTCCCCCCGGGCCGGGGGAACTCGTTAAGAGAGGTTTTCCCCGAGACCAAAAAAAAAGAGTCAGCCTACAGGCACGAATTCATCCTGCGTGTCTTGGATGAACTCTCTATTGGAGGGAATGAAGGGTATACTTGTTACATAGAGCGATAATTCTAGTTTTCTTACGATATTTGCCTTTACCGTATATAAAAATTACATTACATCTAGTGCCAAAGTAATGAGTACTTGTGTTATGGATACTAGACAACTGATTTACTCCTTATAAAAGAAAGTAATATGCTTTTATTTCATTATACATAAACATACAGACTTGTGATAGAAATTGATCCATATTGAGACAGGGGGGTTGTCAAATATTCTTTATTAACATTTTGCCCTACATAATATATTTTAATAAACTCAAAATGCAAAGAGAAATATTATTAGATATGTTTCTGTTATATAAATAAAGCAATCTTAATTAAAATCACAACATCCTAAATGTCATAGAAGTGGGTAATAAACATTTATTATACGAGATAAACTTTGTATATGGAAAGGTAGTCGTAACGAATGACTCTTAATGGAATAATTAAACTTTATTGTTCAATAAAACAACATGTAGACTTGTTGTTTTGTAAAAGTCGGTCAATAACATGCGAGCAACGCCTAAGCCTTTTCATTCGTTTGCCTCTTGACATGCGCTCATTTACATCATAACTAACGACGCACGTAGCAGCAACGGTGAGCGTTTTATGTTAATTTTAATTCAATAGCGAAGCATTGGGTACAATTATGTCTTTATTACTCAATGTTTTATTCTCGTATAGCGCATTTTACCACATAATCGTCAGTGCGTTCTCGGCCTTTGATAAGACCATGATAGGACTACTCCATCTAGGCAACAAATGTCTGACCATGCCGTCTCCACCAAGCCCCGGCAAAAGGGAGGACCCAAAAAGTGATGGTTTGACATCGCAAAGGGTTAAATGCCTGCCAATAGACTCACTATCAAGCATGCTGAAGATCGTACGTTGTGAAGGAGAGTAAGAAGTAAACGTTTGGATTGCAATCAGGATTTGACACCAAGGTGATAACGATGGACTATCACCGATGGACTCCTGCTGGAGGAGTAGGCCCACAAAGTAATATGTATGACAACGGACTCACCATTCACTCTAAAGTCTACAAAGGAGTAAGTAAGACTGGGAAAGTGGACTACAGGGAACCAAATGTTAAGTTTGTGTAGCTACCGATATATTATATACTCGTAATCCCCAGATGAGGAACAAGGTACCAACCACTAATGCATTATGCTTCTTATGAAGATCGTAGAGGCTCATACAGACTAGAATACAATGTGTATTATATACGTTGTTATGGTGATGGTGTTCGATCCTTGCATAAGGGTATTTGAAATCCCGCCACCTGATTTTTGTTATCTACCCTCACTCTCGGTGAGGTAATAATGGTAAGCGAGGGTGGGATGGAAAAACGTTGTACCAGATAACCGCTTTCGTACCGTATGCGATATTTATATACTAACGAAATAACTGGACGGGACGGTCGACGTTCGACCTCCCTGGTTACTCCAAACTGTAATTGGCCGTGCCATTATAAATCTGTGTGTTCAGTGTTGTGCTATAGCTGGTGCCGTGCAACAGTTCCTCAGCGTCCTGAACCAAACCGGGAAGGGGTGGAATCAAGGTCAGTGCAAATTTCTTTGCCCGTTGCAAGACATCGTGTCTCTCTTGCCACCGCTCCTATCCCAATCCTCTCATACAGTCCACTGCTCTCGAGCAATCCTTCTTATTCCCGTACGGTGCAATCTCGGTCCGTGACCGGCATCGTACAGATGGTGAACTACAAATTTCAATCGAATGGATCCATTTTTTAGTAAAACAGCAACATCATTTAACTATATTATCGCACACAAATCCATAAATCTCGTTAGTTGTACCTATATGTACATAACATGGAAAAGTGTCAAAGTGGAGAGGTCGGTGATTGACGTGATAGGGCTGCGGCCTATAATTTAGTGGACATGAAAGTGTGGCGCCAAACCAACCACTCATGTTTGCGTAATCCTCTTTTTGTCACGTGTCTCAACGCGGGGCCGTCGCTTTCGCTTAATTACCCTTGCGTGGTCATTCCCGACGAAGAAGGCCGAAACGATTATTCGCCATGCCACTATTTCACTATTTTGCCTGTGAAAAGGTTAAAAGCAAATCAAAATTGTTTTTGCTGGCTCACGGTAAACGGGCAGATGGTCCACCTGGTTAAGAATTATTATTAACAGATCGCCATTGTATGTTATCAAGACCATAACGGATGCTGTATCCGTGAAGGTGTTCTATGACACCTTTTTATAACTATTAAATCTTAATTAAAAATACATTCTCAGATATATCTTAGAAATGTAACACATATGCCAAGACACGTTTAATAACAAGACCAACAGTGTTGGTTTGTTTATTATAGTGTACGGAAAATATTGATAAATATGCTCGTTGACAGCACTACTCCAGGTTTGAGGGTAAACCAATTTATATAACAGGCGTGTGTTGTGTGAAACAATTTGATAAAAGAATTTATTTTTAATATGTGGCTTTTATAGCTCGTATAACAATATACCTTGAAAACATAATTGAAGATCTATTGCCAGAAAATGGCATGGAAATCTAGATTGGATATCAATATTGGGTAATATTGTACAAATCCCAATAAAAATGCTATAAATAATTTATAAGTAGTTAGAATCCGGAAATATGTCATTAATAGCCCGATTCTCGGATCAGCCACGAGAACTAATAAAAACCAACGACAAATAACAGTTATTTTCACATATAAGTTTATTGGGAGATCATAAAATAACATATAAATCACTAACTCGCGATCACTAGGCGTCGCAGATACCAAAAATAATAGGTCTCGAAAATAGTTCGACGGAGATGAAAGAGGCGAACTTTTTGCCTACCCGTCCATAAATATCGTTAATACTCGTAAGTGGCGCATCTTAACAAACAAAGTACTACTCTCCGAAAGCAATTAATTTATTTTTCATGCAGGGGCTAAAAATAATACTGACTACTGTGGGGGCAGCCTGACGTAAAAGTCAACCAAACAACCCCAGACAGGTGCTAGGGCTTCACGTTCATATGGATAGCAATAATCCCAGGTGTCTAAATATGCCTACTGACAAATAATATATCAATTTCGTGTTCTATAATTATGTTTTTATATACTTCATATTTATAATATATGTTTGTACAAAATACATCCATGGAGTTTCTTGTCTGTTCTTCTCCATAGGATTCACTTTTGGAACAGACATCTAGCTTTTGACATTTTAAAAGTGCTTGTTACTCAGGCCTATTTAAAATAAAAAATTTTGACTTTGACTTTGCCGTCATATTTGTTGTGTTTCGGCAAAATTACCCTAGGTTCTAATTCGGCAGCGTGTTAGCTGTGCCCCTGGCGTCGCAAACATTCGTAAGCAACGGTAATTACTCGCTATTAAGTGGGCCGTCAGCCTATTTGCTGTTCCACAGCAATAAAAAAATCACATAAACGTTGCGTGATTTTCTGATAGAAAGAAATTAAATTTTAATAATAAACCTATGTTATTTTACTGTGTGTAGGGCCGCGGGCGGGACTCCTTTAGGGATAAATTTAAATGAAATTAATATTTTGCATGGTGCATCTTAATACATTTTGGAAAATATATAATAAGTTAAGAAAAATATCACAGATTTTCCTGAATTCAGTGATGTTCATAGCAAACATACAAGGAACAAAGATAAATTGATCACACCATCTTGTAGACTCCAGAAAGTGTACAATAGTTTTATTGGACACTTTGCCAATACGTTTTACAATAAAATCCCAGAGATTCAAAAACTTTCGACAAATAAGTTTAACAAAGCTATTAAGCAACGTCTATATGGGAAAGGATATTACGTCATTAAAGATGGAATAAAAACAATTACATTGCCATTACCTTAACTCATTTTTTTTCCTCCAATTTCATTGTAAATTTGTAATCAACCAGCGTTTTGTATTGGAAACGGTAGTAGATTCTTGACATTCAATAAGTTATCTGTAAGATCTTATATTGAAATAAATGATTTTAAATGGATTTTGATAAACCATGTCTACAATCTTAGAATAAAAAATAATTTTAATAAATCTTGTCAATCTGTTAATATACTCATTCTCATTTTAATCACATGCTTATATTTTCATTTCTGAATAATATTTCTAAAACTATATTGCGAACAATATAACTTTTAAGTTCCAATTTCTTAATGGGTTCGTAGTAAATTGCATTACCAATGTTATCAATATGTTTCTAATAATAATTGGTTGGCATAGCAACGCACTTGACGCCTCCAATTTGAACCTTGTTGAGGTTCAATACGGTCGAAAATGAAGAGGTTGCGCCTGTGTACACACATCACTTTTTAATTACAATGCAGATAACGTATCTACCGTGTCGTGATAACTACTTACCGCGAAACCAGTTCGCGAACATATTTAATAGAATTATTTATTTAACACTTACCTTTCGAAGAACTACGAAGGGTCAAAACGCCCTAAAATATATTCATAACTATATGATACAGTCACTTAACATAGCTTAAATATTTAACACACACTACCAAGCTAACTTAAATAAGTTACAACACTTAGAAATCGTAATAGGTCGAATAAAGTTTCGAGCAAACAATGGTAGAGAGATGACGTGCGCACACAACGAGCGCCGCGCGCCAACTGACTGGAAAACTCCTCCGAAACCTTCGAGTCAACTCGTAGTAGATTATACGCTTAAATTGCTTGCGCCGTAGCTTTGTAGCGGGACCCCATCTGCAGCGTATGAGCGTTACTGCGTTACTACGAACTACGAACTTTTGTAGTTCGTAGTAGTAGGCTATATATTTTTTTTTAACTTTTAGTTAGTTTAATTCATGTGTGATAATTAGACCAGATAGAATTAAAATCTATATTACAATTTACGTGTGTTGTGCATCGTAAATATTGTTTAAGTTTAAATTGAAGTGATAGGCCTTTCGTGTATAGCAAAACTACTCCACTAAATTTATTTTATGAAATAAAGTTTATGTGTATACGAGTATATAGTAGAATTTTAGATTGTTTTATTACACTATTAGAATATGAAAACCTGTAAACATTTTATTGATGTTTTATTGTGGTTTGCTTGAACCCTAATAGTTAAACTCATTATCTTATCCGTGCAGGGGCGGAGAAAGAATACTAACCTCTGCGGCCGGGGTCAACATGTCGTAAAAGGTGACAAAACAACCCACCCCAGCAACGTGGTAGGGCCCCAAGCCCGTCTGGGTGGTAACCACCTTTAGTTTTAAGTATGCCGCCATAATAACCTTGTGTTGTGTTCCGGCATTAGTGACCCAAGTTCCTGTACCTTTATGGGACAGCAGCGTGTTCGCAATGCCTTATCGTTGCACATAACACCCATAGTAGACGGTAACTGCTAAATTCTAAGCGGGCTGTCAGCCTGTCTGCTGACCCACAGCAATAAAAAAAACTCATCTTACACCTAAAAATCAATTCCAGGACATAAGGTAAAAATTGTAAAAGTATACCCACATTATCAGAAGTGGCGAGTTATTCTACGCTGGTGCTTTCTGTGTGCAGGTTTCCTCACAATATTTAGCAGTTTACCGTCGCCTATAGGTGTTTGCAACATCAGTGGCATCACGATCACGCTGCTGTCCCATAAGGATACAGGAACTTGGGTCATTAATACCAGAACAAAACACAAAGTTATTATGGCAGCGTACTTAAGACCAAAGGTGGTCGCCATCCAGACGGGCTTTTGTCATCTTTTACGACAGGCCGATCCCGGCCGCAGAGGTTAGTATTATTTCTCCGCCCCTGCACGGATATTTAAGGCGTACCGTATCCTCGTTATGAGTTGTTAAAGGCAATTTGTAGGCAAACTGAAGGGACCCACACGTGGCACACATTACACAGTATTTGACCCCTTACTTAGGAGAGTTACATTCGTACCCACGCGTACGTTTGCCGAAACAGAACTCAGGAACTTAATATTAGTTCAGGCCTCCATTGCACGTGTGGTGCGTTACATTCATCCAAATTTATTATATGGCTTCCAGTATGATTGAGATTGTGTTCGACCCGTATTCGCCGAATACGGTGAAAATAATTATAAATTAGTTTTTTTTTTTTTATTGCTGTAAGACAGCAGACAGGCTGACGGGCCGCTTAGAATTTAGCAGTTACCGTCGCCTATGGGTGTTTGCAACGTCAGTGGCATCGCGAACACGCTGCTGCCCCATAAGGGTACAGGAACTTGGGTCACTAATGCCGGAACACAACACAAGGTTATTATGGCGGCATACTTAAGGTGGTCGCCATCCAGACGGGCTTGAGGCCCTACCACGTAGCTAGGATGGGTTGTTTTGTCGTCTTTTACGACAGGCCGACCCCGGCCGCAGAGGTTAGTATTCTTTCTCCGCCCCTGCACGGATAAAATATATAGAAATTTTTACTTAAATATATAGAAATTTTTTAACGGTATTTTTAACGTTTTTAGATCATTATCCATTTAATATTACTACATTTATATATTACATATTATACATTTAATATGGCACCATGTTGTAATGCTATGATACAAAATCCACCCTATTAATAAACTCTATTTTTGACCTAACATAATCGTGAGATTACATGACTATATATGATTTAAATTAATTACTAACTTATCTTATAGTTATCAATATATAAGTTATTTTAAAAAAGTAATATAAAATCTTAAAGAAATACTAAATTCTATTATTTGTATGCCGTTTTAAGTGTAACGCTTGTGGCAAAGCCACTCATCTCTCAGAAGGATATGAAGTGGTATTACTGTCTGATATGGCAGCCACGTCAGCCGCATCGTGTTCATAGCGGATCACAGTATTCCGCCATCGCAGCTGGATTAACTGTCTTGCGCGATAGATCACCCTAATCCGTAACACTAACACAGTGTCACGTTATTGAACCGCTAAAATATTATTTTGTATTTGGGCAGTCTTTATATATTGGCAGAATATTGTTTAGAACCCATGTCATTGGATACAGAGTCAAGCTAAAGAAAGTTGAATAAAAAAATAAATGTTTTAATCTGTAGCGTAGGTTTCAACAGGGTTTTTAAGTCAATAAAATGCCCCCACGTAAAGCCAGCATCCTGACTGGACAACACTATATCTGACCAGTAACATAAACGGCAGTCGCCATAAGGTAGGAATGGTGAGCCCAACCTAACCAAGTCACCTTCCCTCTGTCAAGTTCAGAGTGTGAGTTTAACAAGGGTTAAATTATTGACGATGGAAGCATTTCGGGAGGCCGAAATCTTCATTTGAAGTATAAAAAGCAGCTAAAAACAATCTGCGACCAACAATTAGGATTTTTCCACTAAATTTACGCCATAATATTCCAGACGTTCCTTAATGATTGATTGCACTTTTATTATTGTGCTGTTTCAATATAAATTATAATCTTTATGACATGATATTTATAATACGCGCTTTAAATTTATTTTTTATACAAACTGAGCAAATTTACACTTAGCGAGCATCATCTTGATGTGCTTCATGTTGAGCATGTTGAGTCAAGTCGGAGCTCTGACGCTCCACCGCGAAAGAAACCCCGTTACTTGCTCAGCAACTGACATGTGAGCAGATGTCGTACTTATAATAATAATTTAAATACTCTTATAAAAATATTACTCAAGGTAAATAAAAATCTGTGTTTATTCGTGCATTCAACAGTATACGAGAATATCCCAACCCGCAAGGAATAAGAAATTATGTTGATATTCAGTTACTCATTTACATATCTGTACAGATGTTATCTATATTTTTCGTACCAAGTTATTTATCTAAAACATGTACATTTTATCCATAGGTGAATTTTTCGAGATCTTATCTAACAATAAATGTATAGCCACCCGATTTTAGTCCTATGGAGTTATTCAAATCATCAAATGCCTTTCTTGCTTACTCCCGCTAGGGTATTTATTTCGGAATTAGAGAGTTTGAATCCGTAGTCGGTATGAAAACGAAATATACATTAATTTGTTTAATTAGTTACATATATTATTTTGAAAAGAAACAAAAAACAGAAAAGCTTGTCAAGAAAAGTATGCGTGACAAAAAAAGAAATCTGAAGGCATCACATATTTATCAGTCATTTTAGGGCCGGGGTCAGCCTGTTGAAACAAGCCACCCTAGCTATGTGATAGGATCCAAGCCCGTCTAGATAACGACCACTTTTGGTCTGAAGTATGCCGCCATAACAACTTTGTGTTGTGTTCCGGCATTAGTGACCCAAGTTCTTGTACCTTTACGGGATAGCAGCGTGTTTGCGATGCCACTGGCGTTGCAAACACCCATAGGCGACGGTAATTGAAATTTGATTAAATTCTAAGTGGGCCGTCAGCCTGTCTGCTGTCCAGCAATATTAACCTAACACCAGTGAAAACGAACTATATGAAGCATTTGTTGAAGCATGGAATTCAACCCCCCTAGAAAAATGTATGAAATTGATTGAATCAATGCCACCTTGTTGCAGTGCTGTTCACTAAATATTAATTATAACTATTGGTAGGCTGTGGATAGTAGCTATTTCGTAAATAACAATACTAATTACTAATACTTAAAAAATATTGTTTATTTAAACTTTTTACTTTGTTGTTGTTGCTAATTAGTTGACCATTATTGTTCATATCTTAAAACTGATTTAAATGTTAGTCCGTAATGTAATTGAAACTGTACTTGTGTAATGGGATTTATATTGTTCTTCTAATAAACGATAAATCGTTAAACATATTGTTGTCCTATTTATTGTTTAATTTCAAAATAAAAACGGTTGCGGTGATTATCTTACATAATGTCAAGGACCGTTGGTAGTGTTTCTAATTATGCGACCACCACTCTGTATAACTATCATGAATAATTTCAATAAGCTCACCTCTACATATCGAAGAGGTATAACTGAATATGTGCACATTCGACAGTGAATACGACATATAAATACGCGGCCCCATTGACCTGTGAATAACTTTCAAAGAAATCCCATTTTAATACGAAAGTCGTTTAAACCAAATCAACCCATTAATCTGAATGAATTCAGTGGAATATATTTCAATAGCATCAACATTTATGAAATATATTTCTAAGTCAAGTAAGTAGCTTTTTCTTTGCACGTAAATATCTTTTTTCAGACCGCATACATATGGATATTAGAAATGGGTTAAATATTTTGAATTTCTCAGAGAGCCACGGAACGTGTTGTATTGTGCAAAATGTTTGTCATGTCAATAAAATCTACAAATAAATTCAAAAGAAAAGATATATTATTGCAGCTGTTATTTAAAATTAGGACTTTATTTATTTATTTAAGTTTTAAAGAGACTTACGACTAATAATAACATTTAATAACTTAAAAATAAATACAGAGAAAATCTTTACAAGTCTCCACTGATAGTGACAGATTAGAATACAAATAGTACAAAAACAAATAGTACAAACTTGTCATTAATCGATTCAATGATTGGGAATCAATCCAATGAGTAAATTCAGTAAGTTTATTAGTAAGATACTTAGCATTAGCAAATGTATTTCGCAAAAAAGTTAAGTGTAAGCTGCCTTTTCATTGTATTAATACCAGAATGAAACAGGTCTAAGTCGGTATTGCTGTCATTAATTAATTCGTTAAAGGAATTAGACGCGCGATAAACAAAACTATTTTGACGGTAATTGGTGGACACGGATTGCAGCGAGAATAAAGGTCTGTTACGGAGTATTCGAGGAGGTATATAAAGGTTAAATTTAGAAAGTAAATCTGGACAATCAATAACAGATGTCATAATTTTTTTAAGAGTAATTTGGTTTGCAATAAGTCGTCGTTCGTTTAAAGGGAGAAAGTGATGAGCTGCACATAAAGATAAGTAGTCCTGGTTGTTAAATGAGTACGATTTAAAGGTGAGAAAACGTAAAAATTTCCGTTGGATGCGTTCGATACGATTGATATAGACTTTATACATTTATATTATTACGATTATTGTACTAAACCATACTTCAAAAGGTTGTAGTAATAAATCATTTCATTTTCATTATGATTTTATTACACACATGTATAAAAATTTTAATAAAATATCGAAGAAAATATTAAAAATAACAAATCTAATATAATGATGACTTTTCAGAAGATTAGAAAAAGTATTCAAGATAAAAAATAATCTTACTTGAAAACAGGCGGAGATTTAATGAAAGAGGATATTAAAAATATTGGCATTCTATCAAAAGAAATTTCATAAGATCAATTTAACATTTTTTTTTCTATATTAATTCAGTACTCGACTTGTTCAGAATCAAGTTGTTCAGTACTCGACTATGGAGTAGTAATCAATCCTTATATATTAATATGCATGTAAATTTCATTTCACGTTTTTATTTATTTTAAAACATAATATTAGATAGATATAATTTATCCGTGCAGGGGCGGATAAAGGATACTGACCTCTGCGGCCGGAGTCGGCCTATCGTAAAAGGCGATAAAACAGCCCACCCTAGCTACGTGGTAGGCCCCAAGCCCGTCTGGATGGCGACCTCCTTTATAAGTATGCCGCCATAATAACCTTGTGATGTGTTCCGGCGTTAGTGACCCAAGTTCATGTACCCTTATGGGACAGCAGCGTGTTCGCGATGCCACTGGCGTTGCAAACACCCATAGTCGACGGTAACTGCTAAATTCTAAGCGAGCCGTCAACCTGTCTGCTGTCCTACAGCAATAAAAAAAAAAAAAAAAAATTCACAGTGCAGGGGCGGGGTAAGAATACTAACCCCTGCGGCCGGGGTCGTCCCGTCGTAAAAGGCGACATAACAACCCTACTAGCTACGGGGTAGGGCTGCAAGCCCGTCTGGATATGTATTTATTTACTAAAAAAAACTACATATGTAGTGTATCAGTTATATAGTACCCATAACACAGCTCTCCTTCAGTTTCATTGCTTCGAAGATTCTGAAAGCGTCTTGTATAACGCGTGCGACGACCGATATTTTGACGCCTCACTGGTGGCATTTTCTTATCGATAATAATAAATATCATTATGATAAAACTCTAAATACACGAAACACTTCAAAGCATTGATGTATCAGTGTGAAGTTTGAAGTCAACTGTCACTTGATCTGCTATCCTGAGGGCGACTATGTTCTATAATAACATTAAAATAATTAATATAAAGTACTTTTTAATCATTTTCATTTTATACGAACCTTGTCCTAACTATAACGAATACATAAAATAAAGAATCATTCAATTTGGTGCAGTCATTCGAAAGTTATGAGCGTACATACATATGTTGGTAGACGTGAAAGACTCATAGGGCAGATTATCTCTTGTGTTTCGATATAGCTGGATACGTCATATGTGACCTCTTTTCATCTAAATTATGCCGGTTTGTTTTTAGCTTTCATTGCGTGCTTCGAATACATACGTCACGTCCATTCCCCATTTCAAATACATATTTTTAATTAATTACTCATTAATTTATAGGTTTTATCCGTGCAGGGGCGGAGAAAGAATACTAACCTCTGCGGCCGGGGTCGGCCTGTCGTAAAAGGCGACAAAACAACCCACCCTAGCTACGTGGTAGGGCCTCAAGCCCGTCTGGATGGTGACCACCTTTGGTCTTAAGTATGCCGTAGGCCCACCCATAGGCGACGGTAACTGCTAAATGCTAAGCGGGCCGTCAGCCTGTCTGTTGTCCTAAAGCAATAAAAAAAAGTTGAAAATTGATTTATGTAAGGCTTTACAAATGTTTTGATAGTCTAAAGATTAGTTTAATTTACAAAGCACACATTCATGTTGACTGTACGAAAATAGACACACAAATTCGTCTGTTTCCGTATTTAATTTATTACAATAAAATGTAAACTATGTATTTGCAAAATCAAATTAAGTGACCTTAATATTGAAAACGTTGCTATTATATTATATTTTTACATTAAAGTTGGTTTTATTGTGTTACAAAATACTAGGAATTCCGTAAAAACTATTCTTCTTCAAATAGCCGGAGTCAGGAATGGAATCATGTTGGTCACGTGATCTACCGAACATTAATTTATTGGACATTATCCTGTTGACAAAAAATCAAGGTGCTTACTTAAGTTTTATCAAATAAATATTATGTGACCAAATAATACGTTGAGCATGTGTGAGGCGCTGAATCGAGTGGGCCGCGAGCCCCTACCGCGACACGTGTCGACGTGTTGACATTCGTGACGCAAATCTTATTCAGTTCCAACACGTCCGCGTGCCACTCTAAGGCACTCTTTTGACGACTTTTATTTATAGAATGTATATAAAAGAATATATGAATCGTTTATTTTCGTATACAGTGTATGTCGGCGAGAAGGCAAAGCACGTCGGTACGAGAACAAATCAGCTCTGTTGGCAGAAAAACATGTCGGTATTAGAACAAAACCCCTCTGTCGACATGATAGCAAAACAAGTCAGCACCAAGATCAAATACAGTAGCCATTGCTGTGGTGGCACACCACCCGATGAGGCCATCGTCGGGCCGCCGAGCGCCATGGTATCCGTTGCTTCGGCGGCCAAAAGCCGGGGTAAAGAGAATGGCCATCCAGACCGAAGATAAGGTTTACGACGAACGGTACACTAGTCAGTCAAGTGCTAACCGCCGATCATATGAACACGGCTCTTTGGTAGGTAGTTAATGTGAATAAACTATATCTACTAGTGACCAAGTTTGTGTTTTGCTTCATTCAACATGAATACCAATGATGTTGTTGAAGATAGTGGCGTCAGCCCTGCTGGCGCCACGCATTTTAAAACCAATATTAACATCTAGCATCCGTCATGTATGATTAAAAAATAAGTTTGTTTGATTAAAGCCGTCCAACGTAATAGGAATTGATGAATTTAATTGACAATCTCTTAGAGCTAGACTGAGCACATGTCCATTAGTATTTTCAGATCACAAGATTATCATCAACAAATAAAATATTTACAAATAAATATAGAAAATTAACGTTTAAACTAAGCCAAGCCCGTATCTCAGATGTTAGTACCTTCCTCAATTCTTCAAGTACATTGGCAGGAGAGATTGTAGGGAGTTGGCTTGAAGATAATTAAAACCAAAACTGAACATCTGAACATCTATTTCGTGATTTAGGTGGAATTTCCGTCTCCACCCCCATTAACTTAGGAGACGTGTCTCTGCCAAGTTACTTCAATTTCTGGTACATCGGATCATTAATCCAGAACAACGGTGAAATAGGCCGAGGTGTGAATAACAGAGTGAATGCAAGATGGCTAAAATGGCGACAGGTCTCAGGAACAATTTGTGATCAAACTCGAAAGTAAAATTTATAAATCTGTAATAAGGCCTGTCGTATTTAATGGATCGGAATGCTGGGCCACAAATGGGAGCGATGAAAGGATGTTACATGCTGCGGAGATGCAAATTTTTTTTTAATGCTCTAGTACAGCAGACAGTCTGACGGCCTGCTTAAGAATTTAGCAGTTACCGTCGTTTATGGGTGTTTGCAACGCCAGCGGCATCGCGAACACGCTGCTGTCCCAAAAGAGTACAGGAACTTGGGTCTCCAATGCCGGAACACAACATAAGATTATTATGGCGGCATACTTAAGACCGAAGGTGGTCGCCATCCAGACGGGCTTGAGGCCCTACCACGTAGCTAGGGTGGGTTGTTTTGTCGCCTTTTACGACGGGCCGACCTTGGCCGCAGAGGTTAGTATTCTTTCTCCGCCCCTGCACGGATAAAAATGTTGAGATGGATGAGTGGAGTTACACAAATGGATATAATTAGAAATGAATATGACATGGGAATTTTGAAAGTAGTTCAATAATTAAGAAACTGAAAGTTAATTAGCCTGGTACGGCCGTATAATGTAAACAGAAGAATGTTGTGTAATGGTGAACGCACACTTGTCCGAGCCGAACGCGCCGAACGAGTCGAACGAAACGAATTTTAGAATTCTGTATATGAAATCTCATGAAACCTCGCACACTTGCCCGCGTCGAATCGTCCGAATCTGGTAGAACCCCAGAAATCCTAGATGAATTCGGATGACGTCATCAGATTCGGCGCGGCTTATGCGGTCGACTCGACCGATGCGCTCGCATTCTATACAGAGCAACGAGCGAGTACTATTTCTGCACTGCAGGCGTAAAGGAAATAGAAACGATTTCTTCGACGCGGTCGATTCTTTCGGCGCGGTCGATTCTTCTGGTGCGGATCTGTGTGCGAGGCCTCCTTGACTTCGATTCGTTCGGCGCGTTCGGCTCAGACTAGTGTGCGTTCACCATAACAAGGAAAATGGTAGGAATGAGAAAGGATGGATACAATAGGAGCATAACAAAAAAAGATGTATTGTAAGAAAAATGTATTAAAAATGATAACGCAAAAGGAGAATGTTGAGATCACGACTTATTGTTGGAGGGGGGAATGGTAGGAGAGAACATAATTACTATACCGACCCCACATAATTTGGGATAAGAGCAGGGAGAAGATATACCTTAGTTATGTATTATGTTATTGTGTTATAGTTAAGATTCAGACTTGGGTAAGTTTTAAAGGTAAATGTTACTAATATATTTTGTTTGTCATTTTATAACATTGATTCTGCTTCTTAGATATCTTAAGTTTTATCCGTGCAGGGGCGGAGAAAGAATACTAACCTCTGCGGCTGGGGTCGTCCTGTCGTAAAAGGCGACAAAACAACCCACCCTAGCTACGTGGTAGGGCCCCAAGCCCGTCTGGATGGCGACCACCTTTGGTCTTAAGTATGCCGCCATAATAACCTTGTGTTGTGTTCCGGCATTAGTGACCCAAGTTCCTGTACCCTTATGGGACAGCAGCGTGTTCGCGATGCCTTATCGTTGCACATAACACCCATAGTAGACAGTAACTGCTAAATTCTAAGCGGGCCGTCAGCCTGTCTGCTGTCCTACAGCAATAAAAAAAAAGTATAAAAACATAAATATGAATAGCAATAACTGTCCGTTTCGGCATTGTATATCTTGCATATTATTAACTAATTGTAACTCCTATTAAATAGATTGCTAACAATTTACATTAACTGGTTTAAATTGTGTCCCACTGAATGGATGTCCGATGAAATTAAATTATATCAGAATGATAAGGGTACTTCGCAGGGTTCCCGTAGGGTATACGGGAAAATAAATTGGCGCAGGCTTCGCAAGTCTCAAGGCTACGTAGTGTTGGTACCAATGGAAGTCGAGGTCGGGAAACATTTTTCTTTTAAGTGAATCGAGATCTGCGAATAATTCGAAGAATAAACCATTTCAGTCTCACAAACTCTCGGATCACCACCACTTAGGACAAAAGAGGAGATATTCAACATGCTGCCCCAAATGGAGTCCGTTCAGTGGAAAGAGGATTGTACACAGTTGAACAATTATGCAATTGATTTATGTCGCGTGTTGTTAATATACACTCTTTAACATTCATAATTTATATATTATCACCCTATATTAAAAAAAACTATATTATAATATTTAAATACAGAAAATAATAAAATAAAAATTTTAAATAACTAAATATAACCAGAACCATAAATAAGAAATATTAATAAATATGGAGTACATATTGGAGTATAATTCTTCCGCAAACAAATGTTTTTGTTTCAATGTTTAACATTAAACAGTTATTTTATTGCGAAATATACTGTTAGCACGATTTATAGCCGAACAGCTGCAAAACGACAAGCAAGTTTTACTCATTTGTTTATTACCTTTCTTTATTAGGGTTTATAGGGTTGTACATTGTTGTATATTCATTCAACAGATACATTCGATGTATGTATAAGCTTTACCTTTTCAAACTTAACACTAGCGTATGACATTCTCAATATTTTGGTTGTAATTGACTTGTTGTTGATCAAACAACGTTTGATGTTTTGCGAAATACATTTGATAATGCTAAGTATCTTACTAATAAACTTACTGAATTTACTCATTGGATTGATTCTCAATCATTAAATCGATTAATGACAACAAGTTTGTACTATTTGTATTCTAATCTGTCACTATCAGTGGAGACTTGAAAAGATTTTCTCTGTATTTATTTTTAAGTTATTAAATGTTATTATTAGTCGTAAGCCTCTCTAAAACTTAAATAAATAAAACAATCCCATCCAAAATTAGTCTACGAATCATTTACTTCTTTTGCTAATTAACGGCAACAAAGGAAGGCACGAGTTATTTTTTTATACTTGTCTGTTATTGTTCTGTGGCCGTTTTCCAGGCGACTGGCCTATGGACGTTGGCAACTCCAGCATGGCTAACGCGCTACCAGCCTCGGAGAAATTTTAGATTAGGTCTAAATGATAAGGGTAGGGTTTGATTTCTTGGAGTTGGGGGACTAGGTAAAAATCATATTTCACATATACCTTGCAGCTCTTTGCTTAAATAAGGAAATGTATTGTATATGCACTTAAATAATAAAAATATGTAGATTAAATTTTCCAAAAATTATAAGTTAAGTAGCGTTACTGAAGTTAACCTTATCTTCTTCAGCTTCAGGCCGCCGTAAAAAGCGGCCGCGGGCGGCCCCTCGGGGGAGGATCCGTCGCCCGCACTATTGCCGCGAGGGAGAGGGCCGCGTGCTGTTCTGCGCCCCCCCCCCCTCAACTGTTGATTCAGAAGAGCGCCGGGGAACGAAATCCTGACCCCTGGCGCCAACAATTTAGAAGGGTAGATAGGAGAATAGCGGGGTTTTTAGTGGGTAGTCGGATGGTCGAACATCTTTCCCGGAGTCCCACATATCCCTCGGTCCCCCCGGGCCGGGGGAACCCGTCAAGAGAGGTTTTTCCCCGAGACTCAAAAAAAAAGCTTCAAAATATTTTAGATATTTATTTAAGAGTTAAATTACAGTTTTAGAATACACGAAATTTTTTGTTAAAAATGAAACAATATAATGTTAAATGTTTGTTAGTGAACACTGGTAGCCGCATAGTAACCAAAACATCAAAAATAATAACAGACGTTAGAAAAAGCGCAAGTGGACGTTTTTATAGAAAAAATATTTTTTCAATATAATCAACCAATCAATTGTTCTCGTATTCCTGATTGATAAGTTATAACTAATTACAGGCACCATAGGCCTGTCATTGAACTGCTTCCTTAATCATTGCGTTATATTGAAACCAACGCGCTATTAAGTAACCTATCAACAATAGTTAATCAATTATTATCTTCAAACAATGGATATTAATACAATGATATTAAGTCATAGTAAACAAAACATTACTTACGTACTCTTACATATGTACTACAATTATTTGGCTTTGATCACTTCTTTTCACAACAACCTGAATATTTACAAGGCTTTGAATATTATAGTTACTTAAATAAACGTTTATAAATAACACAATCACTCCTGAGTGAACTCGACCCACCAACCTTCCGTTCAACAATGTAATGTCTTGTAAGGGATTCGAAATACGTTTCTACAATAAAAAAGGGTCGTTACGGACACCATTATCATCATCATCTTAGCGTTGAATCCCGGTTGCAACCCAAACTCTCGCTTTGGTGCCCGGGGTCCGCTTTCCGACTTTTTTTTCTCCACTTCGGCACACAATCTTCGGCATCTCTGGTGGTCAGTCCATTGGCACGTATATCAACCCCTACGACGTCCAGCCAGCACTTTTTAGGTCTAACCCGGTCTCCATTGCCTCGGGATCGTACCGGTGAGGAGTGTCCGGTTAATATGTCCACACTACGAGAACCCATCGCCTTCCAGGCTTCGATGGGAACTCCATCGTATCCAACAGCTTTCCGATTCTTCATGCGGCGAAGACAATTCTGGACCTCTGTAGGCGTTATTAGTAGTCCTTGATTTGGAGGAAAGTCTAGCGGCTGCATCTCTTTGTGCTGCGTGTTCAGCAGCTTGTGGAAATACGAGCGCCATCTCTCCTTCACCGCGAGGTCCTCGCAGAGCAGGTTGCCCACAGGGTCTTTTGCAGAGCGGCACTTGGAAATGTCCTGTGCCGCTTTGACCCTGGAGCGCGCTAACTTATAGATGAGCTTCTGCCACTCAGACGATTCCAACTTATCGAAGTAGATGTAAGTGGTCCCGTCTGGCTCTGGCAACAGCTCTCTAAGTGGCGCGCTTTGCCTCCCGGTATGCGTCGCGATCTTCAGGAGATCTGAACGCTTGCTTCTTAAAGAGGGCTTTCTTCGCTCTAGTCTCCCCTGGACTGCGTCGTTCCACCACCATGTCTCGTTGTCACACTTGCAACCACCCTTAGCACCTCCTTCGCCGATCCCAGGATAGCCACTTGTGAAGCTCTTGCGCGCCGTTATGCGGCGGCGCTCTAGCCCATAGACGATCCCGTAATTTTAGTCTTTCCATTGTTTGATTTGGCTGATTTTGGCTTTTACGGCGGTGACTGTCGTCTGACCCCCCAATCCCAAGAGGAGAGCCATTATTAGGGCCTCGTCCGTTATTCAGCAGGGTGCACCGAAATGCAGGTAAGGTTGACTTGGAGCCCGAAGATGTTGGTCACCTCACACCCGGTCGTTACGGACACCATTTACGCATAACTACCATCCGAACACGCAACAAGAAACATGGTCCCAAAAGTGGTATTAAAATGTATCTCGCCGATTTAAGCAAAATCTGTTATTCTCTTTTAAAAGTTAACCTCAAACAAAAACATCCGTCATCATATCCGTGCAGGGGCGGAGAAAGAATACTGACCTCTGCGGCCAGGGTCGGCCTGTCGTAAATGGCGACAAAACAATCCACCCTGGCTACGTGGTAGGGCCGCAAGCCAGTTTGGACAGCAACCACCTTTGGTCTCAAGTATGCCGCGCCGCCATAATAACCTTGTGTTGTGTTTCGGCATTAGTGACCCAAGTTACTGTACCCTTATGGGACAGCAGCGTGTTCACGATGCCACTGGGGTCGCAAACACCCATAGGCGACGGTAACTGCTAAATTCTAAGCGGACCGTCAGCCTGTCTGCTCCTACAGCATAAAAAAAATAAGGTGAAGATTATAACTGTCGATTAGGATGAGTGAAACAATCCACATAAATATGTTCTGACAATTTCGATTTACGTCTGTTTTTATTCGTAAGCCGCAACAATTCGTGGAGTGGTAAGGACAGAATAGGTGGCCCACAACGACTCATTGTCGTGTCGCAATATTCTACAGAATATTGTAATTGTAAATACAATTTTCTGTAGAACATGTAAATATGTATTTAGAGTTGAATGATGTCGGCGCTTCATATATATATATATATATATATATATATATATATATATATATATATATATATATATATATATATATATATATATATATATATATGTGTGTGTGTGTGTGTGTGTGTGTGTGTGTGTGTGTGTAACCAATTATATCCGTCATCCCTAGGTTCTGCTGATGATAAGATACTATGCTTTTTTAAAGGTGAAAAGAAACATACACAGTAGAACCTTCGTAAATCGAGCTTAACGAAAGGCGCTAAAAATCCGAGTTATAGAATTTTCGATTTATGGAGGATTTCGAATTAAGTGTTGTTTGTAAGGAAATATTCGACTTGTAGAGCTTAAAAATTATTCCAACTAATTTTGAGTTATAAAGCTGAAATAAATAATAATTCTAGATTCTAGGTATATATAGTAAGAAACAATGCTGTACATTATCGGTATGAAAAAAATGAAAATAAAAAACTAGCGTGGTTTGGCCATGTGCATATTGCCAATGCGCAGGGAAGAATGCCATATAACAAGGAAAATGATAGAAATGAGAGTAGACTGAGTGGAGGGATACAGGGCAGACCAAAAAAAAGATGGATGGATTGCGTAAAAGATGATATGGCAAAAAGGGTGTAAATGTTTTGATGACAGCTAACAGAGGAGAGTGGAAGGAGAGAACATATTGTGCCCACCCCATATAATGCGGGATACGGGCAGGAGGAAGAAACTGTACTTTATCGGTATATTCTTAAAGTCGGTTTTCAATTAATCGAGTTGTAAAGATTGTAAAATCAAACAGGGCTACGTTCGAGATACCGAGGTCAAATTTGTTTACTGAATTTGCTTTGGACTAATTAGTTCAACTTATAGAAGGTCCAAATTTCAAGCACCGGATATTTAAGAGTTAAAGGGAAAGGAAAACAATATTTTTTTGAGTTTGCGAGGTTTTCGACTTATCGAAGTGTAACTTAACGAGGTCCTAATGTACCATCAAAATGATAGTGATCCCACGATCAACATGATTTTATTTACAACTAGCCGTTCCCGCCCGCTTTGCTGGCGAATAACAGAAAAAAAATCCTGAGGTCCTATTTTTTTTTTCTAAAATAAAAGTAGCCTAAGTTACTCCTTGTTACATCAACTGTCTGCCAGTGAAAGTCCCGTCAAAATCGGTCCCTTTATTTGAAAGATTAGCCGAAACAAACCGACAGACAGACAAAAGTTGTAAAAAAATTTGTTTTGGTATATGTACCGTATATACATCCAAATGCACTTAGTAAAAAGCGGCTATTTTAATATTACAAACAGACACTCCAATTTTATTTATCTGTATAGATTCATTAAGGTTAAACATTACAATATAATTGTCCACGGCACGTTGACATCTTTACACCGTGACACGCACGTCGCAACGTGAATCTCATTAAAATGCGACTCATCATAATTAAAGTGGCTCGACTTCAGTTGCATCTAACTTCGGAGCCTGGGACTGACAACTCACTAAAGGATATCAGCGGGTTGTTGAAAGTTTTCTCGTTACCTTGAGCTGATGTTGTCCCAAAAGACAGATAAGAACTTTTTTTGTATTATATGTAAAACATTTCCTACATTAAAAGTAGAAAGGAGAAAGTTACTTAATAATGAATATAAAATAGGAGGTCAAACAAATTAAACAACGCTCGCCTCCGTGTCGCAGCCGTGTATTCGGCCCGCAAATTGAAAAGCCCGAGCCGCCCTTCAAATCTTTAATCATGGTGCTTCGATGGTTTCTCGAAAACAATTTATCCCAATGCTTGACATCAAATTATGTTAAATGTTCTTCCGTGCTTACTGTAATTGAATTATTCGATATAGGAAAATTGAATTCTCGCACTTACCGAAGATTGAAATCTAATTTTAGCCTTCTAATTTTGTTTACAACAGCTGTATTAGTTATTCTACGAAATTATTGATGCGGCCGCAAAACTCTCCAGACGTTTCGAATAACCGACTTATTGAACACTAATTGAATCAACTATTATTTAGTAAATAGTTGTTATCAGTTTCTCGCTTTATCTGGCAATCAATAAATAATTTAGTTCGGGCAACACCCGTCAAACAGAGGCTTTCCTCACTCAAGTGGTTTTGGTTAGTTTGATTAAGTCTACCTATCAAGAGATGATTTTACCGGAATGATGTCGCTACGAGGAAAACCACCGAAGTTAAAGCCACTTAATTACTCCTAAACGGCTTTTAGCTGCCATTGCGCAAGGTTCAAATCTATTATAACTAAACAATGGCGTCAGCGGTGAAGTGTGTGGGGCTCCCCTCACATCCGCCTAACCTATAAGAAGATACCGAGATGGTTAACTACCGAAATCTCGATGGTCGGTAGATTTCTTTCCAGCGATGAAAGGTCATTCTAAAAAGAGAAAAAGTATTCGTTTAAGTATTATTGAGTTTTTCTTTCCGGTTAAGAAGTCAGAGGGCAGCCGCCTTACAGAAACTAATTTAAGCGAAATTCGAATGGATTACTACTCGTTGGCAAAATTAAAGGCAACTTAATGGAGAGCCGCCAACAGAAAAAATCGTGCAATTTTGTTACTCAAGTCCTTGAATGATAATAATGCAAATGACAATATAACAATTTTATTGATAAGGGTGTTTTAAATAAATATTGAAATAACGATACTATGTGAAGATCTCCACGTATGTCGTGTAGTGTCATCACGAGTTTGGTCCTTTATGTATTTTTGTAGCTACTCTAGAGTTCAGAAGACAGGCAAACGGCCCACCCTGTGGTCCACCAGGTGGTCACTGTCGCCTATGGACGTTTACAACACCAAAGGCAACATAAACATAATAAAATTTTATTATGTAGTACATAATGTATTTCCAAAGAAAATTGTACACGAACACAATTATGTACAGACATTAGCGGACCCCAGGCACATCAAAAATTTGGGTTGCAGGTTAAACGCTTTTAGAAGTCACAGACGATTCAAAACGTTAACAACATTGATAATTGATTAGCAGCTCCCGTCACCCTAATGCTCTAATTTTAGATAAACGATAAAGCTTATTTTGCTACTCGTAACACTTTTGTGAATGTCTTGATTAGATTGACAGCTATTAGTTCAAATAACGGTGACATCATTTACATTCCCGTTCTTTGAAGCAGTGATCGTGTGCATTAGCGCTTTACGAGGTGGATGCCATCAAAACGGGATTGCGCCGAACTCATAATGGTTCGAGGGTGAACTCGCGACATGTTTGCGCCGACCCTTGCGAGGACGCTGACAACTAACGGTGATGTGATAGCTTGTACTTAACCGGAATGGCCCTTTGCGCGTTTCACTCGCACGCTTTGCGCTTGGCGATCTTTAGCCAGACCTCTGGGAATGTACGAAACACAATTAATAATCATATATTAACATAAACTTAATACAAACATTTATATATTAAATTCTGTAAGTATAGCAATAATCAAAAACTCTTTAGATTAAATATATAAATATTCTGGCACAATTCACATAGTGTCATCTAGTCCCAAAATAAATAGCATATCACTTGTGTTATGGATACTATTGATACTCTACATTTATATACTTTCCTTTTGTAAATAAATACATATTATAATAAAATATCCGGATGACCGTATTTTTTTTTTATAAATTGTGTTTTTTGGAAATTAACAATTGATTTTCTTAGTCTAACCTCAAAGCAAACACTCATTGACTTCGTGTTACTTATCAATGCCATCTGCTGGAATAGCTTTAGTGTTGTTGTGTCGTTAAAGCAATTTAAAAAAAATAGTATTATCATTCGCCGATAGATGTCAGGAAGAGTCATCTTTGTTATATTTCTTCCAATAAAAAAAGCGAATAAAATAACATTTTCTAGAAATGATTCCTAGCTAGATCGATTTATTGCCCCCGAAACCCCCCGTATACTAAATTTCATGAAAATTGTTGGAGCCGATTCCGAGATTCCAATTATATATATATATATATATATATATATATATATATATATATATATATATATATATATATATATATATATATATATATATATATACATATACATATATATATATATATATATATATATATATATATATATATATATATATATATATATATATATATTACTGTTTTACAAAATAAAGCAGTAAGAGCACTGACCCTTGCGACCCGTGCTGGCCAGTCGTAAAAGGCGACAAAACAACCCTAGCTAGGTGGTAGGTCCCTATACCCGTCTGGATGGCAACCACCTCTGGTCTTTAAGTTCCGACATTAGTGACCCAGGTTCCAGTATCACTACACCCGTAGGAGACTATAACTGCCAAAAGGTAAGTGGGCCGTCAGCCTGTCTGCTGTCCCACGGCATTGAAATTCTTTAATAGTCATTGTAGAAGTAGATATATAAAAATATACTAGAGACAGAAGCTAATTCGACATTGTGGATGAGCTGTTTGAAGTACAGCAGCCCGTAATTCGTCTGGGCGCGATAAACCGAATTGTTTGCACGAACTACATCAAAACTTTCTATTAATTTAGATCCTTTCAAAAGCATAAAGGATCTCATTCTCAAATTCATTTCAGTTTATTCGACGACCGGACCTTATGTGTGGAAAACTTTATTGTTTTATAAATTAAGTTCTCTATTTATGGTTATCGGATTATTCCACGAAGGTTAACATTTTTGCTAGTAAATAGTAGTAAATTGCGAGTGTATAACGCACAGAGTAATAAGCGATTTACCAGTTGTGATTCAATTTGTATTATAGGTAAAAACTCCTTGTGCAACTACCGACTTGGCTTGTCATTTAATAGACTTTGGGTAGATGACACTGAGAGCGAAGTAACATTAAATAAACTCTAAATAATCATTAGTTTGTTGTAATAATATTCTATTTTTACACTTTTATTCATTCATGAGAATGGAGCAATGAGGGTTCTTGCTTGAAACTCTAATTAAAACGCTGTTCCCCATTAAGCTGTAGGTCTTAACTGCTAAATCTTTCACTTTACAGTAAACCACATAATTTGATAGCTAATAATATAAATTAATAATATAATATGTACCTTACTAGCTGTTTAATTAAGAGATTAAAATTGTGTAGAGAAGTTACAAAGGATATCAAATCACTGCGGGTAATTGGAACGCGATATTTCTAATAATATTTTCAAATTAATTACGCCTAAGTATAATTTTAGTAAATCAAGGTTTTATTCTAAAAAGTTTTGTATTAAATTGTAAAAAAATTATATATTATGAAGAATCTTTAATTATATGAAGACTGCTCGCAATTAGTGTAAAGTAAGACTAAAATATGAAAACAGTTTCAAAGTGTTTAGTTAACCGCCGTCGTGGTCTGCCATTTAGAATACACTTCGCGATTATTGACTACGTAAAAAATAAACCGAAAATTTTTAAAGTTTTAAACATAATCTGTTTGTTAGAAGAAGATAAATTGCTTTAAAACTAACTTGAAAAGATAATGATATTTGCAGAGCTTATAAAATTTAGAATGAATAATTTAATACGTTAAAGCTACATTTAGTACAAGTTATTAAAGATCTCAACACAACATGAATACTTTGAAAATATTTATGATTTTTTTGACGAGGGACCCAAGTGCCCCGTTTCGAATATTTTATTAGAATTCGTATTTAGATCCAATTTGTAATTGATACCGACGAGACCAATTACCTAAGATCGGCCACGTGGCCAGGCAATATTCACACGTTGCAAATCGCCAGACATTTGGCAGTCATCATCATCATCATCTTTGCGTTGTATCCCGGTTGCAGCCCAAACTCTCGTTTCGGCGCCCGGGGTCCGCTTTCCGACTTTTTCTTCTCCACTTCGCACGATCTTCAGCATCCCTGGTAGTGAGCCCATTGGCACGCATATCACCCTTTACAACGTCAAGCCAGCACTTTTTGGGTCTACCCCTCCTGCCGGGGCCCGGCGGAGGCGGCATGGCCAGACATTTGTTACCCACGTAAGCATCCGGTTGCCGTAAAACGTGGCCGTACCAACGGAGCCGACACTCTTGTAATTTATCCGCAATGTCACGGACATGAAGACCGCCGCGAATGCGGGAGTTCCTAACGCGGTCCTTCCGCGTCACTCCACACATCCACCGCAGCATATTCATCTCCGTGACACGCAGCTCTTGCTTGTGTCGCTCTAACACCGGCCACGCTTCACAGCCGTATAAAAGGACAGGCCTAATGATGGTCTTATAGACCTGTCCCTTCAACTTTACCGGCATCTTGGGGTCACAAATGACACCAGTTACCTCACGCCATTTGGCCCACGCGGCAGCAATGCGTGCCTTGACGTCGCAATCGATGTCACCAGACGCATGGAACACAGATCCCAGGTATTTCACTTGGTCCGTGCGCTCGATCGTGTCGCCACCTATGCGTACGGGTGTGGGATCTGTGGAGTTACAGGCCAAGTACTCGGTCTTCGCCACATTGATCTTCAGACCACCGTTCTCAAGCGACTCCTTCCACGCCTTTACGCGTTGCACCAGCCTACCCCTGTCCGAATCTGCCAGCGCGATATCATCAGCATACATGAGCAACCACGGGGGCTGCTCATGTGAGTTTCTGATGCTGTCTGACAAAACGTCTAATACCACGCTAAACAGAAACGGACTAAGGACGGATCCTTGGTGCACCCCGACGGTGATGGGGAAAGGTTTTGTGTCGCCAACAGCGGTCCGAACTACGGAATCGGAGTCCCGGTACATGTCTCGGATGATGTCAATATAGGCCTCTGGAATCCCTTTGGACCGCAATGCCCACCAGATTATCGCGCGAGGAATACAGTCGAAGGCCTTCTGCAAGTCGAGAAGCAGGCAATGCAGAGGCGTATTCTTCGCCCTGTATTTCTCCGCGACAGTCCTTAGGGCAAAAATAGGGTCCATTGTCCCGTGACCACGGCGAAACCCATATTGACATTCCGAGACAGTGCACTCCTGTCGAATCCGAGAGTCGATAACCCTTTCGAAGAGCTTCATGGTGTGGGACATGACCTTAACCCCTCTGTAACTACCGCACTCCTGCACCGACCCCTTGCCTTTGAAGACTGGAGTGATGATACTCAGTCTCCATTGGCTCGGGATCGTACCGGTGAGGAGCGTCCGGTTGAAGAGGTCGGTTAAGACGCCCACACCACGTGAGCCCATCGCCTTCCAGGCTTCGATGGGGACTCCATCGGATCCAACAGCTTTCCGATTCTTCATGCGGCGAAGACAATTCTGGACTTCTGCCGGCGTTACCAGTGGCACTAGTCCTTGATTCGGAGGGAGATCTGGCGGCTGCACCCCTTTATGCTGCATGTTCAGCAGCTCGTGGAAATACGAGCGCCATCTCTCCTTCACCGCGAGGTCCTCGCATAGCAGGTTGCCCACAGGGTCTTTTACACAGCGGCACTTGGAAATGTCCTGTGCCGCTTTGACCCTGGAGCGCGCCAACTTATAGATGAGCTTCTGCCCCTCAGACGATTCCAACTTGTCGTAAAGTGGTTGTAAGTGGTCTCGTCTGGCTCTGGCAACAGCTCTCTTAGTGGCGCGCTTTGCCACCCGGTATGCGTCGCGATCTTCAGGAGATCTGGACGCTTGCCACTTCTTAAAGAGGGCTTTCTTCGCTCTTGTCTCCCTCTGGCATCATTTGGCAGTAACAGGTGAATTATATAAATCATATTTTCAATCGCCCCCTGAGGCACAAAGGAGATGAAGTTTCTTACATTTCCCGGTCTTTTTGATTATCAAGTTAGATCAGTAGTGAACAGAAACTGAAACTTCTCCAATATCACAACTGAATGATGTAACCTGTTATTGAACGAGAGAATACCACGTAAAGTTTCTCCGCCAGGCGCAAACAATAGAAATAAGTCTTTCAGTGTCTTCTTTTCGACTTTTTTTGCTTTCCTATCATCGATTGAAACTTAAAAATAAAACTTAGAATAAAATGAAATCAAAACCTGTTTGACTTTATTAATTTCATGCACATACATACGAGTAAATATGTAGTCTTCAAATGGTTTTCAAGGTTAACGGGCGGTGCAGACGTTCTTCAAGAAGAGAGTAGAAGTCCTCCCAAAGCAATAGGTTTCAACTGAGGTGGGTGGTGGATGTACGAGGGCACGCGTGTCGCGTATGTGCGTGCCAGTATAAATCACTCGACGACGCCTCCACGTCACGTTACTCTTTGATTTATTATGCCTTACACTTCTCGGCAACGAATATTTGCCAATATTTTAGGTACAACACCTTTGCGAAATCTATTATTAAATGATGACTAACCAAAAGTTTTCTGATACAAGTGTAGAATGAGGTCCCCGTATTGGTAACATGTGGTCACGTCCTATTACAGACATGAAGACAGTACGTCAATCACGGAGCGTATTATTTCTGTATAAAATCTTTTTTACCCGGTCAAATCTACACGTTAACAATGCCAAGTCCAAGCTATTTAATTGTGTTACATATTAATCACTTGACGAGACAACTGCTCTAGTGGCTATGCAAGTGGTCCGGTCTCGTTATGTCTGTGGGTTCGATTCCTTAAAGGGCCAAATTTTAATTATGCAAAAAGTTTCATCTGATCTAGGAGTATGTGTCTCTCAGTTGTATGTCTAAAAAATCCCTGATACACACGTTTTCAAGTAGTGATTTGAACTGTGTTTAATAACAACATTAACGAGACGTCACGTGACCGACAATTCGGCTAGAGTCAAATAATACAATGAGGGTGTGAAATTTGCCAGTGAGTTAGTGGATCATTGACAACAACCCTTTGACCCCGACCGATCTAATTGGAAGCTGTCACCTTGGATCAAATTCAATAGCAATCAAACGTCCGGCCATCAGCCGCTTCTAGAAACGTCCCAAACTTTTGATTACGCGTCTGCAACTTTGTTTGCGATCACTAATTGATCAGCCCCCTCGGATTAATCCACTTTCGTGACATTCGAACTATTAAACAGGTACACTTGATACGGCTTATATTTCGAGATGTATTCCCAAGGCAGCATAATCCTCATTTCCATGTATTATGGAGTATATGAAATTATTTTGATACGGTTTCCTTGCCCCTGCTGGTAAAAAAATTAGAATTAATTGGCATTCGTGGTTTACCATTACAATTATTGAAAAAGTCGATTAATTCTACTGCAACGCACTCGAATAAATTCATGATGGATTGCAAGTCCGTTAAGCATATAAATTTCACTTTCGTATTATTTTAGCTCTTCTAAGTCAATAAGCAGCATATCAGATTTATTGAATACTCCTGCTATGTTTTAATATATTAATGTCGAATGTCGAAAATTAATTAATTTTTAAAAAATTAATGTCGAAAAAATGTCTATGGTTTGTTTATAGGTTTTTCATTAACTTTTTCTATCGCGTCATAATGTTTGGAATCGTATTACAAATCCCTTCATTATTAATTCTTCCGATAGTTCTATTAATCATTGAAAATAAAATAAACAAAATAAAATAAGCCTTTATAGCTGTTTTTTCTTTTTAACAATAGTATATTATTATTTTTTTTTTATTATAAATATAATCTAGTTTTTCTCGACAATCGGTTACATGTCTTCTACTACAGCTTGTCTTTCGACAAAGGCCTCCTCTAAGGCTTTCCAATTTGTCCGATTTTTTGAAATACGTAGCCATTCTGGGCCAGCTAACTTCTTAAATTCATCTTCCCAACGTTTAAATTGCCTTCCTCTACTTCTTTTACTTTCTCTTGGGTACCATTCGGTAATAATTTTAGTCCATTTCTCAATATTCTTCTCCCTTAACATATGCCCAGTCCAACGCCATTTTAATTTTCTACAAATTGTTTGTACTTTTCAAACTTGGTTTTTCCTTTTATTCGTTTTAAGTTTATTCTATCTCTTCAACTCACTCCCAATATATTTCTTTCCATTCCATTCTGACATACATTTATTTTATTTTGTTGCTGATCAGTAAGGGCCCATGTTTGGCATCCATACGTCCAAACATGACAGAATACAGACATTAAAAACTTTTCGTTTATCCGGCATAGGTACATATTTCTTTGTTTTTAATTATTTCACTCACTGACCAAAATTTCTTCCACGTGTTAGCTATTCTTCTTCGATTTCTTTTTGCATGGTTTCTGTCGGTGAAATTAATTGTCCTAAATAAATATACTCATTGATATATTCTAGTGATTGATTATTAACTCTAATAGGATCTTGTTGTAGGGAATTACTCATCAATCATTGAAAAATCACATTTTAAATTAAGATTTGAGTCTATTACGTACGCATATTGATGAGTTTGGTTATCTAGGTATAGCAGATCAATTATTAAAATGTTCTACTCTCCAGTTGAATAGGTTCTTGTTATGCCCATATTTATAAGTAAGTGAACATAGTATCATACTTGTATTTTTTATATCGGATAAAGCATCTCTTATAAAGTAAATAAGATCTATGTAATCAACAGATTTTTTTATAATGTTCTTCCCCTATAAGAATGATGCAGTAGCCATCCATTGTAAATGTATTAATTTTTTCCTTATGTTTTTCAATAGTTCCTTTATTGATGCATACGGTTTTAGGTAATGACATATGTTGTAATTAGCTTTAACATTCTTCTCTGCCGTTTATCGTATATTTTTATTGTATTTCTTTGTATTTACTTAGTATGCAAATCCTTTTACGTCTAATAGATTGTCGCTGTACACAATTCCTTGAGGCACTTTGCATTGATATTGTATTCGCCCGTTCTTTTAAAATTTGTTTTTGGTTCAGTCTTTTCTCGTCTGTTATATTTTTTGTGAGGAAAGTGTTTTTGTTGTATACCTATCTGTGATTGGACTGCTTGTATTTATTATTTTGATTAGATCATTTTGTTTTTGAAAATCAATGTTCTGTAGTTTTAATTCGGAATATTCTAACGATAGTGCCCTGATTTCACTATTTGCACTTTGTAACTTAAGTTTAAAGGCTTTTATACGATCTTTTATACTATTCTCTTGATGATTATCAGTATCAGACCAGAGTTTGGTTGCGTCGATATGTTATGTTCTCTACCAATGACATTTTGTGTTAATAAATCTATTCAATGTCAAGATCGAATAGTTGTGGTCAATCGATTACACAATATCAATCTGCAACTGAATACATACGATGTCACATCACTATCAATAATTTTGTATTGTTTATGTCTAATGTCAACTTCAAATTGTCCTAACCGTTAAATTGAAGAAAATTACAAAACTTTAAAATCAGGCCAAGATTTATACAATTAAGCTTAGATTATCACATCAGGTCCTTCACTTTGTTCAGTACCATGAGTAAATAGTAAATAAACTTTTAATGAAATCAAATGTTTTCACTGTCCGTCATTGATTATCTATCATTTTACGTTATTACTTAATTGATTTTTGTATAATCCTTGTTGTATGTATTTATAGCCACAAACACTTCACATATTGGAATTACGTAAAGGTAATTACTTCGTAACAGCATTTATTTACTTCATATAACTCGCGTAAATAACTATTGTTTTAAAATAACGTACGGTTCACTTGTTTACTATTAGGCTGCAGTGTTGTAACTAAAAACTCAATTTTAGAAAAATATAGATTGTGCATTTAATTTTTTTTTCGGAGATATTTTTTACAATATTAATATGTTTTGAATATTATAATTTAACTAAGACTGAAATTTGATATCATAATTTTAATATTTTTGACAGACAGATCGAAAGCCAGTCTCCGTTATAGTTTGACATTTTTTTTATTATCTAATTTATTTAGGGGCTTTTTATAAGACTATAATGTCAGCCCCATTTTAAACTAATTACATATTACAAAATATCTAATTTCTAAATCTTAAAATTATTATAAATGAAAACAGCGGCAGCAGAGAGCGGCCTCGAAAGGATGCTCTGGAAAACACTCACTTCCCACAAGTTGACTCGCAGAGATCATACTAGTCGCTCCCTACTGTCTTTCGTTCGGACACATTCCATCAAGAAATTGTGTACATCATCAATTTTTCCACAATTTGTGCAATAAGGACTATTGCTCCTGCCCACCAGGTGATAAAATTTGTTTAGTGGAATGTGTCCGGAGCGCAACCTATTACACACATTCTTCTATCAACCTCACTATTGGTAAACCAGGGGATACGAGGAGGCTCGCTTTGTAAATTTTTATGTAAAAGAATTCAAACTAAAATTTGTAAACCTATATTATTAATTTAAACAAATATTTTTATCTAAAAAGACCAATTATTACAAATAAACAAGATCAATGATATGTACATATGAGTGATGCGAATTCGAAAAGAAATCTGATAATATTTTTAACGTTGGCAACATTAGTTGTAAATTAGAATAGCCCCAATCGCCGTATTTTGGTTGTAAACAATGTTATACATTAGTTATTTATGGCCACTTGGTTTCTGTTTAATGGGATTATAAATATTAATACTCGCTTTTATAATAGGTAATGCAAGTAATGAATTTTTATTCACTTTATTCATTTATATTTTCAAATGTGTTTGTTGGATATATTTTAAAAACACGATATTTAAAATTTACAGTTGAGTTGTTTTCAGCTGTTGAGTTGAAGTAATGTGGCTCTTAGTATATCTTATGTCAATTGATTGGTATATAACGCCTTACGATTTCGATCTTTTATCACTACCGCCTCCTTCTCACGCTTCTTCTTCCTCCTGCCCGTATCCCGCATTATATGGGATCGGCACAACATGTTCTCTCCTTCCCCTTTCCTCCGTCATTGCCGTCATCCCAACATTCACACCTTTTTTGCCATATCATCTTTTCTATCATTTTCCTTGTTATATGACATTCTTCTCTGCGCATTACATGGCCAAACCACGCTAGTCTATTACTTTGAAATTTTTCAATAACTGGCGCTATTTTCACACTTCCTCTAATATACTCATTCCTAATTTTATCCATTTTCGTAATTCCACACATCCCAGCATTCTTATCTCCGCAGCATGTCGTCAAACACCCTTTCGTCCATCCATCCCCTTTGTGACCCAGCATTCCGATCCATACAATTCGACAGGCCTTATTACGGATTTATAACTTTTACCTTTAAGTGGTACTTTTGGGTCACAAATTGTTCCTGAGACCTGTCGTCATCTCTTCGTCGCCTTCTCACGCAAATAAAGTATATGCGAGTTAATGAAAAAAAAAGTTTAATAAAGGAGATGTCGCTCATAATAGATACATACTTGTTGGCAAAACTTCCGGGACGTGAGGTCCCGTGTCCCGGCGGGATTGGCTCAATTAACGCCCTTCGGCGGGATTAGGCACGCGCGTCCCAACACACACGCAACTTTGCTTGTTTAAAACCCCTTTTAAAACTTAAAAATTTCAAGAGTTTCCTTAATCACAACATTATTACGACTTTCCAATGGCATTATAGATCTTGTACATACATACATTACATACATATAATGACGCCTCTTTCCCGTAGGGGTAGGCAGAGACCACTTCTTTCCACTTGCTACGATCCTTACATACTTGTTTCGCTTCGTCCACTTTCATTATTCCCTTCATACATGCCCTTCGGTTTAGAGTACTCTTGACCTGGCCTTTTTTCAAGGCGTCCCTGATCTGGTCTCAAAACGTTTGCCCAGGTCTACCCCTTCCAACACTTCCATTCACACTCGCCTTATACACTTTTTTCGTCAATCGTTCTTCATTAATTCTGTCGACCTGGCCAAACCATCTCATCATAACTTTCTCAATTTTTGTCACTACATCTTCTTTCAGACCACAAAGTTTATATGTTTATAGATCTTGTGAACGTAATTATTTTACATCTGTCTATTTGGTAGAACTTAATATACATTTTTTTATTACTGAGGATAAGTAGATAAGCTAGAGGTACCACGAACACGCTGCTGTCCCATAGGACGACCTCCGTGGCGTAGCAGTTAACGCAATTCGGTACGCTTGCAGAGGTCATGGCTTCGATTTCTGTCTCACATCCGCGTATTTATTTATAGAATAGAATAGAAAACTCTTTATTGTTCACCAAATAAAAATAAAAACTGCTTAAAATCTAAATTTACAAAAAAAGGAACAATCGGCGGTCTTATCGCTAGTAAGCGATTTCTTCCAGACAACCTAACCAGGATCACATTAAGGACTAAATAATATGTATTTATTTACAAAATAAAATAATATATGTAGTATATTAGTTATCTAATATCCATATAACAAGTGCTACGGTACTTATTTTGAGGTTATATGGCGCTGTATAGTTATTATTGAAGTGAAAACTTCTATAACATTGTTGTGATCTGAAACTCGATGAAACGGAAAAGTCACAGTAAAAAGAGACACCTATATACATACATCTTTATATAAATATCTTTAGAATATAACGTGGAGAGAATGAAATAAAAAACATTATATTATTAGGAACCAGAAGTGAGGATTAATAAAAAAAGAAACAAATTTGAGGTAGACTAACCTCAGTTGTATATTTTTCTCATTACAATTAAAAATTAAATAATTCACATCAAACGATTTTATAATTAGAAATATGATTACAGGTAATTCACTATGTACGTAACAGATCAACCGTAAAACAATAATGGAATAGATTAAAGACTAAACTAACAACAAAATATGGCTGACTATATATGGCTGACTATACCGCACGACCTATCAAGGACACGTCCTTGCCTAAGAATCGAACCGACAATAACGAAATGAGAGACAGACCGACAGTTTCCGCACGCGATGACGACCGGACGAAAATCACGAAAAAGAGAACTGGCACCTACTTGCGGCGCATTATATAGAAGCGGTCGGCCCGTCCCTCACTCGTTCCTACTTCACACTCTAGAAGTGATTCTCTTTGGTTGTTTTAAATATCAGCCAGTGATAATTTTGAATGTTGTCTTTGACAGTTGTAGCCAACTTCACACGGATGGTATTTCCTTAGGAGTACATCTGATAATATAGTATTTCCTATATTTGTGGTCTCTTCTTTTTCGGATCGGTCCGGGTTCGAATCCTCACTTTAACTCCAAAAGTTCCCTTTTTTATTTGTGTTTATTTATTAACCCTTATGGGACAGCAGCGTGTTCGCGATGCCACTGGCGTTGCAAACACCTATAGGTGACGGTAATTGCTAAATTCTAAGCGGGCCGTCAGCCTGTCTGCTGTTCTACAGCAATAAAAAAAATTATTCAAGGTTTCACTACTGGAGAAACAAATGTCAGGCCGTGCTGCCTACGCCGGGCCCGGCTGGAGAGGTAGACCTTAAAAGTACTGGTTACCTTAAATGTACTCACTACCAGGAATGCTGAAGACCGTGTGAAGTGGAGTAGAAAAAGTCGGAAAGCGGACCCCGGACACCCAAGCGAAAGTTTTCGATGCAACCGGGATTTAACGGTTGACTGATGATGATGGTATTTAATATCCACTAAATATTGGGGAAATTATTACCACATTTATGCAAGACGTGTGTCGCTTCAAATGTCAGGCCGTGCTGCCATCATGGTAGCTTTCTAGTTTATACACGTCAGACCCTTAATAGAATAGTTTATTACTCATTAATTATTATTATCGTTTCAATGGAATGTTTCCGATGCTCCATACCTAGAACACATCACCAATCTGCCAATCTTGAGAGCAAACGATTAATTAACTTGAGATTCATTACAAATCTCATTAATCATCAAATGCAAATCTATACAAATAAATAAAATTGGAGGGTCTGTTTGTAATATTAAAATAACCGCTTTTTACTAACTGTATTCGGACATATACACGGTATATAGACCAAAACAACATTTTTTAAAATTTTTGTCCGTCTGTCTGTCTGTCTGTCTGTCTGTCTGTCTGTTTGTTCCGACTAATCTCGTTAAATGACTGGACCGATTTTGACGGGACTTTCACAGGCAGATAGCTGTTTTTTTTTGGTCTCGGGGAAAAACCCTCTCTTGACGGGTTCCCCCGGCCCGGAGGGACCTAGGGATATGTGGGACTCCGGGAAAGATGTTCGGCCATCCGACTACCCACTAAAAAACCCCGCTGTTCTCCTATCGCCTACGCCCGGGCCTACGGAAATGTGGCCTGCCGATCTCGTGGCCCGGGTCGGCGCCGGCCCGCCCTTTCTCAAGGCGGGTCTCTTCTAAAGTGTTGACGCCAGGGGGTCAGGGTTTCGTCCCCCCGGCGCTCTCCTGAGTTGACTCAAGGAGTTGAGGGGGGGCCGCGGAACAGCACGCGGCCCTCTCCCTCGCGGCAATAGTGCGGGCGGCGGATCCTCCCACTAGGGGCCGGTCGTTGCTTGCCCTCCGGCGCCGACGACGTGACCTGCGTTGCCGGGAGTTAACTCCCGCTCCCGCTCCGCCGCCTCCTTTGCGGACATTACTGCCTCGCAAAAGGAGGCGACGGCCGTCCATCCAGGATCGCCCCCGACCATGGACAGAACCAGGGCTGGAAGCGACAGGTCCGCGGCCAATTCCGGACGGGACTCCCATCCCCATCGCGTGCTAGTTAGGCGTGGGTACGACTACCAGACGACACTCCAGAAAAACCAGGGAGTCGCCCAACGTCGTAGTCGGCCCAGCTAGACCAACCGACAGTGAGGATGCGATTCCCACCCCAGGAACACTCTCTGTGCAGGCGCAGTCGAAATAGGCATGGTTTCGACTACCAAATCAGGACCCGGGGCAGAACCCGGGACCCCAATCAGTATTCGCAACCATCCCACTGAGGACCACGCGCCACGAACAGAGAGCGAAGTTGGAAAGGATGTAGGAGGTAGACGGGAAGAAAGGTAGGACTCTATCGCCTCGGACGGAGAGGGGAGTGAGGCGACGGATGCTCGGGCACCTCGGGTACGCACACCCGTGCACTCCACGGACAGAGGAGCGCCCCTGAAGATAGCTGATGTAACAAGGAGTAACTTAGGCTACTTTTATTTTAGAAAAAAAAATGGTTTTAGTTAAAAGTGATCATTTTCGGATTTTTATTAATCCAAATTAAGTTGACCTCAGATTTATATCATTAATCATATAAAATAGGGTTCAGCTGAGGCTGGACTTTATAGGTTCGAACGCAGTTTGTATATTTCATTTATTTATATTTTAGGGCTTATAGGGTTAGTAATCCAAAATAAACCATAAGATTTATCCAAAAAATGCTGCTCAAAGTCACTGTTCCACGCGGACGGAGTCGCGGGCACAGCTAGTTTATAATAAAGTTAGACGCGCGCGCTATTTTGTAATTTTTTTTAAGTTAAAGATTGTGTTAGGTACGTACGCCAAAGAGCGACGCGGTGGCTGCGCCCACCATCTTATATATGTAATATTAAAGCAGTTAGCAACTAGCCGACGTTTGACTTGTACGTATACGCATTCCGTCATAACAGTGGCGACGAGTACCCACAAATCTCAATAAAATGTTCGGGTCGCTTACGATAGGTGTTTTATCCAATTTTGATCATCACGGTCAAGATTGGAAAACATATAAGTGTAGATTAGAGCAATGGTTCATAGCAAATAATTTAAATGAACAGACGGACAAAGCTGGAGTCAAAAGGAAGGCGGTGCTACTCAGTGCTTTCTCGGAAAGTACATATCAGCTAACGAACAATTTAGCATTACCAGAGGATCTGGCTACAATAAATTATGGAGAGATAACCCACATGTTGGATAGTCATTTCACACCCAAAAGATGCGTGTTCGCCGAAAGACATAAATTCTACGAAGCTGTACAAGTAAGCGGTGAGTCACACATGCAATGGGCCGCCCGGCTGCGCGGTCTTGCTGCTCACTGCGCTTTCAGGAATATAGAAGACACCTTACTGGACAAATTCGTGATGGGGATGCTACCAGGTCCAGAGAAAGAAAAACTGTTTGCACACGAGATTGAAGACCTCACGCTGGGGAAGGCAGTGGATCTGGCGGAAGGAGTTCGGTGCGCACGCGCCGCAGTAACCGCGGGGTCCTCTTCAGTTGGCCAGGAAGGCATTTTTAAAATGTCTCGTGAGGGTCATCCCGCGAATAAAAAAGTGCCGGTGAATGGAAAGTGCTCAGTGTGCGGCTATAGAAATCACACGGCCAAAGAGTGCCGGTTTTCTAATTACAAATGCAAAAAGTGTAATCGTAAAGGTCATCTACGGAAAATGTGTCCGGGTAGTTCGCGTGTGAGGTACCTGGAGGAAGGTAACGGCGATGACGAAGGCGATGATGGTAAGTTTATGCATAATATCTGTTGCCCAAATGGGGAGCCCTTAGTTGAGTCGGTGAGCTTAAATGGTCAACATTTAAAATGTGAAATAGACAGTGGGTCTCCTGTATCCGTAATATCCGAGGAAACCTACAAAAAATATTTCCCGAATGTTCCATTGTCACGACCCTTAAAACGGCTTTTTTCTTACGATGGCGTTAATTTGTCTGTTATCGGTATTATTAACGTAACTATAGGATATTTAGGCCACTCGGCTTTATTAAAAATTTACGTGATAAAAAATGGGGGGCCTCCCTTACTAGGCCGAGATTTTATGCGAGAGTTTAAGTTGGAGTTCACGTCAACGCTTGCTTACTGTAGAAGTAATAAGAATAATCAAGAGATTTTATTAGAATTAATAAAGTGCTATCCTAAACTCTTTTCAGATCAATTAGGATGCTTTAATAAATATGAAATAGATTTGCCGTTAAAATCAGATGCAAAACCTGTTTTTATGAAATCGCGACCGGTACCATACGCGCTGAAAGAAAAAATTAATAATGAATTAGATCGGTTGGTGTCGTTAGGTATCTTGGTACCGGTTAAACATTCCAATTACGCGTCGCCAATAGTACCAGTTTTAAAAAGCGACGGTAGTGTCCGAATTTGTGCCGACTACTCGCAAACAATTAATAAGCAACTTCTAGTAGAAAAATATCCCCTACCATCGGTTCAGGATTTGTTTACTAAGCTTTATAATGGCGCTCAATACAGTAAATTAGACCTGTCTATGGCGTATAGCCAATTTAAATTAAATTCATCATCGCAGAATTTGACGTGTATAAATACGCCTCGAGGATTATTTAATTATACACGACTAGTCTTTGGGTTGTCAAGCGCGCCGGCGATTTTTCAAAGAGCGATTGAGTCAATAGTAGGGGACATGGACGGAGTGTTTTGTTTTTTAGACGATTTAATTCTTACTGATGTTAGTAGAAGTCTTCATGAGGACAAACTGAAAGAAGTTTTGCATCGCTTACAAGAGGCCGGGCTCACGTTACATAGGGACAAGTGTGCATTTTTCCAAGACGAGGTTTCTTATTTGGGATATATAATAAATAAGCAGGGCATAAAGAAAAACCCAGACAAGGTAAAAGCTATAGTAGACGCAGCGGTTCCAAAAAATATACAAGAGCTTCAGTCATTCTTAGGGCTTATTAATTATTATCGTAATTTTATAGCGAATGCATCGACTATATTGAGTCCCTTACATGAACTATTACAAAAGGGAGTTAAGTGGAATTGGAACTATAAACAGGATAAAGCGTTTAAATTAATAAAAAAATTAATGGCATCGGAGCAAGTGTTAGCACACTTTAATAGCAACGCTAAGTTGGTTTTAACAGTAGACGCTTCACCGGTTGGGTTAGGGGCCATTCTGTCGCAAGTAGAGAACGACGGCACCGAGAGGCCCATCTCGTACGCGTCGCGCTCCCTCACTTTAGCCGAAAAGCGGTATGCTCAAATACAAAAAGAAGCAACTGCAATTATATTCGGAGTCAGGAAATTCCATCAGTTCTTGTATGGGAGGGCGGACCCATTCTTACTACGAACAGATCATAAGCCACTAACTGCCATTTTTGGGCCACACCGTGGCATCCCAGTAGTGACAGCAAATAGGCTACAGCGTTACGCGATTTTTTTGAGCGCCTATAATTACATTATCGAATATGTGAGCAGTGCGGCAAATACAGCCGATTTTCTATCGCGGGCAATACCAGATCGTGAGCCGAAGCGGGACGTGGCCACTAGGGAGATTAGAGAGGAAGTAGCCACCTATGTCAATTTCGCCGTCGAAGGCTGTTTGCCCGTAACCTTGCGGCACATTCAGCAGGAAACAGCTCGCGATCCTGTTTTGGCGAAAGTTTTAAATTTTGTAATAAAGGGGTGGCCGCGTAAAATATCTGACAAGTCCCTTAAGCCGTTTCATCTGTGTAAAAATGAAATAGCATTAGAAAATGGCGTTCTTATGCGTGGTTATAAAGTTTTGATTCCACTTAGTTTACGGAACAAAATTTTAGAGGAACTTCACAGTTCTCATTTCGGAGTGGTGAAAATGAAGGCGGAAGCCCGATCTAAGTTCTGGTTCCCAGGAATTGACTCAGAACTGGAACGGCTGTGCGGAGCGTGTGACGTGTGCGCACAGCTGAAACGCGCGCCGCCCCGCACCGCACTCGCCCCCTGGCCATATCCCGCGTATGCATTCCATAGGATCCACTTGGACTTTTTCGGCCCGATTAATAATAAGTCATTTTTAATAATCGTAGATGCTTATTCGAAATGGGTAGAATGTTATGATATGAAATTAAACTTAACGACTAAAGCTGTTATAGATAAACTTTGCGACTTCATGTCACGGTTTGGCACGCCGGAAATCATAGTCAGTGACAATGGAACTTCGTTCGCGTCTCGAGAATTTTCAGAATTTTGTAAATTGAACGGAATTAAACAGTTGTTTTCCCCCGTCTATCACCCATCTAGCAACGGACAAGCCGAATCCTTTGTAAAAATTGTAAAAAGGGGTATTAAGTCGATTATGCTATCTGGGTGCAAGACGGTCGATATAAATACTAGGCTGTGTAAATTTCTCTTTGACTATAGAAATTCTGTAAATACTACAACAGAGTCTTCACCGGCTCAACTAGTTTTTGGCCACAAATTACGTTCAAGGTTAAATTTAATTATTCCCCACAAATCGCCTACGTCATCGCAGTTATGCTCACGGGTGTTGCGAAAACAGTGCTTACAGGCGGCCAGCTATGGGGGGAAAAACAATAAAGCTTTTGCGGTCGGTGATTTAGTGTGGTTAAAAGAATATGTAGATAAAATGAAGCAGTTTTGGTCGAAAGGGAGGATTGTTCGAAGGACAGGCAAGGTGACGTACGAAGTTTATGTATTTAACAAAGACCAGATATTGAGTAGACACAGGAACCAACTTTATATTTTCAAGGAGGGAAGAGCTGTATGTGAAAACCAGACGCCTGTTTTACTTAAAGACTACTCGTCTTCAAAGGGTCAAGTAGAATCGGCGGAGTTCGAGCCCGATCCACGTCAATTAAGATCACCACAAAGAGTGCCAAAAGGGATTGAATGTCATGAACGGAGTACTAGTCCAACCACACCTTCTGCTTCACCAGCCCGAGTAAAAGATCCGTCTAGTCCTCAACCCTGTACTCTGGATAAGACCAAACCAAATGAACCACAACGCTCGCGGAGAGACCGTCCTATTGTAGATTATAAGAAATACTTTAAACGTGTGTGATTTAAGAGGGAGGAGTGTTAGGTACGTACGCCAAAGAGCGACGCGGTGGCTGCGCCCACCATCTTATATATGTAATATTAAAGCAGTTAGCAACTAGCCGACGTTTGACTTGTACGTATACGCATTCCGTCATAACAGATTGTCTTAGGTTTATTATTAAGTTTTAGGACTGTCTTGCCATACTTTCTCACGGGCACAATCTCCGATCCCACGCACCTTGACTGCTCTCAATGCTTTCCTGGATACAAACCATGATTATGACGTATTTGGAGATGATTGGAATAACTTTTAGACATTGTTAATTCAGTTCTGTGAGACATTGTAAAACAATCACGGACTTGACTTATATTAATTGCTATTGATGAATTATAGTTACTTAATGTAACTGGCTGCGGCCGTTTTAATTAATTTAAATAAATTAATTTAAAAAAAACAAATGACATAATGATAACATATTTATAAAGATACTAGCTGACCCGGCAAACGTTGTTCTGCCATATAAATAATAAAATGTCAAAAAATTAAAAAAAATTTTTGGGGGTGGGTCACCCCTAACATTTAGGGGGATGAAAAATAGATGTTGGCCGATTCTCATAGATACCGGATAAGCACAAAAAATCACTAACTCAATTTAGTTATCTGCCTACTGCCTACCCCCTAAGAACGATGGCGTGATTATTTATAGCCTATGACCATTTCTAGGTTATCATCTATCACCATACCAAATTTCATCAAAATCCGTTCAGCCGTTTAGGCGTGAAAGAGGAACAGACAGACAGACAGACAGACAGAGTTACTTTCGCATTTATAATATTAGTATGGATAAGATACTGAACTCTGTTAACCGTGTTATTTTATAATAAAGCACTAAGTAAGATTTGTTTAACTTTGTTTTTGTTTACTCATTCATACACTCGCTTTTGAATTTGTATAAAATTTAATTATTATTTAAGATGTCCAATTATATTTAGAGTCAGACAGCGAAAGAGAAGGAGAGAATGCGAGAGTGACACCGCGCGAGATTGGCCCTAAAACGCCCTACTTGACACATTTGACGACAAAGACTACGATTGCGACGTTCCTTTGTGACGGAATAACCGTGGGCGAAAATGTCACTCTATAGCCAAAATCAAGCGCGGGGTGCCCCCTTACGGCGGTAATTGAAACTGAGACGATGCTTCTATCGCGCAGTGCTAATGTTCAGCTTGTTATTACTCTGCAATAAAACATTTTTATGGCTTTTTTTATTATTCTATACATTTTCAAATGTAAAGTGCATTAGATGAGTCAATTGAACTCACTTTATGGCAAATGATTAACGTGGTCTTTGATTGTTTGTTTCAGGAGTATTTCCATTATGGCACCCATAAAACTCGTGGGTATTAGTTTCAACTGTAAATTCAATCACTTAGAAATAAACTAACACTGTCTGGTAGTTTGAACAAAAATTACGATAGCAAAATAGTTTTCGATATATCACACATATGATATTCACTGATACGTATCAGTGAAGTTATATATATATATATATATATATATATATATATATATATATATATATATATATATATATATATATATATATATATATATATATATATATATATATATATATATATATATATATATATATATATATATATATGTGGGACTCCAATAAAGTAAAGATATGTAGATTTAGCAACTATTCTTTTATTTTTGTTACACACAATACAACATAATTCGTAATCTGACATGACCACCTTTTTGACATCTCTCTCGGTGTTTTTATTCTTAAAAACTTGCCATTAATATAAAACTTTCTCCCACACGGCCATCCTGGTTATTCATCTGTACCAGATGAACAAACTTCTTCTTCCACATCGACCCATGGCTTCATATGATCAGCCGAGCTGGTGGTATTAATAGGGCCATCACATTCACCAACTCTCTTAACAGCGTATCGTTCATGGTTCTTTTTGGCTACCACTTCATAGGGTCCTACGAATTTTGGATAAAGTTTGCTCCCTTGTGTGAATTGGGTACGTTTAATTGCGACCAGGTCACCAACTTTGTATTCGGTAGCCGCCTTTCTCTTTCTATTATAATTTCGGACGTTTTCCTCTTGAATTTTCTTTATGCTCTCTATGGCCTTTATTCTTAGTTCATCTCTTTTCTCATTATAATTCTGTATCTCTTCCTCTTCTATGTACTTCATAATTTCATCACTTTGATCTTTCATCTTTGTACCAAAAAGTAACTCAAAAGGCGTCATACCGACACTTCTTTGATAAGTACTATTAAGACAGCGTTGAACCCCGGAAACTCGTTTATACCATTTTGTAGGATTGTCAGCGCTTAACTTGCCTAAGACGCTTATAATTACTTGGTGGATTCTTTCTACCTGTCCGTTCCCACGTGGTTGACCAGTCGTAATCGTATAATGGGTTATACCTTCCTGCTGACAATAGTCTTGAAAATCTTTTGAGGTAAATGCAGCGTTACGATCGGAAATAATTCGTTGAGGCGATCCAAAAGTCTGTTGTTGGATCCTCAACTTGTTCAATGTCTCTTCTGTAGACAAAGACTTCGTAGGGTAGATCCAGGTGAACTTGGTGAAGCCATCCACTACAGTTAAAATGTACTTATAGTTTTTATTAGTAGATGTCAACGGACCAAGATGATCGATATGATACGTTGACAGTGGGACATCACCTTTATCGAGCGGATGTAAGTATCCTTCTTTTCTTCCTTTCTTTTGCGCAATCAAAATACACTCTACACAATTGTCTATAATCTTTCGAATCTTTTCTTTCAGATTTTCTATGTAATATTCTCTACTTACAAGCTCTTCAGTCTTTTTAATACCAAAATGTCCATACTCATGTTTCTTTCTTATAACTTCGTTCTGCATTCTTTTTGGGACCACAATAAGTCTCGTACCATTTTTTTCTTTACATACTATTCCTCTTTCTATAATATAGTCTTGATAGCGTTCTTTTTCTAGCATTTTCTTTAATAAGTTTATATGGGAGTCTTCGTCTTGTGCTTTCTTCAGGCGGGCGGCGGCTTCGGTAAGTATCATACAAACTGGGTTTCGACTTAATGCGTCAGCGTGTTTAAGTCTTGACCCTGATCTATGTTCTATTTCGTAGTCATACTCTTCCAGGAGTAGAGCCCAGCGAGCAACCCGTGGAGGTAAATCTTTCTTTTGTAATGTTTTAGTTAAAGCAGAGCAATCTGTTACAATTTTGAAACGAATGCCCAGCAGATACACACGGAACTTCTTAACAGCTTCGGCGATTGCTAGAATTTCTAGGTAGTAGCTGTGATAATTTCTTTCAGCTGGTGTCGTTTTTTTACTCATATAATAAACCGGGTGCATCTGATTATCTTTTGGATTCTTTTGTAGCAAAACAGCTCCATAACCTTCAGCACTGGCGTCTGTATGTAGTTCTGTAACTAGCTCTGGATCATAAATACGTAGGACTGGTGAGTTACACAGTATTCTTTTCAATTCATTAAAAGCGATCTCGCACTCTTCATCAAAGTAAAACTCAGCATCTTTCTTTAGTAAGTTAGTAAGCGGTCTTGCGATTAAGGAATAATTCTTAATAAATTTTCTGAAATAACCTGATAAGCCCAAAAATGACTGTAAGGACTTAATGCTATTAGGTGACTTGAATCTTGATACTGCCAGAATCTTCTCATGTGAGGGTCGTAGTTCATTGTCTTTAACTATGTATCCCAAATATTGTATCTCCGTTTTTATAAAGTGACATTTTTCCCAGTTAAATAGTAAACCATACTCTCCAGCTCTTCTAAACACTATTTCCAACTTTCTAAATACTTCTTCTACTGTCTTAGATGGCAAGATCAAGTCGTCTAAGTATGATAACACAATACCTTCAGCGATAAGGTCTTGGAAAATATTGTTCACAAATCTTTGGAACACCGATGGCGCTGTACACAAACCAAACGGCATTTTCAAAAATTCGTACTGACCTTGAGGTGTTACAAATGATGTAAATTTTCTACTTTCCTCTTGGACGTTCACATGCATAAATCCGTTTTGTAGGTCTAAAGTCGTAAAAATCTTGGCACCCTTCAACCTATCAAGCTGGTCTTCAATAAGGGATAAGGGAAATCGGTCTTTCATAATCTTTTTATTTAGCTTTCTATAATCTATGCACAATCGGTAAGTTCCGTTTTTCTTCTTTGCCAGCACCACAGGACTGGAAAATTCTGATTTACTAGGTTGTATAATCTTTTGTTCCAGCCAATCTTTTATTTGTTCACTGACAACTTTGCTTTCCAGTGGCGACAATCGACGAGGGCTTTGATGGATGGGCTCTTCATCACTAAGTATTATTTTCATTTCAATATTACTCTTCTTTTTAACTTCAGGTTTGTATTCTTCTATCATCTTTTTAATCTTCTTTATATTTTCTTTATTTCCAGGACCATTGTCACAGCAAACAGTGTCAGCCTCTTCAGCAAGTAGAGTCAGGTAAGTAATTTTCTCAAGAAAAACACCATCAGCAGTGAAATTAACTTCAAAATCATTAAGTATAGGATTTCCAAGGATAACATTGACAGGTATATCATTGTCTTTCACAACGTGAAATTTAATATCAGCATAGTAATCGTCAATCATGACTTTAGCATTCAGTATTCCTTCAGTACTAAGTTCTTTTCCAGCTATTCCAGTTAGTTGTATTTTTACTTTTTCGTTGTATTTAGAATTTTCTGTCATAATCTTTCCAGCTTCAGTTAGATTTATTAAATTCACATCACTTCCAGTATCAATCAATGCTATTATTTCAATATCATTTATTTTTATCTTCTTGTATGGTGATTTTACTTCTTTGTCTTCTTTATCAAAATTTGTGCTCGTATTATTTTGAATATTTAGAGTTTTATTAGCCTTGCTAGAACAATCGGTACTTTTGTGTCCAAATTCATTGCATTTAAAGCATTTTATTCCTTTTCTACAGACAGGAGCTTGATGATCTAGGTCTCCACATTTGAAACATCTCTTTCCATTTTTATTCTTGAAGGGTTGAGTGGACGTATTAGGTTTTTGTTGAACTTTTTCTTTGATATGTTGGTAAATATCAAGTTTCTTTCTGAATTCTTTAAGGTTTGATGCTCCATACAAAATAGATTTATTAGATTCACTGTCAGTTATACCATCGATGACATATTCCATGAGCGCTGCGTCTTCAATTTTGCCATGGAGCGCACATTCTTTCATATGCAGAAAGTATTGTTGTAAGGTTTCATCTTTATTAATTTTTCGTGAACTAAGCTTCTTGTGTATGGCAGCACTATTCAATTTTAATCCAAACTCTTCATCAAGTTCGTTCTTTAGATTTCTATAATCTTTTACACGTCCTAGCGATCGTAAAAACAATTTTGCAGTTCCACTAAGCAGTCTTTTCGCGTAAATCAATTTCTGAATTTCACTCCAGCTCATCAACTCTGCCGTGTCTTCAAATTCTTCAAACCAAGTTGAAATTGGGTAATCATCATCTCCGCTGAAAGACGTCATTGATTTCTCCACGTCTCTAAACGAAATACAAGGGGAGTCATCAGCATCACGCCATTCCCGTTCACGGTCTTCAACATCTTTATTTTTCTTTGGTGGCATCTTGTAACTTCAATCAGAAAAAATAATCTTTAAATCGTTGAAAAAAGTCGTCTTCTTAAGTTGTAAAATCTTCTTCAAATCGTATCAGCATCCTTATAACATCTTTAATCGTATAGTCCAGTAATCATCAAAATAAATTTTATCTTCATTCAATCTTATATAAACATTGTTTTAAGACATTACAAACACGTCTCACAGCATTTTTTAAGCGGCTTATTGTCGGTAAAACAGCACATCAACACGATGACGCGTCGGTATTTCGAATGAATTTCTTCGTAAATATTGCTAATTCTTCATCACTTATACTTCTCTGGATCCCGGACGAGCCCCCAAATTAGTTGTGGGACTCCAATAAAGTAAAGATATGTAGATTTAGCAACAATTCTTTTATTTTTGTTACACACAATACAACATAATTCGTAATCTGACATGACCACCTTTTTGACATCTCTCTCGGTGTTTTTATTCTTAAAAACTTGCCATTAATATAAAACTTTCTCCCACATATATATATATATATATATATATATATATATATATATATATATATATATATATATATATATATATATATATATATATATATATATATATATATATATATATATATATATATATATATATATATATGTAAAGAGAATATCATCTCTTTAATGTTATTGTATTATGGTTAGGTTGTGTAACCAGGACATAATCTCTTTTGATTTAACGCGCTTAATGTCATGTGTCATAGAAGTGTGACACATGACATTTGCCTACAAAAAAGTAAACAATATTTACGTTATTACGTTACAGATTTGATTTAAATAATTTAATTAATAGATAGAAAAGCAAGGGTTATGAGAGACGAGTAATCAACTTTAATTGTCGTTTCTGTTATTTTTACAGAAACAAATTTGTTTGATTTATTCGGACCATCCAGACTGAAACAAATAACTAATATTATAAAACGACAATTTTCGTCACAAAATGAAATTGCAATTCGAGTTCAGAGCTGTGGCTTCTCCAAAGGACTGTAAAACTACAGTAGTAGCTGTAACCTCAATTGTCACAGAACAAGGGGAAAAATATGTTATACCAGATGACCTCATGTATGCAGATTATCATGAAGAGTTGACAAAGACGGAGACTTTCAAAAAGGTAAAAAATTCATTAGGAAAAAGGCATGATGAGTTTAAAATATGGATAAAAATTTCAAAAGAATTAGAAAAGATATATTTAGATGATGAAGGAAATATCCAGTTTGGAGGGAAATATTTAAAACAAACACTTCAAGAGAATATTAAAGAAAACTCGAGCTTGGAAAAAATATTAGAAAAATTAATTGAAAAATCAGAAAAACACGAAGAAGAAAAAAACTTAAAACATATTGTAGATAAATTTGTATTAGAAAAATTTAATTATAAAACATCTAATGTTAGACAATGGTTACATATATTCGAAAAAGAGTGTGGAAGATTTAAAATAGAAAAAGATAAAACTAAAATAGAATTATTAAGAATATTTTTAGATGCAACTTGCCAAGATTGGTATACTTCTACTGTAATAAAAGGAGAACATGAAAACAATTGGAATACGTGGAAACAGATATTAATAGAAACCTTTTCAGGTAAGGGATGGAGTAGCAGGACATATGCTCATTATTTTAAATACAAAGAAGGTTCAATAGTACAATATGCAATAAAGAAAGAACGATTATTATTAGAAATAAATAAGGACATGGACGCTGATACAATGATAGATAGAATTGCATTTGGGTTGCCAGAATTTATTAGAGAGAAGATCGCCAGAGATGAAATAGAAAATACAAAAGATTTAATAAATGAATTACAGAAGCTTGAAGGGATAATAAATAAAAAGAAAACATTTAAAAAAGAAGGTAAACCAGAACATAAATTCAGAAATGAAGAAAAGAAACCATGTATGACATGTGAAAACATGGGTAAAGGTATAAGATATCATCCAGAAGAAAAATGCTGGTTTAAACTAGAGAAAAAAGAGAAACCTAAAGCTATAGGAAGCAATTCAGTAATAGAAGTAAATTTAAATACAGAGAAAAAAAACTAATAGTCACACCATTGATCAGACTTAAGCTACTAGTTGAGAATCAGATAGAGATAATGGGAACATATGATCCAGGTTCTCAAGTATCCTTGATAAACTCGAAATGGATAAAAATAAAAGAGAATAGAGAAGATTTAAACAAGATATTCTTGAGGTCTGTCAATGGTGTGAATCAGACAAATGGATTGGTAAGAATAAGAATAAAAATATTTGATATAGAAAAAATAGTAGATATATATGTAGTTGAAAGAGAGGATTTTGAAGATTTTATAATAGGATTAGACTTAATTCCTATGTTTAAGTTGAGGTTGAATGAAAATTTAGAAATCTCACAGAAAATAGAGAAAAAGTTAGAAAAACCAGAGATAACATTAAGTGAAGTTACAAATTGTTCAATTAATTTTAATGAACACGTGGAAACAGAAGAATTTCAAACAAATATAGAACATTTAGATAAAGATAAAAAAATGAAGATAGAAAAATTGATAGATAAAAACAAATCAGTGTTTGCGAAAGACAAGTATGATATTGGGACTGTTAACGAATATGAAGCTAGAATTGACTTAATAGTGGAGAAATACTGCAGTAAAAGACCCTATAGATGTAATATAAAAGACAAAAAAGAAATAGAGAAACAAATAGCCAACTTACTAGAGAAGAATTTAATCGAAGAATCTTATAGTCCTTTTGCTGCACCCGTCACACTAGCATATAAGAAAAATGAAGGAAAGACACGTCTGTGCATAGACTTTAGAGATTTAAATAAAAACATTGTCCCTCAGGCACAACCATTCCCTTTAATAGATGATATAATAATAAGAGCCAGAAATTGTAAATACTTTACGACACTGGACATTAACTCAGCTTTTTGGTCAATACCACTAAGAATTGAGGATAGGAGGAAGACGGGATTTGTAACACAAGATGGTCACTATCAATGGACATGTCTACCGTTTGGCTTAAAAACGTCTCCAGCTATATTTCAACGAATTCTGAGTAGCATATTAAGAAAATATGGACTAACTGAATTTTCAGTGAACTATATAGACGATATCTTAATACACTCACCGACGTTTGAAGAACATCTAAATCATATTGAAAAATTATTAAATGCAATAAAAAAAGAAGGACTCAGGTTAAAATTTAAAAAGTGTACATTCGCTGCTAGTTCGGTTAGATATTTAGGACATGTAATAGGAGAAAATACGGTTAAACCGTTGAAAGACAACATAACGTCAATAAAAAATTTCCCAATTCCTACTACACAAAAGCAAATTAGACAATTTCTGGGGAAAATAAATTTTTACCATGAATATATAGAAAAGAGCTCAATATTACTAGATCCATTACATCAACTATTAAAAAAAAATGTAAAATTTATATGGACAGAGGATTGTGAAAAATCTTTCAGAAAGATAAAAGAAATGCTATGTTCCCAACCAGTGTTGGAGATATTCGACAAAGACCTTCCAATCAAGATATATACAGATGCATCACTTGAAGGTATAGGCGCAATACTAAAACAAACACAAGAGGATGGAAAAGAAAAACCTGTGGCCTACTTCTCAAAGAAACTTAATGAAACGCAAAAAAGAAAAAAAGCTATTTATCTTGAATGCTTAGCTATAAAAGAGGCAATAAAGTACTGGCAACACTGGCTGATAGGGAGATACTTCGAAATATACTCTGACCACAAACCACTGGAAAATATGAATATAAAAGCACGAACAGACGAAGAATTGGGCGATCTAAGTCACTATCTATCTCAATACGATTTTAAAATTATATACGTCCCAGGTAAAGATAATAAAGAAGCGGACTGCTTGAGTAGAAACCCTGTTCTAGAATCAAATACAGAAGAAGAGGATTTATTAAAAACGGTAAATTTTATTGAAATAGATGAAATAAAATTAGATCAGATGAATAATATACTATTACAGAATAAAAAAGAAAAATTAATAGAGAAAAACGGAATATATTATAAAAAAGTGAAGAAAAGAGAGAAAATCATATTATCAGAAAAATTCAGTATTGATTTAATTAATAAAATACACAAGGAATGGTGTCACACAGGAATAACACAAACACAAATGAAAATATGTCCATATTATACTGCTAAAAATTTAGTGAAGAATATAAAAAAAATTTGTAAAGAATGTTATATATGTATTAAGAATAAGTCAAGAGGGCAACATAAATTCGGCTCAATGTCACAATTAGGACCAGCGACCAAAGCTTTCGAAATTATGTCCATAGATACAATTGGAGGATTTGGAAGCACTAGATCAACAAAAAAATATATTCATTTACTTGTTGATCATTTCACGAGATATGCGTTCATTTCAACATCAAGAACTCAAAACGCCGCTGATTTTATAAAACTAATTCAAACTGTGTTAGACATAGAAAACATCGGAACAATCTTAACGGACCAATATCCTGGAATAAATTCGAAAGAATTTAAAGATTATTTAAAAAATAAAGGAGTGCAATTAATTTTTACTGCAATAAATGCACCATTTTCTAATGGTCTGAATGAAAGACTGAATCAGACATTAGTAAATAAAATAAGATGTAAAATAAACGAAGAGAAAAAGAATAGAGCATGGACATCGATAGCGAGAGAATGTGTGAATAAGTATAATAATATATACTAGAACATACAATAACGGGATTTACACCAGAGTATCTATTATATGGCACAGACACCAGTAACATACCAGAAGAGTTAAAAAGAAAGAAAAACGGAGAAGACTGGATAAGAGATAAGAAATTAGCATTAGAAAGAACACAGAGATCACATAAGTATAACGAAAGTTTATTTAATAGAAACAGAAGACACCATGAATTCAACGAAGGAGATATGGTATTCATAGAGAATGGAAACAAACTCAATAGGAAAAAGCTAGAAGAACTAAGAATCGGCCCATATATAATAGAAGAAAAAATTTCAAACTCAATTTATAAAATAAAAACTGGAAAAAGAAATCAAGACACGAGTCTATTCCACGTGACAAAACTAATTCCAATGTTTGAAGTTGAAGCTGATTGAAAAATTATGCAATTTTCATATCGTGGAGGGGAGATGTAAAGAGAATATCATCTCTTTAATGTTATTGTATTATGGTTAGGTTGTGTAACCAGGACATAATCCCTTTTGATTTAACGCGCTTAATGTCATGTGTCATAGAAGTGTGACACATGACATTTGCCTACAAAAAAGTAAACAATATTTACGTTATTACGTTACAGATTTGATTTAAATAATTTAATTAATAGATAGAAAAGCAAGAGTTATGAGAGACGAGTAATCAACTTTAATTGTCGTTTCTGTTATTTTTACAGAAACAAATTTGTTTGATTTATTCGGACCATCCAGACTGAAACAAATAAATAATATTATATATATATATATATATATATATATATATATATATATATATATATATATATATATATATATATATATATATATATATATATATATATATATGTTTATTTATTTATTTATTTATTTATTGCTGTAAGACAGCAGATAGGCTTACGGCCCGCTTAGAATTTAGCAGTTACCGTCGCCTATGAGTGTTTGCAACGCCAGTGGCATCGCGAACACGCTGCTGTCCCATAAGGGTACAGGAACTTGGGTCACTAATGCCGGAACACAACACAAGGTTATTATGGCGGCATACTTAAGACCAAAGGTGGTCGCCATCCAGACGGGATAGGGTCCCTACCACGTAGCTAGGGTGGGTTGTTTTGTCGGCTTTTACGACAGGCCGACCCCGGCCGCAGAGGTTAGTATTCTTTCTCCGCCCCTGCACGGATAAAATTTATATAATAATGATAATATTTTGGCGTGTTAGGAATAAAATATGAGAGTAATTTGTTTACGATGGGACATGATGAAGTTAGCTGATAACTAACTGTCACTCAAGTTTCCGTGCAAACTCGTAACTCTATTCACAGTAGTCTCAAGTATGTCATGTCATGTGACGCCATATTTGAACGGTTGCTCAATGCTGAAAATGAAGCACCGCCATACGCTTCACCTCGCTTGCTTACTACTTGGGGTGATTAGATTTAAATCACCCATGTACTTATACGACAAGCCTTCTTGGGCCGGCTCTAAAAGATCTGCCGGAATTCGTCATTGTTCAATACATATCGGAATCATACGACACCGTACAGCCGCTTTGCGAGGTAGCTTCAGGCACTCCCCAATTAGATGTTGGAATAATAATCGTATTTCTCCACCTATAAGCAACTTAAATCTTTACATAGTTTTAAATCTAAGTTAAAGATGTTTGTAATTATGGCTTTTGCTCGTCCACCGCACGCCCTTCGCCCCTCACCTGGGGACACGGAGCTTCCCCCCGGAGACATACATTTGCCTTGATAACAATCAATGTAAATTAAAGTATAAAATAAAATATTTTATCCGTGCAGGGGTGGAGAAAGAATACTAAACTCTGCAGCCGGGGTCGGCCTGTCGTAAAAGGCGACAAAACAACCCGCCCTAGCTACGTGTTAGGGCCCCAAGGGCGACCACCTGGATGGCGACCATCTTTGGTCTTAAGTATGCCGCCATAAAAACCTTGTGTTGTGTTCCGGCATTAGTGACCCAAGTTCCTGTACCCTTTATGGGACAGCAGCGTGTTCGCGATGCCACTGGCGTCGCAAACATCCATAGGCGAGGGTAACTGCTAAATTCTAAGCGGGCCGTCAGCCTGGCTGCTGTCCTATAGCAATAAAAAAAGTTAATTGATGTGTTTTTAGCATTGCGTATGTTATTAATTCTACTTTTCTCTTTTTTATATGTTTTTCTCAAATTGTACTTTTCATTTTTCGATTGCTTAATTATGTTTTATTGTTTTGTAAATTTAAAATACGATAGCTCAGGTTTTTTTACTATTCTAAAACTGATTTGTGTTATCGTGACGTCTGGGCCAGATTCTAATGGAAGACCAACGCTGATTCTTATCCAGTCATACTGAGCTAGAACCTTTCTAGGGCTAATTTTAAGTTAAGATTTTGTTTTATTTGTAACTCTAAATAAATGCATTTTTCTTTCTTTCTTTCTTTCAAATATTCATAAATCTACAACACGTGTTTTATATTAGTGGGTATAAAAATAATATTGTTATTATTTTTTTAGTATTATGTTAATATATTTCTGTGAAAAAAGTCTGGAGCACTTCGGTCAGGAGATCCTGAAAATAATAATAATTTGTCATCCTAAAATAATTCTCAGCATTATTCCATTTATAACGCGAACCCTCCTACGCGTATGTGAAGATTTAATTAAAACTTTTTATTATAATATGACGTGTCTAGAGGTCAAGTGGTTGAGATACATTCGGTATCAGTGAAACTGCTTATTGGGTTTCAGTTACCTCCATCCTTTGACTGTTTTTTCTTCGTCTTTATAACATGTATAGTAAGTATGACTCTTGCATGACAGTTCAGCTTAATTTGTTTTTATTACTTGTTTAATAGTTTAGAAATCGGTTAAAATCCAGTTTGAATTGACACCAAACATTGTCTATTTAGGGTTCGAAACCTGTACTTGTATATACTACGAATGTCACCTTTTCGTTTTTCTTCTTTTTACTAGAAGAAACACAATGGAATATTTAGAAAGGTGTGGCTTAACCGGGTAGTTGTTCGAGCGATCTTCGGCTGACTCCCTAACGTCGTAAAGCTAAACTGTGTGACCGCATTATTGGCATAGCGTCTTAGCATGATCGTAATGCTAATGTCAGAAATGGCATGCCTCTAGACGTCTGATTCTGATCAAAAACTATTATATACATGTTTTATTTTTCAATATTTCAGGTTAGTGTTCGACGACGTATATTTCAAATAAGAATCCTATTCAATTATCCTAATCGATCATAATTTGTATTTATCTCGCTATATCCGAATAGATCCCCAATTATGGATTGGGGTGCGAAATGGCACGGACGCCCTCCAGGTTCTATTTTCTGATACCGTCTTTTCTCGTTCAATTACAAAAAATGTGCATCTTTGGTCACTATTTCATGCAAATAACATAAAACTGATATATTAATAAGGTGGTAAATTCTCACTGCTAGGTTCTGGTCTGCACTAAATAGACAGTGAAGTGCAGCAGTGAACGTGAAAGTGAACTGCATTCGTCCAAAGTGAATTAGCGAGTTACATATTATACGGATAATCTTATGCACGATGTTTACCATCACAATAAGTTTTTATATATTGTATCCATAATGTAGATAATGATTAATTGAATTATATGAATATGTAGTAATAAGATTATTACCATATTCAATCCTATTTAAGAACCTTTATAAATTAATTAATAATATATAAGTCTAAGGGGAATAAAATAATAAACTGCATATTAGAGAAAATAATGATAACTGTTTAACCACCGAATAAAAACGAGTCGTTATATAAAAAATAATCTTCACGGATAATACTAAGATCGTTTTTAGTAGAAGAATAAAACTCCTGAAACCTGTTGAGAGCAATTTTACACGCAACACGAAGCACTCTCTGCCGAGACGTCTCTTTGCGTTGAAGGGACACTTGGTTGAGCGCGGCCGCATTCTCCAGAGCAGTGCACTGGAGCGAAAAACGCTTCACTGCGGTATAAAAGACGGACAAATTTCGTTTTCAAAGTTCTTTAATTTTATTGTATTCTACCGCCTCTGGTTTTTAAACATGCCACCATAATATATAATAAGTTGTGTTTCGGCATAAGTGACCACGTTCCAATACGTGGATGGCAGCGTGTTACCGATGCCCCTGGCGTTGCAAACACCCATAGACGACGGTTACTACCCAATTCTAAGTGGACCACCAGTCCGTCTGCTGTCCTTCAACAATAAAAAAATGTTCTATAGATTTGGTACTTTTTAATTGGTGACAGGTTGACGACCCAGTTAATAGTAAGCAGTTACCGTCACCTATGGATGTTTGCAACGGTATTGCAACGTTAACAACCTGGGCTACGAATGCTGGAACACAACACAAGGTTATTATGTGCGGCATAGTTATGGCCTACGCCAAAGATGGTGGTCATTCAGACGGGCTTATTGTCCTACCACGTAGATAGTTGTTATTTGTCGCCTTTTACGACAGGCCGACCCCGGCCGCATGAGTCAGTATTTTCACGGTAAAAAAACTTTATGGTACTAACATTATGTTACAAAAACAATGATACTGAGAATCCGGCTTCGAACCTCGTACTTTGACTGAGCTACAGAGTATTTTCTAAGCATTTTCTAAGTCTACATCAGTGACAGTCATCAGTCGTCACTTTTTAGTCAAACTTAGGCTTAACGGGCAATTCCATAACAAAATTTTAATTTAAAGCTGTAAATATAGTAAAGTTCTGTGTCATTTGTGAATGAGAACAAACAAGTATAGTGATTTAAACTAGTTAAATATTTTATATTAAACTTTATAATATTAAAAACAGTTTGTGGACAGCCTCCTCCTTAAACGACGATTTGTTTGAAATCGGGCGTATCTACCAGATTTTTAAAATGATTTTATCGAAACACACATTTTTATTTTGGATTTTACTTTTAATAAGTGTCTTTATACTTTGGAAAAAAAAATTAATAGTAGATTCTCGAGCTGGACAATCTACCGTAAGAGTTAAGCCATTAAAATAACTTGTAGGAATAACCACTCTTTACAAAGAACTCCATGGCACAAAGTGCTCTCAACTACTCGCCTTTTGCTGTAGAACAGTTGCTCAAATATTTTAACAAGTAGTTTATTTTACGAGAGACAAGATCGTGGCTCACGAAGTCTTTCGAACACATAAGTTTTTAATTTGAATTAGTTGCTTACAAGTTTTTCTCTTTGCTCTCGCTGCAAAGTTTTGTAGAATTATTTAAGTTGGAAATTAAATTATTTGAGTTAGTTCACAGGGTGTTAACAAACTTATATTTGTTAAGAACACTAGGCGGTGTGTTGGTTTGGGTGGGCTTCGATAAATTTCCATTTAAACTTAATCTTTTTCTAACCTTAAACCTGATAACGGTTTGAGTGATTTTGATGATTGTTACGAGTCTTTTCTTCGTGGTTTTCAGCGTCAATATATTTCAATTATTGGTAGCAAATTTTGCTACTTTCTGTAAATGTAACGTCCATGGCCCTCTTTAAATGTACAAAGAAAAATTTATATACATATCGGAGAAAGCTATATTGAGTTGTTTGTTATGAGCTGTAGTCGAGTTGATAGTCTCTTTGTACGAGTATGCGTAACTCGGAATATTATTTATTTAAATTATAATTACTTTTAAAAATATTAATTTAATTTGATTTGTTACATGTTTCTATAATGTAAAAGTTATGAAGATTGTTATGCATTTATTGATCAATCAGAGCACAGGATGTGTCTCGAGTGGGGTTGAGGCGCCATCTTTACTTTAGTGGTAGTTTTTGGTGTGGATATTCAAGTGGTTGATGTAGTTGGATCGTTGAGTTTTGTTAAAGTAAGTTTCATTTATATCATAAAATTGCTGTGATGTGTGGTGTGTGTATAAATTATAAATAGTGCCGACGATAATTGTGTTTTATTCTCGCATGCCTGTTGACGCCTAATAATGACGATTTCGGCGCAATGTTTCTCCGACATACTACCTAGTCAGGTCATAAGTATTATCACACAGTAAAAACTTTTCTTTTAGAATGCTGGCCACAAAAAAGTTTATTGAATTCGAATTTCGAATTGTTCATGAAAATAAAAATGTATAACTTTTAGAATTTTACTCATTTTTAAATATGGAGTGGACGCTTAAAGAAGACCGTGTTGCAGTTATTGCGTTGCATCGTTGCGGTTACGCGCCAATTCAAATTTTTAACATACTGAAAAATTTGAATATTACCAAAAGATTCGTTTTATCGTACCATCAAACGATACAATGAAGACTCTAGTGTAGATGACAGGTCAAGAAGTGGTCGCCCTCGGTCTGTTAGGACTCCAGCAGTGATAAAAGCTGTGAAGGCACGAATTCAAAGAAATCCCAAACGTAAGCAGAAACTGTTGGCCCTTCAAATGGGGTTAAGCAGAACCACGGTGAAAAGGGTGTTAAATGAAGACTTAGGGCTTCGGGCATATCGAAGAAAATCAGGACATCGTTTGAATGCTCGTCTAATGGACCTGAGATTGAAGAGATGCCGCGCTTTGTTGAAGCGGTACGCGGGAAAAAAATATCGGGAAATTCTTTTTTCGGATGAAAAAATGTTTACCGTAGAAGAGAGCTACAACAAACAAAATGATAAGGTGTACGCACACAGTAGTGAAGAAGCGAGCAACCGTATTCCGTGTGTCCAACGAGGTCATTTTCCATCCTCGCTCATGGTATGGTTGGGAGTTTCTTATTGGGGCTTAACAGAGGTACATTTTTGTGAGAAAGGTGTAAAAACGAATGCTGTTGTGTATCAAAATACAGTCCTGACGAACCTTGTGGAACCTGTTTCTCATACCATGTTGAATAACAGGCACTGGGTATTCCAACAAGATTCGGCGCCAGCTCATAGAGCGAAGAGCACACAAGACTGGCTGGCGGCGCGTGAAATCGACTTCATCCGGCACGAAGACTGGCCCTCCTCCAGTCCAGATTTGAATCCGTTAGATTACAAGATATGGCAACACTTGGAGGAAAAGGCGTGCTCAAAGCCTCATCCCAATTTGGAGTCACTCAAGACATCCTTGATTAAGGCAGCCGCCGATATTGACATGGACCTCGTTCGTGCTGCGATAGAAGACTGGCCGCGCAGATCGAAGGCCTGTATTCAAAATCACGGAGGTCATTTTGAATAAACTTTAATGTCATAAGAATCTATGTTTTGTTAAGTTCATTTTGGTATATGAATGGTTACATAATGAATAAACTTGTTACAATTATTTTACATTAAACATGTGACAGAATTTATGACCTGACTAGGTATATACATAAAACTTTAACCAATAACTAGAAAGACTCATCCATTGGTGTTAAGAGTGGATGACATGGCAATTATTAGCAATACATCTTTAATAAACGTTATACTGCTTCGTTATAGGAAACCATAGTAATAATTTCAAGATTACACCAGAACTTTATCCAATAACTTGTTCCCAACCGCGAGATTTTTGGTATTCCTGGTGGCTATAGGCTGATCAGCGCCATAACACACGCGTCAACCTTAAATAGTTCAGCATACTTATTACATTATGAGAGAATTAATTTATCTTCAACTATACATACTATATTATAACGGGTTATCCATTTCGTGGTTTCAAAAGTATAGGACTGGAATTCGACATCTGTCAAACTCCAATTTTTTCTTTTCAGTTGACAGTCTGACATTGACGAAAATGGATCGCTTAACTATCACACAACGCATAAAAATTATAAAAACATACTACAAAAATGGTGATTCTGCCACAGCCACATATCGTGCTTTAAGAGGAGATTATGGTTTACATAATCGTCCGACTACGCAAGCAATTGGCATAATTGTGAAGAAATTTGAAGAGACTGGAGCGGTTACAAATATTGTAAGGCCTGTGCATCGTCGTTTCGCTCGTTCCGCTGAAAATATCGCTGCTGTAAGCGAAAGTGTTGCCGAAGACCCGAATGTGTCGATTCCTCGTCGTTCTCAGGAATTAGGACTGTCTTACGGCACATTATGGCGTATTTTTCATTTAGATCTACACCTACATCCATATAAAGTTCAGCTCACAAAACAACTGAATGCAGCTGACCATTCACAATGTCGTAGATACGTGGAATGGGTGCTTGAACAACAGGCGGTGTACGGCGATTTTTCGAACTAAATTTTCTACAGCGATGAAGCACATTTCTTACTCGGAGGGTATGTTAATAAACAAAATTTTCGTATTTGGGGTTCTGAGTCCGAAGGTGTGATTGGACCTTACTTCTTCGAAAACGACGATGGAATAATTGTCACCGTCAATTCGGAGCGTTATGGTCATATGATAACCGACTTTTTTTTGCCTGCTATTGAAGAATACGACTTGGAGAATATGTAGTTTCAACAAGACGGTGCCACATGCCACACAACTCGAGCGAATATGGCTTTATTGCAAGAGACATTTCCTGGCCGCGTAATTTCTCGTCGTGGCGATATCAACTGGCCACCAAGATCATGCGATTTGACACCATTAGACTTTTTTTGTGGGGCTACGCGAAAGATCGTGTTTATACAGATAAACCTTTAACTCTTGAGCACTTAAAAACCAACATTCGTCAAGTTATGGCTGAGATACCGCCCAATATGTGTCAAAAAGTGGTCGAAAATTACCTCAAAAGAATCAATGCTTGCAACACTTCGCGTGGTGGTCATTTAAATGATGTAGTGTTTCACACATAATGTCAACGTTCAAACTTTATAATAAAAAAGAAATATCATGAAAAAAAATATTTTATATGTGTTTTATTTACGTTTATGAACAAGGTATATTGAAGTAAGGGCTAGCGTCGTTAGCCGTGCCTGCCCATGGCATTGTAGCCCTTACGGGATTCCTTCTTGTCCTAATCACTGCGTCGCCCTATAGGTGTGCAATGTACACGCCTGACAGGTCACTTTCATTTTCATTCAAGAAACGTTATAGTAACAACATAATACTGGTAATGTATTTGTTGTATTCCATTTCGTCTAAAATTGGTCCTAATTGGTTGTTTTTTAAAAACATGGCGTTGCTACAGCCGAGGGACATCACTGTCTATAGCCAGCAACACAAAAGAGCAGCAGTCACTAGTAAATATGATGAGAATACATAATCATGTTCCGCTCTCCCTTTAAATTGATGAGGTGGTTTTCTATGATAAAAAAGGAAACCGAAACGCTTATTCATATGGAACAAATCGCTTAAAAAGTTTTTTTTTTTAACAAAACAAAGTAAATGCTATTTATTTGAGTATTCACGTGTATTTAAAATGAGTGATTTGTCAATATTGTATTTATTATTTTAAGTAGAAAAGCTTTGAAATGGTTTGGCCATGTTGAGAGAATGAATGAAGAACGATTGACGAAAAAAGTGTATAAAGCGAGTGTGAATGGAAGTGTTGGAAGGGGTAGACCTAGGCGGACGTTTCGAGACCAGATCAGGGACGTCTTGAAAAAAGGCCCGGTCAAGAGTACCCTAAACCGAAGGGCATGTATGAAGGGAATAATGAAAGTGGACGAAGCGAAACAAGTATGTAACGATCGTAGCAAGTGGAAAGAAGTGGTCTCTGCCTACCCCTACGGGAAAGAGGCGTGATTATATGTATGTATGTATGTATAAAAGCTTTTCTAATTCACACAGGAGCTGCTTAAGGCTCTCTGTTTGCTCATATCTCCACCACTGGCACCAGCCCTGCCCCGCCCAAACCAAGCAATTATGAACAATTACTATATACGGTACCTTACAGGGAAAGTACTGAGCTATAGATATATAAAATTAGTACCATCTTATTACATTTGGTTCGAGGCGAAGATAAAGTGCGGTCCGCCCGTGGTTGAATACAATAGTGTCGCCAGTGGGGCCGCACATCGGTCGTCGTCAGCTAACACCTACAGAACACCTACACTTGAGACTAGTCACCTAGGCATATTCTAATAAATAAAATATTCAATTAAACTTTTCAGAAAAATAAAGAAAGAGGCAATTATCTTTCTTCACAACAACGCAACGCCACGCCATCGTGATCTTTGATCTTAAAACGCCATTTGAAAGTTTATTTAAACAGTATACGAGTACGATATAAATACATAAATGTTAAAGTTAAGACGGGGGCGGTTGGAAACGTGACGCGTGGGCGGAAACAAAAATACCTGCGTCTTATCTATTTGTGTACTACAATGTAACAGTGGAACTCAACAATGGGGTCGCGTAGGCGACAACTTTGGACGTTATTACAACAATATTAAATAAATAGATCTGCCAGTTGTTCCCCACAAGCCATGTCGCGGGATAACTGAGCCTGAGGGCCGCCGCCTCGCTGCACCGCCCACGTCCAAACATTTCAACGTATTTAACTATTTGTTAAAACGAAATTAGTTTAGGTATTATTCAAAATATAGATGAATGGATCAGGGTGCTTTTCTTGCTTTTTGGTAAAAAATAATTCAAGTAATACGTCTGTACGTTCTTTAGGGTTTGCGTGGTGGCTAAGCGTGGAGCGGGCGGCGGCCTACGCACCCTCCGATCTGCGTCGGAATGCGCCCGCCGCAGCGCTCCGATGTTTGGATGATCTTGTGATTGCCACAAAGTAAACACTGATCCACAATTATAGTGAATTCAGAATATGTTTTATTTTTATAATCCATCAAACTCAGTTTCTTTAGAAGTTGTCAAGAAGTTGATTAGATTAAATAAAGAACGTATTTATTATGATAATAAAAAGTTATGCACCTTGTACTTAGGGGTCATTCATAAATTACGTTACACGAATGTTAGGACTTTTTAATTCGTCCTTTAATGTGACGTCACACATTTTTCAATTTCAGCATGTATTTAAAAATAATCAAAAGAAAAAAGTTATTTTCATTTTCGTATTACTTTTATTAAATATTCTTTAATAAAATCAACGTATATTAAAGATTACTTCATATTTCTAATATTCTCAGCGGTTTAGTCCAACCATATGTACCGTTTTCCACAAATAAAATAAAAAGTATGACATTTGGTGCTCTTATCCGTGCACAGGACTAGTTCTGTGTTGTTCGCTCTCATAACACAGACTCGCGGCGTATTTGTAATAAATATCTACATATTGGATTGGTCGATCTGATATCGGAATAAAAGATCGCCAGCGCCACCAGTGCCGGTCCACAGAATTCACATTATTTAATGAACACGTCGGAAACAGTCCTCTAAACCAGCCCTCCTGCCAATTTTTTGTCATTTATATTTTAACTAGCCGCTCCGCTGGGCGACTAATAGACAAAATAAATTCGAAAAAAAATGAGAAAGGGAGAGAGAGAATCTTTGTAAAAAATAATTTTATTTCAATAAAAATTATCCTACTTTACTTCTAATACCTCCAAGAATATGTGTACAATGTGTACATGATGATCGGTTAAGTAGTTTTCGCGTGAAAGCGTAACAAACAAACTTACTTTCACATGTATAATATTAGTATGATAAAGTCCTTTTATAAATATCCTTGATACCAAAGCTTTCTTTACTGGTGTGGGGCGGCAAACAGCTGACGGCCCACTTAATACTAAACAGTTACTGTCGTGTATGGGTGTATGCGTCGCCAGGAGCACCGCTACCGCGCTGCCGTGCCGGGCTTAAACTGATGTAGTTGCTATCCATCATCCAGACGAGTTTGGAGCCTCACCACTTAGCCGGAGCTTTTTTGTCGCCTTTTACAACAGGCCACCACTCTCAGTAACAATACTAGTATATTCTCCCTCCGCCCTGCAAGCAGAAACATCTTTTACGGTTTTGTAGCAATCAAGGGTTAAGAGAGGTATTTTAATTTCACAACAGAGACTATTTTCCAGGCACCTTATGGACTGTTTGTTCATAAGGGGCTTTTCATTTTTGCTGTACTCCACCACGCTAAGTACAGGCACAGGTGGACGAACATTACAAAAGAGAAACTGGTTTCTCATAAGGAGAATCACGACCCTCAGTAATAAGGTACACGACTCAAGGAGGAATGTTCGTCCAGACTAAATCAGTCGCTTCATTGCAGGACAACGTTTATTTTATTTTATTTCAATTACTATATTGAAAAAAGAATACACCGCAGCTGACGGCTAAAGTCCATATTATTCACTTATTTCACTCGTCGCTCATAGCGGCGAGTGTAATAAAACCATCGAACACAATTTGCGAGACCTCAAATATGTTTGTTATATAATAAGTTAAAAATCATTTATAACATTTCTAAAGTTTTCGCAGTCTTACTTATCATATCGAGTCATCTTTCTCTTCCTGTTCTCCTTGGAGTGGTTTGTTGTTTTGTTTCTGTTTTTATTTTAGCAGTCTGAACTCTGAGAGCAAATACTTTTTCACACAATTCGGCATGGCTTCTGCAGCTCCAAATTGCCGTGATGGCTATTGTTGGCCATCAGTAGCTTCTTTTAGGGCGCGGTGATTCCGTGGCCGGACTTGCAGACGGGCGATGCCATAGGGATGTCTGTGGAAGCTACTAACGTCACAGAGGAAAATGTGACATGCCGACCTCGCCACGAATTCCACCATATAGAGAATGACGACTTCACGAGCAAATACATTATTCCTAACAGCCACCGACTCGCACCAATGCAACTTGCAAGATGTTGTGCCAGGCTTCACTGCGCCGCAGCGTGCATGCCGAACATGGTGCCAGCCATGCCGGAGCTGCATAGGAGAACCAAGAGACATTTTCCGTACCAATTTTCTGCTCTATTAATGTCAACGTGTCCGATATTCCAGCTAGGTGAACAAAATTAGTACTTTTAAGAGAAATTCAATGTATTTATAAACAGCAATTTAATCGGAGCAAACACTAAAATGAAAATGTAATGTATTAAACATTTCTTATTATTTATGTACAATGTACATAGACAGAAACAATAAAATGTTTATTCGATAAAAATGGAGAAACGAGCACATGCATAATAAGCATGTATTCTTTCATTTTATTTATTTATTTAATCTGCTTACACGGTAACACTATAACTCACATTTACTGTGCTTGCCTAAGAACATTTTAGTTTAATCTGTTTAATGTGTCCCCCACCGGGGCGGGCCCCGAAGCCGCCTGGTGGCGCCACATCCCTCACCTGCCTCTTCACTATTCATCACAATATCGCACAATGTCTCAAACAAACCCACTCTTATATTAAGAGAGAAAATATTTTTTTTCGCTGTTCATTGATATTGTTTGTTGGTGGTGGTACTATTAGGCGTGTCCGCTATAACTCAACAATAAAAAAGTACTGGATGAAAGCTTGTTGTTCTAAGCATGTGCCTAACTTTAATATAGCCTTAATCCAGTGAACCAATTTAGAATCGACCTTCATCATTATCATAAATCAATCAACAAACAAATCAATCATCCTCATCATCTCAGCGTAGCATCCCGGTTGCAACCCAAACTTCCGTTTCGGTGCCCGGGGTCCGCTTTCCTACTTTTTCTACTCCACTTCGCACAGTCTTCAGCATCAACTGGCAGCATGGTATTGAGCCCATTGGCACGCATATCACCCTTTACGACGTCAAGCCAGCACTTTTTAGATCTACCCCTCCTGCCGGGGCCCGGCGGAGGCGGCATGGCCAAACATTTGTTTCCCACATAAGCATCACGTTACCGTAAAACGTGGCCATACCAACGGAGCTGACACTCCTGCAATTTATCCGCAATGTCACGGACATGAAGACTGCCTCGAATGCGGGAGTTCCTAACGCGGTCCTTCCGCGTCACTCCACACATTCACCGCAGCATATTCATCTCCGTGACACGCAATTCTTGCTTGTGTCGCTCTAACACCGGCCACGCTTCACAGCCGTATAAAAGGACAGGCCTAATGATGGTCATAAGCACCTGTCCCTTCAACTTTACCGGCATCACGCGGCAGCAATGCGTGCCTTGACGTCGCAATCGATGTCACCAGACGCGTGAAATGCAGATCCCAAATATTTCACACATATTGAGATATTATGTACTTAGTCGTTTATATTATATTTTACATTGTAAAGAATCCAATCTCTCATAAGGATGAAGATTTCTTACTAACATGAAACACTGCCATCTATTTTGTATTGCCGTAACTAATGTAATGGGTTCACACTTCATTGTAATTCTCCGATAAACTTTGTTGGATCCTGTTTGACAATAATGATACGAGATGGCGTTACTCAACTGAAAAAGTTTTTGGTATTTAATTGATAACATAGTGATAATATATTGTTTACTTATTGTATTGATATCAAAATTATAATTATCATTCAGCTTTTAGTTACTAGTTGCAGCCGTGACTAGAATAATCTTATTATTATCAGCTTGATTTATAGTTAGAATAGCAAGTGAAATACTCCTCTTTGGCTATGATTTATAGTCTATGCTCTGCTGGAACGTATTCATAGTCCATCCCTCGTTTTAATTTTCGGTTGACTGAGTGATTATATAAGCACAAGCACATTTGCCGGCTTTCACAGTATTTTATGAACTAGAAAGAATAATTCGAATTCTTCTCTTATGCTCGTATCAAACGGCTCTATTTTCTTTATAGCTGGAGTTGGAGTCGGTCCACACGATAACAGGTAGTCACCGTCGCCTATGGACGTCTGCAACACCAGAAGCAATGCTAACGCGCTGTCGGCCTCGTACTGCGATAGAAAAACGTTAACTGGAAATTCATTCCAAATCCGAAGAGTACGCAACGTGGCTCTGTCTTCATTAGCTATAATTCATTAAAAGGTACAAATGCAAATGTTTGCGTAAATATGCACATTTTGCTTGTTACAGCCTGCGCTCTGCATTGCATAAATACAATAAAATAAACGACGCGCAATACGTTTGTAACGTAATCCGCAGAAACAAAGCATGCAGTATCGCCAGTAAATTGACTCCGAGTCGACTTTGTTCTACAATCTACATAAATGCATTAGCAATTATGTAGTTAATTATGTATTTCCGCGAGTGGCCGATCCGCTACGCATTCACCTATAAACACATTCTTGTTTTGTCATCATCAATCAATAAGTACCTCTTTTTGTCTATACACGGTTATATATCATATTATATATTTTTTATTGCCGAAGAGCAGCAGACCGTCGCCTACGCATGTTTGCGACACTAGGGGCACCGCGAACACGCAAAATACGATAATACATTATATTATATATTTAAAATGGTGATCCCACGTATCGCTAAATTTACTTAATTTCGGCGTCGCCAAGGGGGTGCGGGGGGGGGGTTTGATTTAGTTATTGTGCTGTCGAGGGCTTGTGAAGTTTTTTGTTTTTTTTTTTTTTATTGCGTAGGACAGCAGACAGGCTGACAGCCCGCTTAGAATTTAGCAGTTACCGTCGCTTATAGGTGTTTGCAACGCCAATGGCATCGCAAATACGCTGCTGTCCCATAAGGGTACAGGAACTTGGGTCACTAATGCCGGAACACAACACAAGGTTATTATGGCGGCATACTTTAGACCAAAGGTGGTCGCCATCCAGACGGGCTTGAGACCCTACCACGTAGAAAACATTGATTATTGATTATACATTGATATTAGAACTGTTCTTATTACAATCGTCATCGAGGCAAAGACTTCCAAAGTGTAACGCTTCATGCTTTTGATTGTACCAGGCGTTCATATTTTTTATCCTCCTTAATATTGCCCCATTGCCCCCCCCCCCCCCCTGTCATAAGCTGACGACACTCTTGCCAATCTGCCCTTGTCAGTGCTGAGAAATAACATTGTTGGGGGTGTAAGGAAAAGATGTTTGAGTTGTTCATTAAATTAAAAACCATATAAGCCAGCGAGTCTTCGATGTGCTGGTACATTGTTTATCTAAAGTCACTCAAGGGGTTCAAAGGGCACCGGGGCCCGGGCTTGCGGCCGGGCGTCTTATCACTCCAATTATTGTCCGCCGATAAAGATACTCAAGTCAGTGATTGTAATTGATGACCGTTCTTCACTGATGGTTGGCAATCGGCTCTCGTACCCTCGCCTATCACTGTGACATGGCAACTATTATATGATTAATGTATTTATTATATTAATAAAGCCATTCACATATAACTAGCTATCGTTGCGATTGTTGTTTGGGTGCTATGAAGTGCAAAAGGAATGCCTCAGAGATCTATGTAAGTAACCATGATGAAACCACCCCACCCTATCTACGTGGTAGGGCCTGGAGGGGCCAAGCCCGTCTGTATGGCAACCTTTGGCCTTAAGTATGCCGCTATAATAACTTTGTGTTGTTTTCCAGCATCAGTGGCCCTAGTTCCTGTACCCTTATGGGACAGCAGCGCGTTCATAATGCCACTGGTGTTGCAAACCCCCATAGGCGACGGTTACTGCTAAATTCTAAGTGGGCCATCTCTGCCATCAGCCTGTTTGCAGTCCTACAGCAATAAAAAAATCCTATCCCTTCGTACAACCCAATCAGATTCCAGTACTGGCTTTTGACTGGCTTTCGTTTGAACTGTTATTATTCTTATTTGGTTAATCATCGAACGGTGACATTTTACGGGAAGAGCGACCGAGTTTAGCTAGTCATAAACATCATATACCTACCTACATTTATAGACATATTTATTAAGCATCTATCTAATTAATTAAGGTTGGCCTAGCTCGTAGCTCAAATATTACAGAGACATAAATTTACCAACAATGATATTCGAATGAGTTTTAAACATGCCCCATATGTTGACGTTCCCATTTCGTGACCATGTTCAATCAACAGATCACTTCATATTGTAATGAGATATGTTCACTGCAGGTGAAAAGTAAATTGATTCATTTGATTTTAACAAAGGCCGCTGGCCTGGAACTGTGGTGGGTAGCGATGGTAAGGAGTACAATGCCATATGGAGAACAAGTTAAAAAAGAGTCCAGCTGAACTCTGTACACCAATTTAAACAACATTACTATTTTCAACTCTATTTAGTTTATGTCGTAACGGAATGACAACATTTATAATATCACAAGTATAGATAATATAATATAATACGTTAGAATTAATAGTATACGAGTGATACGATGCGACCTAACTACTCTACAAAATACAAAAATCTCAGAGCTTTGAATTGAACTAATTAATTTTTTTTAATGCTGTAGGACAGCAGACAGGTTGACGGCCCGCTTAGAATTTATCAGTTACCGTCGTCTATGGGTGTTTGGAACGCCAGTGGCATCGCGAACACGCTGCTGTCCCATAAGGGTACAGGAACTTGGGTCACTAATGCCGGAACACAACACAAGGTTATTATGGCGGCATACTTAAGACCAAAGGTGGTCGCCATCCAGACGGATTTTAGACTCTACCACGTAGCTAGGGTGGGTTGTCTAGTCGCCTTTTACGACAGGCCGACCCCGGCCGCTGAGGTTAGTATTCTTTCTCCACCCCTGCACGGATAAAATAATTTATTTTATACTTTTATTGACATTGATTTTTTTAGGGGTAGATTTTGAATGTATCTGTCATACTTTCATTAATTTAGTAAGACACGTAAACTACTCAATACGCTATGATGTTATCAAGGAAAATGTATGTCTCCGGGGGGAAGCTCCGTGTCCCCAGGTGAGGGGCGAAGGGCGTGCGGTGGACGAGCGAAAGCCATAATTACAAAGGTGACGCCATCGCGCTAATTAATTAACAGCGACCTGTAACTCGCCCTCAAAATTTCATTGTATTGCCAAACCCTTAAAAAGAATTACCAAAAATTTATAATTTATTGTGGAAACTCAAGTAAAACATGAATCTTGTGTAAAAGGCTAGCGTCACTTATCGTCAGACGATATTAATGCTAACAGGGATACTGCCTATACACATTTTACTGCTCTGGGTCTTCTAACTGTACTCGAAGCAGATAAATAGATAATTCTAATATGCTATTGAAATGATGGAATTAATTTCGCCGTAAACTTATGACGCACTTTGTCTTTATTTATGGCATTTTGTCGCCGATTAAACACCACCCCGAAATCCTATAAAGACATATTATTAAGCTGTCAAGTTTCTATCATTAGCAAACTAGGAAATTTTATTTTTATTGTGTTAGTACATACCATACCGTTGACCCGGCAAACGTTGTTCTACCATATGAAAAAAGTAGCCTATGTCCTTTTCCAAGGTATAATTTATGACTGGTTATGGTTTGGTTGGTTCAGCTGCTTAGGCGTGAAAGTGTAACAAACAAAAAAACAAACTCACTTTCGCATTTATAATAATATTAGTTACGATTGGGATTATTATCTTTGTATTTCTTTATTTTACATTTCTTTTTATAATAGGTATTTTATAGATACATAGTTTTTGCATTATCTGGGGACACGGTAGTGCCCCCGCCAAGTCGAGCAAAAAAGCGGCACGGCTGTACTATCCTTTTCTCGAAGCAGTTCAGGCTATTTTCGCCCCCCTATAACTTCGTTGTGGATAAAACTAATGAATTTTCAGTAACCAAGCAGGCATTGTATAAACACTGTATATTTCATTCAATTTGAACCAGTAGTTTAAGAATTATAACTAGTGAGAGTGTGAGATACATTGTGTTTTCATGTTAAGTCAATATATTTTATTTAAAACATAAAAGATTTTTTTTATATTGATATGGTCACTTTAGTTTTGCAATCATCCGGGCTATGTCGGTGACTTTGGTTCTCCTGCGAATCTCCTCATTTCTGATTCGATCTCGCAGGGAAACTCCGAGCATAGCCCTCTCCATTGCCCTCTGAGCGACCATGAGCTTTCTCATAAGGCCCATAGTTAGCGACCACGTCTGCGTTCCGTATGTCATCACTGGCAACACACATTGGTTAAAAACCTTCGTCTTGAGACACTGCGGTATTTGGGACGAAAAGATTTTACGGAGCTTCCCGAACGCTGCCCATCCGAGTTGGGCTGGGCACATAGCTCGAAGGACTGATGGCCGTTGGGGCAGAAAAGTCCTCGAATGGCGACCGCGTACCGGAAGACCCAATGTTGGTAGGCCCCCCACAAGATGGACCGATGATCTGGTCAAGATCGCCGGAATAGGTTGGATGAGGTCAGCGCAAGACCGATCATCGTGGAGATCTTTGGGGGAGGCCTATGTCCAGCAGTGGGCGTCTTCCGGCTGAAATGATGATGATGATATGGTCACTTTATGATGTTGTTAGGTTAGCTAAGTATTACGTAATAACTTAAGACAGAAGGTCTCTTAAGTAGGGACTTAATAAAGTAACCGACTTGGTATTACATGGATCTCACAACTTTTTTCGATAGAAGAACTGAGATTATTATTATTTTTACGAAACAACTTTAAATTTCCTAAATATTAAAGCAAACATAGTAAACACTTGTAAATATAACTCCCAAATATTTCACAAAGGTCAGTGAATACAATACGTTTGCATCCCAGTGGGCTATCTCATCGGTCGTCGTAATTAGATCAGTGCGGCCACGTGGGGCGACTCATAGCCCCGTCGCGAGTCGCCGCATCATACTGATTGTGCGTTTTTACAAATGTAACAGGTGATTACTGCTGCAAGCCGTTACTCAATGGTTAGTGATACTAATTAAATGTTACTGGCGTTACTAAATAACTCTTTTCTGTTGATGAAGCTGAACCCGTTAGAAACACCATCTAGAGAATGATTACTGAAGATCTTCAAGCAAAATGTAAACCTTATTATAGCATTACAGTGAATAACTACAAAATATTAAAGAAATTTCTCTTTTATACAATGAACTAGCAGAATAATTGTTATTTTGTATATAATCATGTACTCACAACCAATCGTTGTCTGAAATCGGAATACATATTGATGTGTATTGCTTCCGAAACGATCAATTTATTTTATATAGAGTCTGCATTAAAGATAATGTTTAAAAATTGACCATTCTCGCACAATAACTCTTTATCCGTGCCATTAACACGTCGGCTATAACAACGCCACAGTATAGTCACAGTTCAGTGGGGAAACAACGAGTCGAACTTAAAAATATGTTTTATTTTAATAAATATTTCAGCAACTTTTTATCATTCCTATTCATCCCCTAGTAACGTTAGTAATGAATATCAATATAAAAACTTTATAAAATAATCGCCATATATTTAAAGAAATAACCCGTTCGTACATATAATATTTATTAAACATTTTCACAAACACTGACAACAATAAACAAATCTTCACCATGCAGGGGCGGAGTAAGAATACTAACCCCTGCGGCCGGGGTCGGCCTCTCGTAAAAGGCAACAAAGCAACCCTAGCTACGTGGTAGGGCCCAAAGCCCGTCTAGATGGCAACGACCCGCGGTCTTAAGTATGCCACCATAGTAACCTTGTGTTGTACTCCAGGGCAAAGTGGAGGGGACCAGATCACGTGGAAGATCACCCATGCGATGGACCGACCAGATCAAATCGGCTGTGGGCGGGCCTTTGCATGAGTGCACCAGAATGTCTCTGAATCGCGAGAAATGGCGTAAAATCATACAGCGAACAATATCTGCCTCTAATAGTACTACCAGTTGATCACGACCGCTCTGTAAAGAGTGAAACGACTAAGAAGAAGAAGAAGTTGTATTCCGGCATTATTGACCCAGGTTCCTGTACCCCTATGGGACAGTAGTGGTGCCCCTAGCGTTGCAAACATCCATAGGCGACGGTAAGCTTACTATTAAGCGGGTCGTCTACTTATCTGCTGTTGCTCAGCAATAAAAAAACTTTTAAAAAATCTTCGAGAGCCACTCATGATATCTTATAGAGAATGTTTTTTTTTTCTGTTTTTAAAACGCTCTTTCGGTTTCCTATAGGACCAATATTTCCCGAGATACTGATGACCAAAATTATATGAAACTTTTTTGCTTAGATTGGCTCTGTGGCAAATCTTCGTACAGGTCTTTCGTCTGAGTAGAGACCTTAAAACTTAAAAATAAAGGTTATTATGGCGGCATACTTAAGAGAAAAGATGATCGCCATCCAAACGGGCTTGGGGACCTACCACGTAGCTAGGGTGGGTTGTTTTGTCACCTTTTACGACAGGCCGACCCCGGCCACATAGGTCTGTATTCTTTCTCCGCCCCTGCACGGATAAAACACACAATTTGCTTCTCTTCCTGAACGTTAATCTTTCTCCGTTTTACATACTGTTGATCACCATCAATATTTGTGAATTTGTATTCCTTAATTTTGGTGAGCGAATTAGTACTGTGTTACTAGTGTCTGTTAATCAGAATTAAACGTGAGCAATTGATCAAATTCACGAGGAAAAAGGAACTAACGGTGTCTCCCGCGGCGGTGCCTCTACATCTATCTACGTGTATCAGTATATACGCGAGGCATTACCGACCCTGTCCAATAATTGTACAATCTTTAAAAACTTCATACCTTAAACTGAGTTTAATTTAATTACTATTACATAGCTACATATAAAGCTTACTGTGAGCTCACAATAAGTAAATAGGTCATAATGGAGTAATAAATGTTTTGTGAATATCCGTAATTAATGTTTAGGTAACCTTATTGAGTTTCCCGCTGATCTACCGACACACGGCGTTTACTGTTTTAATTTACGTCTACAGCCATTAGCGGTTCTCAATCGGAGTATAAGCTAAATATATCGTGGAATAGCTTGTAAACCAGTGAATCGCTCACTCAACGCCCCTATTGTTGAGCATCTTTATTTATTTGCATATTTACTTTCTAATGTTCGGTGAGAGCCGCTGCAAGCTGCAACTAAAATGAAACTTCGATTTGGGACCGAATTGGGCAGAATGCTAATTGGGAATCCATATTATGTCGCTTGCATCATCATCTGAATGTTATTATCCTCAATTCCCGCCCTTTAGCATCTTTGTTTTTTTATTGCTATAGGACAGCAGACGGCCCGCTCAGAATTTAGTTATCGTCGTCTATGGCTGTTTGCAACGCCAGTGGCATCGCGATTACGTTGCTGTCCCACAACACAAGATTATTATGGCGACATACTTAAGAGCAAAGGTGGTCGCCCTACCACGTAGCTAGTGTGGGTTGTTGTGGCCCCAATACGGCTACTCTGTATTGGTTTCCTCTCTATGTTATCCGTCCCCGTCACCACGGTATGTTACCTTTTTTTGATCTGTTTCCTTTACACATGGATACATATTGCGTCAGCATGTCCGAAAATCTAAAAGACTTGAAAACAAGATAAACGGAAACTGACTACATTCGAATATTTCCACAAAAACACGCCTTCAAAGTCAGTATAAATAGGCCACGAGCCAATGTTAGGCTAATCACATGGAAATCGCTCCCATTTACAATTCAATGGTTTTATATCGAAATTTAAACAGGGTACCACAATTCGGATAAAAATACCCGCTGAATTAATATTGAATCGATTTGTCACCGTCGCCGTCCGACGACGTGAGTTTACTGAATATGTTCACTTTGGAATACTTTAGTAGAAATACGAAGAATCGGTCAAGGTTAATTGGGTTCACGTGTAGCTTTGAGGTTACATTACAATCGGCATAATCTGATCTGATTGAATTGAAGCTATTCCTTGTGCCTATGACACGACTAACGCTTAACACCGTTGCGATCTATCTATATACATATTAAGCCTATATTCATTGTCAATTGCTTTGTTTTAAAAACTTTTCGATTGAATAATGAATCAAGCAATAAATGCAAAATATGTGTGTATTGAGTTGAACGACCCCGATCCCAATATTCCAATGAGCATAAATTAAAGCAATCCCAATTATAGTAATGAAGATTAAAGGGCGTGCTTAAAAATAATGCGTTTCGTGCAATTCACCTGTGAAATATGAAATGGGGTGGCGCGTGGAGGGGTGGCGGGGGTGCCCAGCGTTAACACTTAGACCTTTATCACTAGTTTTCTTTGTGTCTTCGTCAGGTGGTTGACACGAGCTTCACAAACGAAACAGATGCAAGTCGATTATGGTGTAATTGTACAACTGACAGAAGTGGATACCTAGTCCTTTATTTTCAGTTGTGAATGGGCACTTAGATAATAAGATAATGCAACATCAGATCCGACCAGAGCTTGAGATTTGAATCCGGGATGGTGATTGCCACTATTAGGAACAACTATTTAATCCAACATGAACTAACTACGCATCGAGTCATGTAACCCAGACTTGTTTGAATATTTGATTTTTGTAGAGACATAGCTGGCAACCCCTGCGTGGCCATTTGTTAAGAGTTACGAGAAAGGCCGGCAGAGGGCGCGAGGTCCTAGCCACCGGCCGGGCCCAGCCGCGCCTTCCCTAATAACTGTAATAACCTACCGAACACGTGGGAATACTAAAAGTCAAATCACATTGCCTAATATCACAAATTAAACCCCACAGTTATAAATTATATGTCATACATAATATGATTATGAGTATCATTTTCGAGTATTTTAGAAATTTTGAATAAATATATATTTTAATTCAAAACCCCTGTAAACAATTAATAATATTATATTGATGATTTATATGATAATATGTGGCCTAAGGTTACAATTACACATTTCGATACCTCTGGGCTCAAAGGGCGTAAAGCACATTTTGGGGCATATGGAGTTAATAATACCATTGCATTCAGTTTTTCATTCTCTATCGATTGGTATATACGAAGTTGCCAAATTCGCACAAAAATGTTCTTTACGCCCCATCTTTTTTGGGTTGCTAAACCAAAATGAAACAGGAAATCGGGCTGTAAATTACATTACTGCGCAAGATAAAAATGTCCTAGGTTGTAAAGGAATCCAATTATGAGTATTAAGGCGTATAACGCATCAATTCTCATTATTGTTCTTTACAACCATTGATTTTATATAATCATTGAGATAAAAAAGTTATAGCTAATTTTGTTTAATTTTTTCGGTTTTTTGGCTCTCCTGAACAGTAGCTGTTTTGTGCTATACGCCCTTTGAGCCCAGAGGTATCCATTTAACAGTTATGTTAAGACTTATAAAAAACATAGCGGTAGAATGCATGTAATTTGCTTTACTATTGTAGATACGAGTATATTTTTCTTAAAGCTGTTCTAGAAAAAAATGTCTATGCTATCTTTTCTTCAACTTGAACTTGATGACATCAACACCCATAACTGCCCCATCTCCATTTATTAATATATTACTTAAGTGGTGAAAGAAAAAAAATATTTATTTAGCCTAACATGAATAAAAATTACATATCAGATTTATAAATCTGTCATAAGGCCAGTCATGTTATATAGTGCTGAATGTTGGGCCACTAAAGTGGAAGACCAGAGGCGTCTCCATTCAGCTGAGATGAGAATGTTGAGATGGATGTGTGGAGTGACCAGAATGGATAAGGTGAGAAACGAGTATATAAGAGGATCTCTGAAAGTTGCACCAATAAATGATAAATTGGGAGGAAAGAGACTGGCATGGTACGGGTATGTGATGAGAAGGGAGGCTGACCAGAAGGATGTTGAACCTGAAAATAGATGGGTACACGGGCAGAGGTAGACCTAGAAAGCAATGGAAAGAATGTGTGATGCATGATTTGAGGGTTTGTGAAGTGACAGATGAAGAATGCCCACATAGAATAAAATGGAAGAAAAAGACATTGTGCCCCCCAAATGATTGGGACAAGGCCACGCCAATGATGATGGCATGTTAATAACAATAACCCTAACTAATATTATAAATGCGAAAGTGAGTGTGTGAGTGATGAATTTCGGTATAGTCATAGATTGGACCTTGGAAAAGGAGATAGGCTACTTTTTTTTAAATACATATGACAGAACAACGTTTGCCGGGTCAACTAGTAATAAATACAATAAGAATACACGTTTGACTGAACGTAGATTGGACCTAACTGAGCATATGCTATAACACATATTATATTGATCTCCATTCGCAATGAAGTGCAAGTTTGAAGACGGCATTAATACAAACCTTGACCATTTAGGGTAAAATCATTAAAATAATATGGAAGTATTACAATAGGCCAGACCGAGAGTGGTTTTGGCACGACTCGTCTGGCGTGGCGCTACAAGTCGTTGGCCGCACGCCACAGGTGGGAGCGCCAGCCGCCCTTCGCCGCCCAACACGGGCGCTCACCCCGCACACGCCGCGCCCTATCCTTTTGTACCTATAGGCATGGATCAAATTAACACTACACATATATCATTGCTTTAAAACGAATACGGATGAATGAAACTGAACAAATGAACTGACAAACAAACGTCTGCCAAAACCGTCAACTTGGAGAGAAATATCACAACAGAACCCAAAAGGTATTCAATTCCATCATCTTCTGGAGTGGTGAGGACGTCTATTGGCAGCTAGAATAGAATTTGCATATAATAAAACGGGATTCACGTATACTTTGATACGTAAGAAATTAAACCTTTAAGAATTTACTTTCTGCAAAACTAAATAAAAAAATCGACAACAAGAATGTTAAAATTTCAGTAAAATTTAATTGAAATTTATAGCGATTTGAAGAAATGCGTGAACTATTCTAAATACTACTCTTATGGCACAGCAGCGTGTTCGCGATGCCACGGGCGTTGCAAACATCCATAGGCGACGGTAATTGCTAAATTCTAAGCGCCTGTAACTGCTAAATTCAGCCTGTCTGCTGTCTCACAGCGATAAAAATAACATGGGCCCCCAGAAGAATACATGCATATATTTACTTATTGTAAAATAACACAAGAAAAAATATATTAACTGGAATCTGCGCAGCTTTTGTTATGTAATAAGAAGGCAAGGTAAAAAATAAATATATATATATTGAATGAATAAATATATGTATATATATAGATAATAACAATTCATTCAATTCATTAGAACAGGAATCGGTCGCATCGAATATACCAATATTGGCTGTATTCATTTTGTTCTTACGACTTTCTTTAACATGCTAACAAAAAGGTACAAGAAAATCGTCTCAGTCATAAAAAAACTGCTATTGATCCAGAATAAATTATAAAATTCTGAGAGCATACATTTCGTTTCAAATAAAGATACATTTTTAATTAATGATAATAAATAATCTGGCTACACCGTCTGAGGGATTAATTTTCAGTAAAACTATATTCACATCAGAAAGTATTGAATGTTCTCGTAACTGACAGGAAGCGAGACTAATTCGTTCGACACGCTTTAAAAAAGCTTTCAAGTTATTGATTTTTTGTGATATTTAGCATAAATAAACACTTAATTCAAATGAGTTTATGCCAAGAATTTCACCAGCGAGATAACGTTTGACATTTTTCCCTGTCAAATCTGTCGAACACTAACTAAACTATATTTGTAAATAACAGTCTATATTTGAAATTGTTATTTTGTACAAACACATTTATATTTGTTGGGATGCGGTTGTTGTCAAAATTACATACTTTAATTATTAATTTGATAAATAGAATGTAATTAAGTCACGTAATACTTCAATTCTCGTAATGCCAACTGCACTGTTTTGCGATTGCACGTGGCCATATATCGTACAACAAGTAATGGCCAATAGAAACAAAAATATATCTTGTACTATACCTACTTTGGAAATGTTTTAAGGCAGTGTTTGTGGCGTTAATTACGTGACGGCCGGTGTCGGTGACATTGGCCCCACGGACGCAGAACTACATCTGAAATTTGAATATAAACGAACTTGTCTCCAGACCTGTTCCGACGTACACCATGCCAACTTTTTATTAACGCCACTTTTTAAATCGATACATACAGAGATGTGGATAACTTGTTTAATTTAAATTCAATTGCCAATAACTTACATATTATTTATAAAGACTGTCTTACAGTTCCTCTTGATCTAGTATACGATAAGGGCAAGCCAAAGTACAAAGAGTTTGGTTTCCTCTGAGAAATGAAAATGCCAAAGTGCGAAGTATAGAGACAACCCTCAATTGTTTGAAGTATAGATACATAGGTATAATAGGTATATTTTTTACGATTTGCAAATTTTGGTAGAAATTTGGTAGGATTTGGTAGGAACACTTACGACATTTATCATTTACACATTTCTTCTGCTTCCACAGTTTCAGAACACCATATTAACTAATTGTAAGTAACGCCCTGATGGTTGTGGCTCAAGATGTAATATAAATACAATGTTTTTAATACAAAATGGCGTCATATTAACTCTATCATATCGAATGAAGTTTATGTACGAAACAAAAGTGGATTCAAATTGCGCATAGTAAGATAAAATTGTATCAAGTTTGTCCAAAGTACAATGTAATAAATTATTAACTACTATTAAAGTTTTTATTACTAATGAATAATTATCAACTCTTTCCCATAAATACGTTTTATCTGATATATTTTCCAATGTTATCGTATAGCTATCGACGCTTCAAATGTCTCTGACCTCTAACACGCGTATCGCGTTTCATTTATAATGATGATATATTAATGATATAAAAACATCAGGGCGCGAATCATTGCATGAAACAGAAAATCTTGAAAAATATCTAAATATTTAAATCTAGTAATATTTGTTACCAATGACTATTCAGTGCTATTCTGTATTTCATCTTCCTCATGCTTACGAAATTAGTTTTACAAGAGCATCTGTCACCCAACATTGAAAGGAGAAAAAAACAATAACTTATTTAATCGACCGATAACTATCAAAAGGAGTCGTCATCCAATAGTCCGTAGTCCGTAGACCAAAAAATCACTATAATAGAACAAAATGTGATTATTGTAAAAATGACAATATTTCATTTTAATAAATCATTATAATTCAAAGTATTATTATGCAATATCTTGAGCCGTAGAATCCGATGCCTCCTTTCTCAGAAATGAGAATGTTGTTGCCCGTCTGGATGGCGACCACCTTTGGTCTTATGTATGCCGCCATAGTGACTTTGTGTTGTATTCCGGCATTAGTGACCCAAGTTCCTGTACCCTTATGGGACAGCAGCATGTTTGCGATGCCACTGGCGTTGCAAACACACCCGGTGACGGTAACTGCTAAATTCTAAGTGGGCCGTCAGCCTGTCTGTTGCCCTAAATCGCGTAAATAACTGAATTTCGAAACTCCTAACCTCAAATACAAATTTTCCGGATCTTTAACCACTAAAGACTCATAAGGCGCGCACTACTTTATTAGTGAAACTAATTAATCACAACAGTAATACCTCAGTATTTTTATATAATCGTTTCATTTACTTCCTGCGTCTGTATTTTATGCATATCTATTTAACAAACTCTATACGGTTTCGTTTTCGTTAAAAAACAAACTACGAGTAATAAACTTGAAATTATAATATTATTCCAGTATTCGCTCAGGCCTAGCATTTGTTAATATGAATATGCCTAGTCCACTTAACGCAAGGATAAATGGTGTAATTGTGTGCTGATTATTATAATTATTTAAAAGAAATATAAATGTGAAGCAACAAATGTGCTGCACAAAATACGATGGAACGTGGCTGCGTCTACCCCTTGACTATTAATAGATGGAGAATATAAAATTATTTAGTGGAACATATAAAACTCAAATCCAAGACCGTGTCCGAATTATTCACCCACATGCTTATCGAAGACACACTTCGAGCTCCGCGCAGTCACAGTGTACTGCATCTTAACGTGTCAATTCGACCCGAATCCATGATCAACATGAATCGCACACGCTGGCTTACACTAAATTTTTAAAAGAAGTTTCGTTACATACATTGTGTTCTGCAAGTGAAATAAAGAACATAGATTTTCACAATATGAAAAATAAAAGTTTAATTGTAATTTAATTTTCATAGTAAATCGTAAAGTACTTCATACGTACATAACAAGTACTTAATCCATTTTATGTACCTATTTACAGTTCATACTCTATTTAAGAAATCCAGTTGAAAATATAGGTAATTGATTTTTCCTAAAATACAACAGTTCTGTAATAATTTTCCTGAATATCACAGTTGTGTAGTTGTGTTACAAAACCTTACCGGTTTTGTAATCTCTACATAAGTACACAGGCGTCGCTATTTTGTCAAATAAAGAATTTTGCTTTCTTTCTTTCTTCTTCAAAAGCCGATTTTCGGCATATTTTAACGTTTTACTACCGGAAAGGTAAAAATTCTGTGCAAGCAAAAATAAAATCCGATGTTTATGAAGAATATGTATTGACAGCATGCCAGTGCCAAAACTGGTTTTCAAAATTTCGGCCAGAGTTGATCAACAGAAAAGATGTAGTGTTCCAAGATACTCCGAAACCTCATACAAATTTAATAACTCGCCAAAAGCTTTTACAGTTTAAACGAGATGTACCTACTGCCACACTCGCCATAATTTCCAAATCTGACACCTACAGATTATTATTTGTTCCGGTCTCTACAAAATTTTAGACGCAAAACCTTCACTTAAAATGAGAAGGTCAAAAATCACCTGGACTACTTTTCCAGCAAAGACCAAAAATTTTTGAGCGTGGAATCATGGTACTGCCAAAAAGATGACAGACGGCATTGGACCAGAATGGACAACATATAATGAAATAAAATATTTATCATTTATACAAAAAATGTTTTTAATTTCATGAAAAAAAACGAAATTACTTGTTTGCGCGATAGTGTTTGTTATTGTTTCATTTTGTTTGAAAGGGTTCAACTGATAGGTTGTATTTTTGTTTACATTTATGCTTACGTTTTGCGTTAGAAATATATAATGTCAAAAACAATATAAAAAAGTAGTGTTATCTGTTAAAGACAAAGTGAAGATAATTGACAGTTTAAAAAATGATCTGGCAGTAAACTGTGTATGGTGTAGGAACTTCAACGATTTCCGATTTCAAAAGGAATTTTGATACCATATTGAAATTCACCTGCGCGCTTGAGAACGAAAAAAGTAAAAGCCATAAAAAAAATTCGTAATGTAATTCTGGAGAACGCAGTTTATACTATCATATTATCTAATTGACGTATGTAAAACCCTTTCTATATTAAAAACATATTAAAATTTAATTATTGTTTATGTGACTTTGAAATCGATTGAATCGATTAAATCGAGATAATCGGGATTCTACTGTACTATAAAGGTGCTTTCTAACAGAATATTGTGAATATGTGTTTACTATTGATAGGTACATATACTAATTGCATACTTCCTGGTCAATTTAACTATTCTAAAATGTAATTTCGTTGAAATTTAGTTGTTTCGGCAATCACTTTTGTTGTGAACGTGCCCACCGCACAGCGAACCACTCTGTGGCCTGTGTGTGCGGTGCGCCCGCGCCGCCGCGCGCCGTGAAGCGGCTGCGTAGCAACAGCCATCCTGACTCCACGCTTCGCTTTTCCCCTGACTTCGACCAATCATCATAGATGTTTATCTACTTGTTTTACGTTTAAAAGGTTATGAGACGTTGCACTGGCGTAAGTTTTTAATTTTACTTACTTTATAATCTTGAACGTGACGTGCCATGTGATCATTGTTTAAACATATCATAATGCAGTTCTCTTGAACCAAGTGAAACCGCGTTGCTCGTGTTTAAGGGATTCATTCTGATTCATGTCTGATAACAAGAAAAACAAAGTAGAGTTATCGTTAAGCATTAACGAAGCTTAAAACATCAGTCAATTAGTTGGTAATAGAATCCAATTAATAAACGAATGACTTTGTGATTTCCGTCTGAAATAAGAAAAAGGCCTGTCTCCTATGGGGTCTGAAAGATGGCAAATGGATTGATTATGTTACTCGAAAAGTATAATTCAAATCTTTTTTCGTAGTTGTAGAATCAGAGTTCGGTGGCCACATCTCTGCCCGCTCGCCCTAAGCCAGCTGTAATGTGTACAAGCGACACGAACAATTATGGGAACCATTTACATTTCAGCGCTTTTATTATTAGTGAAGTCAACAATAGGTAGTTATAACAATCGTTTAACTTTATAATACTTTTATTCTGTAATGAAATCCAAAAAGAGTACCTAATGGTCATGTTTTAAACATCGTCATGAATACAAGTCAGTATCAAAGTACAGTTGGTAACGTACTTATTTCATAAATTAAATAACATAAGCAGCGAGTTAGCATTGAACTTGAAAAGGCGGGCCCGTGAGGCGGGGGACGGGGAGCATGGGGGCGCGTGCGCATTTGAAATTCAATCACACATTTGAATTCGAGCCGCAAGTAGGTGCTGATAACAAACATCGCACACTGCCGAACCACATAATATGAGAAAGCATAAAATGTAAGCATAGGTCACAGAATTCATCTTAATATTCGTATTTGACTATCGAAATAATATTTATCATTCTAACGGCCACCCGTTCACCAAAAATCTTGTAACATTTAACTGAAATACATACCTGCTAAAATTGACAATATATAACAAATACGAGTGTGAACATGATTCTAGAGGTGAGCTGTAGAAGTGCCGCGAAGATCTGGCTCTCTGGGAGCTTTCACGGTAGACGCAGATCGCACCTAGCAAATACTTTCATCGCATGTGACATATTACTAATACATACTCGTATGATATCAATCCATAATCAATGCTAGGTTCGTGCCGCTCCTTAGACAACCATCCAAAGCGGATTGGTGGATACACGTACCGATGATCTCAGGGTCCAGGTTTCCTTGTGATGTTTTTTTTTTTACTATAAATACGTGAGATATATTCAATAATATTAACTTACTAATTAGTTACTTAATTATTTTATAATTATTTAATTATTTACTTACTTATTAATTACTGTTTAACAGTCCATTATAAATATTTTCGAAATTGTTTATCTAAATCTAGCGTTTAAACACAGATATCTCGGCGTATGCTGTACCTCGCCACCTCAGGACAAGTTAGTTCGATTTACTTCAAGATATTGTTTGCTGCAGTTATTGTTATATCAAATAGGAATACTAACTGCATTATGACAATGAATTTGATCCCAAAAGTATCGGAATAGATCGCCAGTTCCTCAAATGATAATCCGAATCTGATACGCAAAAAAAATAGGAATATATTTTACACGCATGTAATGTTTGTAGAGTCTCTTTAATACATTAGCGAGTAAGCAAAGTGGGCCAGGGGTGGCGTGGCCCGGCGGGAGGGGCTCGGCGCACTTGGCCAAACAGCGAGATCTGGGTCAGAGTTGGCAAACCACACAACGGTTGCTCTTGGACAAACATCAGACTCACCTGCGGCGCTCATCGGCTGGCTGCTCACATTTCTACTATTTTCTACTGACGAATAGATATTGTACTGTCAATGTAAATATACAAGAACTGCGTGTCACGGAGATGAATATGCTGCGGTGGATGTGTGGAGTGACGCGGAAGGACCGCGTTAGGAACTCCCGCATTCGCGGCGGTCTTCATGTCCGTGACATTGCGGATAAATTGCAGGAGTGTCGGCTCCGTTGGTACGGCCACGTTTTGCGGCAACCGGATGATTACGTGGGAAACAAATGTCTGGCCATGCCGCCTCCGCCGGGCCCCGGCAGGAGGGGTAGACCCAAAAAGTGCTGGCTTGACGTCGTAAGGGGTGACATGCGTGCTAATGGGCTCACTACCAGGGATGCTGAAGACCGTGCGAAGTGGAGTAGAAAAAGTCGGAAAGCGGACCCCGGGCACCGAAGCGGAAGTTTGGGTTGCAACCGGGATGAACGCTGAGATGATGATGATGAATGTAAATATACAAGCAATTCGTCTTTTCTAAATTACTACGTTTGAGCTAATGTTTTCACTCTGAGGGAGCACACGGGACCAACAATTAGTTAAGCGGGATTTAATGTTAGGACAATGGATTCTTTGGTATTCTTAAAGGATTTTCTGTTACAAACCATTTAGATTATTTTATTTAAAAGACCATAGTTGTAGTTATGATTAGACCTAGTATATGTTTTTATTATATAAATACTGAAAACACAAAAACTGATTTGAAAGAAAAATAAGTATTTTGGCCATTCTTATTTCGCAGATCTCGCCTCTCATACTTTCTAATTTTGATATGATCCGATGCATTGACAGACATCAATACTGTACGATAATAAACTAGACTCTAAAAGATGTCTAAAATTTATTAATGAATAAAAAATACTTCAAGTAAGGTAGCTCTGGAGAAAAAGCTTTTGCACAAATTCATGCTAATAATTGTTTGTCATGACGGAGAAGATATGTTTAGGCGAAATCATTGTTGCAACATGCGCCCGACCTCAATACCAGGACGTTCTTGAGATATCGCTTCTTCGAGAAGAGTCAGGTTCAGAGGGCAAGGGTTATCAGTTATCAAGCGGACGTCGCCATTTTCAACTCAAACGCCTTCAAGACAAGATTCAAATCTGTAAACTCATATCGCAGAAAAGGAGAGGTCGCAAGTTATCTGCCTTCGTTATTTTCCGATTATAGTCATTAAGTGTTGCTTGTGATTTATTTGTGAGTGTGCTGAATGCTGAGCAAAAATAAAGGCTGATACATTTTCGGAGTTCCGATAGGTTCCCTTATCAGGCCTTTGTGAACTGGACCCACTACACACGTGACCACACCAGACGGCAATCATCAAAGTTCCTCTGTCGTTATTATCTAAAATTATTTCATCATCAGACTAAAGTAACACTATAAACAAAGCCGTTGCGTTTGTTTTCTTAAAATATCATTACACTCCAGTCCGACTACCACAAAGATAACTTGAGTGGCCACTAAATCAATTTATTTAATAAATAATAGAAGCAAGTACCGCACAGTATTAGAAAAGCTGTTACTGCCATCAAAGTATTAAGTTGTACATCCACGTGAGGCGGTGAGACCAGACCACATGGCCATAGAGAAGAAAGAGATTTGTTGCCTTAACATAACGGTAACAACTTCCTTACGTCTTTAGTTTTTTGGTTTTTTTTTTGATGACGCACACTGTACATTTATAAATGTCTTCCAATATCAAACATTTTATCAGTAAACCTTATTATGTGAAAATAAATACAAAAGCTTGATTTAAAGAACATGTCCCTTTTGATTGTGGGTTTCGCTCAAGCTACGGAAGCAACAACAATTTAACGCTTAAATAATGACTATTTTAGCATACAAATGGATTTATTTTTTCTTTCTTCCCAAATCGAATAAACATCCGTAATGAAACCTGTAAACTTAATTTATGGGATTCATAAACATTATCTTAATTTTAACAAATGAACTAGAATGTTAATGTTTCTTTTAATCTAGTTAGGTTTCGAGTGATTTGCATTTGTCGCTCTCGTGTTTCTACACAAGTGTTTGATAACCAACACCGTTACTCAATTTATAGTCTTTTTATTGAAATCCGTGACACAACTCTCGTCTATTTATTAACTAAATTAATTTATTACACTTTTCTTGATTTGACACAATCGTCATGTTTTTTGTAATATACACATGCCTAGATTTGCTCACACATCGAAATGAATGAGCAGAGTATGAGTGGCGTCCTTTCTCATACGAGTAGTAGTCATTGTCGCGAAGTTCACGTCCTTCAACACTTTTATTTCATACAAGTATAAAAAGTCAGTTACTTTTATTCTTACAACAAAAAAAAATTCACAAAATTATAAAAAAAATCACATAATTTTCTTTTTGTATAAAATTATTAATTTCATATGAAATACGAATAAACTTATTTGAAAATAAGATTCATTTTAAAACATCTACAATTCCATGCCGTCTACATCAAAGTTTTGTTCTCTTCAACACATAAACAACATTTTCCATATGAATCTGTTTAGTATAAAAGCAAGTTAGCAGTATTTAAAGAATTAAGATTGTTCATAATTTATTACACATAAAGATAGCGAGTAATAAAAATAGGAGCTGGAAAGCGAGGGGTCCTCATTACGAATTCGTTAATCAATTCCGTGGCGATATTAAAGCATTGCTCAACGGCCGGAGAAGTTTTATGGTGTCGGGTCCAATGCATGCGGGAGTGGTGCCACAGGTCGCCACCGAGCACTGATTAGGTGCTTCGAATTAAAATATTTGGTGAGCCGAGGGTCATGGCTGTCCCTCGCATTATACATGCACATATAATTAAAACACTTATTTAAGAACCGGTCGCTGTTTTTATCACTCCACGCCATCCTTTATTTATATCAACTAGACTGTCAAGCCTAGTCTGTTATTACTGGCCAGATATGTTCGTAAGCTTTTAAAATTTTAGTAATCTTTATTATTTAAAATTAAGCCAACAAAAGAACAAAAGAAAATTTCTGTTTATCATACAATTTACTAAGACAGGAACAAAATTATTTTAGAATTATAATTTATCGGAGATAGAACGAAAACTATAATAGTTTTACTATAAATATAACACAGTCAGAACTTTTATTCACGACAATCTTTTTAATTTTCAAAAACGAAATTTTGTCCAAAAGTGTTCATTATTTAATATATTTTTATTAATATAACTTGTAGATATCTAGCAATAAATTATTGTTTTTTTTCATGATAGATGACTAGTGCACTTTAGTGATAGGCAGGTCGGTGCGGGAAGAGTTTCCACAAAGCTGCCAGTCTTAACAAGGGTAGGTGGCTCCTGTTTAACAGTTAATAAAGGCGAGATTAAGGTAACTTAAAAATTCATGTTGTGGCTTGAATTGGACGCGTGATGGAGTGATTTGCATGACACTTCGCTCGTTATCTGTCGTGCAACAAGTGTACATGTGTTCGGGACATGTGTCAGAGTGGCATAATCGTACACAGCGAGGCACACAGAGACAGCGCAGGGCGGCTGCGACCCGTCGTCGGGTCATGGGCTATCTGCCAACGGAGCTAACACGACACATCTACGATATACTTGTATCAACACATTCGTAAGTGGGCCGAGCAATATGAACAGAATCACATTCCCACTAATCCTTTGACTATTTTTGATCGTAACGTTTTATTTAGTGATGCGGTATAGCAATGGACAAAAGTTCTTGTATCTTGTTGCGCTCACTCCACGAACTAGACGTTTTGTGCTTTCAATTTACCTTTTAATTTGAACAAAGTAAATAAAAAACTCTCGAATAACAGTGGCCGGCTAATATATGAGCAAGTGAAGTTAATTGAAAACTTGGCGATGCTCTACGGACCCAACGCTTTTGAATGAATAAAGTTATTTTGTAATGTTATGAGGGTCACAACAATGTGTTAATGGACTAATTATATTGCCACATGTGTCGAAACCCCCACGAATGGCTGACAATTGTATGCAAATAAAGTGTGCCAGCACTTGACAGGTAACAATAATGAGGTTCACACCCCGAGTGTGAACAATAAACAGTTCCTTCCTTCAATTCGAGGCCGCCCGTTTCGGGAGCAGCGCGACCGAGGCGCTGCCACGCTGGCCCGCTGTTCGTCGCACGCCGCACACCGCACTCCTCGCCAGTGTGCGCCGCTGATAAGGGGTCGCCTGATAACCCGCTCGAGGCCACCGCTCGGTTGAAAACAATAACCGATCCACTCCAAACAAGTCGATCGGAGTCCCTCGAATGTCTTCCACGTACCTACATACGATCGACAAAAATTACTTTCGACATATTTGACTTAATCATAACATTGAACCAATTCCATACGTAAATTTGTAACAGACTTATTGAATTACTTAACTCCTAGCTCCTAGCCCTAGTAAACCAACGATTTTGAAAATATAGGTTATACCTATACCTTAATGACGTGCTCCGTGTGTTAATTAGTAATCAAACAGATTACCAATTAACACGTGGTGGTACTTATATGTTAATCGTCGTTTTTCCCAATCACAATAATGATTATTGTGATTCCGCAAAAGACCTCGCAACGGAACTTATGTATTTCATTCCCTATCAAACGTAAGTGACCTGAACTTAATTCTTATCTGAATAACGATTGTATGAAAGACATTTGACAAGTCTGTAAGTTTAACAAATCTAATATATAAAATTCTCGTGTCACAGTTTTCGTTGCCATACTCCTCCGAAACGGCTTGACAGATTCTCATGAAATTTTGTGAGCATATTGAGTAGGTCTGAGAATCGGCCAACATCTATTTTTCATCCCCCTAAATGTTAGGGGTGACCCATCTCCAAAATTTTTTTTTTAATTTTTTGACATTTTATTATTTATATGGCAGAACGTTTGCCGGGTCAGCTAGTTAATACATAATATTTGTACCTTATTATATTATTTGACCACTGCGGCGTATGATGTTATGGCCATTCAAGTCTGTTATAATTGTGTAAAATTAAGATTATTGAATTAGGTGCGTGTACGCCGCGGTGGCCGCCGTTGCCATCGGCACTCGTTATCGACGTGCCACGGTGCCACATATTTACAGATACGCGGCCATTAATCACTATTTGCTGTAGCCTATGTGTGCTTAAACTAGTGTAAGTGCGGCACACACGGCAACTCACGGCATCGCCATGTGCTCCGACTTCGATCCCACTCCGACCGAGTACGAGTGGAGGACGCCTGGATTGGATGCCCCTCTGGGAGCGGCGATACGTGCGCCGTGCACCACCACCACCCTTATTCTCCCTCATTAACGTATATTACACAATAAAACCAGTCCATCTAAATATACTCACTCACTTTAGTTCTTAATTAAACATGCTGACGAGCTTGGGACGACATACCTTATTCGGCCCTTAAACCTAATGGGCAAAATAAAATACACCTAACTGCAAAATTTACAAATATGATTAGTTTCTTTTAATCTGAACGTGTATGTATGTCGTTAAATGTAAAAATGCTTACGTAGGTATATGTACATCTCCGCTTAATGCATACCTTTTTCTTAAACATATTATGATATGTGTCATAGTGTTTGTAGTTTTCATTTTTTTTAATTTCTTTTGGTGATATACTTTAGTTTTTAAATTAATTGAAGCATATTTCCTGTGTACAATATAAGTTTTGACTTTTGTTTGATTCTTTAAATCTTTATTTGCATCATTATTGTTATCACGTGCCGTGAATGTTTAATGATAATATCGTGTCCTTGTTAGACCTTCACTCTTACAACATGGGTCTTCTTCGTAATATGCCCGCATTTGAAACAGTAGCCATGAGACCCGGGCCTCAATAGCCCAAGCTGTCCTAGAAGGCAACAGGTGAATTAACCCTTCTGCCAACTCTTGAACAACAAAAGGAAAGCGTCATTTTCTTTTCAGATTAGTCCATCTTTTAATATTCAAATTTGGCCAATATTCTACTTGTTCTCGTACGATTCCTTGCAAGACTATAAGAAGTGCATGATCACAGATGGGTACGAAGACATTTATAATTAACATCTGACCCCGAGTCCTGAACTAAATGTAGCAAATGCAAAGTGCAATGCCCTTCTTCTGTCGACACTCTCTTCTTAGTGTATTTTACTTAATTCAGTTAGAAGTTAGAATTAGAAATAGAAGCGTGGCCGGTGCTAGAGCGACACAGGCAAGAACTGCGTGTCACGGAGATGAATATGCTGCGGTGGATGTGTGGAGTAACGCGGAAGGACCGCGTTAGGAACTCCCGCATTCGCGGCAGTCTTCATGTCCGTGACATTGCGGATAAACTGCAGGAGTGTCGGCTCCGTTGGTACGGCCACGTTTTACGGCAACCGGATGATTACGTGGGAAACAAATGTCTGGCCATGCCGCCTCCGCCGGGCCCCGGCAGGAGGGGTAGACCCAAAAAGTGCTGGCTTGACGTCGTAAGGGGTAATATGCGTGCCAATGGGCTCAATACCAGGGATGCTGAAGACCGTGCGAAGTGGAGTAGAAAAATTCGGAAAGCGGACCCCGGGCACCGAAACGAAAGTTTAGGATGCAACCGGGATAACGCTTAGATGATGATGATGAGTTAGAAGTTAGAATTAGAAAATTTCTTTAATTCAGAATTCATGATTTGTTTTGCAAAGAATAGTTTATTTAATTATAGAGCTCAATTGAAATGAAATGATATTGTTAAGATGTCCGCACATGTTTTGGTCGTGCCAGTGACGAAATGGGAATTTTATTTGAACTGTTTGGCGGTTATTACAATATGGGCGTATGAGCTCGTTATCGCTGCGCTAATTCTAAAAATAATACGCCGCTAAAACGATCTATTATATGTTTTATGAATGAACGCCGTTCGCGCAACCTACGCAGTGCCCGGCCCGCGGCCCGTTGTGCGTCTAACGACAATGACACATTGCATGCTATTATTTTACTCCTCATTTGATCCAATCTCCCAGTAAACAACCATATTGAGTATTCTCAAACTAATATGTTATATGTTGAGTCCCGGAAAGGTCTTAAGAGAGACGTACTCTGCTGACGATCTACCACAAAGTTGCAAAATTGATAACTTGTGACCTTATGTGTAAATATAAGTAATGTTGCAGGCAGGTCACGCGCCTCGGCCATTATCTGCCGTGACACTCGAACGTACAACATTTTATTCACTTATCTGGAAATATATATATATTTCTCGAACAATATTCTTAATGCCAGCTGAGTTTCTCATCATATTCATTTCTATGCAATAAAAGCGTCTCTGTGCGGAATATTTTAACATACGTTGCACTTGAGTTAGCGATTCGTTGCCTTGTTCAAATAATATATGAAATATATATTAACTAGTAAACGTTGTACAGTCATATAAAATAAATTAAAAACATTTTGTATGGGACCAAATTGCGAATATAAATCATTTTCGAATCCACTTGAACACGCAAAAAATTTCATCAAAATCGGTCGTACCGTTTAAGGGCAGTTCAGTCAAATACACACGCACAGAAGAATTATATAAAAAATATACAGTTCACCTGCTAGACGAGACCCTGTCCCTGGCTTCTCTTCGATCAGGGGAAGTCTGAAAGTAGCCTCCGTGGTTAACAAATTAAAAAATAACAAACTAGTATGGTATGGTCATATAATGCGAAGAAAATGCCATATAACAAGGAAAATAAATGGAAAGGGAGTCGTCAGATACAGAAGGTGGGGAGACTAATGAAAAGATGGATGGATGGATTGCGTAAAAGCTGATAAGGGGAAAACATGTGTGAATGTTAAGATGACGGCAACTTAAGAGAGTGGCAGAAAAGGACATTTTGTGTCGATCCCGCATTATGTGAGAAGGCCAAAAAGAAGAAGAAGAAAGAGACAGCATTGAAATGGCATAGAAAGCATTATATGGAATACTAACTAGCCGATTACGGCCGCTCCGCTGAGCGCTGGGCGATTAGCTTAAATCGAAACAAAATGAGAAAGGATAATATCTTCGTTAAAAGATTATTTTTCAATAAAAAGTATCCTATGCTACTTCTAATACCTTCAAGAAAATGTGTACAAAGTTTCATGATTATCGATTAAGTAGTTTTCGCGTGAAAGCGTGACAAACAAACTTACTTTCACATATATAATATTAAAGTATGGTGTTTGTAACTTTAATCATCATCATGGAGTCATGATTTGAAGGGCGAATATTAAAATAATGATTGGCTAATGGTCGCGATAGTGGAGCTGCTGCTGATGCCGACCACTGCACCCCCTCGCCCTCCGACGCACAAATATTTATCCCCGCTCCCATCTCTGACCACTGCGTCTGCATCTGTCCACTACTACCGATCCACAGTTTCCATTAATAAATAGTACTAATTAACGGTTTATTTATTTATTGTGTATGATCTATGTTATATACCTATAAGGAAAATGGGGTTCCTTTGACGCACCATCACCTAAAAACTACTGAACATGTCGGAACGGACTACCATTCGACACGGAATTTTTCGTAGATGGTTATCTATAGGCTATTTATTTTTAGATTCCATCGACCCTTTCTTATTTTGTTTTCGGGCGTGATCGGCTATTATGAATATAAAACATTAAATGTAAACTTTTAAAGCAAGCCTAGAAGAGCCTTATTAAGAGTAACGGTATTGTTTTAAGCATACTCGGTGGCGAAACGGATAACGCACTTCGGTACGCTTGCGGAGGTCACGGGTTCCATTCCCGTCTTGCGTCTATATAAGTAGTATATCAGTTGTCTAGGGCCCATAATACAAGTGCTACTTAGTTTGGGACTAGATGACGCTCTGTGAATTGTCACAAAATATTATTATTATTATATTATTATTATACTTATGACTTAATTAGGGCACAAGAAAATTTTATGGCAAGAAAGTTTTTATGGCTGTTTTTTTATGTATACATTCAATTTAAAGGACAGTAAAATATTGTTTTTCTATTATCTAATTTATCTAGGGGCTTTTAATAAAGATATAATGTCAATTTACCTAATTACAGATTACCTAAGATTTTAAATCTTCAAATTATTGCAAATAAAAACAGCGGCAGCAAAGAGTGACCTAATGTTGAATTCGTAGTTGAGTTTGACAGAAATTCAGGCTCAAATTTTATAGTCTTACTTTTAATGCCGATGATTGTGTGACGTGGAGGATGGAATTCTAAAAAGCGGGTTTTGGCTTCCGATAAAATAAAATAACATTTAAATTAAAATAGTCTTGTGTTAGTACAAAGGACATGAATTAAGTGCGTGTGCTATAAGCATCTGGTGCCCGTACTCGTAGACCGCATGGCCTTGACGGCAATGGCAGCGAGCAACACGGCCATCGTAAAGCTTTAATGGCACGCGGATTGGTGTTAATTTGCCAAACAAGCAGAAACACGGTTGAACGGCACATTTCCTCGCACACGCACACCCACGAGCTCCAGGACGCACGTCGCACTCGGGCGGGAACGCAACCTTTCTATTTTCCCTGTATTTTACATTTCATGGACGCGCCGATGTCATAAAACTAAGGAACAGTCAACGTGGTGCGTGTTCAACCTTTCTTTACTTTTCCGTATGTCAAACAATGTCATATTATCAAATTAGATTTTGTTCTACATTGAAATTGACAATAGTTCACCTTTTATAAACTATAGTTAATATAACTTTATCCGTGCAGGGGCGGAGAAAGAATACTAACCTCTGTGGCCGGGGTCGGCCTGTCGTAAAAGGCGACAAAACAACCCACCCTAGCTACGTGGTAGGGCCCCAAGCCCGTCTGGGTGGTAACCACCTTTAGTTTTAAGTATGCCGCCATAATAACCTTGTGTTGTGTTCCGGCATTAGTGACCCAAGTTCCTGTACCTTTATGGGACAGCAGCGTGTTCGCAATGCCTTATCGTTGCACATAACACCCATAGTAGACGGTAACTGCTAAATTCTAAGCGGGCTGTCAGCCTGTCTGCTGTACTACGCAATAAAAAAAAAAAATGAGCAAAGATCATCGTACTTATGATAGTAGCAGTAGCGCACAATTCGGTACCTGGAAACGAATGATTTCAATGAGATGGGCAAACAACTCGCGTGGCGTTTACTTTTGCGGTTATTATCACGAACCGGATGTTCCGGCTCGTGTTTGCGAATACATCGTACACAACATAGAAAGAGGATTTTTAGTTACACTAAATTACTATAATTTTTTAGGAAATTACCACTTTACTAGCCTTCTACAATACGAACAAGTACCACAAGTAATGAAGAATATGAACTACATGTTTATATCTTTCTATCTGTGCAGGGGCGGAGAAAGAATACTAACCTCTGCGGCCGGGGTCGGCCTGTCGTAAAAGGCGACATATCAACCCACCTAGCTACGTAGTAGGGCCTCAAGCCCGTCTGGATGGCGACTACTTTTGGTCTTAAGTATGCCGCCATAATAACCTTGTGTTGTGTTCCGGCATTAATGACCCAAGTTCCTGTACCCTTTTGGGACAGCAGCATGTTCGTGATGCCACTTGCGTTGCAAACACCCATAGGCGACGGTAACTGCTAAACTCTAAGCGGGTCGTCAGTATAAAATTCTTATAAACAATTTATTTAAAAAAAAACACTCAAACGTTACACTTTCTTCCATTTTAATTAATAGTCTATTTATATTTGTGCAATTTTAATGATTCCATAAAATTTAAATAAGAAAAAAGTTTTAGTTTAATTTTTTTTCTTCTTACCTTTATTTCACATTAGATGGGGTCGCCGTCAATGTGTCGACTCTTTCTACTTTCTTCTGTTAGTTGTCATATCAAAATTCCTACTTGTTTGCCATGTCGTTTTTTGAGCAATGCATATCCATCTTTACTTTGGTCTACTCCTCTTTTTGTGTCCATCCACTCTCACATGCCTTATTTTCATCTCATTCTGCGGTCACACACCGGACAGTTTCTAAATAGGGAACCTCGATCACAAATAGAAGTAAATAAAATAGTAGAAGAGGGAAAAATCTTCATAGTAGTCATGATTTGGTGTTCAATTCAAAACAGCTCGTTTGTCATTCTTCTGCTTCATTAATTTTTATTTAATATACATATGTATCCTATTTCTGTCAGTATTTTAGTTATTAAGTAGATCATCCAGCCAACGATGGAATCGAGGATTAAAGCGCCGATTTGCCTCAGGTCGCGGGTGGTGCGATCCAGAAAGCATCGAAATAATTGTGACAATAAACAGGGGGTAATAGAGTGCGGTGAGGCCGCACCCCGACCCCGCACGTTAATTAGTGGAATGACACCCTCGCCAGGGGCGACTCGCCAGGGGCCAGGGGCCACTCCTCGGTGACTTCTCTGCCCGCCACCACCACCACCACCACCGTCGCCATTGCCGCGAGTTGTGTGCTCGTGTTTTTACATTACATTAGCCATACAAAATGTTAATTGTAACGGAAATTGGAATAATATTCGAGAGAAAAGTCGGAAACGAGTTATACATTTTGGAACAGTTCAACGGAATGTCACTTAATGACATGCCTGGCTGAATAGGTTGGTGTTGTTTATAGTCAATGAGCAGGATTCCTTGAACGGTTTCGTTGAATGACTTTTTTATGCATAACAGAAACCTCTAAAAACTGTTTCCATTAGCACGCGATTTGGAAAGTAGTTTCCTTTTTTATTGCTGTGGACGTGTGGACAGCAGACAGGTTGACGGCCCACTTAATATTAAACAGTTACCGTCGCCTTTGGATGTTTGCGACACCAGGGGCATGGGGCACACAACACATGATTACTATAGCGGCATACTTGTCGCCTATTACAAGAGGCCGCCATCAGCCGCAGATGTCAGTATGCTTACTCCGCCCCTGCACCCAGAAAAACGGAGCGCAGAGAGGAGGAGGACACTTCGCAATAGTGAGAGAATACAGCCATCCAACAGCAGTATTACATCACCTTTTAGTCAGATGTTCTCGCAACAACGAATCAAAATTTCGTATGAAAACATCCAGATCAAAATCACCAATCTATTTTGAAGGATCGTGATATCTATACAATACGTTAATTGTGGGGGGAACCAGAGCCTAGCAATAGGCTAATAAGAGTTTTTATTAAGCACTAAGGAAAATTTCAACTAAGGATTTTTGCTGTCGCTTCGGATTCAAGAACCCCATCAGAGCCACATCTGCCGGTTGGTGGACAAAGCCATGACCTGACGTGGCTATGAGGGAAGGTTTTCGTTTCAAGTTTATGGGACAGATACAGTCCGATACATATACACACACACACATTTCATAACGATCTTCAGATATGGATGGACGAGCATCGATCAGTAACTGGTTTCTATTTGGGAATTGTGGGTCGATCACATGATTAAGTTTAGTGTACGAAAGCAGGCGTTTGGGAAGGTTCTAACTGTCAATAATGACAAACTCTTTTTTGTTGAATATAAAATGATATTAATCGGGTGTGCTTCCAGAATGTGTTCATTGATGACACTGCGTGCACATACTCGTGCACGTACTGTGTCTCTAATAATTTACTTTCATCATTCCATACTCTGTAACATTGGCTAAGACATGAATGTGTTACATAAAATAATCAAATTAAATGTAAACGAAAAGTGAAGGAGGCCTAAATACAAAAAAGCTCAAAATACTTGGCGTGACACGTAAGAAAGTAGTAGCCTATTAAAACAGCGCAAATTATTGTTATATTTCCATGACCATAGGCTACAGTCTTTATATAATATCAAGCTATTTACATAACACTTAAATACTTGTTGGTTTGTATGTAGCACACAAAATATTCTTTACTAGTTGACCCGGCAAAGGTTATTCTACCATATAATTAAAAAAAACTGTAGGCGAGATAGGGGTGAACCCTAGTTCACCCCGTTTATGTTTAATTTTGCGACATAAAATAGCCTACGTCTTTCTCCAAGGTGCTTTCTATCGTGTTTTTTGTCAGCCCATAATTAAATATATGCGAATGCTCAAGTTGCATATTATTGCCGATATCTCTAAAATAATGTAGAATTTATGCTGAGTTGATGAAACCTAAAGCTAGCTTGTGGCCGGCAGGTGGCGCACTTGTCGCCACGGCGGCGAGCGGCTCCCGACGCGGACGTTCGAACGGGTTTGTTGGGAGCATTAAAATAATATGCAGTTACAATATCGGTGTTGATTATTGCCGTGTGTGGGTTGCGCGGGATCGAACCGGTCTCCGCCACCGCACCGTCACACCGCACATCGGCTCTATGTAAATTACCGCTTGCCTTTCATGTCCTCAGCCATTACGCGAAACCAGATATCCAGATCTTTCCAACTATCATACATTCATATCATACTGATGTAAATACGTTCATAAAGAGTGTCCTGTAATATATCCTATTGTTTATAAATATATACATGGCCCGTCTATAATGTGCAAATTGACAACTTTTCTATAAAGCCTCTTAGGGTTTCAATTTGATATATATGTTATGAATATCGAACTCAAAGTTATCTTATTGGCAACACTGACTTATATTTAAGACAATCAAAGAGAATCACTTCCGAAGTGTAACACTTCCGGAGTATTAACAACCAATTAAAATCTAATGTTTGGACAACCAATGAGAATCACACTTCCGGAGCGTAATACTTCCGGAGTATAAGCGACCGATGAGAATCTAATGTTTGGACAACCAAAGAGAGTCACTTCCGGAATATAAGCGACCAATGAGAGTCGCTTCCGGAGTGTGGAATGGGGACGAGTGAGGGACAGGCCGACCGCTTCTATATAAATATTGAATAAATAAATAAATAAAGCGCCGCAAGTAGGTGCCAGACCCCTCTTTTTCGTTCGGTCGTCGTCGCGTGCGGAGGCTGTCTGTCGGTCTGCCTGCCAGGAAGCTGTCGGTCCGCTTGCCACTTTTTCTGAATCGTCCACCGCTGGTTCATAAAGTCGTGGGGCTGGTTCATGAAATTCATAAAATAGCCGGTTCATAAAGGTTGCGTTAAAATATATATTTTTACAAGCATTTCAGAATGTATTGAAGCATCAACTAATTATTGAACGAGATACGACCCATCGATATACTAAAAAGAAAAGCACTAAGAATATTAGGAAATCACAAATCAGTGTTGTCAGTGTGTGTTGATTGTTTGTGAAATCACTCTATAATTAGTTATTACAAATAACTACGAGATAAAATTCATACCATACCAAGTTCAATATTATTCGTAGTTTTGTGTTTGTATTATATTTAAAGATCCACCTATTTTTATAATATCAAGTGTATAATGGAACGGCGAACGTGTTTGCGTAAATATCGACGATCCGGTGCCAGTGCCGGTAGACCGCTTTCACTGTGCTCGCAGCACCCTCGCCGCGGCTCATTGCGCGAATACTCACTCGCATATTGCATCCAAAACGATTACACATTGTGAGGATACTCATAGCATTACCTTTACTTTAATCACTATACTATACATAGTATACCATACAATTTTCTTTAGTATTCTTGATTTTAAATTGACTACATACGAACTGCTAACTGTCGTAAAAGGCGACAAAACAACTAAAGCAAAGTGGTAGGACTCCAAACCCGTCTGAATCGCGACTACCCTGGTCTAAATATGCTGTTATAATAATAATTTGTTGTCTTCTGGCATTAGTGGCCCAGGTTCCAGTTCCCCTACGCAGACGGCAACGTGTTAACATCCTTATGCGACTTTTATATATTCAGTAATAAAAGATAGGTAATAATTATCCTACACAAATACTTACCTACCCCCAATGGTCACGTCTAACATCAACGTGTTATTATCATGTATAAAGTAATTTATCATAAGCATCCTGAGGCAATAGCAAAATAAAACAGAGTTAGACGGCGCGACAGCCACGTGTTTCGACATACGAGTAGATCACTCAGGAAAATATTGTATCTCTTCTGCTGCTGTTTTTGTGCGCTAACGGCTAACACACGAAGTTGTCAGCTTGCGGAGGTCACGGGTGCGATTCCCGTCCTGCGTCGGGCTGTTTATGTATAATAATAATATGTATTTAATTACAAAAGAAACGTAATACATTGTCTATAACCTATAATACAAATACTATTCTATTTACTTTAGGACTAAATGTCGTTGTTTGAAATATTTCAGTATATTTAAATTTCAAATATATTTAAATGATATATACTGAGTATCGTTTAAAATTTTCCGCACTCAATATTTATTTTCACAATCCAAGGTACTGAACGTATGAATGGTTAACTTAGCTTCCGTGCCATCTAGGTTTATGCCAGAGTTATGTTCTTGAAGGGGTCATTCTGGGTCATTAAATATCTTACGTCGGCATAGAACAGCCACTAGAAGCCCCAGAGGGTAAACGACTCCCACTTTACCAGTCGGCAAATGAGCCATTCTGTGTTCTCTAGTATTTTGTGCATTTATGTATTTATAAGATACTTAACATACAAGTGTATGGAATCGAGTTGGATAATTGACCGGTCCGATCAGTTTTCGGATCTAGTGGTTGATGCGAGTCGATGACCACTGGGATGCCACTTGCCAGCCTGCATTCAAACACGACTAACTACAATATAATATTCGCTAAACTACATCTAATTAATCACACCGACAAGGATGTCGAAGACCGGGCGGAAAGTAGGAAGAAACTGGCAATAAAGAATTAAGCCATTTAAACAACTAAGATTTAATAACTATATTATATGTATGTATATAACTAAAGTTTAAGAGAGAAGTAAAATAAATAATATAAAAAAACAACAGTTTATTATAAGTAAATTCACCAATTCATTAATGTTTATCAAACAAAAAAAATACTTACATCTAGCAAATACAACAATATTTAATAAATTCATATATTTCATTGATAAAGATAATAGAGAGATTATATCACAATTGCTTTGTATATTATAATGCCCAAGTGAAAGTGATTCTTCTACATTGAAAATTTTAATTATTTTTAAATTTTGAATTAATTAAGATAAACCAATAAGGACTGTTTTCAAACTCACTCGTTTAAATAATGTAACAAGTTTGTGACTAATACAACGTTGTAAAGTACGCAGGGTACTTACAGACTTGGCAAGAATATTAAATAATGAATATATTTAAAATAAATATACGAATATTGCAATTAGAGCGATGGAATGATACGTTGAGACGTGCACATAAGAATATCTCAAGATCTTTTCATGTGAGAAAAACGTTCGTCAAAATGCTGCGAAAGGTCTCGAGTATTTACATTTAATTTATTAGTAACCATTACCTTTTAGGGAACTTAGGTAAGTTTCCTATACATACCCAATACATAGGTATGCATTTTATACGAGAAATAACTTAATAACTACATTTTTATTAATCTCAATAATTTTATTTCTTGACACGTGCGTTGAATTCGTTGTCATACAGTCATACTATATAAACATTATATAATACTGTTAAATGCATGCTAATAGGATCTATGAGCATGTTGAAACGCAGCGTGCTCGCAATATTGCGTCTCAAACAAATACTCGTTCGCAGCGCCGAAGCTGAGACTTCAACGCATCGTCGCGCGTCGCCACTGCAACGCGCGATTAGCTTAATCTTTACTCCGACCCTGACTAAGCCTTACCTACATGTCATATATTACGTGTACAAGATCCCGAATGCCCAGACTGAAAGATCTGAACCTCTAATAAATAGGTTCTATGGCTAGATGAAATAACAATACAAATCCTCAACGCCTATGCTACATTACATATTAATAATAGGAGTTTTATAGAAGTTTTAGGTCTTTCGAGACAGGGCGGCCATTTCCTCGTTTGTAGTATGCGCTTTAATTACACAAGTCATCGTATCGCCGCATATTATATTGATAAGACAGTTACAAAACTCGACTCCAGTCTAGCATATTGGGCAATATTTCGTATTATCATATTAATCAATTTACAATGGAAATATTACTTAATTTTGCGGTAACTGATCAAAAGCTATAATTCCATGTACTATATAGGTACAAGTAAATATTTTAACTAATGTGAATTGACAAGTAAGTTTATCGCAATAAGGCGAGCAATTCGGGAGTCCATAAGTCTGAACATACATATTCCCAAATCATATATAGGCGGAGTTGGAATGCTAGAAAACACAGTCCTTCCAACACTTTCCATGAAAGGAACATTTATGTAGAATCCTATAAATTGTGTTTGTACTCTTATATGTATTATAATTACAAGTATAGATAATCAGAAACAAAAAGCCGTTCAAATGCTTAAACACTGGCAAAAATATTCACAAGAATGAGTTAGAATATCTTGTAACATTTAATAAATTCTCACAGTTGTAAAAAATGAGTATTCTGAGCGTAAGCGAAAAACATTGAGCATTTCCTTAATTCAAATCTAACACGAATATTAATTAGTAATTATTTGAGTATACGAGTACGTGCGTGTGTGAGTACGGAGAGGCTACCGCTCGGCTCGGGGGGCTCGGGGGCTCGCGGCGCAGGTGCAATGCTCGCTACATAATCATAGGCCAAACGTCACGTACCTACATCATAATTTATCAATGAATGTATTTACATTATATATATATATATATATATATATATATATATATATATATATATATATATATATATATATATATATATATATATATATATATATATATATATATATATATATATATATATATATATATATATATATACATAGTATTACATGATATTTGAACTGGTCACGTAAAACCTTCGTTCAATTGTCTTACTTGGAAACTTTACTTAAACATTACTTGGAATTTTATGAAACTATCTTAAAATAAAATACACCTGCAATGCCTTGGCTTAAAGTAATTATTTTATGTTTTGTAATTCGAAGATGCTGAAATATTGTGCGTGGTCCAGTCGGGCAGCTAGTCAGCTTGCTGAATGCGCCATGCGCGTGCCAAGTGCGGCGGGCATGTTCGCGCTAGCTACCGTGCTACGCGACGCCGGTTCTCAACTCCTGGCGGCTGATTTACGGCACGGCCCCACCGGCCCCCGCGGCGAGTGGCCACTGCGCCCCTGCTCCCCGCCGCCCGCCCCCGCACCGGCCCAACCTGTTAGTTCGCCACCTGCCTCCTAGTTAACACGACAATGTTCGCCTGTCGAACAACTAATCTAGCTCGGGGAGACCACTATTATTAAACCGTGTACAATGTCTCTATACTCAATACTGTAGCCACTGGGCAAAAGGCAAGAACCAAAAATATTAAAGTTCTTATATGATTAATAGATATTTGAGGCATTTTATACTGGTTATGTATGGAGATGTTTAAACAACGTCGTTGTCGTCAGCAATTCACTGTCCACTGGTCCCCAATTCCCCATCCCCTGCCTCGCCAAGATCAGCCCCGACCAGCAACCTTGCGCAGCACATCGGTCCATCGGCCTAGGGACAGTAATGACATATATTTTCAAAATCATTCCATAGATCACAGCCTCGTTACATTGATCATCTGTCGCTCATAGGGAGTACATAGTCAATAACCTCTGCTGAACATTACAACTGAACATAGTCCCACTATTGGACTCTTCCTTCCCCCTGTGGAGGCGACCACGTCCAAGTCGCAAGCCCACGCTTGTCCAAAGTGGATCGCGTCTTTGCGTGCAACATTCCTAATCACTAGATGTAGATCGAACAGGCGATACGTAGAGTTCAGTTGCAGTAGAGTTCACAGGCATCAATCACAGTGCACAGGAAAAGATATTGTATCAAAAGGGCCACTGCTAATTCAATTAGGGTGAATAATGGGAATCAAACCCAGGTCCTCGTCATTCATCCGTTTCGTTGTAACTGGAGTGCGACACAATTAGACTATAGCCAATATTTAATTAATTTCATCATAAAAGAAAAGCCCCCATTAAGGGACTATGATTGTATTTGTGGTTACAGTCTCATAGGACAAATCCCTTGCCATTCTGGAAGAATTATACCGGTAGCCATGTGGTGGCGTGTAGGCGTTCGGGGGGGGGGGGGGGGGGCGCCGCGCGGACGCTCGACGCACTCGCGACCGGTTGCTGCAGAGCCATTACAACTTACGTGTTTCGTTTTACAATCTAACGATTCCCATCGCCAGCGACCTACTTGGTATGTGAAATCCCTCCCGCCAGTCTCTTGCCCTGCCTCACCCCTCTGACAGGCGCCGACCACTGCCACTTGCACGCCTATTCACCAAAAACATAATCTCAAAATCAGTTTACATATCTAAATAATAAATGAACTGAAGAGCGTTTTCGTAATGCCTCGATCGTATGATGCGACTTTTCGTTTACAAATACTAGTAGCTGATGTTAGAGGCATCAGCGTGCAGGACCGTACGTTCACCTTCGTCACCATATTTTAAAGTCCACGCAAGCTAAACTGTATACACATTTTGTCTAACAGTCTTTGTAAAAAAATAATGTAAGTAAATTGAAAACTTTCGCTGCAACTGAGTTAAGATGGCAGGTAATTGTTAGAATTCATTTGTTTAAGACGTCTCCACTTCCATATAAACAAAGCATGATTAATTGAGACTGAGTTTACTCGCCCTGTCACTGGATCACTAATGGCGACTCGCACAACATTCTAAATCAAGTATGAGCCCTTGCAGTGCACCAAGGACAATTCTCAACAAGCTGTAAATAAATGAAATTAGTAATTACACCTTAAATGTTAAATTATAATGTGATATTGTTTTTATAAAATCTTCGTTTCATACTGACTTATTGTTGAATAATTCATAATGAAAATGTGCTCGTTGTAAAGTAAGGCAACGATAATATAGTGAGATACTCTTCGACTCTTGAGAGCGCAGATTCGGTTTGATGGATGTTACCTGTCGTTCTCAGGTCCTCCACGACGCGCGACGACTGTACTGGCTGTATTCCGAGCACTGTGCGGTTGTTCTTTATCTCCAAAAGCATGTGGACACAATAAAAAGAGAGATTTTTATTAATTTATTCGAAATAGCTGCTTCAATTAAAATCGGAGCAATTTTGAGGAACGAGAAAAGTAATGCAATGTGAAACTGCTAGAAGCTGACGCAGTCGGTGCGAGCCGGGGTTGTCAAGCGCGGCCGCGGGGCACAACGGACCTTCTCAAAACAAGAATAAGTCCGAAACGAGATCTGAAAGCGAGAAAGGTAACGGGACTGGACATAACCCGTCCGAGCCCAGCGCAGGCGGCGTATGGCCACTTCGCCACGCCACACATGTGTCGCGGGCGCCCACGGCTGCAGAGCGCGGCCGCCGGGGTCGCCGACCGACCATCCACCAAATGGACACGCCGCGACACCGCGCTGCTGCCACTCGCGGAGCTCGAACGAAGCCTCCGCATCCGACTCGACTCGCACCTGTTACGATAGCCCGTTCGGAGCAAACATTGGCATAACCACTGAGCGGTGTTCTGGTAGGCTAGATAACGACGGCCCATGTACTTGACTGCGAACGGCGCAGTGGCAGTGCGCCAGCGCGACGTGTGGCTGCTTATCGAACTGTGAACCCCATATTGGCTATCCACTAATCGCTTGAGATAACGTAGAGCGATTAAAAACCAGTGATAAAGCAGCGGCCGATTGCTACCGAACAAGATAATAGCCCGAATCTTAATTAACGCAGCCCTACAAATAACTTGAAAATAGTTTATATGACTGTATTATTTTTGCAACAACTTCCTTCACAAATAATCACGATCTAGTCATGGTACTCGTACATGGTTGATTTGGAAATCAATCATAACGCAATATGGGAACAAATAAAGAAAACGTGTTCATTATGTTAGCTCACATTGTGGGAATAAGGGACACGCAGACCAAAGCTTATTTTAGAATTCTATATGATAGTTTACATTGAGGCAATAGCTATACAATTTTTTTCCTATGTAGAGAGGGTATCCTGAAGAACCTGCCGAGTAGTCCCACTCACAAATAAAAAAATTAATTAAATGAGACCTAAAATATAATAATATCTTAGAAGAAGAAAGTGTTTTCAAGACGAAGTAGAAATTATAGGGAAAATCTCACGAATCATATATGGACAAAAAACTACAAGACGAATCATGTAACAAGCTAGGATAAAGTGCAGGAATGCTAGCATTGAAGAGGTGGAAGGGCGACGGGCTGGCGCCCACCGCGCTTCTCCGCGTCGCACCACGCATGGCGCAATCGAAGGCCATCCCATTAACGGTGGCTGGTGATAAATGGTCGAGCGTTGCAGCGATGGCCGCCAACCCGTGCACCTGCTGCACAGCCACCGCTGACCTTTCGTTGCGCCCCACCGCCCCACCGCCCCCTTGGCGTGCCCCGTCCACCGTGTGCTAGCCACGACCGTTACAAGCAGAACATTACAATCACCTTAGACTAGACTTACCTTACCCTCGCGTGGTTCATTTGTCCAATCGATTACGATACAAATAATGTGTATACAAACACATTCCACAATGCAACTGATTTAAGTATTTCACTCTCCATATTATTAACATAGTCTACTTGCTAGTCAGTCCAATTGTCGAGTAGGTATCTATAAAATCATCCAATAGTTTAAGAGATTCAGAATTGTTCACCAATGAACTCAATTGAATTACTTATGTAAATGAGACTATTGCTGACACATTTTCTTCTGAAAATTTCAACAAAAAAGTGAAACACAGATTATTCGTCATTCGGCACAGCCTTCGACATACCTGTTGCGAGTTCGTGATAAATAAATGTGAGATTAGCAAGTGAAAACATAAAACTATTGTTTTACACGAATATTAGAATAGCGTGAATTGAACAATGAAGCGCAACAATGCTGGTACACAGCAGTGTCGAAAGTTTCGTCAAGAGGTTACAAGTCAAATTAATTATTAATGTCGCATTGTTCGCGGGCTGGTGCCGGCGCTACCGATGGCCGGTGCCCTCGGTTTCTCCCGTCATTGTAAGGGGCCGACCGGCACGAGAGCGCGAGTGCCTCTCTACCTACGCGCCATCGTGAGCCACTGGATCCGATTCATCTCACCTCAAGTCGCGCGAGACTTTAATTTATTCCAGTTTATAACATTTCCTGACGATTGGGATTATATTACCCAACGTTTAATCATTTTTTGTTTACCAGTAGACTCTTTATGACAAATATCCTCGTCATAAACAGTTCCCTGCGTGTGCAAGGTGACAACGAAAACGAGTGCCTTTCTGTTAGTAGCCACTGGGTAGTCCTAGACTGACAGGCATAACATACCTTATCTATTACTAAGTGAAGGTGTCAGGATTCTTAAAAAACGTTCGTTTGAGACGAGTTTTTGCAAAATGATCGCTCGAGTAAGTTTCATTTCGAATTCACGTTTTATTTCGAATTCTAAATATCTAGCTTACCTTGCAAGTCAATTGAATACGATTATAACTTCATTATTCTAATAGCAAATACCTAATTAGCAGCAAAATTGTTTCCAACGTCTCACATTTACGCAATGTCCGGTCAGTTGGTATAAATCTAAACGCTGAAATGCAAATTTTGTATGCACTCAGTGAAATGAAATATTGTTTTTAAACATGTGTTTTTGTATAGTAAGCATTTCAAATAATACTGAAATATATGTATTAATAATAGTAAACTAATGTGTTTATTTCATTTGTAGAAAGACGGTATACCTATGTGTGTATAATAGGATATATGACTTGAATTGTGTTTTTATTGTATGTATCTAATAAGCTATGTTGCTTTAAATACATTTATTTACATTAATATACATAATTATATAACAATACAAAAATAACAAAAAGAAATTATTAGCACGACTTCCAAGTTGATCATCTGAAACCAGAGCATTTAACAATATTTCATCAAATATATTGCAGTGATGGTGCATTTATAGCTCTCGAAGACGACACGCGAAAGTAAGTTGGCATATTTAATATATATTTATTACCTCATCTAGAGTGATTCGAGTGTAGGTACAATGGCCGCAAGTGTTGGCGATGGGGACAGCCTTCGAACGACAACTGTTCAAATACCACTCCACTCGTAACACAGTCAAAGATTTTACAACATTTTCTACATGAGAACTAAACGAGTATATTTCATTTATTCCGTTGTTTAAAATATTTCTATTGTATTTAAGCTTACGTAGTTTTTAAGCAACGGTGACTAGGTGAAGCCCATTGCTCTTAGGAAATGTAAATTATTGTTTATTACGTCATATTATGTAAAAAATTATATGGCAAAAAAATGTAAATATTGAGATGGTGGCTTATATAGGAGAGTGGAAGCAGAGAACATATTGCGCCGAACCCCATAGTTTTGGATAAGGACAGGAAGAGGAAGTTTAAGAAGTAAATAAACATTAGTTTTTATTTTCAATTTAAATAATGACTTGGCTTAAGTTTTAGGGAATCGTCATTGCCCTCTCAATTGTATTTATCCAAAGGCTGCGCGGAGAGCCGGAGGCCGTTTATGTCTTTTGCTTGCGGCTATTTTGCAAAAAGGCTACACATAGGCCATTATAAACCATTCTCTAAGGTTTAAACTTACTTTATTAATTTTCTCTTATTGTTCTGACTTTGACACATAGTTAACATTAGTATTTATTGTCATTTTAAACATACATGAAGTTTCGATAACATGGCTACAGGTGCAGATACGAACAAGGCAGATTACTAGAATTATAAAAATTTATAAAACACCACAGAATTTCGGTCTCAGTGTGCATGATGAAGCGAATAATCTGCAAGAGAGGCGGTGACGTCTCGCGGCAATACATAACTAAAATGATACAACGAAATTAATGTCGTTGCCATATGTTCGCTGGTCTTGTAATGAAGCGAGAACGCACAAAGTTGCAAGGAAGCGAAAGGAGCGGCCGATGCTGCAACAAACAGCGAGAGACAGGTTGCTAGCTCAATTTAGAAGTGGCCGGCTATTAATAGCGCGACAACAATAGTGCGTCCAGCGCCAGCGCGCCTCGCGGGATGCCACTCGCTCATAATTACAACGGTGCGGTGTGGGCGACCAGGGCGGCCGCAGAGACGCCGCCTTCCCCGGTGCGAGTCGCGCGTAGCATCATCCCCAACCCGGCTTATTAAGATCATTAAGGGCGAATAGGAAGGCGTCGGCGGTGGCCCGGCCCACCGGGTGGCCGGCGGCGCCTGGAGCCGCGGCCCGTTCGTCGCACTCCCGTCGTTACGTCATCGCCTGAAATACGCGCGATTTTGACAGGAGAGCCCGGAACGACAAACTGTATAAAACCGGCCGGCGACGGCCGCCTCAGTGCCAAACCCGCGGTCAACGACTCCCGAAATAGATGCACGACGCGACGCGCGCACCCATATGAAATTAAGAACCGGTCCCGGCCGAGCCGATGGCGAACCATTTCGAAAGCCGCCCCTTTCACCACTCTCCTACCATGTCCACTCTCCTCGTGATCGCCATAATGTCAAACTTGGCTGGCCTGAACAAGGAAGCGGAGGGCGAGCATGAGGCCGCCGCGTGTCTCCGCTGTCGGTCCACTTGGAGTTTGTCCTAAAGCGATAACCCGGCCGCGACCGACCGACCGAGCTCGCGATACGCATCCTCCGCTTGCCCTCTCATTAATTGCATTGCGCCACTTGCTCCGACAATCTCCTCTCCTAGGATGTAATGATCTTTACTGTTTACTTACCCACCATAATAACAGCTGACAAGTCGTCATTAAAAAAGGATTAGTCAAAATTTATACAAAAAAATCTACACGATTGCCGAAGGTAAATAATCAACTACCTTCACTTTAAACGTTTTTAGTTGAAGAAACTACACTTTTGGTAAAATTGTTTAACAAGACATTGTCACTATGCCAAAATCTGGGATCGACTATTCAATACAGGGAATACACAACAAATATAATTTACAACGAAAACGTAGTGAGCGATAACGGTTGCAGATTTCAGTTGCAGATACTTAAGTAAAGAGAAATAAATACTTTAAGTAAAGATGAAGATAAAATACACGATATGCATGTAGTGGGTACAGGAAGATGAGGCTGATGAGGCAAGCCAAAATAACTTATAATGCACAACAAAGTATTTCAATTTGTTCCAATTTTTAAGTTAAATTTTGATTGCATTTCAAAAATCTAAAATTACTAGATGAAAACTCGCATTTTATCTATTATGTGTACAGTTTGCTATTTAAAATTACAAAAGGCTCTGTTTATGCTCTGAAATAGTAACAAATACCCATTTCTTAACTATTTGGTATAGGTACGTATATATTATGCTCTTGAATCAGTTGTTACAAAAACACGAGTGGCATTTGTTTCTACTGATTCATACAATACGTATACATGTGTATATTATTCCTAATTCGAGAATTCGAGTAATTCTCCGAGGAGACGACGCAGCGACACTGCTTACTCACAAAGCCTTGGACCTTCACTTGTTAAAACTTTAATTCCGAAGATCGCGAGGGCGATCACGCTAAATATTGCGTTTAAGCGATTGTTTGGTTTTGCAACGAGGGCCACGGAGCGCTGCGTCCATGAAACCGAAGGCCGGCTCATAGCTCACGCTCCAAATTGTTGATTCTTTATATGACCGGTCTATTAAGTCCCCTAGCTGCGGTCGCGCAGGTGTTTGAGGAAACGAACAACGGTATATTGTATTTATTATATTGCCTCCTTTCTCCAAGTCGGATGGTTGGATTAAATACACAAATTACCTGTGTGCAGGTTCCCGCGAAATTTTTCTCACCCTGAGCGCAATGGACACGTAGAAATTCAAATATTGAATATAAAATGTGGACAGCATGGCGAAATGAACCCGTGATCTCTTGTTCGAGCGCTTGGTTACAACAATTATTCTTCAACACCCGCTAAACTTCAAAACACCTACTAACCCGCCCGAATGTGCCTATGTTGCAGTAAATGTCCAACTTACGTTTAAGTTATGTTGACTTAAGTTATATTTAACGAAAATAGATGTGTATGGTAAAATTATTTATTTCTTCAGACGCATCTGATAATATAGCGGTGGCATAACATACGCAAAAGTGTTATTGTTACTTTAAGGCGATTTTAGTCGGCTCTGGACAGATGGTGGCCATATTGAATCGTAGAAAGTGACTAAAGGATTTACTAATTAACAAACAGGGAAATTAGCGCTCCGTTCATGCCATGTCATGGGAGCATCACCGGAATCACTCGCGCCATTATCGGAAGACGCTAATGTCCACGTGCACTGAATAGCAGTAACTGCAAGCTGAAATCTATCCCCAACATTAATTTACATTTGATACAGAGCTTCAGTGTGGGTGAAATCGGGATTTCTCACTAGATTGGGACTACTAGGCGATTTAAGGGAAATTACGCGAATTTCAAGGTTTGTCACCATGTTCAAACACCCGCGAAAGTATATATCGTTGTTTCGCAATAAAATTCGAGATATGGCTCATTACTATACGAGTACTCTAAGTAGTTAATTTCCTATGTTTTATTTCTAGTTCTGGGATGATACAGCAATGGCACAGACTAGTCTATGTCTGCCCCAGGCCTAGGCCTAGTCTTGTTATTTTCTCATTCTGTAGTCAGAATAATACTAGACTACGATGTCTTTTTATCTTTTTTATAAATTTTTGCCATCAAGTTATTTTATATGTATGTAAAGAAATTATATTTCTTTAATTCCCTTTGAATGTACATGCAGTCTTCGATTCCTGGTAAAATAAGAATAGGAATAGAGTGATTTCAACATAAAGAAACATTGTTCGACCACAGCCACAGATGTCATCGCAGTTCTGTCAAAATCAACTTTTATTTAGGAAAGTGGAGTGATACAAAATTAATATAACGGAATCGACAAGTTTAATTAATAGACTTTAAATGTCGTTTCTTTGTTTTATCAGGTATGATAGTTAAAAGAATAATATAGGTATTTTATAATATAAAAGTGTAAACATAGATTTTAAATAAATTCTTTGTTTTTTCAGAGCAACACATTTGTTTATTTTGCCGATTCCTTGATAATCCAGACAAATTGTCTTATAGGTATTATTTTAAGACAAGTGCATCGGTGCATTGAATAAATTTGTTTTATAGTTGTGTTGACGAACGTTCAGGAAGAAGGCGAGGTCAACCCATCCACCGGCGAACGATGGAAGTCCTCGAGTAAAACATAAATATTGAAAAGTCGCGGCAGTCTGGTGTTAACAGTCATTATTGTGTCCTTAACGCGTGTTGGGCTGCTCTTCGAACATTCACACACACACACACGAGCATACTGTCTCAATAATAAAAATAATATACACATACTCGTAGGTACACGAAAGGAATACTAAAGTCGCTTCTTTGGATAAAAATCAATAGGAAAATGTTTTGGGAAAAGATTTTATATAAGAAAATTTGCTAGTCAAGTCACATCAAGGGTGACTAGTTTCTCAAAGGACCCCTCTGTGATACCCCAGACTATACACAACATAAACAGAGACATTAATGTAATAGACAGTAAGAAGTAAATCAACATCATCATGGTTCACGGTCAACGCGAACGTCTTTAAATACAACGATGTTGTGATTTCCGGCTAAAGCGAATAATATTATAAGCATAATGAATGCAAAGTAACAACAAAAAATATGAACAGCGGTTAGTTAATTAGTTGGAAAGGCGCACTCATTATCAGGCGGGCAGCGCCGCGAGGAATTTTAATTATTTAAGTGGGTTAGGTGAGCGGCGGTGGCGGTGAGGAAACGCAACCGTGCGCAGATTATGCGGCGGATGGCATCGCAACCAGCACGCGGCGGGCACCAGGGCAGGGGCCAGTCGCCGGTCGCCAACGGCAATGGGTGGTGAGCGATAAGGCGGCAGCGAACGAGGCGCCGCACGTTCAAATGGGGCCCACAATTCAATTCCGCTACAACATATTCACCATTTAACTGAATCCAAGAAGGAAGCTTTCGATCTAACGACAGACGGTCGGTGCAGCCCAATCGCCACGTTTCCACAGAGAGCGAGGACCGGTTCGAAACACATGACGTAATTACATGCATGCGATTAAGCACTCAGAATAACAACGACCGCTTACAACACCGCCATGGAATTCACATTCCACCAGCCTAGCCAGGAGGCTACTACTTCTGATAGCATGTTCGTATCACTAGGACCGTCGCACTACCTCTGCCGCCTGCCGCCTGCCGCCTGCCGGGCGAGAAGCACATATCGCCACGCGGCGAGCGCACCTTTGGAGCGGCGCCCGCGCCTTTACCTGAACTGCCATTGAGTGCCGTATATCTCTCCTCTTATTCCCTTTCCAGCCCGGATTGCAGATGTATTAATCCTTCGGCGCGGTCGTGGATCCGATGCCAGCTCTTGCTTCGATGGTCGGTGTACGTAGAAAGTGGAGCGCGGACGACATCTTTACCTGACAGTATTAGAAAATAGACACACGACTCTAATGCTGCCCGGTAAGATGCGAACCGTCGCTCCTGTGTTCGTGGGAGAAGCCGTCGGCGCGGATCCAAACTGTCGCGAACCACGAGGTGTGCGCGGGAGAGGGACGCGGCGACGAAGCGCGCAAACGAACGCGTGCAAACTTGGAGGGCGCCTCGCGCGGACTGGGCCGCGGCCGTCGGAGTGGCGTGGCGCCACGACGTGGTGCGGCGGCCCGCGGCCCTCGGCCCCTCGGGACTGCTGTCGCCGTGCTGGGTGCGGCGAAGGCGGCACCGCGGCCGCCCGCTGTACGCCCCACGCCCGCGCACCACCGCCACCACCACCACCACCCGCACCATACTGCAACGCCGCACCATGGCTGATGCTGCTGGTTGAGAGTAGTATATTGCTATGTGCTAAGGGTGGTAAGGAAAACATCGTGAGGAAACGTGCATCCGCAGGTTACCGGTATGTGTAACCCACCCTAGACAAGAGGGGTGGATCTACTGTCAGTCAGATGCCAAGTGGCATCTGGAAGGGGACACCGCCATGAAGATCGACGAGCAATGAATGTCCCAGCTCATGGCCAACAAATTTTAAAAGATATGAAGCGTAATCAAACCAGATTAATAAAATGTAATTATTAGGCTCTTCAGTATACATAATTATGAACAAATATAAAATGAAGAGAGGGTTAATTAGTAGAAATAATAAATGAATAAATAATTGTATTTAAAATATTATATTAAGTAGAAATTACATGTAAAATGAACGAAAATTGTTATGAAATAAATTAAATAGGAAACTTATATGTAAATTTTAACAAATATAAATAAAACAAAAACTTTCAATAATTATAGTAATAGCATTCTATACACAAATGATAGCACAGAATATAATACATGAAAGGGAAAAGACAAAAAATATAAAAGAAATAACACAGCTCTACAAAAATAATATTTATTTTGGTTGCCCTAGATATCTCTAGGAATTTCTACGTTTTCAAATTCACCGTGTACGAATATATTCATGAAAATAATGAACGTGCTCTAGTTTTTAAGATTTCATCGTTTTTTATATATTTAAAAAATAAACTAAAATGGTTAACTTGGTCAACAAAGCGGATATACAAAATACCTTTGTTTTTTGACTTTGGAACAGTAGAGCTGAGTAATTTCATTGGGAACCAGATGCCTTTGGGAGAGTCCATATCTGTCGGTAAAGCCAACGTAACGTACGTAATAGAGAAACCATTATTAAACAGTAGGGTTGCCAACCCCAAATTTAAAAAACTAGGATATGATGTTGGAAAAACCAGGAAAATTTAGTTTAAAAATAGGACGCAGTAATAGAGTTGCAATACTTAAGTAGGTTTAGTTAGAATTAGTTTTTTTTACTGGTGCGGAACAGCAGACAGCCCTCTTAATAGTAAGCAGTTACTATCGTCTATGTATGTTTGCGACGCTAGGGGCACCGTAAACACGCTGCTGTCCCATAGACATACACAAGATTATTATGGCGGCATACTTATAAACCAAGGATAGTAGCCATCCAGAGGGGCTTGTGACCCTAGCCCGTAGCCTTTTAGGATAGGTCGACCCCAGCCACAGAGGTTATTCTTACTCCGCCTCTGCACGGAGAGTATAACAAGTTAGTTACAAATATTATTTAATAATAAGTATTTGAATATTAAAAAACAGGATTCTACTTAAAAACTATCCAGGACATCCCAGGACACCACAAAAACTAGGACATGTCCTGGGAAAACAGGACGGTTGGCAACCCTATTAAACAGAGACAAAATCGTACTTCGACCAATTACATATTAAAAAAATAAGTATGATAAAACAATTTGTTAAAACGTTAGACAAGTTGGGAGGTTATTTTAAGAATATTTGCAGAAAATTTCTTAAGGTTAGAAAAGTTCGAAGTCGGTGTATTTGATGGTCCTCAAATTGGGCAATTAATGAAAGATGTAAATTTTATCCAAGTTATTACAGTTCCGGAAAGTGAATATGGAAGAGTTTTATTTTGGCGATAAATAAATTTATAGGTTATCAAAAAGCATCAAATCCAAGAGCAAATATGAGTATAAAGTTGCACTTTCTCCAAAGTCTTATTTATATAATTATGCTCACTCATATTTCCAAACTTATTCTATCTAACTTATTTCCTGATAATTTGGAAAACTATATTAAAGAAGTAAAGGAGGTGGAGAGATTGGCCCATAACAATTATGGAAGAAAAACTCATAAAAGGCGTTTTAATCAAGTATTTAAACATGGTTTTTCAACAATTTACGGTCTCTTTACTTCGATGTATGCTAATTAAAAAAATAGACATTATATAAGGTTGTTCGGCAAGTAATTTGTTTTCCCCGACAGAGGGCTTAATTTTCTATATTTAGTCTTGTTGACTTCTTCCCATTTTCGTCATTTATAGAATAATTTGTAATTTTGTATCTCTTGTGTTGTATCTATCTCTTGTACTCGGATGGCGTGGAACTCTTTTTTCTCTATTTTGTTCATTTCATGTTAAAATTAATTTTATTCAATTTATAGATTTGGTTATTTCATTATCTTGTTATTATTAATGTTTATTTGTTTACTTTTAAGTCTAAATTTTGTAAAGTGGTGTCATTACCGGGTTCGAACCGAAGACCAGTGCTGGTTTTTTCTAACCAGTTTATCCTCAGTTAAAACTCTTTTAGGACTATTTTAAGTTTATTTAGTTTATATTTTTATTTTTTTATATTTGTTTGAGTATTGTAAATAAATATTTTTCTTTATTTCTTCCTTTCTTTCTTTTTTCTTTCACAGCCAACTTCACAATTGAGCCGCATGCTCTTTATTTGTTTCAACAGCTGATATAGCAAGGCTTGCTCGTGAAAAAGACTGATTGATTCCACGCAGTAGTTATTGGTCGGTGCCCTTTCAAATACAGAGGGTGAAAAGCAGCATTTTCGCATATTTTACTTGTTAACTACCGAAATGGTAAAAATGCTGTTCGAACAAGAAAAATTTGCCCATGTGTATGGAGAAAATGTATTGACAGCACACTGGTACAAAAACTGGTTTTCAAAATTTCAATCTGGCAATTTTGATGTTAATGATGCTCCACGTTCTGGAAGGCCAGCTGATAAGGAATTAGTTAATGCAAACCGGCGGGCGAATAGCAACTCATGAGATAGCTAAAAGCTTGAATTTATCGACTTCAACCGTTCATGGCCACTTGAAAGGCCTAGATAGGCTAGGTTTATCATCAAAGCTCGACATATGGATTCTTCATATTCTCTCGGAGAGAGAAATCTATGTAATCGCATTGACGTCGGTGGTTTACTTCTCAAACGTTAAGAAAATTATCCGTTTTTGAAATGCATCATCACTGGGGACGAGAAATGGGTTTTTTTATAACAACATCAAACGCAAGAGCTCTAAGCACCTAGAAAGTAATAGAAATATTCATCAAAAACAGGTGATGCTATGCTGTTTGTTGGAATTATGATAACACAACGATCAATTTTGAAATGTACTGTCATCAGCTGGAAAAAGTAGATGATTCACTCAAACAGAAAAGAATAGGATTGATCAATAGAAAAGTTGTAGTGTTAGACCACCAAGATAATGTGAGACCTCATACAAGTTTGGCAAATCACCAAAAGCTTTTACAGCTTGAATGGGATGTAACTGCCACACCCACCATATTCTCCAGATCTGGAACTTTTGGATGATTATTTGTTTCGGTCTTGACAAAATTTATTAGATGGCAAAATCGTCCCTTTTATTTAATTATTCGTGCACGGGCGGAGAAAGAATGCTGACCTCTGCGGCCGGGGTCGGCCTGTCGTAAAAGGCGACTGAACAACCCAAGCTAGGTGGTAGAGTTCCAAGCCCGTCTGGATGGCGACCACCCCTGGTTTTTAAATATGCCGTCTATTAACCTTGCGTTCTGTAACTGCGAAATTTTAAGTGGGCCGTCAGCTTATCTGCTGTCCTACAGCTAAAAATAAAAAAACCTCCACTTCAAACGAGTATGCCGAAAATCACCTGGACCAGTTTTCGCCAGCAAAGAAGTTATTGAACTTTATGAGCGTGGAATCATGCAACTGTCAGAAAGATGGCAAACAGTGTTGGAACAGAATAGACAATGTATAAATAAATACAATATTAATACCTATGCAAAAATATCTTTCATTTTCACGAAAAGAAACGAAATTATTTTCCGAACAACCCAATTAAATACTACGTGTGTTATTTTTTCATATTTCTAGAATTTTGTAGTGTAAAATAAAAATAAATATTAAAAAAAACTAGAGTAAATCTTCCAAAATCATTGACAGTTTCATGAATAGTGGGCATAAGTATAATTTATAGAAAATCAATATTACATCAAGGGCAACAAAACCACTGTTGACCCGTGTAATAATAGCTACGATGGCAAAAAATATTGACACGGCTTCAAAAAGATAAATTATAAAAAAAACACAGAATTAGCGGCGCCCTTTGTGCAATATTGTTAACCCCAAAATTTCAATGTAAATTACTTTTATACAATGTACAATAAAGTGTTATCTATCTATATAAAATTAGGTCGAAAAAATAAAGTAGCACAAGATCTTGGCTATGCCAGGAGCCTCTGGAACATGAAATTAAAATAAACATTATTAATAACTAGATTTTATTTCTGTTTTAATAAAACAGAAATGAAGGGTCCTAACATATAATGCAATTGAGGCTGCAAGCGCAATGTGTGTTTTGGATTACACAACGCCATCTATTAACCAAAGTTGTACAGCACTTGTGTTACACACCAGACCACTATACTACATAGATAATTTAAACTTTTGTTTTGTAAACAAATACATATTATAAAAAACTAGACGCAGGACGACAATCGAGCCCGTGGCATTACGATGTTCTAGTTAGAACTAGAACATCGTAATGCCACGGGTTCGATTATATTATATTAGTATATTATTATTACCGCTGATACCGTAATGGCTTGGGATCCATTATAGGAATGACATAAGATCAGAACAATATTATTCATATTGAATGAAAAGCAAGTATGAGAAAGCAACTTAGGGAGTGACTTATATCAATAGCTTTAGTGATATAATAGGATTGAATACAGAGAGATGTCTCTAAAATGACTATAACTTCTTTTCTGTTTTCTATCCGTGCAGGAGCGGAGAAAGAATACTAACCCCTGTGGCCGGGGTCGGCCTATCGTAAAAGGCGAGAAAACAACCCAAGCTACGTGGTAGGGCCCCAAGCCCGTCTAGATGGCAACCACCCTTGGTCTTAAGTATGCCGTCATAATAACCTTGTGTTATGTTCCAGCATGAGTGATCCAGGTTGTAGCTTCCCTTCCCTTCCCCGAAGTTCTGGAGTGCCCTCGAAATTTGAAACTCGAGATGTGCAAAATCCCATCATATCCCTACAGGCGTGACGGATTGGGGCGGGGGTCTGGGAGACCCGATAAAATGGCTATCCACTGGCCGCCCGCCAGTCAGTAGGGGACCCGAACCCAGATTATCCGGTTTGGGAGGTTGTCCTGGAGTATCGTCGTGCCGGAGCGGAGACCGGACGTGGACCCGGCGATATGCCCCGGGAGGGATCGGGGGCCTTTCCGTGCGCCGCACCAACTCATAACACAACCTGTGGGTCTGGGTGGAAAGAGCACACTAAATTTTTTTTAATTTTTCGTGGATACTCTAGAAATTCCAAAAAAACGCCCCTTGATGTCTCCAAAATGGATCGTCACAAAAACAGAGTGTAACCCAGCGGACCTCAAATCCACACTCAGAGTGGATTTTTGCAACATCAGAGGTATACACTCAAATCTTAATGCCGTTCACCTGGTGGTGAATGAATGTGAAGATGGTTCTTGAAACGGCAAAGCCAGCTCTACTGTTTTTGACGGAGACGCAGATATCTGCCCCGGCCGACTCATCACTCACAAAGGTACGTACGCCTTTGCTACCCCGGCTACAATTTGGAACATTTGTTCCTTTCGAAAGCTGGAGTATGCTTGTACGTCCGTGACGATATATGCTGCCACCGTCTTCGCGGAAGACAGGGACCTTTCCATTTTATGGGTGTAAGTAGATTTCGGTGGTTCCACCCGGGTGTACTCCTGCCTATATCGACCCCATGGCACAGAATGCGAAGGGACTGAAACGGTTAACTTTTTTGGGGGTGTTCAAGATGCTACCGACAAAGTTTTTACGCACTATCCCGCCGCAGAGGTGATCGTTCTTGGAGACTTCAATGCTCAACATATTGAGTGGCTAGGTTCTCCAAAAACTGATCTGCCAGGGGTTGCTGCCTTTAATTTTGCTCTTGCCCATGGTTTCACTCAGGTGGTTGAAGGACAAGAAATCCGCCGGAGCAGACGGAATCCCCGCTATTATGCTGCGGATGTGCTCGGCTGGGCTGTCTCCAGTCCTTTTCTGACTTTTTACCTAATCCTACCGCCAAGGTTGTGTCCCGGCTTCGTGAAAGGTCGCCCATGTTCACCCTATTCCCAAAAAGGTGACCGGACGGACCCGTCCAACTACAGACCTATAGCGATAACTTCTTTGCTGGCAAAGGTGATGGAGCGGATCATCAACGCACAACTCTTGGGTTACCTGGAGGATTCCCAGCTGCTAAATGATCGCCAATACGGTTTTCGGCATGGTCGGTCTGCTAGGGATCTCCTGGTTTACCTAACGCACCGTTGTGCTGAAGCCGTTGAAAGCCATGGAGAAGCTCTGGCTGTTAGCCTAGACATCGCTAAGGCCTTCGATCGGGTCTGGCATAGGGCTCTTCTTGCGAAGCTTCAATCTTCGGGATACCTGGGACTCTTTGCACCTGGCTATCCAGCTTTCTCGCTGGGCGCACTATTAAGGTCGTTGTTGACGGTTGCTGCTCCAGTGTGAAGCCTATCAATGCTGGTGTGCCCCAGGGTTATATGCTGTCGCCGAAGCTATTTATTCTGCATATCAATGACAGAAAAGATTACATCTATAGATGGTATTCATTGCTATGCAGATGATAGCACCGGGGATCCACGGTACACTGTTCGTGTAACCTCTCTCCTGCGGTTTTGGAAGAAAGTCAGGTCAAACTTGTATCAGAAGTAGAAAACTCTCTAGAGAGAGTCTCTGAATGGGGACGACAAAACCTTGTCCAGTTCAACTCCTCGAAGACACAAGTCTGCGTATTCTCTGCCAAGAAAACCCCGTTCGCACCTGCTGCACAGTTCCAAGGAACTCTTCTTTCCATCTCAAGCAGTATTGGGATCCTTGGGTGTCAACATCACTAATGATGTGCAGTTTACGGGACCAGCTTTTTGAAGGGCAAAGCTAAGCTTGTTCCAAAAAGCTGGACGTGCCAAACCGGTTCAAGTAGTATTTCAGACCATGGCAACGACTTATGCTATACAAAGCACAGGTCAGATCGCATATGGAGTACTGCTCACATTTATGGGCTGGAGCGCCTATCAGAAAGGAAACGGCGCGCAGTTCGTGTTGTCGACGATCCTACACTCACATACGGTCTAAATACGCTTGGACTTCGGAGACTTTGCGTCTCTTTGCTTATTCTACCGTCTGTACAACGGGGAGTGTTCTGAAGAACTTTTCAGAATGGTGCCCTCGTCGTCTTTCTACCACCGCACTGTCCGCCATCGGCTGGGTGTTCATCCACATTTCTTGGCGCCTCTTCTTTCTATTATATTAGTTTTACTATTATTTTTTTGATTATTATTATCATTAAAAATACTAAAATCTTCAATTATTGATTTCACTATCGATAGTATTGGTAGTTTTTGTTTTTAATATCGATTGCTATCCATAGTCCCTACCCTACTATCGATAGTATCCAACCACTACTAAAAACCAATACCAACAGTAAAAACCTTAATCTATATATAACATCCTACCTCTATCTATCCATCCCTCGATCTATAAATATTAATTATCTGCTCACTCTAATTTACAGTAAACATATACAGTAAAGTATATACTTTACCTTCCAAAAATATATAAAGTATGAAGGTAATGTACTTTGCCTTCCAAATTTTTAAATCTAAATAACATTCTTTATAATGTAGTTTAGTCTAACATTTTTGTTCCTTACATTGTTGTTCCTAACATTTTTGCGCCCTTAGGTGTTTAGAAAAATAATATAATGGTAATTTTTTTATTGTTATGTGGTTCCATCCAATGCTTTAGGCAATACCGGTCATAAAGTAAGTAAAAAAACTCTACTGTTTCCGTAAGGAAAAGTCCGAGTAATCTGACATTGGCTAAATCAATACATAAAGTATAGGAGCCACAAATAAAAAATCTATAATCTAATCTTCAACGACTGCCTTAGCTACTTAGACTATTTTAAGTTTCTCTTATAATTTAAATCCTGTTTAGTTATCTCTTCAAAAATCAGACAATCTATTTACCGTTGTGATTCTGTTGATCTTGATATAATGTTGGCTTAGATGCCAGGATATTGTGACATTTTGATTAGAAGCTATCAAGCCAAACCTATAAGTTACAAATTTATAAGAATAACATGTCTTAATATAATATAAAATTCCATTGTACGTTGTTATCGAACATATAACACGGTCTCTGCGGCGTATTCTCAATTGGATATTTGATTAAAACGTACACTCATTTAAAAAAAAAACTTGTACACGCGTATTTATACCCTTTTCTTTTTTTATTGCTGTAGTACAGCAGACAGGCTGATGGCCCGCTTAGAATTTAGCTGTTACTGTCGCTAATGGGTGTTTGCAATGCCAGTGGCATCGCAAATACGCTGCTGTCCCAAAAGGGTACAGGAACTTGGATCAATAATGCCGAACAATGCCGAAACTGAAACAGAAGGTTATTATGGCGGCATACATAGGACCAAAGGTGGTCGCCATTCAGACGGGCTTGGGGTCCTACCACGTAGCTAGGGTGGATTGTTTTTTCGCCTTTTACGAGAGGCTGACCCCAGCCGTAGAGGTCTGTCCTAATATAGTATTCTTTCTCCGCCTCTGCACGGATAAAACCGTGTGCCAATGTCCCTTTTGTGACATGTTGTCACCTTAATTATTAGAATGCGTAACTCCATTTGGATAAACTTCACAGGAGCAAGTAAAATCTTTTCTTTTGTTATGCACGGGAATTATTTTACTTAAAACACTATCACTCGTAAGAAATATAAAGAACATACGAAATAATCCAATATATAGGCATCAAAATACTCCACTTGTCATTTATTTAAATTTTATAGTCATATTTCGATATTTTGTGGAGTTACGCATTCTGATTACTAAACCGACGATTATTCTTTTTTCTAATAACTTTATTTACCTAATAGCTAATTAATGTTAACTTGTTAATTATGTATCCTAATTTGAATCACAATTTTGATCTTTACACTGTATCTATATTAAGACTTTAGAAATAATGATCTGTTTGTAATAGAACGTATTCATTTGCCAACACCATAAATTTACCCAATGGACTTACAGCCTAAGACGAAGTAGTAAATGAAAAAAATACCATAAATAAAAATGATAAATGTTTGATTTGTTTATGTTTAATTTGCCTTGTTTTAAGTTTGTTAGTGATAGTATATTAATTTATGTAATTTAAGTGAAAAGAGAATGGCACAACGTTTTACGAGTGGTGGGCCGAGTGGTGCGCCGCCACCCGTGCCCATGCAGCCGCAGCGCTACGCGGCTCCCACATCAGCACAAGGATCGCCCATACCTCCACGACCTTATCCGGGACCTAACTTTCCTGTAAGTTTCATACATCTTTCGTAAACTTAGTTGACAGCATTAAAACATATCCGAAGTACACTTTTCGAAATTTGTATTCTTTCAGTCATCTTACAGTTAGTTTTTATGTTGCTGTAGTATGAAACAGTCTGTAAAACAGTAATTTGGACTAACAAAACAACGCATAAATGGCGGGCGAAGACAAACTTCTTTGTTCTAATTATTTCTGTTCCCATATTCAAATGAAAATCTATAGGGTTGAGTACCAAAATGCTCGACCATTGTGGAAATGTGTGTTGTTCGTTGGAGTACGACCATAGCTGCCAATGTCATTTGTAACACCAACAAATCAGTATTATTCATATGAAATGCAAAAATCTCGTTTTATATAAGGTATATTTAACTAACAATAATGTGGATTTCATTTGGAACTAACACAAGGAATATTGAAAGGTCAGAAAAATAGACATTCCTTTAAAAAGGACCTTAAAACTTCATGTAATGATACTGTTTTACGTGGAAAAGCAGTGCTCGACTCATGGTTCCATAAACTGTTGTTGTTAGTGGTGTTGTCAAGTACCAATGGTGAAGTGATTTTTTATTTCATTGAGAGGATACCTGCAACTGTGAACACAGTGTGTAATCACCGAGCTGCCTTACATAAGAGGCGCTGGTGTACTGTCTGTAGTGGAATATTTTGGGTTTTAGATGGTAACCTCATTCAAAGACTCATTTGATTTTATACAAGTTTTATATCAAGCAAAGAAAAATGTGTTTATAGTGTAAAGTATCTGAGATGATGTCATCTTTGACCAAGCTATCAACCATTTCATCACCAGTCCTGTCCAGGAATCTAAGACTGGGGCACATCAACAATACTAAATAGATCTTATATGCAGTCAAACCTGGTTGAGTGAGAAAAGACAAGTGAGAGTAATTGCCAGGGCCCGTCATTTTAACCCTCCAATACCTCTATAAGTGAGAAACAAAAACCTCTACAAGAGAAAGTCATTTTTCCCTCATAGACCTGTATAACTGAGACTACTTATCTGTACCTCTATAAGCGTCAGATGAGTGTAATTTAACATCTGCAATTCATGACCCATTCTTAAATTACATACTACTTTCTTAAATTACATTGTTTATTTAGAAATGCATCATTTTCAAATGATCACATGTGCATCTATATTGTCCTATTTTGATAAATATCAATTGAGGAGAAAGTTCTAGTGTGTACATTTTTTTTATTGCTGTAGGACAGCAGACAAGCTGACGGTCCACTTAGAATCTACCAGTTACCGCAGTCTATGGATGTTTGCAACACCAGTGGTATTGTGAACACACTGCTGTCTCATAAGGGTACAGGAACTTGGATCACTAATGCTGAAACACAACATAGTTTTTATGGTGGCATACTTAAGATGAAAGGTGGTCGCCATCCAGACGGGCTTGGGGCCCTACCACATAGCTAGGGTGGGTTGTTTTGTTGCCTTTTACGACAGGCCAACCCCGGCCTCAGAGGTCAGTATTCTTTCTCCGCCCCTGCAAGGATAACTATAACAAATAACTTTAAAACTTAAAACCTAAATGTATTATGGTTGATGACTTGATGAGTGACCACTAGCATTGTTTGACAGGTTGTATAAGCCTTCAGATTGAGTGCCAAAATTAAACATAAGGCCAGATTTGGATAGAGCCTAATGCCGCTGAGGACAAAAGTAAGAGTTCTAACATTGAGATTGAAACATTCGACGAATAACCCAAAGATTGCTGTGAATATACCATACACTCTGTTATTGGTTCTACAAGTCTAGCATGTTTGGGTATCACTTTTAGTTGGCTTGGATTATATTCAATTTATTACTATAAATTATTACTGTTTATGTTTCATGATTATGTTGTAAATTTTTCTTTTAATTGAAGAAATCAAGTTCCTCATTTTTAAATCTTTTGCAGAGGAAAAATCACTGAGTTATGAGTGTTGGTGCGCTTTTATAGAAATGTAAAACGCTGCCAAGCATTTTATAAGTGTTACCCTTTTCATGCTGGTGTAGTGCACTGTGGTGCTGTGGCACTTTCTGTTCTTACCTAACCTAACCAAGGGTGGCCCTTCCTTTGCTCATTGAACAGCTAATTCATTTGCCCATGCTGAGCCTTGATGCCATTTAGAATATCTTCATATTGTGTTTTAAATAAATTCAATTTAGTGTACACAAAAAAAATATAGTTATTGATTTACAACTTCACCATAGTTATGAATATGTGAATTGGGTTCCAGCCCCGCAGCGGGTTCACGCCGCCTCCGGTGCGCCCGGGAGCGACGGGTGGAGCGTATGGACCAGCGGGAGGGGCAGGCGGAGCCGGGGCGCCGCGCGCGCCGCCCGCGCAGCCTCCGCCCGCCAAGCGGCAGGCAGATGCGCGCAGCCCGCTACCGCCGCACAAGCCTCCGTACGGCGACGCATATGGGGGCGGCGGCGGCGGCGCACCCCCCGCTAAGCGCAAGAAGCGTCTGGCCGACAAGATCCTCCCACAGAAGGTGCGCGATCTGGTGCCAGAGTCACAGGCGTACATGGACCTGCTGGCGTTCGAGCGCAAACTGGACGCGACCATAATGCGCAAGCGGCTCGATATTCAAGAAGCGCTCAAGAGGCCCATGAAGCTGAAACGCAAACTGCGGATTTTCATATCCAACACTTTCTACCCTGGTAAGTGATGGCAAAAGTGATGACGGATCTCTAATGAACAAACGACATTGTGACGTTAGCTCACTTTGTGCTCTCCCGCCAGGGCAAGGCGACAACGCCGTGTCGTCGTGGGAGCTGCGCGTCGAAGGCCGCCTGCTCGACGACGCCAAGAACGACCCCAACAAGGTACTTTTGGGATTCTTTCGAATTCTTTTGTTTTTGTAGCATTACTTATAAGTAATACATTCACCAGGCTCTTCTGTTTGGTAAATATCGAATCAGTTGATTCATGTGTAATTAACACGCTTTTATTAGCTTGGTATGTAACAAAATCTTTGAATGTTATTTTCATCCCAATGATTTTCAAAATGACAGATTGATTTGAAATTTCACTTATCAAGGACCGATGACAGTGCAACCATCTCTATAGCTTGTATCATTATCCTTACCAGGAGCCTCAGGATTAATTAATTTTCGGACTGGTTCTCATTCGATCACCGAAGTTAAGCACCGTTGGGCGCGGTCAGTACTTGGATGGGTGAACCGCCTGGGAACACCCCACGACGGTGGCTTTTTGTTATTTTTTTACACGCTTTATATTAACTTGACCTCTATGTAAAGGAATTTTTAAACAATTTTGGCCGAACCGAAACTGCCGCCGAAACTTGATTTTTGGCCGAAATTCGGCCGAAACCGAACTTTCGGTTGGATACTAATAAAAATATTTACCGATTGGATATTGACAACAAATAAATTATATTATCACGCTTTTATTTCATAGTTAATGAAACTAAAAAGTTAAAAATAAAATATAGTTTTAAAAAAACTAAAAAAACACGCTTTTATAAAAAATCAAACTAAAAGGTAAAAAATAATTTTTTCAATAAATTTAAATGGATTTTTTTTGTTAATCCCACTAGGATTAACAAAAAAATTAATTTTATTGTAGAAAAGTGTGGGGTGCTTTTTAAGATATTTTCAAAATAAAAATTGACAACAAGCACCCCACATTTTTCTACAATAAAATTATTTAATTTTTTTTTATAAAAACGTGTTTTTTAATTTTTTTAACTATGTTTTTTTAATGTGATTTCGATAGAGCAGAAAAATAAGTTACACATCAAGGTCAGTATTATTTACTAACCTTGGATCATTATACTGGTGCTAATGTAAACTTCGAAGAGCAGCTGAAGGGCGAGCGGCCCGCTTGAGCGGCGCTGCCGTCCACGTAGGACAACACAAGATTATTTTGGAGATTAGGGGTTGGGCCCTACCTGCTTGCTTGGAGCACCCGAGATTATATTCCATTGAACTCGTAAATCATTGTACTGTGATAGCTGAGTGAAGATCTGGTGAAACGACTTGTAAGCTGTATTTTCTCTTAGACCTCTTAAAATTTGTGCGTACGTTTTGGAGCTGCAGACACACTAATGGTTCCTTATGGTGTTCAGGTGAAGAGGAAGTTCTCATCGTTCTTCAAGTCGCTGGTGATAGAGCTGGACAAGGAGCTGTATGGGCCGGACAACCACCTGGTGGAGTGGCACCGCACGCTCACTACGCAGGAGACGGATGGGTTCCAGGTGAAGCGGCCCGGCTACAAGAACGTGCGGTGCACCATCCTGCTGCTGCTGGACTATCAGCCGCTGCAGTTCAAGCTGGACCAGCGGCTGGCGCGGCTGCTGGGCGTGCACACGCAGACGCGGCCCGTCATCGTGAACGCGCTCTGGCAGTACGTGAAGACGCACCGGCTGCAGGACCCGCACGAGCGCGAGTACATCGCCTGCGACAAGTACCTCGAGCAGATCTTCGGCGCGGCGCGCGTCAAGCTGGCCGAGGTGCCGGGCCGGCTGGCCGCGCTGCTGCACCCGCCCGACCCCATCGTCATCAACCACGTGATCGCCGTCGAGCCCCCGCACGACGCCAAGCAGACCGCCTGCTACGACATCGACGTCGAGGTGGACGACACGCTCAAGGGGCAGATGAACAGCTTCCTGCTGAGCACCGCCAACCAGCACGAGATCCAGGGCCTCGACGCCAAGATCCACGAGACCGTCGACACCATCAACCAGCTCAAGACCAACCGCGAGTTCTTCCTCAGCTTCGGCGCCGATCCACAGCGCTTCGTGCGCCGCTGGCTCGTGAGCCAGGCGCGCGACCTCAAGGCGATGGGCGGCGCGGCCGGCAACGGAGGCACCGCAGGCACCGGAGGCAACCCCGAGGAGGAGCGCCGCGGCGCCTTCTACGCGGACGAGTGGGCGCGCGAAGGCGTGGCGCGCTACCTGCACGCGCGCCTGCAAGCGAAGCGCCGCGAGCTGGAGCAGGCGCTGCACGCGCCCCCCGCGGCCGCCCAGCCCCAGCCGGCCCTCGCCTCCCATGGGCCCCTCCAGCCGCCTCCGCACCTCGCCAGGCTCTAATTCGCCCATCGTGCATTATCTTTTATATGATAAGTCATAGTAAATAATAAATGTATTAAATTTTAAGCGGCTATTTTAATTATGAATACCGTTGCTACGTGAGACTGTTTTTCATTAACATTCAAATATAAAAGCTTTTATGACAATTTCCAGTACAAATAAAATTTGAAATCATCTCCGACATAGATTCCCGGGAACCCCGTTCGTTTGAGTAGGGTTCGTTTGGTCGAAGAGATAACATCAATATGGAAGGAAACTAAATTGAGCTGTCATCAAGTCAAAGACATTGCCAGACCTTGTCTCGGTAAACGCTGAGCGGAACACCCACGGAAGATGTCCCTCACGGTTGTAACGTAAACAAGTGAAACATTTCGTGTTGGCAGATCGAAGAGGGATTATCAGGCAGTTCGGAATATCTTCAAGAGCGACTTGCATACGAAAAAGTACTCTGGATGTTGGGTACCGAGAATGTAAACCGACACAAAATAAAAAACGAGTCGACATTTTCGTGAATATCGAAAACTGAAGCTAATCAGGATTAAGACACGTTTCGTGATCATGGATGAGACCTGGAACGACGAGACAAACAACCAATGACCTGGAAACAAGCCTCACCGAAGACGAAGATATTCTGCGGACAAGGTTATGGCGTCCGTTTTATGGGACGCTAATGTTACACGAGGGTGGTCTGAAAAGTTTCCGACCTAGCAAAGATACAAGACGTTTTTTCAGATATTTTCTTATTATTTTTGAACATAGTCTCCTTCTCCTTGTAACTCTCACTTCTCCCAGAGATGCTCCCTTCTCTGTAACCCGTCCAAATAATACTCGGTGTTTTTCTCTGCTAAATAATTGTTCACGAAGGTGATTTGAGGCAATCCCCCGAGCGCAATTTTTAGAAGAGGGAACCGCAAGAAGTAGCTTGGGGCTAGATCTGGTGAGTAAGGCTAAGGATGGTCAAGCAGTTCAAACCCTAATTCGTGGATAGGATTTTCTTTTTCTGCAAATATGGCCGTTTTTCCGCAAGTTCTGCCTTCAGCTTGTCAAGTAATGGTACGTAGTATGCTCCTGTAATGGTTTCTCTTTTTGAAGATAATCCATTAAAATAACTCCATAAATATCCTAAAAAACAGTCGCCATCACTTTCCCAGCCGAAAAAAGATTTTGCTTTTTTTGGAGCCGGTTCCCCCTTTGCAGTCCACTGTTTGGGACTGTATTTTTGTTTCGGGCATATAATGGTGTATCCAAGTTTCATCTACAATAATTAATCGGCGCCTAAACTGCGCCAACATCATTATCATTTTAGCGTTGAGTCCCGGTTGCAACCCAAACTCACTTCGGCGCCCGGGGCCCGCCTTGCGACTTTTTCTTCTTCACTTCGCACAATCTTCGGCATATCTGGTGGTCAGTCCATTGGCACGCATATCAACCTTTACGACATCAAGCCAGCACTTTTTAGGTCTACCCTTCCTGCGGGGGCCCGGCGGTGGCGGATTGGCCAGACATTTGTTCCCTACGTAAGTCGCCAGTTCCCGTAAAACGTGGCCATACCAGCAAAAGCGACACTTGCAATTGCAAGTGTTGCTCTCGCTATGTCACGTATGTATCCGCAATGTCACGGACATGAAGGCTGCCGCGAATGCGAGAGTTCCTAAAGCAGTCCTTCCGCGTTACTCCACACATCCACCGTAGAATATTCATCTCCGTGACTCATAGTGCCTGCTTGTGTCGCTCCAGCACCGGCCACGCTTCACATCCGTATAAAAAGGACAGGCCTAATGATGGTCTTATAGACCTGTCCCTTCAATTCGACCGATATTTTGAGGTCAGAAATTACACCAGTCACGCTATTTGGCCCACACGGCAGCAATGCATGCCTTAACGTCGCAATCAGTCACCAGACGCGTGAAATTCAAATCACAGGTATTTCACCTGTTCCGTGCACTTGACCGTATCGCCGCCTATGCACACGGGTGTGGGATCTGCGGAGTTGCAAGTACTCGTTCTTCGCCTTAGCGAGGCTCAGACCGCCGTTGTCAAGCGATTCCTTCCATGCCTTCATACGTTCCACCAACCTACCCCTGTCCGAATCTGCCAGCGCGATATCATCAGCATACATGAGCGTTATAACAAAGCGTTGGAAATGTTTATTCAAACACTTTTTTGGTCTAACGTGAGCAAACGCGGCATCCAACGCGCGGACAGCTTTCTCATGTCTAAATGTTGATTTAATATGTGACAAAAACGTTTTTGACATGTTCATAACCTCTGCCATCTCTCTCACTTTAATTCGGTGGTCGTCTAGCACCTTTTGTTGAAATTTGGCGATGTTTTCGTCGGTAGTTGCAGTTTTTGGACGTCCCGAACGTTCATCGTCTCCCAAGCTCTTACGGCCATGTTTAAATTCAGGCGCCCAAAATTTCACTGTAGTAAATGATTGTGCAGAGTCCCTGACATACGCAGAATCCAACTTATCTTTGATTTGCGTAGGCTTATAGCCTTTCAAAAACAAATATTTAATAAGAGCTCGATACTCGATTTTGTCCATTTTTATAAAAACACATCAACTCACTCAAACGACTGTTACATAACAACTGCGCGTCCAAAATGGGTGAAACTTTGATGAGTAACTGTCAACAGATGAACAACGAAATTCACTAGCTTTTATTTACGAGTGCTGCTAACTTCATGTTGAGGTCGGAATCTTTTCAGACCACCCTCGTAAATATGGTGGAATATTTAAAAAGGGAGCTACTTTCTGGGGCTCTTATTGCACTGACCAAAATAAGAAGGTTACAGTGGAAACAAACGCGGTTGCGGCGGCTGCCAGTCAAAAATCGGGACTAGAACTGCTCGATCTAGCTCCCGGAGACTCTTATCTTTAAATTTGAAGACGAAAGCGAAGTTCTGGGTACATAAAAGATTCATGTATTACTTGCTTTTGGATCATCCTCCCTAAATTCCAGCTAAAAATATTGAAAGAAAGACTACTTATTTAGGACAATAATTTGCTGAAAATAGAAAATAGGTATTATATTACAATATAGATATTATTTCATTTATACGAGGCCCCATTCAAGTCTGCGAATACCAGGCAAGGTAGGCCTCAGCCTATAATGTCAATAATAGGTGTTTTTTAAAACCTTACATTAATATGTCGCAAATAATAATAATAACGTCATATACACGACAATAAAACATAACAATTTATTACATTAGACAGGTTTTCCAATGCGCAAACTATGATCTCAGTGAGACCGACCATATTTGCCAGTGTGAAAATTAGCGATCGGGCAGCGGCGGCGCATCTCCGCCCCAGCCTCCGCCTCCGCCGCTCAACAAACACCCGCGCAATCTAGTCGTGATTCACGCGATAAGAGCACAGTAGCAGTAGTGACACACGGCCCACGCACCGCACTGTCTGTGTTAGCACTACGCCATGCCACTGGAACGAGATGCCTCGAGGGATCCCTCCGGTGAGTGAATCGTCCTCATGTTTCGTGACGGCGCGGCGGCGACCATAGCCGGTGGTACTGGTAGTAAGTAGTAGTAGCTGAGCAATGGTATGCGCAGAGCGACGGTGCGCGTGCGCCTCGGCGGCGTCGCTGTCTGTCGTCGTGCTCGCCGAGGTGGCGGGTTCGGCGCTGCTGGTGCTGCTGACGTGCCTGCCGCTGTGCACGGAGGCGGCGCGCCACTCGGCGGTGCACCGCGCGCTCGCCTCCGGCCTGGTGGTGGCCGCGCTCGTGCAGTGCTTCGACCACATATCGGGCGCGCAGTTCAATCCGACGGTGACGCTGGCCGCCGGCATCTGGGGCCGGTTCGGGCGCGGCCGCGTCGCCGCCATGATGGTGGCGCAGGTGACGGGCGCAACCCTGGGGGCCGCCGTGCTGCACCTGCTGCGACCGCAGCCGGAGGCGGCGCTCTGTGTCACGCGACCGATTGACGCGCTCGGCGCCTTCCGGGCGGCCGTCGTGGAGGGCGTGCTGGGTGGAATCCTGGCGCTGGCGAACTGCGCTTCGTGGGATCCGCGCATCGAGCGCTTCAAGGACTCGTGGCCGCTGCGCATCGGCCTCACGGTGACCGGCATGTCCTTGGTGGCAGGCGACCTCACTGGCGCCAGCATGAACCCCGTGCGCAGCTTTGGGCCTGCGCTCGCCAGTGGCGTCTGGACCCATCACTGGGTGAGTCCTCTCTGCTTGTATCACTCAACCTTTTCTAAGTGTATAGAAGTTGTTTTCTCTCGATCTGCCTTGGAATATCTCACAAACTTCTGATTGTAAATAATAAGTGAACAGTTGCATACACTTTCCAACATTACAAAAGTACAAACACTAGCCATATACATAAGATACGGTGTCAATGCTAGTGCTGAGCTGGACCCCGGCGACCACCTCGACCACCTCGACCACCTCGACCACCTCGACCACCTCGACCACCATCTCGGCCCGAGCGACGCGGCGTCGTTCACTAAATCCACGCACTAGAGTATGTCTCGTCGCATAATTCCGTGAATTACCACTGTCGTCACAAAATAAATAAATAACGGTGTTATCTAAAATTATTTATAATGCAAACGATAACAATGTACACATTGCATATTTTATGTAGGTAATAGAAGAGCGGCCGCGAGTCGTTGTCAAAAGGAGTGAATTTTTCGCATTATTCGTCATTAAAGTGAAATCCCCCCGTGCCGCCTCTGGTAGTGACGTCATAGTGACGCATGACGGCTAGATACACAGCCGACTAAACCCAAAGCACCCTGGACTTAAAAGGCTTCATATCATTACTTAGCTCTCTTTTTTAATATTTCATTACAAGCTATTCATTATTTAGTTATAATAAGATATACTGAATATATTTTCCAAAAAAAATTGCTTGTTCGTTTCCAGGTATACTGGGTGGGTCCGCTGAGCGGGTCCGCGGTGTGCACGGTCGCGTACTGCGCGCTTTGGCGGCCGCGGCCCGCCCCCCCGCGAGCTCCGCACGCTACGCACCCTCCACAAGGCCCTCCGTCGCCCATCAAGCCCCACCGTACTATTTGATCACACGCACCTCGGTGCAATGAATTATACCCTCCTTTAAAAAAAACTAAGTTAAATTGTTTGATTTAAATTTGTTATTATAATAAAAAGATGAGTTTTATAATAAACGTGTGTAAATGTTAATCATATCGAGACATGCGCGCGCGCACGGTCACACGTGCGAATATTGAGGGGTGTGATCTATTAATTTTAAAATAGTTATTTTAATTATTATAGAGACCATGCAGTACAGTTGTAATAAATAATATATATTTTTTTAATTTGTTTGTCCATTTTTTGTGACTGGGGGGCCCAATTGGGTGAACTGTTTTATTACCTATGGGACTCACAGCTCACTGGAGGTTGTCTGATATTATAGAGCCACGTAACTGTCCGGTGCCCGAAGTCCGCGGGCATTTACCTTCCGTTCCTATGCCGCTGGACAAGCTACAACCGTGGCCGAGAAGAGAAGAAGATATGTGGCTACACACTAAGGTTAAAGAAGTCAGACATATTGCTTTTTATTAAAAAAAAAAGTAAAACTCAAATATAGGATCGCACTAGTGCGTCGCGTAAACCGAGTCCCACTAAACTGTTGGCACGTTATTGTGGTCTATTTTAAACTTATTTAAGTTTTTATTTTATTATTGTATGAATAAATTTTAAATATCATACTAATAAATAAAGTCAGCCGTCACTTTGTGAGGATCTGGATCTGCAAATGAAATTGAAACATCAAAGTGGATCTCAGTGAAATGATTCTGGTTAAATTTTCCTAATAAATGACAGCACATTTATACTTACTTAATTCCATTTTGGCATCCCTGGCAATAAGTCCGCTGGCACGAAATCACCCATTGCGACATCACGCCAGCCCTTATTGGGCTATATATTAGCCTCCTGGCTGGGCCCGGCGCGGCGGCCCGGTGGACGCGCACTGATAACAGAAATGACAGCGCATTATTTGAAGAAAAAAAGTTCGTTGCTTAAATAAATAATTTACATACAATTGATATAATTGCAAGGCAACTTTGTAGCAATTCTAGTTGAGTTTAATTGAAATGTGTGAAATTATGTGATTCATTGAAATCACAATTGTGTTTTCAATGAATCACATAATTTTGTTTGCGAGATGACTTATTCCCAAATAAGTGCTAAACACGATAAACGCCATCCGATCAACAAACATCGCTCCGCTCGCTCAATTGGCAAATAACACATAATAATACACAATATGTTAATATTTATTTGAAGCCAGAGTTTGTTTATACCTAAGACTAAACCTACAAGTGTATCTCTCGAAAATCTACATCAAGCAAATGATGCTACATCATAACAGTAAAGCGAAGAAGAACTGAAGGCATTCAAATAAGCGAATTATCCAGTAGCGCAGTTGGTAGATGACAGGCTTATCATGTCGCGGAACACACTTCGAATCGAAATGCAGACGACTCGATAATTTGAAACTCACCGGACCAGAGAAAAAGTTCAAATTGCCAAAAGTTCAAAATAACAGGAGTTTAAATAACCACGAGGTGGTAACTCAAACAAATAAGTATCAACTCAGCAGCGACGGTGCGTTCTTCTAGCCATTGGTGGCTGAAAAATGAGTTCAGGCTCTCCCATTGCTCTATATATTGTCTAACGGCACACCACGTTGAGTAAACGTTTCTCTAATAGCTGTTTATAGCGCTTCTGCCGTACCTCCTCATGATGAGGACGCCCTTCATATATTCCTTTCTCGTGCAAAGGAAAGGATGCAAATTGTCTTAGTAGTGCCAATGTCTATAGATTCATCGGCAAGTACGCTAAATTTTTGGTCTTTTAAAACATTTTCTATGTATTCTTTCTGGCTTTCTCCTTTCTCATTTGCGGAAATTCTATGTTAACTTTCAAATTAATCGGATATTTAGTCTTAGAGAGTGATCAGTGGCGGATTTGTCCTAAGGCCCAGGAGGCCCGGGCCTAGGGCGGCCAGATATTAGGGGCGGCCAATCGTGATAAAAAATTCACTGATGATAACAAGAAATAACTCAAAGTATGCAAATATTCTAAAGGCTAAACTCTAAATTCTAAAGAATAAACCTGTAATTAAATAAATAAAATCATTTTAAATGTTTTATTTAAATGTGCAATTATCCCTGAAACCTAGGAAAATATTAAAAACTAGCAGATATTATAGTGAGCTAAATTTCTGAATCGATTTCCATAAAAGTTGGCAAAAAAGTAAATTCACTATGTACTCAATATGATGGGTGCTGAGAAAGGGGTGGCTCATGGCTGGTACTTACTACATGGTCTGGGGCCTAGGGCGGCCGAGACTGCAAATCCGCCACTGCCCGTGGTGAATATATCGTATCTATTAGAGTCGTGGAAATTTAATACAAGTGCCTAATTGTATAATAAAGCAAAGTATTCAGAACGCGTTTAAAACATTTATTTTCAAGTTGGGTCTAATATAATAAAGGCGTCAACAAAATAATTATTTGAGTCAGCTTTATACCGAATAGAATGCCTCCTAGGAGAACTGGGCAGCCACCTTGGACGCGACTAAAACCAGTATAGTAAGAACAACGCAACACTTTTTCGTAAAAGACGATGAGCCAATTACTCCTTTTGCTAGATCCCCGTCAATAAAAACATAATCTAGTTCTCCTTTCCAGTAGGAGTATCGTGAAAAACTAAATAAGTCTCCATCTTATGTTTCGAAGTCGCAATAACGCGCAACACTTGCCAACATATAGGTATGTCTGACTATAAGCTTCATACAGCCGAGAGGAAACGCTTTCAAATTAACAACAAAACTCAGTTAAATACATAATCCTTTGTGAGTGGAAAACATGGGCACGCACCTAGCGAGTACCTGCTGTGAATATTAAGACCTAATTAAGGTATACTTCGAATGTTCAAATTTGGTCATGTCACTTTGGGCATCGAAAAATGTTACAGCGTCTGTATAAGTGTTATTGGTAACAGGTGGCTTTTGAGAAGCTTTCACGCATCACCTCCAAAAACATTTCACGACGACGTGCAAACACTCGATGCGGATGGAAAGGGCCAAGGCTACGAAACCGTACCAGCGTAAAGCAGGTCGCACCACGACGAGGTGGCAAGTCCGTACGTGGACTAATTAAAATACTTACTAAAGTTCCTATTAGTGAAATAAAACTAATTCAAAATTTATAAATAAACCGAGGTCAAGCGTGCTGTACATTCGTGGGTCGCGGCGGAGGGGACAGCCACTTCCGCAATCCAACACGAAACCTGCGCCGCCCCCGCCCCCCAAGCCGTACTCCAATGCGCAGTTGGGTGCATGGGAGCCGACTACTACTGACTAACAGCAGCCTGAAGTCTCACTGGATGGAAACTTCTCCACCAATATTTGGCCAGCGCCGTCCCTCGACCGAAAGCAGAAGCACCGCGCGCCGGTGGAGCGGTTTGCCTCGCGACGGCTCCCCGCCTCCCCGCTGCTTGCCGCCTACCTCGAAACGTGTTTGCGTCTTATTTTATTCACGGATGTCGCAACATTTATTAGGTAATCGACGATATTATTAAACGCTCGAAATACATTAGTATCGGAATGATAACGCGAGTGCCGATGCCGGGTCGAAGGTTGCCGATAAAATGGCGGCCGTCATCGGGTCAAGAGGTTATCCCAACAACCAAATTGCTGACGCCTTGAAAACAACGCTCGCACATGTCCAGTGGATGGAGGATCGGCGGCCCCTCCACTTCCCGCTGCTCTAGTCTTATCCGCCTTGCCTTCGCCAGGATTATTCCCAACTAATCAATTCAAATTATTCTAAGCTGTAATCTGTTTTACGGGACAGGAATTAAGAACATACCAATTGATAATTGCCTACTTCTGTGGTCTATATATTTGACTGTGTTCTCCGTTTTCAACGAAGTTTCAGCTGCGTTCTCATTGTCCGTATATTTTTTTATACTTCTTCTTCTATGAGATATTAAAATATCACGGCATCACGCAAAAGGAATGACGCAAAATTTACGCAATCATATTAGCGTTTTTACAATAAATACTATTTCCCGGTTTACACCAAACTTCAATGTTCAGGAGTAGAATGATATCACACGTCTCTTCAAAAACCTTAAAATATTTTAAAATAATAATGATCTTCATTTATGATATGAATCGTTCATTGCGTACTTGGTAGCCACGTGGCTTCACATGCATAGCATGTACTGCTTTACCTCAGGGGTACTTCTCTGTTCGAGGAGTGCACGGGTGTGCATACCCGAGATGCCCGAGCATCCGCCGCCTCATTCCCCTTTCCGTCCGAGGCGGCGGAGACCCACCTTTCTTCCCGTCTACCTCCCACATCCTTTCCCAACTTCGCTCTCTGTTCGTGGCGCCGTCCCCGGTGGGATGGTTGCGGGTACTGGTTGGGATCCCGGGTTCTGTCCCGGGCCCTCATTTGGTAGTCGAAACCATGCCCATTTCGACTGTGCCTGCACAAAGAGTGTTCCTGGGGCGGGAACGGCATCTCCGCTGTCCGTCGGTCTAGCTGGGCTGGCTACGACGTTAGGCGACTCTCTGGTTTTCTGGAGTGTCGTCTGGTAGGCGTGGGTACGCCTGACTGGCATGCGGCGGGGATGCAAGTCCCGCCCCGTCCAGAATCCCCTAGCTTTAGGGGCAAAGGAGGCGGCGGAGCGGGAGCGGGTGTCGACCACCACACTCCCCTCCCGCCAACGGCCGCCGTAAAAAGCGGCTGCGGGCGGCCCCTCGGGGGAGGATCCGCCGCCCGCACTATTGCCGCGAGGGAGAGGGCCGCGTGTTGTTCCGCGGCCCCCCTCAACTCATGTTAATTCAGAAGAGCGCCGGGGGACGAAATCCTGACCCCCTGGCGCCAACAATTTAGAAGGGGCCCGCCATAGACAAAGGGTGGGCCAGCGCCGGCCCGGGCCACGAGATCGGCAGGCCATATATCCGTGGGCCCGGGTGTAGGCGATAGGAGAACAGCGGGGTTTTTTAGTAAGTAGTCGGATGGCCGAACATCTTTCCCGGAGTCCCACATATCCGCGAGGCCGAGAGAACCCGTCAAGAGAGGGTTTTTCCCCGAGACCAAAAAAAAACGCATGCACTGCTTATAGCAGGTTTTCTCTTCTAGTGTTTATTATAATTTAATAGGTCTTTACCTATAAAATTGCCGTTTTGTATGAAATTGAAACTAATTTTTTTCAACTATTTTTTATTTGTATTAATCGAAGTAATCACCCATGCAATAAATGCATCTTTGCCGACGCAGTAGCAGTTTATTGATGCCCTTCTTAAAGAAATTAGCTGTACTGCCTCTCGGGTATTGAATTTTTTTCCCGCCAAAAAGTTATCTAAATTCTGGAAAAAGTAGTAGTCTGTAGGCGCAAGGTCTGGTGAGTAGGACGGATGACGGAGAACTTCCAACTCCAGTTCTTGCAACTTGGAGACCGTCTGCTGTGCAGTATGAGGTCGCGCGTTGTCGTGCAGGAGCAGCGGAGACGAGCGAATGACCAATGCTGGTTGGAGATGTGCCAGCTTCTCCATCATTGTGTTCAGTTCTTCACAGTACACATCTGCAGTAATGCTCACCCCGTTTGGTAAGAAGCTGTGGCGAATCACACCGGCGCTAGACCACCAAACAGTGACCATCACTTTTCTAGGGGTAAGTTTTCGTTTAGGGCATTGAGTTCTTGGGGCACCCATTTGTCAAGCTTTTTTACCTTGCCAATTTGACGCAAATGGACCAATATTGTTTTGACGTTAACGTCGAAAGCTGCTGCTAATTCAGCCGTAGATTGTGTATCATCAGCTTCCACAATCGCCTTTAATTCATCATTGTCGATCAGTCTTCGGACGACCGCGAGGTTCATTTTTCAGGTCGAAATTCCCAGAACGGAAGCGAGCAAACCAATAACAGGTGGTGCGTTGGTTTGTAGTGTTAGCTCCTTATAAACGTTGTTGATGTTGCGTGCCGCTTGTGCCGCGTTGCTGCCACGACGGTACTCATATTCCATAATTACTCGAATTTTTAACGTATCCATGATGACGAAAGATTGAAATGCGATGAAAATGTAACACTAATCAATAAACAAATAACTACTTTTGGAAAAAGAATTCCATGTTTTTAAAATAAAATTAATTTGAAATTAGAATTCTTAGCCAAACAAAAATTATTTTGATTTGAAATGGCCAGTACTGCAGAACGGCAATTTCATAGGTAAAGACCTATTATATGCCACATGCTGCATAACGAAAAGAACATATTATAGGTAGTGGCGGATAAACTGTTCGTCCCCGTCGAGAGAACAGGGGACGTCAAGGGCACTAAGGGCAGCAGGGTGCGGCCGCGCTCCTCAGCCACAATTTATATACTAGAGTGATAATCAAAACTTTTCTTATTTCAGTTTTTTCGGATCATTTCTTAAACTCCTCTTGCGCTGTAACTGCAGAAGTATCGTGAAGCCCAAAGTACACACGTGTTGATTAAGACACAAGGTGATATCTACGTTACGCAGCACCTCCACCGGGCTGGGGGGCCAAAGACCTGGATGGTCCAAACGTGAACCACCTTTAGGAAACGGAGAAACCTTTGTACTAATCTGAGTTTCCACACACCTACCCATCACCAATCCATCACCAATCCAAGGTTAATTTGGCAATAATGAATTATAAAATATGGAAATAATCTCGTAGTAATCACAATTTGGAAATAATACAAACTGCAAGGCGTAGTCAAGGTTTTAACATATTACCCTGATGATGGACAAATAAACTTTTTGATTTGACTGAAATGAATGAAGAGATTTTTCCTAACAACCAAAAGTATCTCCGAGGAACGTTTTCCGCACAGGATGCGCAGCAAATTCCGAGCCGAAAAGCTCGTGGCGCATCGGGCGGACGGGGGCTAGGCGTCCTCCGTGTGTGTGCACTCTGCAGCGAACGCGGTGGCGGTCGTCGCGCGCCGGGCGACAGTCCACACGCGACACTCGCCTCGGCCGCACCCGCGATTTTGGCCACCGCGACAAGTGAGAGTCAACCGACACCAGCACGCGGTCGCGCCAGTTGCAGACACCTGGCACCATGCCCAGAGACGGTCAGTACCCACGCCACGCTAGCTTTGCACCTGCGCACGCGCACGCTTTGTAGCCGCGCCGACCCTTTTCGCCCTACGATACGATAACGAACGAAATACTCGAAAGTGACATTTTTTATTTAAAATTTCCAATTCTTTCAAATTTCCAGTCAGTTATCGATATGAATAAAAGTGGTGTTTGAAATTGTTCCGATTGGGTTGTTAGGTAGTTGGGTGCGCTTCATCCGTTCGAAAGTTCAAATGAGCCGAGCGCGCCCATTCCATTTCCACGGCGCATCGGCTGCACTTTTAATCGTTCATCGCTATCGCATATCAAACTCATGTTATCACCAGGAATGTTCTATTTCAATAGATAAATCAAAGGCAAACTCATTAGTTAAAAGTATAATTCTATCATGTGCTCGTAAAAATATTAAACAGTAGGCTTAATCAGGTCAGTGTGTGCGCTTATTTGTCAATTTCAATTAAATAAGCAAAATTATGAGTGTATAGCTATGAATTTAAATATAATCAAATAGCATTCTGAGCCTAAACTAAAATGTACGCTCGCTTTGAAATGAGTTCAACACGATCCAAATTAAATTGATAGTTTCGGGCATTGCTGTAAATATGACAGCTCGACGCCACTCTTGTCAATTCCTGCATTCGTGTGCAATAATATTATTATAACCAGATTATAATTTTAATATGGAAAACAAAAACATCAAGCCTCGGACTCGCCGACGCATTAATTTACAGTCTTGAATGCTTTTGTACTTTATGAATCTCAAATGTATTAATTTAAACATTTATTTTTTCTCATTTGAATATTTATCAAAAATACCTATGGAGCATTTAAAACCTAAAGTATACCCCCGAATGTGTTATTTTTCTAAACAAATAAATAAATATAAAACACTGGTACAATCCACCCAACACTATTGATATACGAGTACTACGTATATATTTTTCTTATGTAAATATAGTATATAATATTTATGTACATATTTTATATTGTATATACATTAAACAACGAGAAGCCGGAAGGGAATCGAAACCGTGGGCTCCGCATGCGTTCTGACGTACTTTAGCGGTTATGCCATGAAGTTCTTATCACGAGCAGGGGTGGAGTAACAATACTGGTCCCTGCTGCCAGGGTCGGCTTGGGGCTTACTCGGCGCTTTTCTCTGCAAAATAATTGTTCACGAAGGTGATTCGAGGCAATCCCCCGAGCGCAATTTTTAGATGAGGGAACCAAAAGAAGTCGCTTGGGGCTAGATCTGGTGAGTAAGGCGCATGATCAAGCAGTTCAAACCGTATTTCGCCATGGCAATGGCTGAGTTGTAATAATAATAACCTTTATTAGCATAAAACACGGTTATATGATTTTACATAATTATTTCGAACTGCTTGTTTTGCTAATAAAATTGACATCCTAATATGTAATCATAAAATTAAAAGTTATACATACACCTACACTTTAATACACAAAAAGACTAGTGAACCGGTGCGTTGTCTTGGTGATACAGGATTTTCTTTTTCTGCAAATGTGACTGTTTTTCCGCAAGTTCTGCCTTCAGCTTGTCAAGTAATGGTGCGTAGTATGCTCCTGTAATGGTTTCTCTTTTTGAAGATAATCCATTAAAATAACTCCATGACTATCCCAAAAAAACGGTCGCCATCACTTTCCCAGCTGAAAAAAGAGTTTTATTGCTTTTTTTGGAGCCGGTTCCCCCTTTGCAGTCCACTGTTTAGACTGTATTTTTGTTTCGGGCGTATAATGGTGTATCCAAGTTTCATCTACAATAATTAATCGACGCCAAAACTCTGATTTATTGCGCCTAAGCTGCGCCAACAGAGCGTTAGAAATATTCATTCGAAAACGTTTTTGGTCTAACGTGAGCAAACGCGGCATCCAACGTGCGGGCAGCTTTCTCATGTCTAAATGTTGATTTAATATGTGACAAACACGTTTTTTGACATGTTCATAACATCTCTCTCACTTTTCGGCGGTCGTCTAGCACCATTGGTGAACTTTAGCGATGTTTTCGTTGTTTAAATTGAGCTGGCCAAAATGTCACTGTGGCAAATGATGGTGCAGAGTCCCCATACACAGAATCCAACTCATCTTTGATCTGCGTAGGCGTATTGCCTTTCAAAAACAAATATTTAATGACAGCTCAATACTCGATTTTGTCCATTTTCATTAAAACACACATCAACTCACTCAAACGACTGTTACATAACAACTGCGATTTTGGAAGAGTCGGGTCAGACTTATGTCTGAAGTAGAGAAATCTAGAGTCTGAATGGGGACGACAAAACCTTGTCCAATTGAATCCCTCGAAGACGCAAGTCTGCGTATTCTCTGCCAAGAAAACCTCGTTCGCACCTGCGCCACAGTTCCAAGGAACCTCTCTTTCCACCGCAAGCAGTATTGGAATCCTTGGTGTTGACATCACGAATGATGTGCAGTTTAGGGGACAATTGGAGGGTAAAGCTTAGCTTGCCTCCTTTAGGAGGCAAGGTTAGCTTTACCCGCAAGACCGGTTTAGCACACTTAATTTTTTAGCTAGGTGTGCTAAACCGGTCCAAGCAGTACTTCAGTCCAAAGCAACGACTTGTGCTATACAAAGCACAGGTCAGACCGCATATGGAGTACTGCTCACATTTATGGGCTATAGCAGAGCACCCGCCTGTCAGCTCAATCCCCTAGACTCGATCCAACGGCGCGCAGTTCGTGTTGTCGGCGATCCCATACTCACAGACGGTCTAGACACGCTTGGACTTCGGAGACTATGACGTCTCTTTGCGTATTCTACCGTCTGTACAATGGGGAGTGTTCTGAAGAACTATTCAAAATGGTCCCCTCGTCGTCTTTCTACCACCGCACTGCCCGCCATCGGCTGGGTGTTCATCCCCATTTCTTGGAGCCTCTTTCTTGTACGAAACGGTTCTCTAGAATGTTCATGTTGTGTACTCTCAGGATCTGGAATGAGCTACCGGCTGAGGTTTTCTCAGCGCGGTACGATATGGGGTTCTTCAAAAAAGGCGTTATAAAATTTCTTCGAGGCCGGCAGCGCGTTGGTAATGCCTCTGGTGCTGCAATCGTCCATAGGCGACGGTGACCACCTGCCAGGGTGCCGTCTGCCTGTCTGCTGTACTCTAGCTATAAAAAAAACTGCGCATCCAAAATTGCTGAAACTTTGGTGAACTGTCAACGGGTGAATAACGAAATTCACTAGCTTTTATTTACGAGTGCTGCTATCTTCATGTTGAGGTCGGAAACTTTTCAGACCACCCTCGTATATTGCGCCATGGAAGTAACTGCAGTTGGCGGACCCCGGGCACCGAAGCGAGAGTTTGGGCTGCAACCGGGATTTAACGCTAAGATGATGATGATGCATAAGGACAGTTGTAAACTATTGACCATTTAGACGCTGTCGACTAAAAGCTACGTTAGTTCGTATTCCTGTTTCCAAGAACAAAGCCATACGAGTATCATATTATTGGAAGTTAAGGCACAAAACAGGAACAAATAAACACCGGACTACATGAGTGACACTTGAGGCCACGAGGCGTCCCCTTCCGACGACGCGACGTTATGCGTGTGCCGCCTCATTAGCATCCGATTGGAATACGATTAGCCGTTTTAGATTACCCGTTTGCAAACTATATTTACATGTTGACAATATACGAAGCGCATAAATATACCACGTCATGTACTGAGCGGTAGTGTTGTTTGGGATTTAGATGCGGAGAGCGGCGCGGCAGCGTGGGGACGCCGCTGGTGGCGCGCCCTGCTCGCAGAGGTCGTCGCCACGGCTCTTCTCGTGTGGCTGGGGATCGCAGCCATGATGCCCCTGGGAAAGAACCCGCAGCCGCTCGTCCACCCGGCGTTCGCGTTCGGCGGCGTGGTGGTGGGCCTCGCCATGTGCTTCGGGCCCACGTCCGGGGCGCATATGAATCCGGCCGTCACCCTGGCGGCGTTGCTGCACGGGCGCATCGCGCCCGCTGCCGCGGCCGCCTATGCGCTGGCACAGGCGGCGGGCGGTTTGCTCGGTTTTGCCGCGTTACTGGCAGTCACTCCGGCCGACGCGACTGAAGAGAACATGGGCTGCACGAAGCTCGGTCCGGGCGTGACGCCGGCCGCCGCCCTCGTCGTCGAGGCGGCTCTGACGGGCCTGCTGGCGCTCGGCGTGTGCGGCGCGTGGGCGGCCCATGACGACGCGCGCCCCGACCACACCGTGCCGCTCAAGCTGGGGCTCCTCATCGCCGGCCTCATCTGCGCCGGAGTGAGTGCTTCTTAATAATTATAATAATTACGTATAGCTCCCCTTTTCACCCTTTCCCTTGCATTATGCATTTTTACGAAATGTTATTACGTTCCAGGGGACAGCGACCGGTGCAAGTCTGAATCCCGCGCGCAGCCTGGCGCCGGCCGTGCTACACGGCTTCTGGGACCACCATTGGGTCAGTAGTCTGCTAGTTTGTGATTGCAATTTTCCATTCGATTCTTGTCGTCTACTCTATATTCAACATGTTATGGTGTCGAGTTCCAGGTGTACTGGGTGGGACCGCTGGCGGGCGCCGCCCTGGCCGCGCTGCTGCACCGGCACGTGTTAATGTCGCCTGCACCTCCCTCCCCAGCCTCGCCACGCTCCGCCGAGGACGTGCCGTTGCAAGACAAGCCCTGACGTGCATCATACAAAATCGTTTGACTCCTGCATTTGCCCTTTATTCGAATCTCCAATGGCATACAATAATGTACTTCTGTAATTTATTTTATTTAATCATCGACCTTCAGGACTTCATCGTCAGCCGACTGTCGTCCACTGGCGGAAGTAGGCCACCCAAGTTTGCACCACATTGCTATCCTTAGCATTTCTTCATTTTTTTTGTCACAAGCCTTTTACTCTTTTTATCTGACAGGCAAAAAAGAAGACTATTCTGGGCACTATTCGCTTTATCCTTTCACAGTCATTTCTTTATAGGGCTAGGAGACAAAAGGATGCCACAATAGTCCTCGATGTACCCTATCCAAGCATCTCAGTGGGTTGTCGGGCCAGTTTCCAGTCCACTGCCACTTTCGTTTGAATATGCAATCTAACTATGTCAGTCACTTTGGTTTCCGACAAATATCCTCATCTTGAATGCTATCCATAAGAGACATACCCAACATGACTTGAGTTTATTAATTGCTTGAAGACGAATGTTCGAGTCATCCATAGGAAAACCAATATAAAGCTCGAAAAATATGCCAGCAGAAGTGGCAGTGTTCACGGGTGTCGCAGGATCAATGTGCACTGGAGCAAATGAGTCCTGCAGTGAAATCGCAACTTGTCCGATGTAGCATGTCCAAGCCCATCAGTCTGTAGACCTGTTCTATATTGCAAAATGTCCCAGATGGAAAAGGCATCAGGCCAAGAAATGTGACGCAAACTTGGGGACTTCTATGTTTAAGACAATTGTCAAACCACATATTTTATTAAGTAGTAAATTATATAGGTTACTACTCAAATGAACAATACCACACATAAATAATAGTTGATAATGAAATGTTAATGAATACAGCTGCTGGAAACTCTTTAATCTTTTGGACCGTTCAACAAGACCCTCTGTGGGTTGTGGGTACTGCCTTAGCCTGTGGCTTGTGCACTTCAGTACTAGTTATCGGTTCATCACAAATATTATTATACACACTAGGATACAAGAAAAAGGTTTTTAAATTAAAATGGTTTAATCTTGAAAACTGAAATAGTATAATATTTAATGATGAGCAAAATGAAAATCCCTTTCATGTACTTAAAGATATTAATCAAAACATGCACAGCATTTGAATATGAAGAGTGCCCGTCACAGGGTCTTTGAGTCCTTGTACATGCATGCGTACACTACACTTGAGAGAACATTAACAATCTATCAATATGCATTCATTCACAATTTACATGATCATTATACTACTATTCATATCACGCGGTGTACCATCGCCATCTTAATCATTACACATCAGGACGCGAAGCAGAATCAGTCCACAATAACGCGGTTGCGACGGAATGCGCAGGACCGCCGATTGGCACGGAGCCGCCTCGGCGCGGCCGCTCATAAACGCTTGAGGATGCGGCGCTTGTCCTTAGCGGGTGCATTGCGGGCGGGCTGGAGGGCGGCCGAGGGTGGGGGCGGGCGGCGTTTGGCGCACGGCCCGCCGTCGTTGCTGACGCCCGCTGTCGCCCCGGCGGCGCCGCTCGCGTGGATCTCGGTGAGCAAGCGGGCGCGCGCAAAGTAATCATCGTAGCGGTCGCGCAAGAGCGCCGCCGCGTCCGCGTTGAGTGCTGACTCTGCGTTGGGTGCTATGAGCAGGCACTTGACTGCAAGCAGCGCGTGCTCAAGCCCCAGCTCCGGCCGCCAGTCGCGCTTCAGCGTGTTCACACACACCTCGCCCGTGTCTGGCGCCACATTCGGGTGGAAGAGCTTCGTCAGGAAGAAAGCGCGTGGCGGTGCCGTTGGGAACTCGCGGCCCAGCACCAATCGCACGCGGAACACGCCACCCGCATAAGGAGTGTCTGCTGTAAACCCAAATACAAGAGTGTCAGCATTCCAACTATTGTTCTGAAGAAAATATAGCACTAAGAATTAACCTTTAAAGCATCAGTTAAAAAGTGTCATTTTTTTTATATATCCAAGACAACCTTTATACAAACAAACAGCTGACACATAAAGCTGGCTATGAAGAGTTGTTTACTGCTCAACTGCTGCACCAACTTAAACTGGGAAACAGTTTTACAATGGATATTTTGTCACTGTTCTCTATATAATCAAACTGTAAAGAACTGCAGTGTGCATAAGGTTATATAAAAACATATATAGCATAAAAATTTCTCAAAATAAGAGTAATAGTTGTTTTGTGAAAAATATTTTGACTCCATGAAACTTTGTGTACATACCAATTGAGTGGAAATCATTGTGTTGATGTGATTTTTTGCAAGTGAGGACAGTCATGTTCAATGCACTACTCTTGTACAGACTAGTCAGGGTGAATAGAATCCCTCTTCGGTTGTGCAGGAATATCTTGGATACACATATCATTTCACTTTACAATCACACATTTTCAGCAATTTTTTAAGCTCTCAACAAACTAAGTTAAACTAAGAACTACACAGAAACAGACTAATGAATTTGTAGGATTTATTCACAGAGAAATTAACAAAGAAATCATTAAAAAATTTACAAATAAAACAACAGATGTTTGATTGAATTTAACCTGTCTGCTTTGTATACAGAGAGTTAATTATTTCAAGTGGAAGGGCACTGCTGAGCATTCTGGCACAAAAGTGCCCTTGCTAAGGTAAACCACCGGTTGACAAACAAAAGTTCAGACTGCAAGTGAGTTTCATTATTTTTGATTAAATGTAATTATAAAATTTAAAAATATATACTATCCTGATAACCAATTACAATTTTGATCCTTTTACTCCGTCATAAGGCTGTCTAGAAAGAATCATCACATGTACTTATAAGTACATGTGACTAGTGATTAAATCACTATTTAGAATAATCTATCTAATTTTATTTACTTTAATTAAAGTAATAACAACCCCAGCGAGTAACGAACTCACTAGGATTGTTACAAAATTGAGATCCTGTTGTTAGAACTGACCATAACCCGAGTGTCTCAGTCTGATCCTAATCCAGTTTAGGGGCTCCTTTTCTACAATTTGCTCTACCCAGTCCCTCATTGCCAACAGATAGGAACTATAGTAAGGAACTATACTAGGAATGCTAATTACCTGGTCCGTCTATGTGGGCCACGACATCGGTGAGGTCGTCGTCACGGATTAACAGCTTCATGCCAGCGGGTGGGTTGGCCGCCAAGCGCCGCAGCTCCCGCGCCACGCCGCGAAGGACCTGAGGACACACGTTCTCCACATTCGACATGACTGAGGGCTCAAGTCTCACCAGAGGCGTCGATCAGTCGGATATCCCACCCCAGGATACCATCACAAACAAACGTTACAAATGTACCAATTTTTTTTTTAATATCTTGTAGCTCCTGTTATAATTTCAAATAGATTAAATTCTTAAACTTTAATATAAGGTCTTAACAACAGAGTAAGGGGATGAATTTATAATAATGTTGATTTTGATACTAGCGAATAACGTTCTTTTTGCTGCTGTTTCAGAGCTTCTTGTCAATCAACGTCAACGACCAACGACAGACCACAGATTACTTATATTCTTGTTGTCTATTTCTTGTTGTTCTTGCTTTTATGGCTTTGGGCAATGTTTATCCTATGTCATAATATAAAGAACAGATCAATAGATTTAGCTATAATCATAGATATAGAATATTCTATATCTATTGCTATAATAGACGCTCGTTATTTTTTGGACCTACGCTGTTGTTACACTTCGGTTAGTATTTGAAGTAAGCTTTATCAAAACACAAGCCCCCCTGGGTTAAGTAGATTTACAACGACGTACTCAATGCGGCTTGCAAATAAATATCACATTTTATTTTTAATGTTTAATTAAAAATGTTGTATAGCGGCCGGTAGATGGCGGAAGGGCGCCACGGATGGCAAACCGCCTTTGCGATACTCGCCACCCGGGTCCTCGGGTATTCTTTTCTGTCAAAAGCCTTTAAAGACTTGTAAGATTGTGATCTTACGCCTATAGCAATATCACATCTCTAACCATCATAGAAGCCATTTAAATTAACAATTAGCATTATTTATGTACGAGTACATATTTGTTTGACAAATCCAAACATCGAGTACCTATCAAAAATAATTTCAAGTCAAATAAACGTTTTTTTTCGCTTTTCTATTTATTCCCGTCTGCCAGAAAGGCGTTAAATTAATAAAAACAATTACCGATTGGGAATTGATAACAAATTATAGTTAAAAAAACTAAAAACACGCTTTTAAAACCAAACTAAAAAGTAAAAATTAATTCTTAGCGAATAAAATTACTGATGAGAAAATTAATGTCACTGTTCTAAAAGCGTGGGATGCATTGTATGATATTTATAAACTAACTCTGCATTTCGGAATGAAACTAATAAAAAATTATAACGATTAATATCGAGCACCCCACGCTTTTAGAACAGGGAGATTCATTTTTCTCTTTCATAATTTTTTTAACTATAATTACTAAGTACTAAACTATACGGATATTAAAACAAAATGATCTCATGCGAAGGCCTAGACGACTAGGCGCTAAGCCACAAAACCGTTAAAAACTGACAAAACTGTATGTTATGTTAACATTGTTAACTGTACCAGTGTGACCATATGTGGCAGTTTCCTGCCATTTTGGCAGGATTGAGCCCTTATTTTAGGCTGTGGCAGGATGTGTGGCAGTTTTTAAAAATTCGGCAGTATTTGGCAGTATTAGGAAAAAATGTTTATTATGGCAATACTACATCTTTAGTTACAGGTATTCCCTTAAACCTCTCTTAGAATTTTTGTGTGACACTTAATTGTGAACTCTAATGATTCATCTATACAGTCTATAACTATACAGTCTATATATATTAAAGTGTAAATTCTTTTTGCAATGTTGTATGTACATTTCAATCAAATCAACCATATTATTATTCATTTAACTTTTGTCTTTTATTCTGAGTACACGACTTTAAGGAATATAAATATATAATTTGAGTGTGTTTTGGTAAAATGAAGCAAAAGTATGAAAGAGCGTACAGGGCAGAGTGGGAGCAAGATCCATTACTGTCATCGTGGCTTACTAAAGCTAAAAACAATCCTGACAGGGCATTTTGTAACGCATGCAATTGTAAATTGCCATCGGGTCTATCTGCCCTAAAAAACATGCCTGTATAACAAAACATAAGAAAAATATGGAAGAGTATCACTATAGGGGGTAGGCAGTCACCAGTGAATTATCTTTTAATTAATTAATTTTATTGTATCAAACTAAAAAAATTATTCTTTGCGTTATGTGTATCTAATGTAGGTTTAATAGTCGCAAAATAAATTAATAGCAGCAACTTCTGACTAAAATACTCTTACTATTGCGAGACTTTATACGTGTTTTTTCATATAGTAATGTTGTAGGTTACTAAATTTTTCAAGAATTGTGTTTCAACCAACCAAAAAATGGTCAAACGGATGACTAAAGACATGTAGGAATGAATATAATCTTAATTGTGATGTATGATCGACATTTCATGTTAACAATATCAATAAAAAAATATTACTATTATACTGGCATTATTTTGGCATTTTCATTATAAACTTTGGCAGGATTTGGCAGGATTCTATTCAAGCTAAGGCAGGATTATAAATTTTGAGATGGTCACACTGAACTGTACGTAATCAAAAGGTCTTAGACCTTAGGTAAACCGCTCGTCAGTGGCTTGTTAAAATATAAAATAAAGGTCTTAGGCCTTAGGTAAACCGCTCGTCAGTAGCTTGTTAAAATATAAAATAAAGATTGTTCAATTCCGCTCCTCATTGATGACGAAAATACCAATACCACCCAGCCCAGCCACCCAAAAGTTTAAAACGTATAAGAATTAAAAAAAAATTGATTGTGTTAGCTTTCAGTTTCAGTTTGCAAAAGTATGAGATTTACTACAGTATTTGTATAATTTCTATGTAGGTACTAAGTAAGAAAGAAGCAAAATATCTATTTATTATATATTTATAACCTGTTTGTGTTAAATTTAATTAATGAGTTATATTGAACCAAGTAAATATATTTACAGGGAAGGTGTCAAACGTGAGCAGCATAATATTATAAATTAAATATCCAAACAATGGAAAAGTCCCGTTTTCGACTGAGTATATGTTTGAAACATTTCTTTACTGATGAACGGTCACAATGCTATGTAAGTGTTGAGGGTCATCAGCCAGTTAGGTGGCTACGCCAGCGGATACAGAAGTTATTTGGGCTGCCACTGGGTGAATATACTGGCTTTGCTCTTATTTGTAGAGGCCATCTAGTGCCTGAAGATGAGCCCCTATCACTGCTGGATCACGATGACACTCTCATGTAAGATTACATTTACATAATCATTCTAATCACAAGATGACAATAATTTTAACAAATAAGCTTGGAGCTATCACCAGGCAATGTGTTTCTCTATTACACTATAATTTAACAGTGGCCATGAGGGAAAATTGTTTATTTTTAAGCAAAACCTGCAAATATCAAGGTTTTTATATTTTATATATGGAATTTGTTGTGTGGAACTTCATAACTTTCAATAAATTTTACATTGAAATAAATTATTTGATTTGATAGCTAACATAATCTTAGAAAATAAATTTACCCAATCAAAAACACCAGAGTAACTTGAAAATTTGTGTGAAAAAAATATTATGGCGGCACACTAAGACTAAGAGTGGTTGCCATCCAGATGAGCTTGGGGGCTAGCATGTAGCTAGGGTTGTACGACGGGGCGACCCCGGCCGCAGGAGTTAGTATTCTCACTCTGCCCCTGCAAGGAGAGAATCTTGAAATAGTTTGTGTTTCATGTTTTTGAATTTTACCAGAAATTCTTTTGTGAAATTGTAAAAGTATAATTTGTGCTATTTTAATTATTTAACTTTACCGTCCTTGTTTTTCAATCACAGAGCATAATATGACTCAGTGGCGCACAATGCCGAATTATGCTTAAGGTTAATTGGAACGTGAATTAGTTTTCAAATGCACCAGCAGAGTGCGCTAAGTTCAGTGTTGAAAAAAAATAGTATATAGATTCGAATTCTAAAATGAAATTGTATTCACATTTGTGCTATAATGCTGTAATCTGAAAACAAGGTGTGTTACAAGTGTAGACAGAACATAGTTGTTTATGTATAGATAGCTTATATCAGGTGGACAATCCACCATTTCAAGGTGTTATGTTTTCTTTCTCATGGCCATTGAAAGAACTTCTCTCTCTTTGAGATCTCATTTCCTACATTTATTTTATAAATTTCTAATGGTTTAGTAAACATTGTCACTTGGTAGTGGTCATATTGACCCCCAAGGCATCTAATGTCTTAAGTTAATCAACATTCCAGTGTGGTTCCTGTCTTATTTGAAGTCCACCATGGAGTTATCAATTGTGTGGATGGCACACCCACCAACAGTCTCACAACAACACCAAAGACGTTGGCCAATGGGATTGTGAACACAAATGACCGCTGGGACTGTAAATCTAAAATTATCCCATCACCTGTTGAAGTGAACTCTGTTAGACCATCCAAGAGCGAACAGAATAGTCCTAATATTGATTTGAAAACAACAAGAAATAGTGTCTACTACCAAGCAGATAATAAAGATCATTGTGATGAGCTTCAGTGTTTGAAACAAAAAGCTCTTGATTTACTCGACCAATTTGACAGCCAACAGGAGGGTGAAACACAGGATTGTCCCAAAAGAAAGAGGCGAAGAGTGAGAAGGAGACGTCAGCCACAGGACAATTATCACAATGTTAATTTGGATTCCAGTTTGAGTGAGACAATTGAAGAAAAGAACCATGGCGCACCATGGGGCTCCCTTGTAGCTGACGCTATAGCTCGCAATGACTGCTTGGGGGTGCGAGCCGCCCGTCTCATCCAGCCTATTATCAATAATAATAACACAGATATATCTTAGTGAAATGACAGCAATGTTCTAAAAAGCACTTTAAAATAAAATTATTTTTTTTACAAAATGTTTCATTCCCTCTTATTTTCCATAGAGTCCTGTTTCCTGGATATAGCCAGGATAATTTAATAGATCACATAGAATATGATTTCATTGTGTTTTGAGAATTGTCAGTACCTATAAAAAATCTTTTAAGAGGAAAAATGATAAAATAGCGATAAATAATAATGTATTTATATCTTAGTAAACTTGTACTGTGTAAAAATGTAAGGAATGTTTGTAGAAATGTAAGGAAGCACTTATTTATTGAAATTCTAATAGGAGATATGCTGGTATTACTCGGTGTTTTCTATAGTCCATCTCTTCACGTTAATTACTTCTCAAATTAGGAAATTATCCTAGATAAAATAATTCCATCTTATGCCCACACAAGTATAATGGGTGTGGGAGTGGCTGTGGCACGCCCCGTCGAAAGATGAAATAGTCTATGTTGCTATATACATATATAGCAACATATGCTATGTATATACATTTATTTACATTATAATACAAAAATAAAAAGAAATTAGTAGCACGACTGAAACGCCACCTCCTCTCGAGTATGGGTAAACGGTCGTTGCAAAGATGAAAAAGAAGGCAACGACCGTCTCTAATGGACGCCATACACGATCCAGTCTACCGTTAAGTTTGCAGTGCGCTTGAAGCGGTGTCCGGTAAACTTGAAGGTGTATGGCTATCAGTGTGCATGACAAGTCTACTTGAAGCAAAAATTTAATTTCGATTCTGCCGACTTGATCAAGTTTGCAGCATCATGTAATCTTGAACGTGTTTATGAGCGGTCAAGTATGCATGACGTCTGACGTAAATAAGACGTTGGTCGGCATCGGCAGGCGAAGACGTGCGCACGCACCGCGCGTGATAAGCGCCATGTCGCAAAATACTGTACGATATAGAGAAATCCTGAGCGACTACATTATTATTAAAAAAAATGAGCCATGTTTGTGGCAAATAAAAAATATATCCTTACTTCATATCATTACCTATACCTACATATTTACTACGCAGCAAATTAAATCCTTTTTTTAACTTAGTTCACCCAAAGATAGGGAAATTAATGCAAACGCGAACTAATTGGATTTTATTTTGAGACATATTAACGTATTATAAGTTGGTTTTTAATTGTCTTCGAAAAAGCAGGAGGTTATATAATTCTACTATATTTTTTGTATGTTGTTACGCGATATCTTCCCGATTATTCACCTATTTTAATACTTATTTCTTCTTTATTGACTAGGCTAAAAAAAATGCAGCTCTAGATAAACTAGTCGCGAAGTATAGAGAAGCAGAAGAAAACGAAGACCGTGAAATTGATTTAAAAAAATAAATTCGTTGAGTCTGTTTTCTTAATTGCTAGCATTAAGCTTAGGATGGCTAACGCGTCGTCGTCCATCACTGGTGATGTCATGGTTTCAACTGGTGCGTCATCATGCAAACTTGACGGCGAATTTGAACGTGAGTGGTCTATATGGATGCACTGCAAACTTGATACTGCTTCAAGCGCGCTGCAAACTTGACGGTAAACTGGATCGTGTATGGCGTCCATAAGCCTCCCGCAGTCAGGCAGCACCGATAGAGGTGGTAGATAATAACGTCACGATGAAAAAGAAAAAATCACCGTGATTTGAAGCCTCTGAAGGCAAATAGTATCACCGTAACATGCCACGAATGAACAACGTTACAAAGTCACTTCGATTCCCGGAACGTTGGTCCTTTACGTCACGTCAATCATTCGTTGTAATCGTGAGCCGCGAACGCAGAACGCAGTTCGGTTAACATCGGCACTAATCGGGTTGATTCGGGTAAGGAGGTGGACGGCTCGCTTTGCCGCGGCACGCGGCAGCGGCATAGAACATTTAATTTTAGTTGCTATTATGTTTTTGTTGCAAAAGCAATGATACAATATTTGCGTGCAGAAACGGAGAGAGGATATCATAATCTTGAAGCCAGTAAGACGTTAGGATTAGCTACAGTACTAGACCCACGATTTAAACTTCACGTGTTTAAAAACCAGAATTAATGTGATGAAACAAAAAGAACTGAAATTGAACTAGTTTCGAAGACTATATAGGAAAGAAACTGCCAAGTAAACCAGGTCATCAAGTTGAACTTGCAGAAGAACCTTTACCGAAAAAACCAAGATTTAACATTTGGGGTGAATATGACGAAATAATAAACACAATACGTCCTGAAGGAACTCCAAAATCGCAAGCTATACTTGAAGTCCAACGATATTTAGAACTGCCTGTTTTGGGGAGAAGAGAAAATCCACTAGAATGGTGGCAGACTTTTAAGCACAGTTTTCCCAATCTTTCAGTTTTAGCAAAGAAAAGTCCATGGGGATTTCCCCACGTAAAAAAAACGGTTTTGGATTAGGTTAGGTTTTGGGTTAGGTTGTACTCGCGTCATTATATAGATGGCGCGAGGAAGAGTGGGCACGGGGCTTGAGGCCAGTGCAGTGGCAGATCGCGCTGCGTCGAGAGGAGCTCCGTCAGGTCTTGGTGGCGGAATGGCGGCAAAGGCTTCTGCGCCCTACCGCCGGCCTCGCTAACGTCGAAGCAATCCGGCCAGTACTCGACGACTGGTTCGGGAGAAGGCACGGCTCCCTGTCGTTTAGGGTGACGCAGGTGCTGTCGGGGCACGGCTGCTTCGGCAAGTACCTGTGCCGCATAGACAGGGAGCCGGACGCTCGGTGCCACCACTGCGTCTATTGCGGGGAGGACACGGCGCAACACACACTCGCCGAGTGTGTAGCTCGGGAGGAGCAGCTCCGTGTCCTCACAAATGAAGTAGGAAGAGATCTGTCGTTGCCGGCCGTAGTGCGGAGGATGGTCGGTAGCGCAGAGTCGTGGGACGCAGTGGTGTCCTTCTGCGAGGACGTGATGTCGCAGAAGGTAACTGCGGAACGGGAGAGGGAGATCTCGACTCCCTTCCCCGGCCGCAGAAGGCGCACCGGGCGCAGGAGAAGGGTGGACAACGCTCTTTTCCGGCCCCCGTGAATAGGTCCAGGGGCGAGAGACTTGGGGAAGTTCCCGCCCCCTATTCGATGGACCCGAGGTAGAGGCGCGCACGGGTGTCGGCGCGCGCCTCTGAGGCGATGCACGGGGTAGTTAAACACCTCACTACCCCGTGCAGGAGACGAGGCCCGGACGAGCCGGGCCAGCACTAGGGGCTGCGGAAGAATTTGGATTCCCGCGGCCCCGCGCACGTGTGAGGAGACACCGGGGTGGTGGTTTTAGCCGGTAAGAGTCCGGCACGCTCCTCCGCCTTTCCCCAGGCGGAGGTAGTCCATGAGGATTTCCCCACCCCGTAAAAAAAAAAAAAAGGTTTTGGATTAGGTTAGATTTTTGAAGTGAAACTTCTTTAGAATCGTTGTGATTTCAAACCGGATGCAACGAAAAAACGACAGGTAAGAGACACAAATACAAAAATGTGTAGGATGAAGCCAGCAAAGAATGAGACAGAAATATGTATATTTCGGTCTCTCCTATAGTCGCCTGTAATTAGTGAGCCAGAGCGAGAGAGTAAATGTCGGTGTGTATTTATTTTGAAGTATTTCGACATTGTGAGTACAGTTTCCGTGGTGTAGCGGTTATCACATCTGCCTAACACGCAGAAGGCCCCCGGTTCGATCCCGGGCGGAAACAATACTTTTTAAAAAAAATCTTTAAATGTGAGTTTTTAATTATAATCGCCTGTAATTAGTGAGCCAGAGCGAGAGAGTAAATGTCGGTGTGTATTTAATACTTGCTTGTATTTTTGTCGATTTACTGAAGTTTCACTTCTATCGTGTGTGAATCGCACACATGTTTTTTTTTTGTAGTGTTTGGTAACTACACACTGGGTCCGTACCTTCCTTTTTTTGTGGTATTTGTTTTTTCGTGTTGTTTTTTTCTTTGTACACGCTTTTTTCATTTTATTTGTTTTTGATGACAATGGTTCTTAAACTAGGGTGTGTTACATTATAATATGTTTAAAGGGACATTCGGGGCGTCCACATTATCAAGGGCTTCCATATTTGGTTACTGGTGGGCGTAGATAGTCGGGCGAGGAGAATAAGAACGTAACCTTAAGTTATGTGTTATAATTTCACGTAAATTACAATTAATACCACTAATTAAGTTTTCAATCGAATTACACAATAACTAGTCACACTTGAGTCATACGACACTCCACCGAACACGTAGCACAAGTCGCCTTACAAAATGGCTGTCCTACCACACTGCTGCACTAGCGCCAGGTGTTGTGTCCGAGCAAACAGCAATGACAGTACCCTTGTTAAGTGACGTTGACAACTGACACTTATCATTGCTCTTTTGCCCTGAATAATCTAGACCTCCTATTCTGAGTTCTGAGAAATAATCAGACGCGCCGTCATGTTATAAAATATACATTTGTCTTTGAGGACAATGGTTCTTAATAAACTAGAGTGTGTTACATTAAATTGTGTTATAAAATAAGTGCATAGTTTATATTTTTTTATTTTTTCATTGTTACATTTTGTGTTGTCTAGAGTTTGTTGTGTGTACGAACATGCACAGTTGCTGCAAGTTTCCTTTCGGGTGTTGCAGCAACTTTACATTAGTGCATGTGTGTTTTTGTTACATTTTTATTATTTCGTGTGGTGTTTGTTTTGTGTGTAATAACTTATACAGTGGCTGCAACTTTGATTATGTTTAATTGTCCTCATTATTGTTACTTCATAATTTGGCATATTATTTTTGGTGTAGGTATGGCGTGTCTTAGAGTCCGTAGAGTGGGTAATCTGAGATGATTTTTTTAATTTATTTATCAAATTCACAATTATTACATTGGCTTTATAAAATAACAGCACAAAAAACCACTAAGGTTTGTACAATGCCATCGAAACTTAAGTCTACGCACGTTCAAATGACTGAGTAAATTTAGATTACAATTTCTCTAAAAAGTATTTTTTCAGTGAGGCTTTAATATTTTTTTGGGTTATATTATCTCTTATATTTGTTGGTAAATCGTTTAATAATCTTGGAACTAAGTAGGTAGTTGTGCGCTTGCCGTACATATTCTTCGCGCCGCTAGTAGCAAACCGGTTTTGAGCAGCGGCCCGATTATATACAGCGTGCTTCATTTAAGTTTGTATTTTTTTATTAAAAAAGTTTTCCTTGTGTATCATTTCTTTAAATTGAATTTCTACAGGTAAAAAGATGACAGAAATCGGCTACCCGTTCCTCTTAAATATAAACGGGTCGGTGGTACCACCCCGTTCAGCTTCGTCTGCAAAGGCTTACTACCTGGGGTTTTTTTTTAAGTGTTTGGTAACTACAGACACTAGGTCCGTACCTTCTTTTTGTGGTATTTGTTTTTTCGTGTGTTTTTTTCTTTGGACACGCTTTTTCTTTTCATTTGCCTTTTGGGACAATGGTTCTTAATAAACTAGTGTGCTACATTATATTGTGTTATACATTCAATGGTTCTTAATAAAGTAGTGTGTTACATTTCTTATTGAACTAGTGTTTCATTATATTATGTTATTATTTTATATTATATTGTGTTATTTTTTTTTATTATTTTATTGATGCACAAAACAAATTACAACCAAAGAAATTATAAGTTTAGATATTCAACATAACAATCTGGATTGCAATTCAAAACAGGTGCATACAGAAAAATTGTAACAACAAATGCCTAAAAACCTTGTGTGTATATATTGATACACACATAACACTGACACATACTCACACACAAAGCACGCATACACACTCACACACATATAAATTACTATCTAATTAAATCTAATGTATCATTAACTGGTCAAATATAAATTATTTAAGAATATGTTTTACTAATTTACAATATTTAAAAAAACTATTTTCAAATATATCAAGATCAGTGCTGTTACTTGCCAATTCATTATAATATCGTGCCATTCTAACAATGGGATTAAAGTATGAGATGTTGTTTTTGTGAACTTCAAGTGCAAAAAGATTAGTGCAATGTGATCTACGCGCAATATATCTGGTATTAAAAGATATTTGTGAAATTAAATCACTTGAGTTTATAATATAATGTATAATTTTTTACAAATAGACTAAATCAAAGTATTTACGACGAATAGATAAAGATTCAGTTTTAAATTGGGCTAGTCTTTGTTCATAATTAAGATTATTTCGACCTGGTTTCAAACGGTGAGTTAATACCCTGAGACATTTTTTCTGCACTCTTTCAATGCCATCGATATGAACTTTATAATACGGAGACCATATTGGTGTAGCATATTCCAAGAGACTCCTCACAAGTGAATAAAATAAGTGTAATACCGAATAAGGATTTTTGAAGTCTTTGCTTGATCTGAGAACGAAACCTAAAAGTTGATTAGCTTTAGAAGTTATATATTGATAATGTGAACGGAATGAAAGTTTCTCATCAAAGATAATGCCTAAATCTTTAGCTACAACGGACCTATTTAAGACACAATTATTCAAAAAATAATTATTATTAATTCTATTTCGTTTATTTGTAAATGAGATAACAAGACATTTGCTATTATTTAAAAACATATGATTAGCATTACACCATTTAACTAATGTATCTAAGTCTTGCTGTAAAAGGGAGCAGTCAGCTGGACTTGAAATATTATGAAATATTTTTAAGTCATCCGCATAAAACAAATGATTACATACTAAATATTCAGTTAAGTCGTTTATAAATATATTAAAAAGCAAGGGTCCGAGAACAGAGCCCTGTGGTACACCTGATGTTACTATGACAGGTGATGAGAAGTAGCCCTTCAGAGCCACCAACTGACTTCTCTTGTTGAGATAAGAAGAGATCCAACGAAATATTATTATTGTAAATAATATAGTAGTGTTACATTTTTATTGAGCTAGAGACATAATAAAGTAGTGTTAGGATAAGTGTTCTTATTAAACTACTGTGTTACAAGGTATGTGCAATTTTTTTTTTACATTTTGTGTTGTTTCTATCTTGTTGTGTGTATGAACATGCACAGTTGCTGCATGTTTCCCTTTCGGGTGCTGCAGCAACTTTACACTAGTGCATGTGTGTTTTGTTGTAATAACTTATGTTGCATTTTGTGTTTTTATTATAAGCATGCACAGTTGCTGCATGTTTCCCTTCCGGGTGTTGCAGCAACTTTACACTAGTGAATGTGTTTTTGTTAAATAACATTAAACTTATACAATTGTCCTCATATTTCTTATTTTATATTTTGTCTTATTATTTACAGTGTAGGTATGGCATGTCAGAGTCCGTAGATTGGGTAATCAAAAATGGTGTTTGATTATCATGCGGAGCCAGATGACCGACATCGGCTACCCGTTCCTCTTGAAGAGAAAAGGGTCGGTGGTACCACCCCGTTCAGCCTCGTCCGCAAAGGCTTACAACCTGGGACTACCTGACTACCTGGGAATTAGGCTAGGTTAGGTTTTGGGTTAGGTTAGGTTTTGGGTTAGGTTAGGTTTTGGGTTAGGTTAGGTTTTGGGTTAGGTTAGGTTTTGGGTTAGGTTAGGTTTTGGGTTAGGTTAGGTTTTGGGTTAGGTTAGGTTTTGGGTTAGGTTAGGTTTTGGGTTAGGTTAGGTTTTGGGTTAGGTTAGGTTTTGGGTTAGGTTAGGTTTTGGGTTAGGTTAGGTTTTGGGTTAGGTTAGGTTTTGGGTTAGGTTAGGTTTTGGGTTAGGTTAGGTTTTGGGTTAGGTTAGGTTTTGGGTTAGGTTAGGTTTTGGGTTAGGTTAGGTTTTGGGTTAGGTTAGGTTTTGGGTTAGGTTAGGTTTTGGGTTAGGTTAGGTTTTGGGTTAGGTTAGGTTTTGGGTTAGGTTAGGTTTTGGGTTAGGTTAGGTTTTGGGTTAGGTTAGGTTTTGGGTTAGGTTAGGTTTTGGGTTAGGTTAGGTTTTGGGTTAGGTTAGGTTTTGGGTTAGGTTAGGTTTTGGGTTAGGTTAGGTTTTGGGTTAGGTTAGGTTTTGGGTTAGGTTAGGTTTTGGGTTAGGTTAGGTTTTGGGTTAGGTTAGGTTTTGGGTTAGGTTAGGTTTTGGGTTAGGTTAGGTTTTGGGTTAGGTTAGGTTTTGGGTTAGGTTAGGTTTTGGGTTAGGTTAGGTTTTGGGTTAGGTTAGGTTTTGGGTTAGGTTAGGTTTTGGGTTAGGTTAGGTTTTGGGTTAGGTTAGGTTTTGGGTTAGGTTAGGTTTTGGGTTAGGTTAGGTTTTGGGTTAGGTTAGGTTTTGGGTTAGGTTAGGTTTTGGGTTAGGTTAGGTTTTGGGTTAGGTTAGGTTTTGGGTTAGGTTAGGTTTTGGGTTAGGTTAGGTTTTGGGTTAGGTTAGGTTTTGGGTTAGGTTAGGTTTTGGGTTAGGTTAGGTTTTGGGTTAGGTTAGGTTTTGGGTTAGGTTAGGTTTTGGGTTAGGTTAGGTTTTGGGTTAGGTTAGGTTTTGGGTTAGGTTAGGTTTTGGGTTAGGTTAGGTTTTGGGTTAGGTTAGGTTTTGGGTTAGGTTAGGTTTTGGGTTAGGTTAGGTTTTGGGTTAGGTTAGGTTTTGGGTTAGGTTAGGTTTTGGGTTAGGTTAGGTTTTGGGTTAGGTTAGGTTTTGGGTTAGGTTAGGTTTTGGGTTAGGTTAGGTTTTGGGTTAGGTTAGGTTTTGGGTTAGGTTAGGTTTTGGGTTAGGTTAGGTTTTGGGTTAGGTTAGGTTTTGGGTTAGGTTAGGTTTTGGGTTAGGTTAGGTTTTGGGTTAGGTTAGGTTTTGGGTTAGGTTAGGTTTTGGGTTAGGTTAGGTTTTGGGTTAGGTTAGGTTTTGGGTTAGGTTAGGTTTTGGGTTAGGTTAGGTTTTGGGTTAGGTTAGGTTTTGGGTTAGGTTAGGTTAGGTTAGGTTAGGTTAGGTTAGGTTAGGTTAGGTTAGGTTAGGTTAGGTTGCCCTCAGGGGCGCTCCTCTGTCCGAGGAGTGCACGGGTGTGCGTACCCGAGGTGCCCGAGTATCCGTCGCCTCACTCCCTCTCCCGTCCGAGGCGACGGAGTCCTACCTTTCTTCCCGTCTACTTCCCACATCCTTCCCAACTTCGCTCTCTGTTCGTGGCGCGGTCCCCGGTGGGTTGGTTTCGAATACTGGTTGGGGTCCCGGGTTCTGTCCCGTACCCTGATTTGGTATTCGAAACCATTCCCATTTCGACTGCGCCTGCACAGAGAGTGATCCTGGGGCGGGAACAGCATCTCCGCTGTCGGTCGGTCTTGCTGGGCAGGCTACGTCGCGAGGCGACTCCCTAGGTTCTGTCCCGGGGTGTCGTCTGGCGTTCGTACCCACGCCTGACTGACACGCGGCGGAAATGCGAGTCCCGCCGTCCGGAATCCCCCAGCTTTGGGGGCTGGAGCTGGGGGACCCATAACAGCCCTCCCGAAGCTCAAGGTCCCGTGGCGCGCCGATGGGCTGCATGGCCGGGGGGTAAACCCGGTCCCGAGCGCCACACCCAAAAAGCGAAAATAATGAGTTCGATCAGTGAAAAAGTATTACCCCAGGGGGGTACCGCCCGAAAGGGTGGAGAATCCCCCCCTGTGCCTTCGGGTGCAGGCAAGGGCCCGTCGTATTCTGGGGGGGCCCACATTAGTCGAAGTCAGGCACCAAAAGTGGTGCTGGAGAGGTTGCCCGAGAAGGGCGAAGTACCATCGAAGAGGAAGGGAAGAAGGGGTTCGAGTACTGCCACGAAGCACCCTGAAAATGTTGAGAAGGAGGGGGAGTCTAGAACTCCCAGTCAGACGTTACAGCCCGTCGAGGAAACTAGTGACGTCGAAGAGTGGCGTGACGTTGAGTCGGCCGGGCCGTCTGGGGAGTCGGTGAAGAGGGGAAGAGGCAGGCCCCCCACCACCGGCGAGTATGTTGGTCTGGCGAAAGCCAAGAGATCGGCCAACGAAGCTGAGCGGGAGAGAATGGAGCTCGACTTCGAACAAGGTGTGATCGACAAAATGAAGAACCTTGTCGATCTAAGGGTCAACAGGAGGCCGTTGTTAACGGCCAAAGACCCTTTTGAGAAAATGTCGGCCTCCAGGGACTTGATGGATATAATCTTCGAGTCCATGAATGTAGTGGCACACGTGGCCAAAACATCAAAGGGCCTTAAGGGCACTTTTATGAAGGCCCTTAAAGATTCGGCGGAAGCTGCGACCGAAGCGGCCAAGGAACTCTGCGGCCGAACGGCGACAGACGAGATCGCGTCGCTAGAGGCCAAGAATCTTCGGTTGCAGTTGGAGATGAATGTTGTGCGTGAGGAGCTGAAGATAGCTCTTGGTGCTCCTCCGGATGATGTCGAAGATCCCTCAATCGAGACCATCATCATGAAAGGGACGGAAACGCGCATCAAAAACATGGTCGAGTCCATCACGGCTCAGATGACGACAGTGATGGATTCCCGCCTCGCGGCCTTTGAGGCGCGTCTGGAGGCTGCAGCAACACCAGCAGCCCCTCAGCGGTCTAACTCCCCCCGTAGAGCCGAGCTCCGGGAGGACAGGAATTTTCCGCCCCTGCCTGTCCCTCCATCCAAAAGGGCAGGCAAGGGAAAGACGGCAAAAACTGCCGCCGCTACCGAGAGGTCCGTTCCCGCCACTGCCACGGTGGCCCCGGTGAGCGGCCAGGAAGATGGTCCGGAGCCCGGTGACCGAGAGGAGTGGGTCACCGTGGCCAAAAAGCCGAAGAAGGCGAAGGGGGATCAGGCCAAGAGTCAAGGCAGACCCCCACAAAAACAGAGAGCACAGGCCAAGGGGCAACCCAAGGCCCACCCCAAGGCCCAGAAAGGGCCAACAGAGAGGGCACCGTCAAAACCAAAGGCGCCGCCCACCAAGAAGAAGGCGAGGCGAGTTCGCCCTCCAAGGACATCGGTAGTGGTCCTCACTCTCCGGCCAGGTGCGGCAGAGAAGGGGGTGAGACTATGCGACCTGGCATTGGAGGCAAAAGAAAAGATTCGCCTCGCAGACATCGGCATAAAAGGCGGTGTCAAAATGAAGACGGCCCGCACAGGCGCCCGGATGCTCTTGGTTCCGGGTGGTGCGGCTAGCGGGCCCTTGGCGGATGTCCTCGCCGAACGGATGCGCTCGGTGTTGGACGAGACGGTGGTAAGAGTCTCCAGACCCATCAAGACCCAGAGCGTAAGGGTGACGGGCCTGGATGACTGCACCGCCGCCCACGAGGTGGTGGCTGCGATCTCGCAGGCCACCAACTGTCCAGAGGAGAAAATCCGCTCCTTCGGGATACGTGCCGGACCAGACGGGCTCGGCACTACCGTGGTGGCCTGCCCGACGGCGGCCGCAAGAAAGTTGTCCGGCACTAAATTATTGGTGGGGTGGGCCTCAGCCCAAGTGAGGGCCCTGCCCGCACGCGCCCTCCGATGTTTTAAGTGCCTCGAGCTGGGCCACGTGGCGGCCCGATGCTCATCAAAGGTCGACCGCAGCGAGGTGTGCTTCCGCTGCGGTCGGGCCGGCCACCAGGCCGCTACCTGCAAAGCCTCCGCTCCGCACTGTTGCCTGTGCGAGGGGGCGGGCAGGACGGCCGAGCACCGGCTCGGAGGAGGCGCCTGCGGGTCTCGCCCCCAAAAACAAGGGGGCAAGCCCAAGACGCCTGCGGCGGCTTCTGCGCCGCCGCAAGAGCAAGAACTGGGGGAGAGTGAGGCGGCACCAGCTCCATCGGAGCAAGCCCCCTCCCACCAGGGCCAGCGACGGCGGGGAAGAGTGAAATCCCCGTCGACGCAGGCCAAGGCCACGCGGCCTGACGGCTAGGGGAGCCGTAGGTCAGCGGGCCGGAAGGGGGGCGCGACGTGTTCCGCGCGCTCCTCTCACCTCTGTGAGAGGCCAGAGGCGGCCGGGGTCAGATCCACACACCCCGGCCGACACACAAGAGAGGCCGGCCGTCGTCACCATGGCCGGCCCAGCCCGCTCGGGCGGGAGGCGCAAGCGAAAGCATATCCCACCCGCTCGGGCACCGGGCAGAAGAGGAACACTGGGGTGGTTTTTAGTGGGTATACCAGCGACGTGCGTCCTCCTTGTCAACTGTGGGGGGCGCACGGGCGCATTGCACGGGAGTCCTACACTACCTCGTCGCCAATCCCCAGGCGGCGGGGTGTGCGTCAAGCATTTTCCACCTCATACCAAAAAAAAAAAAAAAGGTTAGGTTAGGTTAGGTTAGGTTAGGTTAGGTTAGGTTAGGTTAGGTTAGGTTAGGTTAGGTTAGGTTCCCTCGGCTTCCGGCTGACGCAGGTGCTTACCGGACACGGGTGTTTCGGGAAATACCTGTGTCGCATAGGCCGGGAGCCGACGTCCCAGTGCCACCATTGTGGTGATTGCCGCGACGATACGGCGCTGCATACGTTGGCGGAGTGCCCAGCTTGGGCCGAGCAGCGCCGAGACTTGGTCGCGGCCGTAGGAGCTGCGGGAAACCTCTCGCTTCCGGCTGTTGTGTCTACCATGGTCGGGAGCGAGTCAGGGTGGAGTGCCGTCGCCACCTTTTGCGAGGCCGTGATGCTCGCAAAGGAGGCGGCGGAAAGGGAGAGAGAAACTGCCTCCTCTCTCCCGTCTCGCAGCAGACGCACTGGGCGCCGTAGGGTGGCCGACTTCCGGCCACCGTAGGGCGCGGCCTGCGGACGGCAGATTCGGGGCGTCTTGTCGTCCGATCAGCGGCAGGCCTCGAGGCGGCGGCGTGTTGTTCCGCGCGCGCCTCATAGTGGAGTCCTGCGGCCGGGGTGACGGCCGCAGTGGGTGACGGGGCCCGCCTGACCATCTGGCGGGCCAATACCCGTCGGGGGGTGGCGACGAATGCTTCGGCGATACCCGCCCCTCCGACACACGGGTACATGAGGAACACGGGTTGGTTTTTAGTCAGTAAGAGTCTGACAGTCCCCTTCGCCCTTCCCCGAGGGCGGAGGGCCTCCATGAGGATTTTCCAACCCGATAAAAAAAAAAAAAAAAAAAAAAAAAGGTTAGGTTAGGTTAGGTTAGGTTAGGTTAGGTTAGGTTAGGTTAGGTTAGGTTCCCCCTCAACTCCTAGAGTTGTTGGGAGAGCGCCGGGGGGACGAAACCCTGGCCCCCTGGCGCCAACACTTTAGAAGGGGCCCGCCTCAAGACAAAGGGCGGGCCGGCGCCGGCCCGGGCCACGAGATCGGCAGGCCATATATCCGTGGGCCCGGGCGTAGGCGATAGGAGAACAGCGGGGTTTTTTAGTGGGTAGTCGGATGGCCATACATCTTTCCCGGAGTCCCACATATCCCTCGGTCCCCCCGGGCCGGGGGAACCCGTCAAGAGAGGTTTTTCCCCGAGACCAAAAAAAAAAAAAAAAAAAAGGTTAGGTTACGTTAGGTTAGGTTAGGTTAGGTTGCCCTGCCCTCAGGGGCGCTCCTCTGTCCGAGGAGTGCACGGGTGTGCGTACCCGAGGTGCCCGAGCATCCGTCGCCTCACTCCCTCTCCCGTCCGAGGCGACGGAGTCCTACCTTTCTTCCCGTCTACTTCCCACATCCTTCCCAACTTCGCTCTCTGTTCGTGGCGCGGTCCCCGGTGGGATGGTTTCGAATACTGGTTGGGGTCCCGGGTTCTGTCCCGTGCCCTGATTTGGTATTCGAAACCATTCCCATTCCGACTGCGCCTGCACAGAGAGTGATCCTGGGGCGGGAACAGCATCTCCGCTGTCGGTCGGTCTTGCTGGGCAGGCTACGTCGCGAGGCGACTCCCTAGGTTCTGTCCCGGGGTGTCGTCTGGCGTTCGTACCCACGCCTGACTGACACGCGGCGGAAATGCGAGTCCCGCCGTCCGGAATCCCCCAGCTTTGGGGGCTGGAGCTGGGGGACCTATAACAGCCCTCCCGAAGCTCAAGGTCCCGTGGCGCGCCGATGGGCTGCATGGCCGGGGGGTAAACCCGGTCCCGAGCGCCACACCCAAATAGCGTAAATGATGAGTTCACATAATGAAAAAGTACTACCCCAGGGGGGTACCGCCCGAAAGGGTGGAGAATCCCCCCCTGCGCCTTCGGGTGCAGGCAAGGGCCTACCGTATTCTGGGGGGGCCCACATTATGCGAGATCAGGCACCGAAAGTGGTGCTGGAGAGGTTGCCCGAGAAGGGCGAGGTACCATCGAAGAGGAAGGGAAGAAGGGGTTCGAGTACTGCCACGAAGCACCCTGAAAATGTTGAGAAGGAGGGGGAGTCTAGAACTCCCAGTCAGACGTTACGGCCCGTCGAGGAGACTAGTGACGTCGAAGAGTGGCGTGACGTTGAGTCGGCCGGGCCGTCTGGGGAGTCGGTGAAGAGGGGAAGAGGCAGGCCCCCCACCACCGGCGAGTATGTTGGTCTGGCGAAAGCCAAGAGATCGGCCAACGAAGCCGAGCGGGAAAGAATGGAGCTCGACTTCGAACAAGGTGTGATCGACAAAATGAAGAACCTTGTCGATCTAAGGGTCAACAGGAGGCCGTTGTTAACGGCCAAAGACCCTTTTGAGAAAATGTCGGCTTCCAGGGACTTGATGGATATAATCTTCGAGTCCATGAATGTAGTGGCACACGTGGCCAAAACATCAAAGGGCCTTAAGGGCACTTTTATGAAGGCCCTTAAAGATTCGGCGGAAGCTGCGACCGAAGCGGCCAAGGAACTCTGCGGCCGAACGGCGACAGACGAGATCGCGTCGCTAGAGGCCAAGAATCTTCGGTTGCAGCTGGAGATGAATGTTGTGCGTGAGGAGCTGAAGATAGCTCTTGGTGCTCCTCCGGATGATGTCGAAGATCCCTCAATCGAGACCCTCATCATGAAAGGGACGGAAACGCGCATCAAAAACATGGTCGAGTCCATCACGGCTCAGATGACGACAGTGATGGATTCCCGCCTCGCGGCCTTTGAGGCGCGTCTGGAGGCTGCAGCAACACCAGCAGCCCCTCAGCGGTCTAACTCCCCCCGTAGAGCCGAGCTCCGGGAGGACAGGAATTTTCCGCCCCTACCTGTCCCTCCATCCAAAAGGGCAGGCAAGGGGAAGGCGGCAAAAACTGCCGCCGCTACCGAGAGGTCCGTTCCCGCCACTGCCACGGTGGCCGCGGTGAGCGGCCAGGAAGATGGTCCGGAGCCCGTTGACCGAGAGGAGTGGGTTACCGTGGCCAAAAAGCCGAAGAAGGCGAAGGGGGATCAGGCCAAGAGTCAAGGCAGACCCCCACAAAAGCAGAGAGCACAGGCCAAGGGGCAACCCAAGGCCCACCCCAAGGCCCAGAAAGGGCCAACAGAGAGGGCACCGTCAAAACCAAAGGCGCCGCCCACCAAGAAGAAGGCGAGGCGAGTTCGCCCTCCAAGGACATCGGTAGTGGTCCTCACCCTCCGGCCAGGTGCGGCAGAGAAGGGGGTGAGACTATGCGACCTGGCATTGGAGGCAAAAGAAAAGATTCGCCTCGCAGACATCGGCATAAAAGGCGGTGTCAAAATGAAGACGGCCCGCACCGGCGCCCGGATGCTCTTGGTTCCGGGTGGTGCGGCTAGCGGGCCCTTGGCGGATGTCCTCGCCGAACGGATGCGCTCGGTGTTGGACGAGACGGTGGTAAGAGTCTCCAGACCCATCAAGACCCAGAGCGTAAGGGTGACGGGCCTGGATGACTGCACCGCCGCCCACGAGGTGGTGGCTGCGATCTCGCAGGCCACCAACTGTCCAGAGGAGAAAATCCGCTCCTTCGGGATACGTGCCGGACCGGACGGGCTCGGCACTACCGTGGTGGCCTGCCCGACGGCTGCCGCAAGAAAGTTGTCCGGCACTAAACTATTGGTGGGGTGGGCCTCAGCCCAAGTGAGGGCGCTGCCCGCACGCGCCCTCCGATGTTTCAAGTGCCTCGAGCTGGGCCACGTGGCGGCCCGATGCTCATCAAAGGTCGACCGCAGCGAGGTGTGCTTCCGCTGCGGTCGGGCCGGCCACCAGGCCGCTACCTGCACCGCCTCCGCTCCGCACTGTTGCCTGTGCGAGGGGGCGGGCAGGACGGCCGAGCACCGGCTCGGAGGAGGCGCCTGCGGGTCTCGCCCCCAAAAGCAAGGGGGCAAGCCCAAGACGCCTGCGGCGGCTTCTGCGCCGCCGCAAGAGCAAGAACTGGGGGAGGGTGAGGCGGCACCAGCTCCATCGGAGCAAGCCCCCTCCCACCAGGGCCAGCGACGGCGGGGAAGAGTGAAAACCCCGTCGACGCAGGCCAAGGCCACGCGGCCTGACGGCTAGGGGAGCCGTAGGTCAGCGGGCCGGAAGGGGGGCGCGACGTGTTCCGCGCGCTCCTCTCACCTCTGTGAGAGGCCAGAGGCGGCCGGGGTCAGATCCACACACCCCGGCCGACACACAAGAGGCCGGCCGTCGTCACCATGGCCGGCCCAGCCCGCTCGGGCGGGAGGCGCAAGCGAAAGCATATCCCACCCGCTCGGGCACCGGGCAGAAGAGGAACACTGGGGTGGTTTTTAGTGGGTATACCAGCGACGTGCGTCCTCCTTGTCAACTGTGGGGGGCGCACGGGCGCATTGCACGGGAGTCCTACACTACCTCGTCGGCAATCCCCAGGCGGCGGGGTGTGCGTCAAGCATTTTCCACCTCATACCAAAAAAAAAAAAAAAAAAAAAAAAAAAAAAAAAAAAAAAAAAAGGTTAGGTTGCCCTCAGGGGCCCTCAGGGGCGCTCCTCTGTCCGAGGAGTGCACGGGTGTGCGTACCCGAGGTGCCCGAGTATCCGTCGCCTCACTCCCTCTCCCGTCCGAGGCGACGGAGTCCTACCTTTCTTCCCGTCTACTTCCCACATCCTTCCCAACTTCGCTCTCTGTTCGTGGCGCGGTCCCCGGTGGGTTGGTTTCGAATACTGGTTGCGGTCCCGGGTTCTGTCCCGTGCCCTGATTTGGTATTCGAAACCATTCCCATTTCGACTGCGCCTGCACAGAGAGTGATCCTGGGGCGGGAACAGCATCTCCGCTGTCGGTCGGTCTTGCTGGGCAGGCTACGTCGCGAGGCGACTCCCTAGGTTCTGTCCCGGGGTGTCGTCTGGCGTTCATACCCACGCCTGACTGACACGCGGCGGAAATGCGAGTCCCGCCGTCCGGAATCCCCCAGCTTTGGGGGCTGGAGCTGGGGGACCCATAACAGCCCTCCCGAAGCTCAAGGTCCCGTGGCGCGCCGATGGGCTGCATGGCCGGGGGGTAAACCCGGTCTCGAGCGCCACAACCCTAAGTTGAAATGATGAGTTCACATAATGAAAAAGTACTACCCCAGGGGGGTACCGCCCGAAAGGGTGGAGAATCCCCCCCTGCGCCTTCGGGTGCAGGCAAGGGCCTACCGTATTCTGGGGGGGCCCACATTATGCGAGGTCAGGCACCGAAAGTGGTGCTGGAGAGGTTGCCCGAGAAGGGCGAAGAACCATCAAAGAGAAAGGGAAGAAGGGGTTCGAGTACTGCCACGAAGCACCCTGAAAATGTTGAGAAGGAGGGGGAGTCTAGAACTCCCAGTCAGACGTTACGGCCCGTCGAGGAGACTAGTGACGTCGAGGAGTGGCGTGACGTTGAGTCAGCCGGGCCGTCTGGGGAGTCGGTGAAGAGGGGAAGAGGCAGGCCCCCCACCACCGGCGAGTATGTTGGTCTGGCGAAAGCCAAGAGATCGGCCAACGAAGCCGAGCGGGAAAGAATGGAGCTCGACTTCGAACAAGGTGTGATCGACAAAATGAAGAACCTTGTCGATCTAAGGGTCAACAGGAGGCCGTTGTTAACGGCCAAAGACCCTTTTGAGAAAATGTCGGCCTCCAGGGACTTGATGGATATCATCTTCGAGTCCATGAATGTAGTGGCACACGTGGCCAAAACATCAAAGGGCCTTAAGGGCACTTTTATGAAGGCCCTTAAAGATTCGGCGGAAGCTGCGACCGAAGCGGCCAAGGAACTCTGCGGCCGAACGGCGACAGACGAGATCGCGTCGCTAGAGGCCAAGAATCTTCGGTTGCAGTTGGAGATGAATGTTGTGCGTGAGGAGCTGAAGATAGCTCTTGGTGCTCCTCCGGATGATGTCGAAGATCCCTCAATCGAGACCATCATCATGAAAGGGACGGAAACGCGCATCAAAAACATGGTCGAGTCCATCACGGCTCAGATGACGACAGTGATGGATTCCCGCCTCGCGGCCTTTGAGGCGCGTCTGGAGGCTGCAGCAACACCAGCAGCCCCTCAGCGGTCTAACTCCCCCCGTAGAGCCGAGCTCCGGGAGGACAGGAATTTTCCGCCCCTACCTGTCCCTCCATCCAAAAGGGCAGGCAAGGGAAAGACGGCAAAAACTGCCGCCGCTACCGAGAGGTCCGTTCCCGCCACTGCCACGGTGGCCCCGGTGAGCGGCCAGGAAGATGGTCCGGAGCCCGGTGACCGAGAGGAGTGGATCACCGTGGCCAAAAAGCCGAAGAAGGCGAAGGGGGATCAGGCCAAGAGTCAAGGCAGACCCCCACAAAAGCAGAGAGCACAGGCCAAGGGGCAACCCAAGGCCCACCCCAAGGCCCAGAAAGGGCCAACAGAGAGGGCACCGTCAAAACCAAAGGCGCCGCCCACCAAGAAGAAGGCGAGGCGAGTTCGCCCTCCAAGGACATCGGTAGTGGTCCTCACTCTCCGGCCAGGTGCGGCAGAGAAGGGGGTGAGACTATGCGACCTGGCATTGGAGGCAAAAGAAAAGATTCGCCTCGCAGACATCGGCATAAAAGGCGGTGTCAAAATGAAGACGGCCCGCACCGGCGCCCGGATGCTCTTGGTTCCGGGTGGTGCGGCTAGCGGGCCCTTGGCGGATGTCCTCGCCGAACGGATGCGCTCGGTGTTGGACGAGACGGTGGTAAGAGTCTCCAGACCCATCAAGACCCAGAGCGTAAGGGTGACGGGCCTGGATGACTGCACCGCCGCCCACGAGGTGGTGGCTGCGATCTCGCAGGCCACCAACTGTCCAGAGGAGAAAATCCGCTCCTTCGGGATACGTGCTGGACCAGACGGGCTCGGCACTACCGTGGTGGCCTGCCCGACGGCGGCCGCAAGAAAGTTGTCCGGCACTAAATTATTGGTGGGGTGGGCCTCAGCCCAAGTGAGGGCGCTGCCCGCACGCGCCCTCCGATGTTTCAAGTGCCTCGAGCTGGGCCACGTGGCGGCCCGATGCTCATCAAAGGTCGACCGCAGCGAGGTGTGCTTCCGCTGCGGTCGGGCCGGCCACCAGGCCGCTACCTGCACCGCCTCCGCTCCGCACTGTTGCCTGTGCGAGGGGGCGGGCAGGACGGCCGAGCACCGGCTCGGAGGAGGCGCCTGCGGGTCTCGCCCCCAAAAGCAAGGGGGCAAGCCCAAGACGCCTGCGGCGGCTTCTGCGCCGCCGCAAGAGCAAGAACTGGGGGAGGGTGAGGCGGCACCAGCTCCATCGGAGCAAGCCCCCTCCCACCAGGGCCAGCGACGGCGGGGAAGAGTGAAAACCCCGTCGACGCAGGCCAAGGCCACGCGGCCTGACGGCTAGGGGAGCCGTAGGTCAGCGGGCCGGAAGGGGGGCGCGACGTGTTCCGCGCGCTCCTCTCACCTCTGTGAGAGGCCAGAGGCGGCCGGGGTCAGATCCACACACCCCGGCCGACACACAAGAGAGGCCGGCCGTCGTCACCATGGCCGGCCCAGCCCGCTCGGGCGGGAGGCGCAAGCGAAAGCATATCCCACCCGCTCGGGCACCGGGCAGAAGAGGAACACTGGGGTGGTTTTTAGTGGGTATACCAGCGACGTGCGTCCTCCTTGTCAACTGTGGGGGGCGCACGGGCGCATTGCACGGGAGTCCTACACTACCTCGTCGCCAATCCCCAGGCGGCGGGGTGTGCGTCAAGCATTTTCCACCTCATACCAAAAAAAAAAAAAAAAAAAAAGGTTGCCCTCAGGGGCGCTCCTCTGTCCGAGGAGTGCACGGGTGTGCGTACCCGAGGTGCCCGAGTATCCGTCGCCTCACTCCCTCTCCCGTCCGAGGCGACGGAGTCCTACCTTTCTTCCCGTCTACTTCCCACATCCTTCCCAACTTCGCTCTCTGTTCGTGGCGCGGTCCCCGGTGGGTTGGTTTCGAATACTGGTTGGGGTCCCGGGTTCTGTCCCGTGCCCTGATTTGGTATTCGAAACCATTCCCATTTCGACTGCGCCTGCACAGAGAGTGATCCTGGGGCGGGAACAGCATCTCCGCTGTCGGTCGGTCTTGCTGGGCAGGCTACGTCGCGAGGCGACTCCCTAGGTTCTGTCCCGGGGTGTCGTCTGGCGTTCGTACCCACGCCTGACTGACACGCGGCGGAAATGCGAGTCCCGCCGTCCTTAATCCCCCAGCTTTGGGGGCTGGAGCTGGGGGACCTATAACAGCCCTCCCGAAGCTCAAGGTCCCGTGGCGCGCCGATGGGCTGCATGGCCGGGGGGTAAACCCGGTCCCGAGCGCCACACCCAAATAGCGTAAATGATGAGTTCGAATAGTGAAAAAGTATTACCCCAGGGGGGTACCACCCGAAAGGGTGGAGAATCCCCCCCTGTGCCTTCGGGTGCAGGCAAGGGCCCGTCGTATTCTGGGGGGGCCCACATTAGTCGAAGTCAGGCACCAAAAGTGGTGCTGGAGAGGTTGCCCGAGAAGGGCGAAGTACCATCGAAGAGGAAGGGAAGAAGGGGTTCGAGTACTGCCACGAAGCACCCTGAAAATGTTGAGAAGGAGGGGGAGTCTAGAACTCCCAGTCAGACGTTACAGCCCGTCGAGGAAACTAGTGACGTCGAAGAGTGGCGTGACGTTGAGTCGGCCGGGCCGTCTGGGGAGTCGGTGAAGAGGGGAAGAGGCAGGCCCCCCACCACCGGCGAGTATGTTGGTCTGGCGAAAGCCAAGAGATCGGCCAACGAAGCTGAGCGGGAGAGAATGGAGCTCGACTTCGAACAAGGTGTGATCGACAAAATGAAGAACCTTGTCGATCTAAGGGTCAACAGGAGGCCGTTGTTAACGGCCAAAGACCCTTTTGAGAAAATGTCGGCCTCCAGGGACTTGATGGATATAATCTTCGAGTCCATGAATGTAGTGGCACACGTGGCCAAAACATCAAAGGGCCTTAAGGGCACTTTTATGAAGGCCCTTAAAGATTCGGCGGAAGCTGCGACCGAAGCGGCCAAGGAACTCTGCGGCCGAACGGCGACAGACGAGATCGCGTCGCTAGAGGCCAAGAATCTTCGGTTGCAGTTGGAGATGAATGTTGTGCGTGAGGAGCTGAAGATAGCTCTTGGTGCTCCTCCGGATGATGTCGAAGATCCCTCAATCGAGACCATCATCATGAAAGGGACGGAAACGCGCATCAAAAACATGGTCGAGTCCATCACGGCTCAGATGACGACAGTGATGGATTCCCGCCTCGCGGCCTTTGAGGCGCGTCTGGAGGCTGCAGCAACACCAGCAGCCCCTCAGCGGTCTAACTCCCCCCGTAGAGCCGAGCTCCGGGAGGACAGGAATTTTCCGCCCCTGCCTGTCCCTCCATCCAAAAGGGCAGGCAAGGGAAAGACGGCAAAAACTGCCGCCGCTACCGAGAGGTCCGTTCCCGCCACTGCCACGGTGGCCCCGGTGAGCGGCCAGGAAGATGGTCCGGAGCCCGGTGACCGAGAGGAGTGGGTCACCGTGGCCAAAAAGCCGAAGAAGGCGAAGGGGGATCAGGCCAAGAGTCAAGGCAGACCCCCACAAAAACAGAGAGCACAGGCCAAGGGGCAACCCAAGGCCCACCCCAAGGCCCAGAAAGGGCCAACAGAGAGGGCACCGTCAAAACCAAAGGCGCCGCCCACCAAGAAGAAGGCGAGGCGAGTTCGCCCTCCAAGGACATCGGTAGTGGTCCTCACTCTCCGGCCAGGTGCGGCAGAGAAGGGGGTGAGACTATGCGACCTGGCATTGGAGGCAAAAGAAAAGATTCGCCTCGCAGACATCGGCATAAAAGGCGGTGTCAAAATGAAGACGGCCCGCACCGGCGCCCGGATGCTCTTGGTTCCGGGTGGTGCGGCTAGCGGGCCCTTGGCGGATGTCCTCGCCGAACGGATGCGCTCGGTGTTGGACGAGACGGTGGTAAGAGTCTCCAGACCCATCAAGACCCAGAGCGTAAGGGTGACGGGCCTGGATGACTGCACCGCCGCCCACGAGGTGGTGGCTGCGATCTCGCAGGCCACCAACTGTCCAGAGGAGAAAATCCGCTCCTTCGGGATACGTGCCGGACCAGACGGGCTCGGCACTACCGTGGTGGCCTGCCCGACGGCGGCCGCAAGAAAGTTGTCCGGCACTAAATTATTGGTGGGGTGGGCCTCAGCCCAAGTGAGGGCCCTGCCCGCACGCGCCCTCCGATGTTTTAAGTGCCTCGAGCTGGGCCACGTGGCGGCCCGATGCTCATCAAAGGTCGACCGCAGCGAGGTGTGCTTCCGCTGCGGTCGGGCCGGCCACCAGGCCGCTACCTGCAAAGCCTCCGCTCCGCACTGTTGCCTGTGCGAGGGGGCGGGCAGGACGGCCGAGCACCGGCTCGGAGGAGGCGCCTGCGGGTCTCGCCCCCAAAAACAAGGGGGCAAGCCCAAGACGCCTGCGGCGGCTTCTGCGCCGCCGCAAGAGCAAGAACTGGGGGAGAGTGAGGCGGCACCAGCTCCATCGGAGCAAGCCCCCTCCCACCAGGGCCAGCGACGGCGGGGAAGAGTGAAATCCCCGTCGACGCAGGCCAAAGCCACGCGGCCTGACGGCTAGGGGAGCCGTAGGTCAGCGGGCCGGAAGGGGGGCGCGACGTGTTCCGCGCGCTCCTCTCACCTCTGTGAGAGGCCAGAGGCGGCCGGGGTCAGATCCACACACCCCGGCCGACACACAAGAGAGGCCGGCCGTCGTCACCATGGCCGGCCCAGCCCGCTCGGGCGGGAGGCGCAAGCGAAAGCATATCCCACCCGCTCGGGCACCGGGCAGAAGAGGAACACTGGGGTGGTTTTTAGTGGGTATACCAGCGACGTGCGTCCTCCTTGTCAACTGTGGGGGGCGCACGGGCGCATTGCACGGGAGTCCTACACTACCTCGTCGCCAATCCCCAGGCGGCGGGGTGTGCGTCAAGCATTTTCCACCTCATACCAAAAAAAAAAAAAAAGGTTAGGTTAGGTTAGGTTTTTTTTTTTTTTTTTTTATAATTTTTTCGGCATGAGTGTGGAAATCCTCATGGACATCCCAACGACCCCACTAGGTGAGGTAGTTGGGATAGTGCCGGACTCTTACCGGCTAAAACCACACTCCTGCCATACCAACTTGTCCTCTAACGTAGTCAGAGCTCTTACTTTTCCTTTTTTATATATTTTTACCTTGTATTTGTTATTTTATTTATCTAATTTTTCCAAGTGTTTCAATTTTTTTTTTTTTTTTTTTTTTTTTTAAATACCAATTTTGTATTAAGTTCAAATCCAAAAAGAATTTTTTATTTCTAATATCTATCCTTAATGGGTTCTGGGGTGTTCTAAATATATACTGGTTATATATTTGACACCCCAGTTTTCTCAAGTCTTGTTTTTATTTATTACTATTCGAGCTACTTTAATAATATATTCTAAAAATTTCTGTTTTAACTTTTTGTTTCTAATTAGGTTTGGTAAAATTTCTTTATTAAGTTCGACGCCCAGCTCCTGTTCCAAGTCATAGCGCTCCCGGGCAAAAATAGGGCACTCCAGCAACACGTGCGGAACCGTTTCCTCTGCATCTGGATCGCAGGTGCACGATGAGCTCTCCTTACACCCGAAACGTTTCAGGTATGCAGAGAAACCACCGTGCCCCGTTAGTATCTGGGTAGTAATGCTGGAGTGCTCCATCCTCCTTACGACCGCATATGCCTCCACCGCACTTGGGAAAAACAATTTTGTTCCCGAGGCGGTCTCCCCCGTCCTGTATCTCCGATCCCATTCGCCAAGCGTCTCCAATCGAATTTGTCGCCTGACAAATGATATCGGACACAGGTCGTAGTCCGGTTTTCGTTTTGACCGCAGAGCAGCCTCCTTGGCTAGTTGGTCGGCCCTTTCATTCCCCTCCAATCCTGCATGAGCCTTTATCCAGAACAAGGAGACACTCTTGTTCTGGAGCCTGCAGCGTCTGATGGTGTCTCTTGTTTCCACTGCTAAGGGATGGGGGGAAGTGACGTTGGTGATCGTCTGAAGTGCCGACATCGAGTCACTGAAGATGCCGAACGCGGCCCCAGAGTGCTTCAGCGCCTCCCTCGCTGCTCTTTGCAGAGCAAGGAGTTCTGCCTGATAGACGGTGCAGAAGGGAGGGAGCGTGAGCTTAAGGGCTTTGGTTTCGGAGGCCCTATCCCATAACGATAGAGCTGCTCCAACCTTACCCTCAATCTTGCTTCCATCCGTGAAGATTCGCACATCAAAATTGTTGTGCTGTTGATATTGTTCCTCGTCTATCAGGCTTTCGAACTCCAGGCTACTTTGCTCCGCGGGGTGTGGCGCTTCTATCATCGGGGCCATACGTTCCACCTCCCTGTCTCCTAATACTGGCTGTGGCACACCTCGCTTGGCTCCATAGAGTGAGGCCGCTTCCTGGATGCGGAGGTCGAGCGGGAGTATCCCAGCCAGCACCAGTGCAGAATTTAGCGACACTGTGCGGTAGGCCCTACACAATTTTTGGGCAAAGCCCCTCTGAACCACGCTCAGCTGCTTCCGGACTCCAAGCTTTGTCGTGGCTGGTGCCCATGCGCTCGCCGCGTACACTATGATGGGTTCAACGGCTGCAGTGTATATAGCTCTAATCACCTCTGGGTGCAACCCCCAACTCACACGCGCTGCCCTGGCTAGATGTTTGTATATTGTAATTGCCTTTTTGCATATCTCAGTCACGTGTGTGTTGAAGGTGAGTTTAGCATCCACCGTGAGCCCGAGTATCTTAATTTCTTGGGACAGTCCGACCCCGATCCCCCCCATGCTCAGGCGAGGATTGTCATATTTTAATCTTCGCGTCAACACCATCGCACAAGTTTTATGCGGCGCGAATTTTAGACGATTTTTGACTCCCCACGCCTGAACATGTTCGAGTGCGGCATTGGCCCGTCCCTCGATTTCTAGAGCTGTTTCACCGTCGAAAACCATCACAACATCGTCGGCGAACGCCTGGATGTATTCACCACGGCTTTCCTGCTCTTTAAGGAGCGGGTCGAGCAGCAAGTTCCACAGAATCGGACCCCCTATAGATCCCTGGACGCATCCCTTGTTGGTGGCTCTTCTGCACTCCTCTCCCCCGTATCTCACACTGACCATCCTATCACTCAGGTAGCTGTCCATTACCCGCCTCAAATCCACTGGACACTTTTCCTCAGCCAATCGTACCTTGATAGCCGGCCACCATGCACTGTCAAAAGCTCCCTCGATGTCCAGCGACACCAGAACAACAATCTTTTTTAAGGATAGCTTTGCACGGATGTGCTGTATTAGACTGTAGAGGGAGTCTTCGGTGCTCTTTTGGGGCATAAAGCCGTATTGGCGAGTACTTATCCTGGGTAAGAGGTAGAATTTGAGGCGAGCAACCAGCATCTTTTCGTACACCTTCCCCAGGACGGGCAATAGCCCAATCGGCCTGTAAGACTTAGGGACGGTGTATGAGTTCTTGCCGGGCTTCCTGAGCACCACTACGGTCGCCTCTTTCCAGGCCCTCGGAAAATAGTGGTGTGCCAGGCATTTGTTCAAGAGTGCCAGGAAGAAAGCGGGGTCACAGTTCACTGCGTGAGTGCAGATGTCTGCCGTGAGACCGTCGGCTCCCGGGGCCTTTTTCGGGTTGAACGACCTTGTGGACCGTTCGAGTTCGCTTTGGGTAAACGGTGGTTCATGCCGCTCACCATGACTCCACTCGTTTACAGTTTTTGCCCGTTCTCTAATGTTTCGGTGGTCCACATTGTCTTCCTCCTCTCGGTCCTCGGGGTAAAAGGTCTCGGCCAACAGCCTCACAGAGCCCTCGGCATCCAGGGTAATACCCTCCTTTTGAAGAGGCTGGTCCTCCTCCCGTTTGGCCGTTCTGCCCAACACCCGATATATCCCCTCCCAGACACCTTCCCTATCCTGTTTTCCACAAAACTCCTTCCAGCTAATTGTTTGCGCTTCTTTTACTGCTAGCTCATATTTTTCCTTTTCTTCCAGGTAAAGACCAACAACCATCGCTCTCCGAACCGGCGCTGCGTTCCTGATTCTACGCTTCCTGGTGGCGACCAGCCTCTTCATCCTTGCAAGCTCGTCGGACCACCACGGCATGGTAAGCATTTCTGTATTCTTTTTAAAAGGTATTGTGTGTGTGCATGTATCTGTAATAGCTTGTGTGTATGATTTAACTATTTTGTCTATTTGTTCTATGTTTTGGGCTTTTAATAATTCTTCTGTGGTGAGTTGTGTTTCTTGCATAATTTGAGACAGTTTCTCATGAAACTGCCTCCAATTCGCTTTTTTTGTATTGTAAATTCTTGTAGTTCTGTGTATGTGTATACCTTTTGATTTCCTTAAATTTATTCCAAAAATAATGCCGTTGTGGTCCGAGCTAGTGAGGCCCTCCTCTACGCGCCAGCCGTCCACCAAGTCGAGCACGTCCGCCGAGCACGCCGTTACATCGACATGGCTGCTGTATCTCTTACCTCCTCTTATAGTGTCGAAGGTAGGGATATCCCCAGCGTTGAGGATCTGAAGACCCAGCTCCTCCAGGAAGCCGCACATCTGTTCTCCTCTTTGGTCCTCGTTTGGACTGCCCCACCAAGTGCTTTTAGCATTACAGTCGCCCCCAATAATTAACCTGCTTTGCCCCGTCTCAAGCTCAATGCGTTTTAGGTGCTCCAGGTATGGCCCCATGTTTTGGTCCGGCTCAAAATAATAGGAGACCAGTGTAATATTCCAGGCTCTAGTTCGGACTCCCACCACAACGATGTTGTTCGTGGTGAGTTGCGGGTACTGTATTATGTCTAGCTCCGGTTGGTAAATTACTATTGCCGCTTTTACAGTCCCTTCTCCTACTGCAGAGTTCTGGAAAATCCTGGCCCCACGATAGCTCTTCATCTTCTTCACCGAACCCACATAGGGTTCCTGGAGCAGTGTTCCGAGGACCTTCCGCTTTTGAGCCTCCAGCATTAACTCGTCGGTAGCAAGTTTGGAGCGCTGCAGGTTGGTCTGGATGATTTCAAGCTTGGAGGTGGTCGCAGGCACAACTTTAGCAATACGCTATGGATGCTCGGGCTAGTGCATCCCACTTCCTGCGCACTGGGCATTCCACACTGAATGCATTATGCTCTGCATTGCTGTTTTTTGTCTCACGACAGTTTCGGCAGTGCGGTGCTGTGCCAGCCAGTGACAAAGGGCAGTCGGCGCGAAGGTGTGGATCGCCGCAGTGACTACACAGTGGAACAGTATCTTTGCAGTGTTTTCTGCCATGTCCATACCCCAGGCAGATAGAGCATTGGACCAGTGGCGATTGATCGGATACTCGTATCCGTTGCAGATCGACGTGCACCCGACCCGCCGCCGTCAGTCTCTGCCACACCCCAGGGGACACTTGCAGTATGATATGTCCCATGTGAGGATTCCTAGTCCTGCGGCGATATTTCACTACCAGCCTGGTCTGGTCCGCAACCAAGTCTCCCAGCAGGTGGGAGTTTTGGTTCTTTAGGGCTTGAATAACCTCTTCGTCTGTGTGGCAGGACAGGACATCCTTAAGGATTATCAGAGGGTCCTTATTAGTTATATCCTCGACGGTAAGTGCTTCCCCTGACTTTCGGATCCTGTCCTTAACTTTTGTCAGCTCTTCCTTACTGCCGAACCCAACTATCACCTTTTGGTCCCTCGCTTTCCGCAGTCTCTGCACCCTAGTGCCCTCGTTTTTGGCATCAACTGCCACTCTTAGCTTTTGAATGACCTCCTCACTGGTATGCTTCTCGTCAGCAGACGACACCATTACCGAATGGAGAGGCCCTTGGACGGTGACTTGTTGTCTTGGAGTGGCAGCGATCTCGGCAAAGGATAGCCCATGTCCTGCGACACAGCGAGGGTACTGCTCCAGCTGTTCCGACAGAGCTCGAGTATGCAGTTTGCATTCCTCTAACGCGGCGTGGTGCTGTTTGAGGTCGTCTATTAGCTGTTTCATGAGCTCCGTCGGTGCTTCTGGGCTCGGTGATATGTCACCCTCGTCGCTAGTCTGGGTGGCCATGCTGCAGGTTTCTGCCGGCCTCTTGTTGGTAACTTGGGCTGCCCTCCCACCTTCGGCTTCCTTCACCAGATAGTAAAGCCGTTCGATTGACCTAACAACTTCTTCCTTTATCTCCCGTTTTAAGTTTTTGGAGATCTCGAGCTGCGCTTTACTTTTCATAAGGCAGGCTTTAGCTTCGGCGGTTTTGCTCGGGAATCTCGACGGGATTGTGCTTGGCGGGCTGTCACTGACTCTAGCCGCCTGCCTTCGTAGGTCAGTTCTTACTTCCTGGACGATCAAAGCTTTGGTCTTGGGCCTAGGAGGGAGCGGCTGAGGCACAGCTTTTGGTGGAGATGGTGTTTTTGGCCTTTGTTGCTCTAGTTCGGATGTGGGGGGCCAATCACCAATGCTGCGCCTCACAGATGGGCCTGGCAGTCCCTCGAGTTCAGATTTCTCCTCACTGCCAATTGATTTTTTAACTGGTGTTCTGATGCCGAACATTTTGCGGTGAGGGTCAAAGGTCGGAGGGTTCCTGAGGACAAGTTGGTATTTTAGGATCCCTGTATAGGGGGGATCCAGTCCAGTAAAACTATTTAAATCAAGCTTAGTCAAAAGAAAAACTTAAATTTTGAGGTCAATTTAAAGTAAAAGTTGAGAATAAGCTATATTCTTCAGTCAATAGAATTGCTGCTTGCAAGAAGGCTGTGTTGCCTTTAACAAGGCTAGTCAAGATGGGAAGGTTAGGTTAGGTTAGGTTAGGTTAGGTTAGGTTAGGTTAGGTTAGGTTAGGTTAGGTTAGGTTAGGTTAGGTTAGGTTAGGTTAGGTTAGGTTAGGTTAGGTTAGGTTAGGTTAGGTTAGGTTAGGTTAGGTTAGGTTAGGTTAGGTTAGGTTAGGTTAGGTTAGGTTAGGTTAGGTTAGGTTAGGTTAGGTTAGGTTAGGTTAGGTTAGGTTAGGTTAGGTTAGGTTAGGTTAGGTTAGGTTAGGTTAGGTTAGGTTAGGTTAGGTTAGGTTAGGTTAGGTTAGGTTAGGTTAGGTTAGGTTAGGTTAGGTTAGGTTAGGTTAGGTTAGGTTAGGTTAGGTTAGGTTAGGTTAGGTTAGGTTAGGTTAGGTTAGGTTAGGTTAGGTTAGGTTAGGTTAGGTTAGGTTAGGTTAGGTTAGGTTAGGTTAGGTTAGGTTAGGTTAGGTTAGGTTAGGTTAGGTTAGGTTAGGTTAGGTTAGGTTAGGTTAGGTTAGGTTAGGTTAGGTTAGGTTAGGTTAGGTTAGGTTAGGTTAGGTTAGGTTAGGTTAGGTTAGGTTAGGTTAGGTTAGGTTAGGTTAGGTTAGGTTAGGTTAGGTTAGGTTAGGTTAGGTTAGGTTAGGTTAGGTTAGGTTAGGTTAGGTTAGGTTAGGTTAGGTTAGGTTAGGTTAGGTTAGGTTAGGTTAGGTTAGGTTAGGTTAGGTTAGGTTAGGTTAGGTTAGGTTAGGTTAGGTTAGGTTAGGTTAGGTTAGGTTAGGTTAGGTTAGGTTAGGTTAGGTTAGGTTAGGTTAGGTTAGGTTAGGTTAGGTTAGGTTAGGTTAGGTTAGGTTAGGTTAGGTTAGGTTAGGTTAGGTTAGGTTAGGTTAGGTTAGGTTAGGTTAGGTTAGGTTAGGTTAGGTTAGGTTAGGTTAGGTTAGGTTAGGTTAGGTTAGGTTAGGTTAGGTTAGGTTAGGTTAGGTTAGGTTAGGTTAGGTTAGGTTAGGTTAGGTTAGGTTAGGTTAGGTTAGGTTAGGTTAGGTTAGGTTAGGTTAGGTTAGGTTAGGTTAGGTTAGGTTAGGTTAGGTTAGGTTAGGTTAGGTTAGGTTAGGTTAGGTTAGGTTAGGTTAGGTTAGGTTAGGTTAGGTTAGGTTAGGTTAGGTTAGGTTAGGTTAGGTTAGGTTAGGTTAGGTTAGGTTAGGTTAGGTTAGGTTAGGTTAGGTTAGGTTAGGTTAGGTTAGGTTAGGTTAGGTTAGGTTAGGTTAGGTTAGGTTAGGTTAGGTTAGGTTAGGTTAGGTTAGGTTAGGTTAGGTTAGGTTAGGTTAGGTTAGGTTAGGTTAGGTTAGGTTAGGTTAGGTTAGGTTAGGTTAGGTTAGGTTAGGTTAGGTTAGGTTAGGTTAGGTTAGGTTAGGTTAGGTTAGGTTAGGTTAGGTTAGGTTAGGTTAGGTTAGGTTAGGTTAGGTTAGGTTAGGTTAGGTTAGGTTAGGTTAGGTTAGGTTAGGTTAGGTTAGGTTAGGTTAGGTTAGGTTAGGTTAGGTTAGGTTAGGTTAGGTTAGGTTAGGTTAGGTTAGGTTAGGTTAGGTTAGGTTAGGTTAGGTTAGGTTAGGTTAGGTTAGGTTAGGTTAGGTTAGGTTAGGTTAGGTTAGGTTAGGTTAGGTTAGGTTAGGTTAGGTTAGGTTAGGTTAGGTTAGGTTAGGTTAGGTTAGGTTAGGTTAGGTTAGGTTAGGTTAGGTTAGGTTAGGTTAGGTTAGGTTAGGTTAGGTTAGGTTAGGTTAGGTTAGGTTAGGTTAGGTTAGGTTAGGTTAGGTTAGGTTAGGTTAGGTTAGGTTAGGTTAGGTTAGGTTAGGTTAGGTTAGGTTAGGTTAGGTTAGGTTAGGTTAGGTTAGGTTAGGTTAGGTTAGGTTAGGTTAGGTTAGGTTAGGTTAGGTTAGGTTAGGTTAGGTTAGGTTAGGTTAGGTTAGGTTAGGTTAGGTTAGGTTAGGTTAGGTTAGGTTAGGTTAGGTTAGGTTAGGTTAGGTTAGGTTAGGTTAGGTTAGGTTAGGTTAGGTTAGGTTAGGTTAGGTTAGGTTAGGTTAGGTTAGGTTAGGTTAGGTTAGGTTAGGTTAGGTTAGGTTAGGTTAGGTTAGGTTAGGTTAGGTTAGGTTAGGTTAGGTTAGGTTAGGTTAGGTTAGGTTAGGTTAGGTTAGGTTAGGTTAGGTTAGGTTAGGTTAGGTTAGGTTAGGTTAGGTTAGGTTAGGTTAGGTTAGGTTAGGTTAGGTTAGGTTAGGTTAGGTTAGGTTAGGTTAGGTTAGGTTAGGTTAGGTTAGGTTAGGTTAGGTTAGGTTAGGTTAGGTTAGGTTAGGTTAGGTTAGGTTAGGTTAGGTTAGGTTATGTTAGGTTAGGTTAGGTTAGGTTAGGTTAGGTTAGGTTAGGTTAGGTTAGGTTAGGTTAGGTTAGGTTAGGTTAGGTTAGGTTAGGTTAGGTTAGGTTAGGTTAGGTTAGGTTAGGTTAGGTTAGGTTAGGTTAGGTTAGGTTAGGTTAGGTTAGGTTAGGTTAGGTTAGGTTAGGTTAGGTTAGGTTAGGTTAGGTTAGGTTAGGTTAGGTTAGGTTAGGTTAGGTTAGGTTAGGTTAGGTTAGGTTAGGTTAGGTTAGGTTAGGTTAGGTTAGGTTAGGTTAGGTTAGGTTAGGTTAGGTTAGGTTAGGTTAGGTTAGGTTAGGTTAGGTTAGGTTAGGTTAGGTTAGGTTAGGTTAGGTTAGGTTAGGTTAGGTTAGGTTAGGTTAGGTTAGGTTAGGTTAGGTTAGGTTAGGTTAGGTTAGGTTAGGTTAGGTTAGGTTAGGTTAGGTTAGGTTAGGTTAGGTTAGGTTAGGTTAGGTTAGGTTAGGTTAGGTTAGGTTAGGTTAGGTTAGGTTAGGTTAGGTTAGGTTAGGTTAGGTTAGGTTAGGTTAGGTTAGGTTAGGTTAGGTTAGGTTAGGTTAGGTTAGGTTAGGTTAGGTTAGGTTAGGTTAGGTTAGGTTAGGTTAGGTTAGGTTAGGTTAGGTTAGGTTAGGTTAGGTTAGGTTAGGTTAGGTTAGGTTAGGTTAGGTTAGGTTAGGTTAGGTTAGGTTAGGTTAGGTTAGGTTAGGTTAGGTTAGGTTAGGTTAGGTTAGGTTAGGTTAGGTTAGGTTAGGTTAGGTTAGGTTAGGTTAGGTTAGGTTAGGTTAGGTTAGGTTAGGTTAGGTTAGGTTAGGTTAGGTTAGGTTAGGTTAGGTTAGGTTAGGTTAGGTTAGGTTAGGTTAGGTTAGGTTAGGTTAGGTTAGGTTAGGTTAGGTTAGGTTAGGTTAGGTTAGGTTAGGTTAGGTTAGGTTAGGTTAGGTTAGGTTAGGTTAGGTTAGGTTAGGTTAGGTTAGGTTAGGTTAGGTTAGGTTAGGTTAGGTTAGGTTAGGTTAGGTTAGGTTAGGTTAGGTTAGGTTAGGTTAGGTTAGGTTAGGTTAGGTTAGGTTAGGTTAGGTTAGGTTAGGTTAGGTTAGGTTAGGTTAGGTTAGGTTAGGTTAGGTTAGGTTAGGTTAGGTTAGGTTAGGTTAGGTTAGGTTAGGTTAGGTTAGGTTAGGTTAGGTTAGGTTAGGTTAGGTTAGGTTAGGTTAGGTTAGGTTAGGTTAGGTTAGGTTAGGTTAGGTTAGGTTAGGTTAGGTTAGGTTAGGTTAGGTTAGGTTAGGTTAGGTTAGGTTAGGTTAGGTTAGGTTAGGTTAGGTTAGGTTAGGTTAGGTTAGGTTAGGTTAGGTTAGGTTAGGTTAGGTTAGGTTAGGTTAGGTTAGGTTAGGTTAGGTTAGGTTAGGTTAGGTTAGGTTAGGTTAGGTTAGGTTAGGTTAGGTTAGGTTAGGTTAGGTTAGGTTAGGTTAGGTTAGGTTAGGTTAGGTTAGGTTAGGTTAGGTTAGGTTAGGTTAGGTTAGGTTAGGTTAGGTTAGGTTAGGTTAGGTTAGGTTAGGTTAGGTTAGGTTAGGTTAGGTTAGGTTAGGTTAGGTTAGGTTAGGTTAGGTTAGGTTAGGTTAGGTTAGGTTAGGTTAGGTTAGGTTAGGTTAGGTTAGGTTAGGTTAGGTTAGGTTAGGTTAGGTTAGGTTAGGTTAGGTTAGGTTAGGTTAGGTTAGGTTAGGTTAGGTTAGGTTAGGTTAGGTTAGGTTAGGTTAGGTTAGGTTAGGTTAGGTTAGGTTAGGTTAGGTTAGGTTAGGTTAGGTTAGGTTAGGTTAGGTTAGGTTAGGTTAGGTTAGGTTAGGTTAGGTTAGGTTAGGTTAGGTTAGGTTAGGTTAGGTTAGGTTAGGTTAGGTTAGGTTAGGTTAGGTTAGGTTAGGTTAGGTTAGGTTAGGTTAGGTTAGGTTAGGTTAGGTTAGGTTAGGTTAGGTTAGGTTAGGTTAGGTTAGGTTAGGTTAGGTTAGGTTAGGTTAGGTTAGGTTAGGTTAGGTTAGGTTAGGTTAGGTTAGGTTAGGTTAGGTTAGGTTAGGTTAGGTTAGGTTAGGTTAGGTTAGGTTAGGTTAGGTTAGGTTAGGTTAGGTTAGGTTAGGTTAGGTTAGGTTAGGTTAGGTTAGGTTAGGTTAGGTTAGGTTAGGTTAGGTTAGGTTAGGTTAGGTTAGGTTAGGTTAGGTTAGGTTAGGTTAGGTTAGGTTAGGTTAGGTTAGGTTAGGTTAGGTTAGGTTAGGTTAGGTTAGGTTAGGTTAGGTTAGGTTAGGTTAGGTTAGGTTAGGTTAGGTTAGGTTAGGTTAGGTTAGGTTAGGTTAGGTTAGGTTAGGTTAGGTTAGGTTAGGTTAGGTTAGGTTAGGTTAGGTTAGGTTAGGTTAGGTTAGGTTAGGTTAGGTTAGGTTAGGTTAGGTTAGGTTAGGTTAGGTTAGGTTAGGTTAGGTTAGGTTAGGTTAGGTTAGGTTAGGTTAGGTTAGGTTAGGTTAGGTTAGGTTAGGTTAGGTTAGGTTAGGTTAGGTTAGGTTAGGTTAGGTTAGGTTAGGTTAGGTTAGGTTAGGTTAGGTTAGGTTAGGTTAGGTTAGGTTAGGTTAGGTTAGGTTAGGTTAGGTTAGGTTAGGTTAGGTTAGGTTAGGTTAGGTTAGGTTAGGTTAGGTTAGGTTAGGTTAGGTTAGGTTAGGTTAGGTTAGGTTAGGTTAGGTTAGGTTAGGTTAGGTTAGGTTAGGTTAGGTTAGGTTAGGTTAGGTTAGGTTAGGTTAGGTTAGGTTAGGTTAGGTTAGGTTAGGTTAGGTTAGGTTAGGTTAGGTTAGGTTAGGTTAGGTTAGGTTAGGTTAGGTTAGGTTAGGTTAGGTTAGGTTAGGTTAGGTTAGGTTAGGTTAGGTTAGGTTAGGTTAGGTTAGGTTAGGTTAGGTTAGGTTAGGTTAGGTTAGGTTAGGTTAGGTTAGGTTAGGTTAGGTTAGGTTAGGTTAGGTTAGGTTAGGTTAGGTTAGGTTAGGTTAGGTTAGGTTAGGTTAGGTTAGGTTAGGTTAGGTTAGGTTAGGTTAGGTTAGGTTAGGTTAGGTTAGGTTAGGTTAGGTTAGGTTAGGTTAGGTTAGGTTAGGTTAGGTTAGGTTAGGTTAGGTTAGGTTAGGTTAGGTTAGGTTAGGTTAGGTTAGGTTAGGTTAGGTTAGGTTAGGTTAGGTTAGGTTAGGTTAGGTTAGGTTAGGTTAGGTTAGGTTAGGTTAGGTTAGGTTAGGTTAGGTTAGGTTAGGTTAGGTTAGGTTAGGTTAGGTTAGGTTAGGTTAGGTTAGGTTAGGTTAGGTTAGGTTAGGTTAGGTTAGGTTAGGTTAGGTTAGGTTAGGTTAGGTTAGGTTAGGTTAGGTTAGGTTAGGTTAGGTTAGGTTAGGTTAGGTTAGGTTAGGTTAGGTTAGGTTAGGTTAGGTTAGGTTAGGTTAGGTTAGGTTAGGTTAGGTTAGGTTAGGTTAGGTTAGGTTAGGTTAGGTTAGGTTAGGTTAGGTTAGGTTAGGTTAGGTTAGGTTAGGTTAGGTTAGGTTAGGTTAGGTTAGGTTAGGTTAGGTTAGGTTAGGTTAGGTTAGGTTAGGTTAGGTTAGGTTAGGTTAGGTTAGGTTAGGTTAGGTTAGGTTAGGTTAGGTTAGGTTAGGTTAGGTTAGGTTAGGTTAGGTTAGGTTAGGTTAGGTTAGGTTAGGTTAGGTTAGGTTAGGTTAGGTTAGGTTAGGTTAGGTTAGGTTAGGTTAGGTTAGGTTAGGTTAGGTTAGGTTAGGTTAGGTTAGGTTAGGTTAGGTTAGGTTAGGTTAGGTTAGGTTAGGTTAGGTTAGGTTAGGTTAGGTTAGGTTAGGTTAGGTTAGGTTAGGTTAGGTTAGGTTAGGTTAGGTTAGGTTAGGTTAGGTTAGGTTAGGTTAGGTTAGGTTAGGTTAGGTTAGGTTAGGTTAGGTTAGGTTAGGTTAGGTTAGGTTAGGTTAGGTTAGGTTAGGTTAGGTTAGGTTAGGTTAGGTTAGGTTAGGTTAGGTTAGGTTAGGTTAGGTTAGGTTAGGTTAGGTTAGGTTAGGTTAGGTTAGGTTAGGTTAGGTTAGGTTAGGTTAGGTTAGGTTAGGTTAGGTTAGGTTAGGTTAGGTTAGGTTAGGTTAGGTTAGGTTAGGTTAGGTTAGGTTAGGTTAGGTTAGGTTAGGTTAGGTTAGGTTAGGTTAGGTTAGGTTAGGTTAGGTTAGGTTAGGTTAGGTTAGGTTAGGTTAGGTTAGGTTAGGTTAGGTTAGGTTAGGTTAGGTTAGGTTAGGTTAGGTTAGGTTAGGTTAGGTTAGGTTAGGTTAGGTTAGGTTAGGTTAGGTTAGGTTAGGTTAGGTTAGGTTAGGTTAGGTTAGGTTAGGTTAGGTTAGGTTAGGTTAGGTTAGGTTAGGTTAGGTTAGGTTAGGTTAGGTTAGGTTAGGTTAGGTTAGGTTAGGTTAGGTTAGGTTAGGTTAGGTTAGGTTAGGTTAGGTTAGGTTAGGTTAGGTTAGGTTAGGTTAGGTTAGGTTAGGTTAGGTTAGGTTAGGTTAGGTTAGGTTAGGTTAGGTTAGGTTAGGTTAGGTTAGGTTAGGTTAGGTTAGGTTAGGTTAGGTTAGGTTAGGTTAGGTTAGGTTAGGTTAGGTTAGGTTAGGTTAGGTTAGGTTAGGTTAGGTTAGGTTAGGTTAGGTTAGGTTAGGTTAGGTTAGGTTAGGTTAGGTTAGGTTAGGTTAGGTTAGGTTAGGTTAGGTTAGGTTAGGTTAGGTTAGGTTAGGTTAGGTTAGGTTAGGTTAGGTTAGGTTAGGTTAGGTTAGGTTAGGTTAGGTTAGGTTAGGTTAGGTTAGGTTAGGTTAGGTTAGGTTAGGTTAGGTTAGGTTAGGTTAGGTTAGGTTAGGTTAGGTTAGGTTAGGTTAGGTTAGGTTAGGTTAGGTTAGGTTAGGTTAGGTTAGGTTAGGTTAGGTTAGGTTAGGTTAGGTTAGGTTAGGTTAGGTTAGGTTAGGTTAGGTTAGGTTAGGTTAGGTTAGGTTAGGTTAGGTTAGGTTAGGTTAGGTTAGGTTAGGTTAGGTTAGGTTAGGTTAGGTTAGGTTAGGTTAGGTTAGGTTAGGTTAGGTTAGGTTAGGTTAGGTTAGGTTAGGTTAGGTTAGGTTAGGTTAGGTTAGGTTAGGTTAGGTTAGGTTAGGTTAGGTTAGGTTAGGTTAGGTTAGGTTAGGTTAGGTTAGGTTAGGTTAGGTTAGGTTAGGTTAGGTTAGGTTAGGTTAGGTTAGGTTAGGTTAGGTTAGGTTAGGTTAGGTTAGGTTAGGTTAGGTTAGGTTAGGTTAGGTTAGGTTAGGTTAGGTTAGGTTAGGTTAGGTTAGGTTAGGTTAGGTTAGGTTAGGTTAGGTTAGGTTAGGTTAGGTTAGGTTAGGTTAGGTTAGGTTAGGTTAGGTTAGGTTAGGTTAGGTTAGGTTAGGTTAGAGGTTAGGTTAGGTTAGGTTAGGTTAGGTTAGGTTAGGTTAGGTTAGGTTAGGTTAGGTTAGGTTAGGTTAGGTTAGGTTAGGTTAGGTTAGGTTAGGTTAGGTTAGGTTAGGTTAGGTTAGGTTAGGTTAGGTTAGGTTAGGTTAGGTTAGGTTAGGTTAGGTTAGGTTAGGTTAGGTTAGGTTAGGTTAGGTTAGGTTAGGTTAGGTTAGGTTAGGTTAGGTTAGGTTAGGTTAGGTTAGGTTAGGTTAGGTTAGGTTAGGTTAGGTTAGGTTAGGTTAGGTTAGGTTAGGTTAGGTTAGGTTAGGTTAGGTTAGGTTAGGTTAGGTTAGGTTAGGTTAGGTTAGGTTAGGTTAGGTTAGGTTAGGTTAGGTTAGGTTAGGTTAGGTTAGGTTAGGTTAGGTTAGGTTAGGTTAGGTTAGGTTAGGTTAGGTTAGGTTAGGTTAGGTTAGGTTAGGTTAGGTTAGGTTAGGTTAGGTTAGGTTAGGTTAGGTTAGGTTAGGTTAGGTTAGGTTAGGTTAGGTTAGGTTAGGTTAGGTTAGGTTAGGTCTAGGTTAGGTTAGGTTAG